>OY282476.1:25000-1225000 GCA_958295575.1 Leucania comma | reverse complement strand
GACATTTCGTTCGTCTGATGATCAATTAAAGAGGGTATCTCTCTATTCGTTATCTGGACAGGGGTGGGGTGTCTCAGCACAGGGTCATTCTTCTTTTTTTACGAATCTCATGGGGCTATTTTTATTACTTTTTCCTGGCCATGAGGAGATATTAGTTAGAAAGTGTGTTTATATTTATTACTAACAATAGTGTTTAAGTCTCATGTATACTAACCATTGGACCATGATGTCCGAAAAATAAACATTTGAATTTGAATTTGAATTTGAAAATCTGTCATCATTTTTTCTGACAGACCGACATCTTGACCTTTAAAAAGTGCCTGTAAATGGTTTATTTGAATTTATTTTTTTCCCATGGTTGTAACAAGCTAATTGACCGTGATAAGGCAAGGTATACCAACCAAAGACGATAAAAGTAAATACCTATATAAATCTAATTGTTGACTTTAAAATAACACAAACAAATATTAGGAAGCAGTTGGCCTGAGGATAGTTTGATAACGTATGACGAATCTTAGATTCCTTGCAGGCTTACGTTGATATTTGAAAGTTGCCTCTTTGCATCAGCGCTGTAAGCTCATCGCTCTATGCATGAGGCCACAGCTTTATGCTGAGCGTTCGGCCGTTTTGCGCGGATGTGACGCATATCTTCCTTAAATAGTATTTGTATTTGTTAAGTAAGTAAGTTTTAAGCTTTGCGTAATTTCGCGTAAATAGTTTTTCTTTCTTTCTTTCTTTCATTGAGTGGTGACCAACACTGGAACAGTCCTCTGAGGGAAGCCAGTCTCAGGGTTAACCCCTGGCTGTCACTTTTGTTTACCGTCATTTCATTGTTTTATGGAGACTCAACCTCAGGGCTGTTGTGGGTGTTTCGAGAGGATTTTTGTTTCGGTGTCGGCGGGAAGCACTGATATTACCATTTTGTTAATCATCCGGAGGTCATGGTTTTTTTTTTCTTTTTACGGTACGTAAAATCATCCAATGACAAATCCCGCCCTTGGGTGGAGCGGGAAATAGTGTCAGACTCTTACTGACTAAAAACCTACCCTGTTCCTTCCCTGCCTTGGTTCCAGGGCCCTGGTATGCATTTTCATACCTTCCCAGAGCCCCAGACTAGGCCTCGACCCTACTGGCCCCCTACGGTTTGCTGACAACTCCTTGAGGCGCACGGGAACAGTGCGCGCCGTAAACGACTTGGGCTCGGTCCGGTCTGTTACAGGACAAACGGACAGCGAGCTACCCATTGCCTGCCGTCCGCAAGCCCGCGCCTACGGTGGCCGGAAATTTGGATTGGAATTACGGCGGCGGCTGCGGCGTGAGTGCCGTTGCCTGATACGGTCAGCCTCCTCCTTTGCTAGCATTACTGCTTCGCAAAAGGAGGCGACCGCCTGCCACTCCTCCTCGCTCCGGAGCATGGCTTGAACCAAGCCCCGGCGTGAGAGATCGCCGCCGATTGCCCCCACGAGGACAAGGCGATGCTCTTCCCAAGCGAGGCACACTTCTACCGTGTGCTCCACCGTGTCCACCGGGCGTTCCGCACAGTGACGACACCCGGGCGTCACCTCCACACGGATCTTGTACAGGTACGGCCCGAACTTGCCATGTTCGGTTAGTACCTGCGCCATGCGGAAGGTTACGACGCCGTGAGGCCTTTCCAGCCACGCCTCAAAGAGGGGCCTTACCGCCTCAATCGTGGTGTGCCCAGCACAGGGTTGCGACAGTCGTTCTCGCTATTTCACCATGAACCCGGAGGTCATGGTGGAGCGTGCGATGGAGGTGTATCTCGCTTGGGTGAAGCACCGCCGTTTCCCCGTGCAGGCGATTGGCGGTGAATTTCGATTGAGCGGAGATACACGCGCTCAAAATTTCGCTGAAATTCATTTAAAAGGACTCTTTATAGGGTTTTCTCACTATGGAAAAATATTCGTCTGAAATACAGGGACATCAGTCAAATACACTCCAAAAAATACTGGGTAAATGACAAAGTAATTTAAACGCCCAAAACGATCAAGCTGCAGTAAAGCATCCTCTCGCAAATTCTTTATACCTAAGTGCCGAAACACTTAACCGCGTTGCGTCGCCACAACGCTAAAACTGGCGGTGCCGCCTGACACAACGCAGAATTTTTCGTTGAGCAACCCGACTTTAAATTCCAGCGTTATGACGTCACACTTGTCACGTCAATGATACAGTTTGTTTCTAGGGCACCAAATCGAACGTTTGCTCTTTTTATTTTATCACAACGTTACAATTTTTCAATGGCTTTGTACTATCACAGCATGTTATCCAGCTGAAAAAGGTCGGTATCCCAATTATGCTCTTTCGCTTACCTCTGCCAAAACTGTGTAACGGCTCAAACTCTGCAGAGAAATGTTATAGAGGCAAAAATTGTTACGGAAGATAACTGTTGTCTTTTGAACAATCTCGCAGCCTTAGCAGACATCGGTCCTATGGTCATATCCATTGGCTGACATCTCGCGCGTGCTATACAACGTGACGTTAGTTCAGGCTTACTTTGGTCCCATGGTCGGATGGCACCACCTGTTTGCGGTGACTGGCAATCATCCCATTGCTTCCAACGCCGTAGCGTCACCTACAGAGACGGCTGGGGCGTGAGGATTTCCTATCTCTCATAGTTTCAAACACCTGCTTCGATCACATTAATCTCCGTGAGACCCGGGAGGTTCTTCCTGCTGAATTCGATACAGATACCCCCCAAAATACTAGGTGAGTCGTGCACAAAGAGGGTAAACCGTGCTGCCTCTGAGAAATATACTGCGTTTCAATAGGCTTTTTGTCTGACCTACAAAGCAATTTTAAAATCATACAAACGTTATTTTACCAGAAAATAAACCAGAAAGAGCAGCAGAGCAGTGGTGGCCGAGTGGTAACGGTCCCGACTTACGAGTTGTAGTCGCGGGTTCAAACCTAGACAAGCGTATTACTTTGTGTAATTTATTTCATCACCACTGCTCTCAAAGCGGTGAAGGAAAATATCGTGAGGAAACCGGCATGTCCGAAAACCAAAAATTCGAAGACATGTGACATCCACCAACCTGCACTGGGCCCGCGTGGTGGATTACGGCCCATTCCCTCTCCGAGAGAGGAGGCCTGAGTCCCAGCAGTGGGAACATTATAAGGCTGATGATGATGATGATGAAACCAGAAACATACATAAAAGAATTTTGAAGTCCACACACGTCATTGTTATTATACATTAGCTAAGACTATACGAGAGGTTATCCCTCTTACTTCCTGTGCCTAAATTCTACGGAGTGGTATGGCAGGTAGGTAGAGTAAGCCTCTCTTCTCAATAGGAATGTCGATGGGCTTGGGATACTTGGCCAGAGGCAGGAGCTCGAAGTTTAGCACCACTGTTGCGAGGCCATAGCGGAATGTGTTCTGTCCTATACGTTTACCTGTGGAAAAAAAATAGACTTCACAGCATGCCCGAAAGACTTCCACTGTCAGTTGGGCATTATAGGCCTCCCCTAAGCGTCGCCACACCGGCCGGTCCTGTGCGTCTCGCATCCATTGGACTCCAGTGACCCTGACCAGGTCATCGGTTCACCTTGTGAGAGGCCTTCCAACGCTGCTTCTTCCGGTACGCGGTTGCGGTCGCCACTCCAAAACCTTTCGACCCCAACGGCCATTCTGTTCTGTGATTATTGTTACTTAACTTCCTGGAAATCGACCAATACTGTTGAGAAAAGATGATGTTCAGTAAAGCAAGGTGTGTTAAGTAAAACCCTAGAACTTTGATGTGCCGGTATTATAGTAACTAACATAACATTTTGATGACCAGTTTGAAGAAGCAAATCAAAATTTCTCAGGAAAACCGGAAAAGGAAACAAATAAATCGATTAATTAGCAGCTTCTAAATGCGGCATATTAATCCTTCAATCACCACCAACTCAACCGTGAACCTTTATCAATGGCCGTAATATGACAAGAAATAATGACTTGCCATCCCTCCAATCCATCAATTTAACCTTAACAATTAATGATCAATTTAATTAACAATTAGTGAATTGAATTAACTCGAATGGTTACCGGTAGTATCAAAAGTGGTATTCAGATTAATATAAATTCACTATATTAAATTAAAATAAATTAATTTATTGTTTTTTGTGATGGTTCGGAGACATTTTAGCGTTCTGTACCACAAAAGGAAAAAAAAACAGATTATAGGATTACTTTTTGAGTAGGAGTTGAAATTAAAACCATGTACACAAATCTGCATTCCCTTGAGGCTGTGAAAAAATCAAACTTCTAAGTTATCGGAAAAAAATATGGCCGTTTATGTCTAAAAAAACGTATATTTTAACACTTTCAAAGGAATGAAAATTCAAAATTCATAATTCCCGTTTACCTAGAACCCTAAAATTTAGCATGAAGCAAGGTCATATAGCCCAAGTACAGGGAAAAATCTGAAAACTGTTTTGTTGTTACGTCACAAATAAAAACTTTTTTCGTTTCGGAAAAATCTTCGAGTTTCGCTTCAGGAAATGAACTGCTTTCGTAGATAAGTGTGTACGGAACCCTTAGTGCGCGAGTTCCACTCGCACTTGCCCGGTTTTTAAACTACAATGTCCAGTCGATGGTAGGCGAAATGGCGTAGACGGTGCTGTAGTGTGGTCTTCAACACAGCCCGGCCGTGCATGAGCCAACGAACACAAAAATAAAACATCATCACAGATTTCTTCCCTTTTTTAGGTTTCATATATATCCGGCGTTGATTTGTTGACAACAAAACAAGGCACGCCATCTAGTGGCGACTAGAAGAAATAGAGGTGGCGCGCCTAGACAGAGTCAGCCGTTTCCGCTTTGGCTACGAGCTTGGAGAGGGAGAATCCGCCGAGTACAGCGGACACTCTCAGCCAGGCCGTCGCAGAGTCAAGACGTTCTGAAACTGTCCGTTTTGTTGTTTGTACCTACCTAATAACAGTGCACTGTACCGAAATGTATTGAGAAGTAAACTGATTCAGTTCCTAACCGTTTTTATTCATTGCACGATACCCACGTAGGCCCACCTGGTAGATGACCAGAGCTCGAACCATCCTGAACGAGCTATCATATTTATTGTACGGATTTATTGTTCACACAACACTACTCGCTTCTTGTGGCACCGACCACTATACGCTAATAATATGACACACGCCACTCGTGGATACGCCATAATTATGGCGGTAAGTCTCCTCTATAAGGAGTGGCTGGAGAGGCGTCATAGCATTCTCACCTTTTGCGTGACGAAGATCCTCATCAGACACGGTAAGTTCGGAAGGTTCCTGCACCGGATTCAGACGAAAAAGTGCCCGAGTGCCAGAATTGTGTGAACCGCCTGGAGGACAGATGTGCCGCGCTTGGGCGGAGAAACGCCGTGGAGAACGCACCGGTTCTTGGTTCAGACCATGGTTCGGAGCGAGAGATAATAGGGAGCAGTCGCTTTCTTCAGCGAAGTAGTAATACAAGCAAAGGAGATGGCCGCAACCGTGAAGGAACAAATATCATCAAGCCCAGCCCACACCACAGGAGACACTCTGGGTGTCGGAAATTGCAGGGCAATTACCAGCCACCACCACAGTCTATGGCGGGGACTTGCGGACGTCGAGCAATGGGTAGCTCGATTTAAGGCTTTGTGATCCTTATCAGACAGCAACTAAGCTCGAGTTGTCAACGGCGCCTAGTGTTCCATGAGCGACTCAAAAATGTATCAAAGGTCTCAAAAATGTATGTAAGGTCTTTCTTTTTCTTTTTTGTGGTAGGTAAAATCATCCAATGACAAATCCCGCCCTTGGGTGGAGCGGGAAGTAGTGTCAGCAGATGTATGTCAGGTCTCATGTATATAGGACAGCCTATTGCTACTTGCATGAAAACTTCGCAAATGCCCTTTTCATACAAGTATTTATTGTAATGCGTGCAATACGCACACGGGACGCGTTTTATTGCATTTTGAAATTTTCTGCATGCGGAGCAAATCCACATGCGTGATGAAATCTGCATGACATTAAAAACCTCCTTATGCAAAATTGATACATAATAAAAGTATCTTTTAATCCGATTCTTACGCAGTAGAGCAAAATAAGCTGCCTATTTACCTTATTTTAATGAAAACCGGATGAAGGCGCAAACTGATTTGATAACATGACTTCTAGCAGACGACGCGCTAGGAAGACAAATGATGCCGCAGATGACAGAGATAAATCTGTTGTGAGCGAACAACGTAACACTTGGAGCAGGTAGATGTATTCAAAATATATTCATTCGTCATATTATTATTCGTACAGAGTGATTTTTACGGAACGAATTGGAACCAAGAACTGGGAGCGGGATAAAATATTTTTTGCTAAAGTGTCAATTTGATTTCAACATGTAACAATAAATCTTAGAAAAAAACCGGCAAAGAGCATGTTTGGTAGTTTCCTTTCCGTCACAATAAGTGTCTCCACTTAAGTGTATAAAATTAAATATAAATACCGGACAATAATACAAGACACAAGTCGCTGCTTTAATTTGATAACGACAGATCTCAAAAATGCACTTTTTTCAGGAGAGCAGTTTAAATAAAACAAGAAATTAAATTGTTTCCATCTTTTATTTTAATAAAGAGAACCCTTTGAAAATTGCCTGAATCGACGTATAATCTATCATATTTTTATTATTAATAAGTTATTTAGCCCTGTCAATACAAAATTAACACATAAACTTATAAAAAACAACATGCTTCAGACATACGTCAAACAGTTTTTAGTTTAATTATTTTTAACATTGGCATAAATTATAGTACGACCTTTAATTTGACAACATTATTTCGTGAACAGTGACACTATTCTTAATAGAACAAATAGTTCAGTTAAATAATTTTTGTACAACGGCTTATTTATTTTTGATGCATTTTTTTGTTAGTGAATTTTTACAAATAATGTCACTTTTACAATTACATTACTATTCTAAGGAAAGTGAAATACAAAACCAATGTATTTTTACTATACAATGACATTTTTTGTTTTGTTTAACTAACTTTCTATCAGTCTTTATCGTTATAGAGGTCAAAAATAATACTAATTATGTAAAACTTACCTTCACAAAACACGCGCTACTCTCAAAATTGCAAATATAGCTAGTATTTATATTAAAGAAACAGTGAAATAATAAATAACCTCCTAACAAAATTACTTTTGTTAGGAGGTTATTAAAAATATATTTATTAACGAGCTTACACATAGTTATGACTTCGAATAGCCCACTTTAACAAAAATAAAGCATTACCTGTTTCTAAAACAGTAATTTTCTTTTACTCATTATCATCATTTTCCTGCCCTTACCTCGTTGTATTTGGGGTCAGCGCAATACGTTTTTTTCTCCCATTCTGTCCTGTCACTCGTTACGCTATCACTAACTCCTTTTTTTCATATCACTCCTCACAAAATCCATGCATCTCTTCTTTGACCTCTCTCTCCCTCTCCATCCATCCACATGTACACTCCAAACTCTTTTAGTAATATGCGTTTCATCCCTCCTCTTCACATGACCATACACCAAAATCAATTCAAACAACACAAAGTTTCAAAAATCAAATTTAAACATAAAAATGTTAAAGTAGTAAAAAAGTTGTTACAATGTTTTTCAAATGGCAAAAAAACTACTACTGGTACTTAATATTTTACGCCCCATTTTTTGAAAATCTATCAAGGATTGCTCGTAAGATAACAAAGAGTACGCGGCAAATAAATTGAACTATCCGCCAGAGCTACACGCAGCCCCCTATCCGACCTAGATCCGAAAATCGGTTATAATCCTTGTCACACAAGTTGAACCATCATGATGGTAGGTGAATGTGCAGTAACCGATTTTCGGGTCCCAATCGAAGCGGGGGTCGCGCGCAACTACAGTATATGGTTCAATTTAGTTTGCCGTGTACAAATCTTCGTTATCCTACGAAAAATCCTTTATAGATTTTCAAAAAATGGGGCATAAAATCTTGTATATTTATTATAAGTTTTTTATTTAGTATATAGGCCTTTTTTCTTTTTTTTAGTTTTATAAATTTTCTTCAGTGAAATATTTTTATTACAAACGCTTCTATTTCTTGGCTTTCCTATATTTTAGATATTATTATATGATTTTTTATAACAATATGAGTAATATTATGTGTCTTTTGCTTCTTCGCATGACATTACAAATTTACAATACCTATCTGTTAATTTTAAATTTCGACAATAGTGGCAATAGTGTAAATTTTCGGTATTTTCTGTTTCCCGACACCATTTTTAGTGACTGGATTGCCACGTCGCGGGTTCAAACCCAGCCAGGCGTATTACTTTGTGTTATTTTTTTCATCACCACTGCTTTCAAAACGGTGAAGGAAAACATCATGAGGAAACCAATCCTAGAACCAAAAATTCGAAGGCATGTGACATCCACCAACCCGCACTGGGCCCGCATGATGGGTTACGGCCAATTCCCTCTCCTAAAGAGGAGGCCTGAGTCCCAGCAGTGAGAACATTATAACGCTGATGCTATGCTATTCTATGCTATTTTCAATCAGCAAAGGTGATAATCCATTCCTATCTTGGTATTTTTTAGTACCATCGGCTACAGAAATCTGCAATGAATCTTCTGAATTGATGTTTTTTCGATAAGGATAAAAATAATTAGATTAAATCTTAATTAAAGAAATTATTTTCAATATTTAATGTCTTGCTTCCACACCATGCTTACGTCATATTAAAAAATATTTAATAGCAGTTATTTAGAACAATGGCATATATTTAAAAATCATTCAACAATAGCACAAAAAAGCGTCATATTTTGCAAAGAATAATCGTAAAAATTAAGACTTTTAAGAATGAAATAGACTTATTTTGTATTAGTTCTATTAATTACCAAAAACAAAGAATTGAATACTAACCCATTTTGAAATACGCTATTTAGTTTCTCTACTCATTTGTTTTGATACTGTCGCAACACCAAATACCACGTTATTTAAATGAATCGAAACACAACTATGACACTCAAATTTTTTGTATTTTGTCACAATACAAAAAAAAGCCTTATATAAAAGAATATTCCACCAATAAGAACGAACTATTTTATTTTATGTCTTTTTTCAAGAGAAAATGCGTATGTCACCTTGCGAAAATTCAAAGCAACTGGCATTGTGTCGATATACCGACAAAATTGCGGTCGATTTCAACTAATCAGATAACGTCATTCAGTCATGCCACCTAGTCAAATGTATACATAGGAATGTGAGTTTTATTCACATGATATTATAGATTAATCTGTATTGAATGGTAACATTATCAAAATAATGACACATTTTGTGATGTGCCACTATCAAATTAAAGCAGCGAAGTGTTCAATGTCATTGAATACTGTACAGGCAACAATATGTTTTCTAACAAAATTGCCTACTTCAAATCGTAATTAACTTGTATTAATTTGTATGTATGCAGTTACTTGATACGTCCAACAGTACGTATTAACAATATTATCCCCAAGAAGTTCAGTTTTACCCACGATGTAATTTAATTAACTCAATTTGTCACAATGTAACAGAACCCGTAAACTACAATGACTATCAACATTTTTTTTTTTACTTTTAGAGCGATTTCTTCCGAAAATATTAAAATTATCAAAAAATAATTTTAGTAAACCCCTATTCCTACCGGAACCGGAACGGATTGCTCTGGCCAAAATAATAATTATTACTATAATCTATAAGATGGTGTGGCCCATGCTTTAGCTATCCACTTCTTGATTATACATTTTTTCTTATGAGGGAAATCATCAAATACTCATCTCACTGTGACTAGATCAAGAGAAGCGGTTTGCTCCATCCAGAGGTGGAGCGAGGAGAAGTATCAGATTTTATTTCCTTCAGTTACCTTTTGCGTTTCAGGACTGCAACTCCCATCCCGCAGCCCTCACAATTATACCTATATACCATTCTCTAAATAATAATATATTTTTTTACAATATTATTTATTTAATTATTTTGAGAGAAAGCTTACGGACATTTAGAGAAGGACATTTCGTTAAAAGCGGCCTACCCGAGGGTACATTTCCATACAACCGCTCGTACGTGATTCTGATGTCATTACACATCTTTCTCCAGATATTTTGGATACACAGATATCTTGTGGATATTATCTAGACTTCTATAAAAATCAAAACGTAAATTTGTGTAAAAGTAATCCATACATATTTATATAACCATAATAAATCAGCAGATAGTGAAGTTAGGTCAGTTGAATTTGTAATCAGTCTATCGTCCCCGCAATGTAGAACTGCAGTCATACAACCTGCAGCAAGTGGGTTTTTTCGATGTGGAAAGTCATCCAATGTCTTATCTTTCTCTAAGATGAAGCAGGAGGGCGTGTCAGATGTTTACTGACTAAAACCACACCTGTGCACTATTATTATTTCATGATTTGGTCGAATATAGCTGATCATATCTTAAAATAGCTACGTTGTCCACCGGTATAGTCCGCAACTAGAGTACAAAAAGGGAATACATTAAGGAATGTATTCCTGTTTTGTACTACAAAATATGCTTTTGTTTCATCGAAAATACTAATTGTACACTAAAACTCATTTGGTTTGTGTGGTTTAAAAAAATAACCGTGAAGGAGATGGCGGGGTCTGTATTCTCTTGCTTCGCTCGCTCATTAGACACCACCAACCACTTCTCACATAACCTGTCCGGATCGGAATGTCCCAATTCCTTAATAATTGCAAAAAGTCTACAAATCATCTACAAAGTTTAGTGTAAAATACAGAAACCCTACATTGATGATATAGCCAAACGTGTGTTGACATATCTATGTTTATACGATCTGGCGAGTTTTAGTTTGCCTAATTATGAAGTGATCAGTTTTAGGATTTGTGCAAAATTTCTGTGTTCTAGGTTTAAGGGTTTCAGCTGGGCGTTGATGAGTCGGTCGTCTTGGCCTTTTATATATATCGGCGAAGTCAATAGTACGGAAGCTTTAGAACGAATGAATGTACAAGCTAAGTGACACATGTCACTTTGACAGAATCCGGGCTGACGTTTGCACGAACCGAACAGATAATAGAGGAGCGGGGTCTTTTGTCTATCGACAGCCGTGCCAACAACATCTAGTTTGGGGACTGTCTCATGACTCGTAGTCCTAAAGCTTGAATCATAATAAATCAGTTGTGTCATCTAGAATAGTTTATTTATTGCTGGTTATCCAGTCGCCGCCCACAAAATAAGATCACAGGAAAGGATTTCCACTGTATTCGGCCTCCTCATCCGATGTATAAATACAGTTAATTATATATACATGCTATTACTGAAAATATTTTTTTTATTCCACACTGACTGACATTGAGCTGTAAATTGCAAATAAAGAAGGATTTCGTGGGCTTTCCTGGATATTCACCTTATCAAAGAACTTAAGAGGAGAAAGTCCTACTTCTTCCATTTTCTTTTATATTGGCACAAAACAAAAATATCGATTTCCATACTTGAAACCAAATTACTTTTTTCGGTTCAAAGAAATTCACATTAATTAAACCCATTAAAAAATTAATATTTCAAAGGCTGGCTCTGAAGCCATTAGGAAGCCCTTTGTCTGCCAAGTGCCCATTGATCCGGTGGAATAATAGCGTTATTGTAATTCAATTAGCGGGGTTCAGGGTTCGATTCCTGGCGCCAATTATACAGGGGACAATGGACTAAAATGATATGCTTGATGGTATCTTTGATAACGTTAAAATGAGACTGTGCGTAAAATTTGGTAACCACACGTTGGCCTATCTTGTTTGTTATATTTATCCAGCCATTAAGGTAATTGGTTTTCTTGAAATTTGGCTTTCTATATCGTTAATGGAGTACTTCACAATAAACGATTGAAGAAGTTTCGAATTCTCGTTCCCATAGGTGTATTTTGTGTGGGTAGGTAGATAGCTGAAAACGTATTAGTTGTTTGAATAAGAACCTTTTTAATATGATTATTTTGAAAGCACTATGAACCAGTTTCTGAATAATAAAATTGGAATCGTGTTCTATCTTTTGACGTTTTATCAGCGCCCATGTAGGCCTTTGCGAAATTATTTTGAGTTTTAGGGAATAATTTTATTATGAAATTATTGTTTATTATATTTCAGCTAGGAGTTAAGAGTACTTTGGCCATATTGCCAGGAAAAATGGCCACAACCTAGAACAGCTCATCATAACTGGCATGGTTAATAGCAAACGACCAAGGGGCCGCCCAAAAAGATAGGCAGATCAGGTCTCCTCCACACTGGACACCCAACGACGCCAGGAACCATCACATTTAGCGAGACACCATCAATAAGAAGTTAATCCAGCGGAAACTTCACGACCCTCAGTAATGAGGAATACGAATCGAGGAGGTGGAGGATTACTGCCATATAGCCTATTGAGATACGAGAGAAATCACTTTTTGGCAATTTAATTTGAACTATGACAGTCCTAATAAAAAGGTTCACTTGCTTTTTAATGCTGCTTGAACAGGTTACGTGGCTTGCTTTTTGTATATATTACTGTTCCAGATTATAAACAAAACCGTGGTCTGAAACTAGTATAGAAAATAACATTAAAATGAGGTCTCATTTCCCTGTAACGAGGGATGTAACGATACTGTTACAGAACTTGTTCGGTGGTCTTATACACCTTAATTTTTCCAACTTTTCAACAAGTTTTTTTTAAGTAATTAACTGGGCGGGCGTAGTAACGGTGCGTTTTCAAATGAGAGGATGTAGCGTATTACGACCTTATTTGTATTTTTTTTAGAGTTAACACCAAATAATTAAGAATACAGATTATTTTCTTCTGATTATTATTATTGATTTTTTGGTGGAACTACTTATAAATCATGTTATTCTCAGGAGTATATGTTAGTGAGTTTTAGAGTTATGAGTATACATGTGAATGAATAGAGAGGGAGGCCAAAGAAAGCATGGATGGATTGTGTGAGAAGCGATATGAAAGAAAAAGGAGTTAGGGCGCTTACAGACCAACGACACTCGATCGACGACGAGCGCTGCGGCTTAGTGCTGACGACCGTGGATGACGAAGTCGTCGCCTAGTGGCGGCAATATCACCCAGTTGTGTCGTTGCAGTAAGTTCGTGCAGTCGGCAACAAATAGTCTAGAATACGCACGTAAATTACGAGTAAATTAGAACGACTAAAATTATTGCCGATTTAACTTTTTCAATTAAGAAACACGAATGTATTTTGAAATACAAATCCAAAGAGCATAGTAAGAGACTATTTGACAACTACTACACACGCCACAACGAGGCGACTACGTCGTCGCCGCTTGGCGTCGATTTCGATGGTTCGGCGACGACGTCGTCGTCCACGGTCCTCAGCAAGGCGACTACGCCGTAGCGCTCGTCGTCGATCCAGTGTCGTTGGTCTGTAGGCGCCCTTAGTCGTAGCGTGTTCGGTGATAGAATAGAATGGAAGAAAAAGACGTGTTGCATTGAGGCCATGTGACTTGATGATGATTCGGTTGTTTTCAGTGTAATTGAATAAGATACTGATCGACTTTGGCGCTAAACTATGAGTAAAATATTAGCTTATTCTTAAAGCTTGCTGTCGATTCTTCTTTATAGAAAACCATTAATAGATAACAATTGGAACTCTGTTTGTTTAATAATAGCTGTGCTTTTGTAGGCCGAAACAATTACGTGAATGAATACATTAAAGATTATTTTTTATTTTCAGGTAATCATCAAACAAAGAGCGAGTAAGAGAGCGAGTGTGAGTAGAGAGCCAAAGTGGTGGCCGAGTGATAACGGCTCCGACTTACGAGGTGTAGGATTTGGAGATTGGGAAATGAAACAGTCTTCTTATCAACGTCTTTTATTCCTTTTTAGCACACCTTCAACGTACCAATGCCGTTGTCGTAATCTGTTATACGTCTTTTTTCACGTTCTCCTCCCTCTCTTTCTCACACTAACCATCTCAGTCATATTGGTGCGTTCAAAATTTAAACATTCGGCCATCCGATATCCAGTATCTTTTAACCAACCAGAAAATGCTTTTGTAAATACAGGCGTAAAGTTGGATACTGGTAGTAACTATTATAATTTTCTGTGAGCAAGTTTTTAAAACTGGATATTTTTATCAGGACTATCTCAATATTTGGTCTGATTTTCAGTTCTCTCATCCCTTAACACCGCAAAGTTATATTGTAGTCAGAGATTTCCCGGAATTGTTATTACTTATAATAACCGGATAATGGAAGCCCCAACTTTGTTCATTGGCATTTACGTTTTTTTTAAAAAAAAGTACAGTGATTTAATTAACTGTATACTCGTACATCTACTGACATTTTTTGAAGCCATTTTGTTGTTATGGGTGGTGACATCAAGATGACTCTTCCACAAAGGCCATTAATGAAGAGTTGACATCAAGATGACATTTAGTCAAAAGTCAAAGTAGGTTATTTGTCAAAAACGAAGTTAAATACCACACAAACAAACATCAAACTAGCCAAAAGACGTATACACACAATCTAAGAAACAGAAATGGAATAGCTCTGCCTTTTCCTAGGACAGTAAAATATGGACAAAAGAACTTTTATACGAAGAAGTTCAATTATACAATAAATTGTCAAATTAAACAAAGGAGTGTAAAAGTATCAATATTTCAAAAAAAAAAAAAAATTAAAGGATTTTAGTATACAAGAAGGTAATTTATCAAGCAAACAAAATTATGTACTTTAGAAAACTACAATAAACATACATAACATAGCATATTACTTTAAAACAATGCTACGTTATTATTTATCATTTATTATCTTGGCACTAAATATAATATGAATATGGTAGTGTCAATAAATTACCTAGACAAAAAATACTGTAATATGGGAATACATAAATAAAGGGAGAAATGATTTCGTGATGAAACAATAAAATCGTAAATAGTCAGCGGTCTCCGAGACTACAAGTTACGTAAGGCCGTGTTTACGGAGACGCGGCGCGTTGGGCGTTTCGTCGTACATTGCAGCAGCGAGCCGCGTCATCGCTCGCGCAAACACAAACATGTGGCAATCTACGACGAACCACCCGACGCGCCGCGCATCGCGCCGCGTCTCCGTAATCGAGCACTAAAACGCACATCACCATCAAAAGTAAAAACGCCTAGTTCAAGCGCAATGTTGTAGGTAGTTACTTTAACGTTTTTGTTCAGTACCGACGCGCAAGTCAAGTAGTGTAATTAATAACTCTAGAATGCTTAAATTTTTAGAGTCTTGACTGTAAAAATACGTACCAAAAACAGAAAGGTTACCATCAACTTGAAAATGAGTATTTCTTTTCTAAGAAACAGTTCAAATAGCTCTTGCATAATATGAATTCCTGTGCTAGTCAATTTAAAAATTCACCTAGTGTAAAATTATCCACTTACATCAGATAAAGCTGTATCTTGGCACCCATTTTCTTTAAAAACAGCTGCTTTAGTTTGTTCGCAAATGCGCATACAGAGCCTTTTTTTAAGGGTCAGTTTATGGGCCGATAGGGTTTATCATGCACGTCAACATTATGGCTAAAACCCTTGTCGCACTAACAATGTTCTTCTCCTTTGTGCTCCACGTCACACTTCCAGCCGCTATAACAGAGTCACTCAAAAGTTTAATAGAAGAAAACTCATTGTTGAGTTAAGCTCGTCTTTGTACAAGAATTATATCAAATTACTGAGTATTAGGTATGTTAAGTCTTTGTGTACAATAAGGAATTATCGATTACGTAACAATACCGGAGTAATTCCTAATGCACGGCAAAATTAAAAAAAAACTACATTTAGGTATACAGACGATACGGGCTTGGTATACAGCGAGCGGTCAAAACTGTGAAGTAAAAACTGCACTGATGCAAGAGGATTTAGATATTGTAATCAGATTGTATTATAATGATAATTATTCTTATTAAGATAAATAAAAACCAAATGTATGCTGATATCATCTCCGAAATTATAAGCGATAAAATGTATGAAACTCAATAAATGTTTTGGTGAATCATAACGCGGGATAACCTTGACGAGCCATTTTGAGGTAATGGTTATTAAAATCTTTGGACATGTTCTGGTTCTACCTCGATAAAGATTGTATTACCTACAAATAGCCCTAGGGTTCCTGGTTCTCGTAAATTCTTTGCGTCTCGTCTGGAAATTTGCTGTGTTGGTTTTTAATTCTTAGGCAGTGTTTACGTAGACGCGGCGCGTTGCGCGGTGCGTTGGGCGTTTCGTTGTACATTGCAGCAGCGGGACGCGTCATCACTCGCGCAAACATAATCATATGGACGCAATGTATGACGGACCGCCCGACGCGCGCGCAACGCACCGCGTCTCCGTAATCGAGCACTTACACATTCGCTTTTAGCGTTACAAGTTTTAGTACAGGTAGGATTTTATGAATATTTATATTGATGACAGTTTATATGGCTCTCCATCGTGAAAAAATAATATCCAAAATAAAAAGTATGTCTATCGAATTAAAAATAATTGGGTGCAGATTGCTACAATTTTCTCTTTAGCAATTATAAATTAAATATGCAAGTTAATTAATGAAGGCATGGATATGGTGCTTAATTATAATTTCTGGTCCAGTTATATTCATGCTGCTCGTCATTTGTTAAAAAAATATTCATGCAAACTGATAAGGACCTATTAAAGGACTAGATTTAAAAGCAAATGAACTTTAATTGATATGTATATAATCCAGAATAAGTACAATATTCAGACAGTGTAGTTTTAGTAATATGGTCCCGTTTTGACCTTTTGGGTACGGGACCTTAAAAAAAGTTAAAAAAAATTAGAACAAGGTAGGAATAGGTAGATGCTATCACTAGTTTAAAATGGTAACTCCATTTTAGTTTAGCGGCTGTATAAGTGGGTCTGACCCGAAATAGGCCCACGATATTTACCCAACGGATATTCATAAACAGACGACCTTTCGGTCACAACCGGGAATGAAAAACCCGAGTAAATCCGTGTGGAAAGCAAAGGAATCGATTCTCGCCATATCCTAGACAGGCATAAATCGACGTTGGGATCTGCTAGCTTTTAGGGTACTGCAGAGGGTGACTGAAAACGTATTGTTGTCATAACTATCATCTAAATTACTTGGGTTGAGTATTTGGTTTTATTCATACAATATTTTATACTAAACAAAAATAACACTAACATCTTTTTTTTCTAAAAACACCATCATAATTGGTTATTTATTAAAACAGCAATTAGCATTTTAAATTATCATTTATTAATTGTACTTTAAAAATTTTAATTAATTTAATTTTTTGATGTTATTTTATTTGTCGGTATGTTTATGCATAGTTTATGAGTCATTTGTTACTTGATATAAATTAACGAATAAATAGGTATGTGGAAGAGTGCAGTCGTGGTAGGGTATCTCATGGTGGTTTCTTTTTGTTTTTTTTTTGTTGTGGTAGGTAAAATCATCCAATGACAAATCCCGCTCTTGGGCGGAGCGGGAAGTACTGTCAGACTCTTACTGACTAAAAACCTACCCCGTTCCTTCGTTGCCTATAGTGCCGGGGCCGGGTATTCCTTTCGGAAGCTGATCTATGGCCCCAGCAGGCTTCGACCCTGCATGCTGTGGTGGTGATGTCACATTTCAGTACGTACATGTACATCCTTATTCTGTCACTTGTCAGTTCCTCTACCATTTCAAAACAGTTTGAAAGGTTTCTAAATTATATACTTAATACCTATTGAACGCATTAGACTTTTTTTTTAAATTAAGTATTATAAACTAGTGCCTGAATGCGATCCCACCTGATGGAAAGCTATGATACAATCGTTAATGGTGAATCGCTCTAGGTTATTAAAAGTCTATTCACTCTAGACACCTAAATTATAATCGGACGGGAAGACCACAGCAGGAAAATTGTTTCAATCCTTCGATGTACTGTATAAACGACGAGGCGAAACGCTTAGTCCGGACCGTAGAGGTGTTCCTTTCTATTTGCGATTTTTAATAAAACTAGAATATTTTATTTACTAAAGTACGTTCAAACCTCAAAGGCATACGAAGTGTCGATGCCATTATTATTATTCTTGGAGTCAAAACCGATCCACTTGCAGCAACTAGTTTTTATAGTTACAATTTCTAAATTTATTTGGATTTCCACTTTTTCATTTCCTGAAAAATTTAAATGTTCTTTACTACAGGTACAGATCATGCCTTACCTCAATGAACTGCAAGAGGCTCAAATGATATCACTTAAGATCATCCGGCGTGTTCTTGGCAGTTCGCCATCTCACTTACTCAGTGATCTAAGCTAAATGCTTGAGAGACTCATGAAAACAACTATTTTTATTGGTCCTTTGGTTTTTTTTTTTTTTGGTAGGTAAAATCATCCAATGATAAATCCCGCTCTTGGGTGGGGCGGCAAATAGTGTCAGACTTTTACTGACTAAAAACCTACCTTTCCGTTCCTTGCCTTTGTCCCGGGGCCCGTGGTGACACTCTCGCATAACCTTTGGCCCCAGTAGGCTTCGGCCCTGCTGGACCCCTACAGTTTGCTGACAACTCCTTGAGGCGCGCGGGAATAGTGCGTGCCGTAGACGACCTGAGCTCGGACCGGTCTGTTACCAGACGGACGGACAGCGAGCTACCCATTGCCCACCGTCCGCGAGCACGCGCCTACGGTGGCCGGAAATCGGGATCGGAAACCCGGCGGCGGCGGCGGCGTGTGTGCCTTTGCCTAATGCGGTCGGCCTCCTCCTTTGCTAGCATTACTGCTTCGCAAAAGGAGGCGACCGCCTGCCACTCCTCTTCGCTCCAGAGCATGGCTTGAACCAAGCCCCGGCGCGAGAGATCGCCGCCGATCGCCCCCACGAGGACACGATGCTCTTCCCAAGTGGGGCACACCTCGACTTTGTGCTCCACCGTGTCCACCGGGCGGTCCGCACAGTGGCGACACCCGGGCGTCGTCTCCGCACGAATCTTGTACAGGTACGGACCGAACTTGCCGTGTTCGGTCAGCACCTGCGCCAAACGGAAGGTGACGACGCCGTGGGGCTTTTCCAGCCACGCCTCAAAGAGGTGCCTTACCGCCTCGATCGTGGCGTGCCCAGCACGAGGTTGCGACAGTCGCTCTCATTGGTCCTTTGGTGGAAATCAAGCAGGTTTTCAGATGTCTGCAATTCCAGGCAGGTCACAGGTTTGTCATGCAGCCATGGTATCCAAAGAAATGCTGGAAGATTCATAATTATGATTATACACTTCTTTCTTCCTTTGTTTCCTTTTATGTTTTTTGGTTAAGACCTTAGGAAACCTGTTCTTGAAATGATCCGGCTACACTATTTCAAACTCCCATGACTCCTAGAAGATGTCTTTTGGTCTGTCTGATTATGACCAATAGTAGCAACTATTAGAAACCAAGTGATGAAGCTTGACAAGTCTCGGAGAAAAGTTTCGACTGACTTGGATCCCACAACGAAGTTAGTCGGAGATAAATGGCGAAAGAGTAAGAAACATCATTACTTCTCTTTTTATCAAGCATGTAACAGAACAGAAATCTCTAGGGTTCCTTTAGTTACATTACTTGGTTCGGTTTTGTAATCGCCGCTGTAAATTTTGCATTCAGGACTTACTATGGTCGGCAATAGTATGGTGGGCCTGTTACGTCTTTAAAATTGGATTGCATCAAGAGTGACTGGCAACAGAAAAATATATGGTGATTGATAGTACTTCCTAGAAAGACGCAACGAGCTCTACTCCAAATAAAGGTCTTTTTCTATCTCTGCTACTATAAGGAACTGTTAGGCCGTTGTGCGACTCACACTTGGCCTAGGCGATTATATTCAAAGGCTGGGCGGCCCGCGCATATTTCATCTCCGTCCCGTCGATAGCTAGCATGATATATAGCCACAGAGGTAACTATGAACACTGTGTTTAAGATATTTTTATGTTCCAAGTATTTTTCGTTAGATATGTGGTTGTGGGGGGAATGATATAAAAGAGTTATGAGCTGTTTTATTTTCTAAGGAGCTATGCGATGTTTTATTTTCCTGCTTAAGTGTGTTGGTACAGCATGATGTGAATATGGAAAATATTCTAGTTTGAATAACGGTTTCCTTTTCTATTATAAAATGAAGAATAAATAATGAATATTAATCTGTATATACTTTTTGACCATTAAATATCTGTTGTATGGACTTTAAGAAAGATTTTTACCCCTATGAGTTTGTTTCAGTGTTATTCTCAGGGTAGTCAGCTAGGAAACACCGGCCTTATTTAGTCTAAGCTGACGAAAAAAAATGACGCGTAAAAGTGTTTATAAAAAAACACCTAAAATACCTGTTTGCAAAATAAATAGAATTTATTATTTATAAAAGACAAAGCCTTGACTCTCTCATTGAGACATTAACGCCCAGCCCAAATTTTTGAACCTCAAATGCTGAAATTTTTCACCGAAGTTTCTTTTTAATGACCTATACAAAGAAATAGAAAGGGATTTTTAAAACTACCAAAGGAGATGAAACCGGGGCCCAAAGTTTGAATAGAGATATCGGCTTCCACGTGGCTGAAACCGCAGATAAAACCAAGTTTACAATAAAAGCAATAATAGTATGCCGTCTATCTTTAGTCTCTTCTTTGAATACTTTCCAAATCCGTAGGGCTTTTTAAGTAAAAAAAAATCAAATACAAATTTGGTTTATCTTCTCTTTAATCAAATCCATTAGCTGTACAACAAAGACGTCAGACCGCAACCAAAAAATCCTAACGTTCCATTTCCTTACAACAAAACACAAGCAGCTTATACTTACTTGATCTATAAATTATTCACAAACCAAATTACCTCGGAGTGTGTAAAAACCTTCCAGAATTTACCTCCAGCGTAAAACGGAACGCTTAGTTTAAAATTCAAATTCGGGAGCGTCTAACACGGCAGCCGCTCAGTCGATTTAAGTGCAAATACGGCAGAGTTACGGAGTCCTCCGCGCTGGACATTTGCCATGGTAATGAACGACTCCCACCACTGGACGGTTAATTCTATTCATGGCTACAATGGTACGAATGCAGTACAAATAGCAAATTACGCTAGCACTGAATAAAAAAATGTGTGGTTCTTAGTTTATTTTCTTTATTCTAATGCAATCTGCATTTTTAGATTTACATAAGTAGGGTTTGAAAACTTACATGGTAGTTGACAATGAAAGAAGGTAATGTCTTAGTAATTACACGTATCCGGCTCGAAGGCCCAGTTTAGTTGCCAGCTATTAAATGTAAAAACATGTTTTAGCTCTTTAATTTTCCTGAAACGAGTCCCTTTAATCGAATTTCCTCTTCATTTACATTCCGCCACATAAAACAAACTGACGTGTGAGCAAAAATAAACCGCTACCGGATGACAGCCTTAAAAATTGCAGCTGAATTTTTCTAAAAATTTGCGTTATCTTCAAAACAAAGGTAAAAGTTATATTGTTAGGAATAAGGTCGAAAATTGAATGTGTTGTAAAAGAATTAAGTTGCTTTGTTCGCAATTATGTTCGGCATGAAAACTGGTCCATTTTGTGTCGGTCGAACGCTATATATTTAGAATAAAAGTACAGCAATGGACTGAAATGCTCTAGTTACGTTTGGTCTTCAATGAAAGAAAAAGAACACTGGTTCTGTCTGGTTTTGTATTGAAAATACCGCTGTACTCGTAATTATATCGGGATGTATTTTTTAACAAAAAGCTTGGGTTTCTCACAAGTATCGGAGATGGAACACAATAATTGTTTACCTCTAACCTTTATTTCTAGTGGATCAATATTGCCTTGTAAATCAAGGCTAAATAAATCGCTTCTCTTGTTCCAAAATACAGGAAAACCCAAACTGAATTAAACGTCGTATACATTTCAAGCCAGGCTCACACAACACAATCAAACTACAAAGATCAAAATACACCCCGAAGATCTCAAAACTTGAAATATTTCCGAAGCAAAGTGTTAAGACAGGCCCGAATCGTAGTCAAGAAAGTTTAATGAAACCTAATTAGACCGTAAATTTAAAGCCAATAGACTTTTCCAAGTGTTTAATCCCGAGCCGTCCAAGCGTGATTAATCTTGGCCCAGGGCCGGACTAATCTGTATGCACCCTTTTGATTAATTGATCGCTTGACGAGCGATTCCTTAATAAATGGCACCCATTGGGTGGACGGACAAGTTTTTTGGAGAAATTGGTTTTTAGAAAACTCCTTTGATGTTGAGCAATGGAAGTAGGTAAAGTTTGTTATTTTTTTAGTTCGGTAGTAGCGTAGCATCAGCCTTATAATATTCCCACTGCTGAGACGCAGGCCTCCTCTCTAGGAGAGAGAATGGGCCGAAATCTACCACACGGGCCCATTGTGGTTTGGTGGATGTCACATGTCTTCGAATTTTTCGTTTTAAGACGCGCCGATTTCCTCACGATGTTTTCCTTCACCGTTTTGAGAGCAGTGGTGATGAAATAAATTACACAAAGTAATGCGCCTGGCTGGGTTTGAACTCGCGACTACAATTCGTAAGTCGGGGCCGTTACATCTCGGCCACTTCTGCTTTGGTTCGGTTTAGATGAATTTATTTTTATATTTGGTTGAGAAATGGTAGATACCTACCTTCAGGGATGTTTCATGTCAAAACCATTGACCCTTTGGACATACAACTGAAAGAGTAAAATGATGATAAATTATGACATTAGACTGTGTACACTATAACCGCTTGTGTAAAATGGAGTGGTGATTGAGCTATTGAAAAGTTGTTCGTTGTTCCGGTAATAGATATTTTGAAGGTATATTATATTACAAAATAATGATTATAATATTTTATTTGTTTTTCTTACAAAAGGTTGAAAGTAGCTAGTAATCAACATCTATCCTTTGTGGGAGCTGGAGTCTACACTGGGTTCAAGACCTGTGTGACAGAGCTCTAGGCTCACCTCTTCAAAATTACAGTATGCACCGTTAAATTTTGGTCGTTTTAATCCCGCGGAGGGTCAATTCGGTACATGCAATACTATCGATTTGTAAAGGGAAATTTTAAAGATAAAGTACTTTTTTTTAAACTCGAATTAATTTAAGCATGTACGAAAAAGCAAAGGCTCAAGACAAATTATACGATACACTGGACAGTCCTGCAGGCCAAAAAGAGCTGTACCGGCTTGCTAGAATAAGAGAGACAAGGACGAGGGATGTTTGTCAGATAAGATGTGTAAGGAATGAAGCTGGAATGGTCCTATCGGATGATGAAGAAATCAAGGACAGGTGGAAGGACTATTTTGAAAGACTGATGAATGAGGAAAATAATTGGAGTGGGTCTTAATTAGAGGGTAAACCAGTGAATGTAGGGTTAGTGAGAATGGTTAGTATGGATGAAGTCAGAATAGCAGTAAATGGTATGAAAAATGGTAAGGCCATTGGTCCCGATGGAATTCCAGTTGAAGTGTGGAAGTTATTGCGAGTGGATGGATGGATGTGGTTAGCTTTGTTCTTCAATAAGTTGTTGCGAGAAGAAGCCATACCTGATGATTGGTGCAACAGTTCTTTGGTGCCCATCTTTAAAAACAAAGGTGATGTTCTTGAGTGCAACAATTATAGAGGAATAAAGCTAATGTCACATACCATGAAAGCCTGGGAGAAAGTTATTGAAAGGAGGTTGAGAGAAGAGAGTGAAATTTCACAGAACCAATTCGGTTTTATGCCTGGTCGAGGTTCAACGGATGCCATTTTCGCTATACGTCAGCTGTGCGAGAAATACAGAGGTGCGCATAAAAACTTGCACATGGTATTCGTTGACCTCGAAAAGGCATACGACCGGGTACCTCGTGAGGTTCTGTGGTGGGCCCTTAAAGAGAAAGGTGTGCCTGGGAAGTATGTTCAGTTGATCCGAGCGATGTACAGTCAATGCCGTACCCAAGTCCGGTCTACAGTGGGCACCACTAGCAGCTTCAATGTGGCTGTCGGCTTACACCAAGGGTCGGCACTCAGCCCTTACCTCTTCCTGATGATAATGGACGCTCTGACGTCGGACATTCAGGAAGAGGCTCCCTGGTGTATGCTTTTCGCCGATGACATTGTGCTGGTTGCCGAGAGTGGCCTAGAGGTCCAGAATAGATTGGAGGTGTGGTGGCACAGACTGGAGAATGTTGGCCTGAAATTAAGTAGAACCAAAACGGAGTACTTGTTCTGCGATTTCGGCGGTCTTTCCAGTCCTGTGCCCTTAGCTCTCGCCGGAACGCCCATACCAATCTGCTCCGACTTTCGGTACCTCGGGTCGCTCGTTCAAGGAGATGGTGAGGTAGACCGAGACGTAACACATCGGATCAACGCCGGATGGATGAAATGGCGACAGGTCACGGGAACAACTTGCGACCCACGGATGCCACTCAAGTTGAAGGGTAAAATTTACAAGTCCGTGATAAGACCTGTCATACTGTATGGATCAGAATGTTGGGCTGTGAAAAAGATGGATGAAAAAAGACTGCATGTAGCGGAGATGAGAATGTTGAGATGGATGTGTGGTGTGACGAAAATGGATAAAGTGAGAAATGAGTATATTAGAGGAAGTTTGAAAGTGGCGCCAGTGACTGAAAAGTTGAAAGGAAATCGTTTGTCTTGGTATGGTCATGTGAAGAGGAGGGATGAAACACATGTTACTAAAAGAGTTCTGAGTTTACAAGTAGATGGATGGAGAGGAAGAGGGAGGCCGAAGAAGATATGGATGGATTGTGTGAGGAGTGATATGAAAGAAAAGGAAGTTAGTGATAGTGTGACGGCTGACAGGATAGAGTGGAAGAAAAAAACGTGTTGCGCCGACCCCAAGTAATATGGGACAAGGGCAGGAAGAAGAAGAAGATGTACGAAATTAATTTCTTTAAGTAAACTTCAGCTGAGCTGAGATGAACTGGGGTGTTAGTACGCAGCGAGCGACAACTACCTACAAGGCCATTGACTCGTTTACTTAAAGAAATTAATTTCGTATATTAATTTGATTTTTTGAAAAAAAGTACTTTATTTTTTAATTTTTCTTTACAAATCGATAGTATTTCATGTACCGAATCGACCCTCCGCGGGATTAAAACGACTAAAATTTAACGGTGTATTATTGTACTTACGTGCTATTTACGAATAGATGGCTTGAAAGTTGTTTCGTTTCTGCAATCATCGTTATAATTGCGATTGACCCATCTATGTTATCATCGGATTTCTTATTTACTTATTATTATTTTTTTACTATATTTTAACCCGTAATTAAAACTGTGGTCAAATGAATACAAATCCTGTCAATTTAACCTCCCTAAATACATGCCTGTTTTTCAAAGTTACTATATACCGGTTTTTGTCGGGGTCGACTTAATAATTATACGCCGTGCCCGGACTATGCCCGAAATAGAAAGTTTTTAAGCATTTGAATAGATCACTTTTGTAATTGCTTCTACACTTTTAGCTTCATTTTTCGGAGCTTAATTAAGTTTGAATTTAAATAGCTTTTTGAAGCAAAGAAAAAAAAACTAGTTTTATATTTTTCTTCCACCGTTTTTCTTTATTTATTAAAAAATTGTACACAGGTGGAGTTAATGTTTTATGTATTTTCTACCAGTCGACCTTAGGGTGATGCGTAGACATAGCATGGTAAGTGCAATTTAATAGAAGACAAACAAAAAGGAATTAGGTAGATACAATAATAAATATATACTTAGATCATTAATATATTATAAGGGAAGATAACGTTATGCGCTAACATTTCAATCAGAAAACTGATAGACAAGGACAGAGATAAGAGGCGGCATTGTTGTGCGAGCGAAGTAACGTTAGCCACCGAATGTATGTGATCGTCGCGACCAATTTGAAATCGTGACAAGTGGCATAATTTCAGCGGTCCACGCGCTAGAAGTGAGTTACCTATTTTTCACTGTTTTGATTTAATCTAAGATTTTAATGTAAAACATACATAGAAACAAAGGTGAAGGAAAAGATCATGAGGAAACCGGCATGACCTAGGACCAAAAATTCGAAGACATGTGACATTCACCAACCCGCACTGGGCCCGCGTCGTGGATTACGGCCCATGCACTGTCTTGGAGAGGAGGCCTGAGTTCCAGTAGTGGGAACATTAAAAAAGCTGATGATAATAGAAATAAAGAATGATATTGTGAAAAAAAAGCAAATCCACCAAATCAAGAGTGTGATGATTTTGCTAAGTTCTTGCGAATGTTTAGATCAACTAGTTTATATCAAACTAAAAAAAGTAATGCTGTTACTGGTTTGACTCGTATTGTAAAAATTAGTCAGTCAGTAATATTTTTCATCAAGGAATTAAAATTTCAACAAATAAAAGGAAACCAGACTTAAACTGTCAAGCCCCAAGTGGACATCGGTGTCTACACACCTATTGTCTTTCTATTGTGTCTCTAATTACGGTATTCAAAGGCACTCTTGAACATAAAAACTTTTTAAAACCCTAAAACTAAATTTAAAAAAGCATGTGTCAGCAAGATGTAGGTACTAACCTCAATTTGAATCAACCTCAACCTGAATTTCAATAGCCACGTATTTGACGGAATGCCGAGCAAAGCCCCTGGTTTGAATCCTGAACATGTGAGAGATTTGTAAAGTCAGACACTTCAGTTGTAAAGTTTATTATGTTTTGAAAGCGAGTTGGTTTTTTTGTGGAGTTTGTTGAGTACTAAAAGAACATCTCCCGCCCTTGGGCGGTGCGAGGGATAGTGTCAGACTCTTACTGACTAAAAAGCCCACCCCGTACCTATGTTACCTTTCATACCGGGGCCGAGCCTTCTTTTTAGAAGCCGACCCTTGGCCCTAGTAGGGTTCGACCCTGCCTGGCTGCTAGCAGGCTGGGCCTCTACGGTTTGCGGACAGCTCCTTAGGCGCGCGGGAACAAGCTCAAAAAACAATCCGATGAATCGAGAACCTCTTCCATTTTTTAAGTCGGTTAATTAACAAAAAGTATCCTTTGTTCTTATTCCAGAAGTTACACACACCAGCACACGTGCCGTAACTTGACTTTATTTACGAGGACTTCCGAAAGCTCACGAGCGTCAAATTTTAGATTCCCCTTCATTCAATTACCCACTTCTCGGTAAGTGATAAATTTCTGAAGTCGACTCCGTTTTATTTTGATTCTGTGAATTTCATTTGTGGCCCTATTAAAGGTTTAACGACTTAGGCCGGTTGCAATGCCTTGAGGGCACAGACGTGGTCTGCGACTGTAGGTAATTTATTGCTACTGTTGAAAATAGACTGTCACGAGTGATCCGTGGGCGCTGGTTGAATCTCAGATGACGGGTCTGATTTTTATACCGCTTAGATTTCATATTTCTAACTAGCTTCAGTCAGTGGCTGTGCCCGCGATTCCGGGATAAAAAGTATTCTTTATGCTTTCGGGATACAAAGCTCCAAGACACGGTCTACCCACGTACCAAGTATCATCGAAATCTGTTCATCCTTACGAACGTGAAGAAGTAACAAACATAGACGCACACACTTTTCGTTTGCATAATATTAATGGATTACACAAAATAACCATTTATTTGGTTTCATGACCAATTTTCCTTTTATACGGCCATTTTCAGTTGGTAACATTTCAAGAAACCGAAGAAAATGATGGTTATGAGACCATTATTACCTTGCCCTCATTCTAATTTATTTGGGGTTTTTTACTTCTTAATCACAGTGTTTTGGGGTAAGATTGACGCTGGGGTAAGAACATATAAATCAAATATCCCACTTATTTGGCTATAATTTTTAATACTAGCCACATTGTGCAGCGGGGCGGAAATAATGACGTGACACGCAATGTGAATAGCATTGAAAATATGGCTAAATATGTGCGATATTTAATTTATACGTTATTACCCCAGCGTCGATCTTACCCCAACGCACCTTAGTTGCCTGACCTCGACCGTGCCGGTCCGACAGACCCCGTGTGGTCCGCGTTGGGCGCTGAGGCAGCTGGACAGGGACCTGCTCCAGGAAGCCGCGATAGTACAGGCCTGGGTGCAAGCACCGGACAGGCCTGTCGACATCGACGTCGAGGCGGACTGGTTCCAGGTGGCCGTGTCGCAAATCTGCGACACGGCCATGCCCCGAGTCCGGCCAGGACGTGCCCGGCGCCAAGTACACTGGTGGTCGCCAGAGATTGCGGCACTGCGCGATGCGTGCAATGCTGCGCGACGCCGGTATACTAGACACCGCAGGCGCCGCACCCGTCCACCGGGTGCGGAGGCCATGGAGGCGGAGCTGTATGAGGGATACAGGGCGGCAAAGCGCACCCTCCGAGCGGAGATAAAGCGGGCCAAACTCGAGGCCCGCAACGTGTGGCTGGAGTCTCTGAACGTCGATCCGTGGGGACGCCCATACAAAATGGTGATGGAGAAACTCCGCCCATGGGCTCCCCCGCTGACTCAGAGTCTCCGGCCCCAGCTCGTGGAGGGTGTGGTGGGCGCTCTGTTCCCTACGCGAGGGGAGCATACTCCCCCGCCTATGGCTCCGCCACCAGCAGCGGTGTCCGATGCGGACCACGACGGCAACGACGGCAACAATGCTCCAGAGGTGACCGAGGTGGAGCTGAGAGTGGCGGTGCGAAGGCTGAGTGCCAAGAACACCGCCCCAGGACCCGATGGCTTGCCTGGAAAAGCCTGGGTCCTGGCCATGGAGGAACTCGGGTCTCGACTGAGAGGGCTCTTCAGCGCATGCATGGAGAGGGGCCAGTTCCCGCTTCGCTGGAAGACGGGGAAACTGGTCCTTATCGCGAAGCCGGGGCGCCCCGCGGACTCTCCGTCCGCGTTTCGGCCCATTGTGCTGCTCGACGAGGTGGGCAAGCTCTTTGAAAGAGTAATTGCTGACCGCCTCGTCGTGCATCTGGCACGGAAGGGGCCGGATCTTGCGGACGGCCAGTTTGGATTTCGCAGGAGGCGCTCCACTGTGGACGCCATCATGCGCGTGCGAGCCCTCACGACGGGGGATGCGGCGTCCCGGGGCAGGTGTGTCTTGGCGGTGTCTCTGGACATCGCCAACGCCTTCAACTCCCTGCCCTGGAGTTGCATTGGTAGGGCACTCCGGTACCACCGGGTGCCCGACTACCTCTGTCGGGTGATCGAGGCCTACCTGTCGGACAGGTTCATTATCTACCCCGGTCATCAGGGGGAGCTGAAACGGCGAGAGATGTCGTGCGGTGTTCCGCAGGGATCGGTACTAGGGCCGCCCTTGTGGAACATCGGGTACGACTACGTGCTGCGCGCCGACCTCCCCGACGGGGTCAGCGTGGTCTGTTACGCAGACGACACGCTGGTCCTGGCGCGGGGACGGTCGTACCAGGCGGCGGTCGAACTAGCGACGCGCGGGGTTGCGACAGTCGTGGAGAGGATACAGCAGTTGGGACTCGAGGTGGCATTGCACAAGTCCGAGGCCATGTGTTTTCACGGCCCTCGGAGCGCGCCGCCTCCGGGCTCCCAATTAACGGTAGGAGGAGTTCACATCGGCGTCGGGTCGACGATGAAGTACCTGGGACTCGTCCTCGACAGCCGGTGGAACTTCAAGGAGCACTTCCGACGTCTGGCTCCCAGGTTGAATGCGGCTGGGGCTGCGCTCAAGCGGCTCCTGCCGAACCTAGGGGGTCCGGACGCCTCCTGCCGGAGGCTCTACGCAGGCATCGTTCGGTCCATGGCCCTTTACGGTGCGCCGGTGTGGGCGCCATCGCTACGGAAGCGAGTGGCGGCCCGGCTAACCGCCTGCCAGAGGGTCATGGCCATCCGGATGATCCGCGGATACCGTACGGTGTCCTGCGAAGCGGCGAGCCTCCTTGCTGGCCTACCACCGTGGGATTTGGAGGCAACAGTCCTTGCACACATGCATGACTTACGCGTGGAGATGCAACGTCGGGGCGAAACTCCGCTGCCGCGACAAGTCGCGGCATGGCGGACAGAGCTCCGGCGGGATCTCATGGTGAAATGGCGAGAGCGATTGTCGCAACCTCGTGCTGGGCACGCCACGATCGAGGCGGTAAGGCCCCTCTTTGAGGCGTGGCTGGAAAGGCCCCACGGCGTCGTCACCTTCCGTTTGGCGCAGGTGCTGACCGAACACGGCAAGTTCGGTCCGTACCTGTACAAGATTCGTGCGGAGACGACGCCCGGGTGTCGCCACTGTGCGGACCGCCCGGTGGACACGGTGGAGCACACAGTCGAGGTGTGCCCCGCTTGGGAAGAGCAGCGCCGTGTCCTCGTGGGGGCGATCGGCGGCGATCTCTCGCGCCGGGGCTTGGTTCAAGCCATGCTCCGGAGCGAGGAGGAGTGGCAGGCGGTCGCCTCCTTCTGCGAAGCAGTAATGCTAGTAAAGGAGGAGGCCGACCGCCTTAGGCAAAGGCGGACACGCCGCCGCCGCCGCCGGGTTTCCGATCCCAATTTCCGGCCACCGTAGGCGCGGGCTCGCGGACGGTGGGCAATGGGTAGCTCGCTGTCCGTCCGTCCGGTAACAGACCGGTCCGAGCTCAGGTCGTCTACGGCGCGCACCGTTCCCACGCGCCTCAAGGAGTTGTCAGCAAACTGCAGGGGTCCAGCAGGGCCGAAGCCTACTGGGGCCAAAGGTTATGTGAGACTGTCACCAAAGGCCCCAGGATAAAGGCAAGGAATGGAAAGGTAGGTTTTTAGTCAGTAAAAGTCTGACACTGTTTCCCGCCCCACCCAAGGGCGGGATTCGTCATTGGATGATTTTACCTACCAAAAAAAAAAAAAAAAAAAAAAAAACCTTAGTTGCCTTCTCAGTAGCCATACCTTTCTAGAAAAGATACCCATAGGGTTCATACGCGAATGACAGGCTGAGGGATCATTTGAAAGAGTTAATGTAGCCCTAAAATGCAGAGGACAACAGATGGACACAGGCGGGTTTTACAAGCCCTCTCGTTCCATACGAGAGTAAGAAAAGTCATTAGATTATTTCCCATCTCAAAAACATCACCAAGGTTATTGACGTAGCTCAAAGAATCTCCAAACTTAAGTGGTAGTGAGCAGGATATATTGCTCGTAGAACAGATGGATTGGTCGTAGATCAACGAGGCTGAAAGATTCTGGAGTGGCAATCACGGAAGATGCAGCGTTGCTCGGCCTCTCTCGAGGTGGACCGATGACCTGGTGGGGGTCGCAGGAATCCGTTGGATGCGAGACGCACAGGACCGATCGTTGTGGCGATACTTCATCATCATCATCACCAGCCTTTTAATGTTCCCATTCCTTGCACTCAGGCCTCCTCTCTAGTATAGGGAATGAGCCGTAATCCACCACGCGGGCCCAGTGTGGTTTGGTGGAAATCACATGTCTTCGATTTTTTGGTTTTAGGACATGCCGATGCCGGGTTTCCTCACGATACTTGAGGGAATTATCTCTTAGGTGCCAGTGGTTTATTTTAATATCTATATTTGGAATGTCTTTTTTTTTTCTCTTTATTTTATTGACATGTTCTCACATAATAGCAGCGACGAGAAACATGTAACCGAGATATTTGTTATACATAAAATGATTGAAAATATTGTCCATGGAGTTTCTTGCACATTCTTCTCCATAGAGATCTACGCTTTGGAATGTGCAATTAGCATCATTTTTTCTGACAGACTTTTTTTTTTTGACAGACTTGACTCCTTGACCTTTCAAAAGTGCCTGTAAATGGTTTATTTGAAATAAATGCTTTTGAACCTTTGAATCTTTGAATATCTTTGAATCTTTATATCCAACAGAGAAGGTCTTTCGGCAGAAATGAATAAAGATGATGGTGAGGTTTCAGTAATCACTACTTTCTAGATAAGACACCCTCAGAGCCCAGGTGGGAACGACGTCTCATCAATCTATCACTCATTTCACGATTAAAAGTCGCAATCATGTAACCAGCCCGTAACAAGTTAAACAGTTTTATTAGCACGCGACAGTCGCAACGTTATATTTCAACTGTCAAAGTGTCACGAGAATAATTAATGGGGAGTTCTGTTACAATTTTGTTCAGTTTATCGGGACCATGCGATAAACATGTTGTGTTGCCCGTCATTGCTCGTGTGTCAGATAGAAATGTGTGATTTTATTGAACTCATAATCTCGAAAATTTACTATTTTACTGCCTTGTTGGTTTAGAGTTTGCAAGTTCTATCACTGAGTACGAAGACTCTGGTTTTAGTCTCAGGTCGGGAAAAGTGTAAATGGATTTTTCTATTTGGAATTTATCAGTAGCAGCTTGAAACCTAGATTTGTGTATGGTTAAAGGCAGTGAACTCGCTTTTACACGGGACTAAAACAAAACTGCTTCAAGGTGGGCTATCCATTGCATGTCGTGCGCAAGTCCGCGCCTACTGTGGGTGGAAATAGCCCTGCATCTCTCAATGTTCGGGGCATCTCCTTCGGTAATTCCACTACACTGGAGTACAGGTACACTTCAGGTGTAACCATTCGAGGTGTAACTTACTTGCTTTATACCCTCAGAAAAAAAATGTGTAAATAGCATTTAAATTCTTGCCATAAATCTATACCTAATTAAATATCACAGTATCTTCGTGCACAGCATGGCAAGTGAAAACCGCATTTTGCATAACCACCAAACTTTTTAAAATTGTAACCATTTTTCAATTTATGTGCCAACAACAATCATACTCAGAAATAATCGCTCTCAGTCAAAAACTAAAAAAATCAACATTGCTTGTTGTTCATTGCAACTCGGTAGAAGAAAAACATACGTAGGCCGAAGTTGGGGCGTCCACTCTTGATAGCCAACCTTTGATAGTCAATCCAGCCAACCTTGAAGGAGCATCCGTGGCCCTAGAACGGAAACGGTGACTGAAAAACATGGATAGGTTTTAGTCAGTAAAAATCTGGTAAGCGCTCTTGTTCCACTCTAGAGGTGGAGAAGACATGAGCTAGTTTTCCACCAAAACAAAAAAAAACTACCACTTAGGTTTGCTGACCCTATAAGTTTGGTCACTTCGAGTCTATTCCGGGCAATATTATTTTGGAATTGTTATATTTTAATTTACTATAGATTTGACCGATTTGGATAAAATTTTGTGGGTATGTTTGAGTGGATTTGGTCTGATACTCCTTTATAAAATCTGCTCGGTGTTTATATACCTTGGTACTTTGTATTTAGACGTCCACTGCTGGATATACACCTCCTCTGGAGGAGACCGGTCGGTCGGTTTGGGTCCAGATATCTCTACAACAACCGCTCCTGTGTGAAAGCAAAACACTAAAACTTGTTATCACTGCTTTTATTTCAAACTTGTACATGTACACTCAGTTTACACCTTACAGTTCAACCGCCCACGATAGACTGCCAGAACGACCACACTCTAGTCCACAGCTCCGTGTCCACATCTTATAAGTGGGGGAATGACTCGCACAATAAGTAAATGGATAGACTATTTTATAAATTGCATCTGATTGAAATTGTAAATATCTTTTAAATGTTTGAGCTAATTTTAATTATAAAAACGTGTGACAATAGTTAATCAAACTCAACAATTTATTGAGCCAAATTATCATTACTAGTCAAATGGCGTACTAATAAAATCTTCAACTGTCTGTATGTACTTTAAAAATTATGTTGAGATTATTACATTTATATTGTAATTGCTTACATGTGCATCTCGTGCTTATAAATCATTGTTTATCAATCATCATAAATTATGCCTTAGGAATCATTGTTTCTTTTGTAACTTTACCTAAATCACATCTGTAAGCATTTAGAGTTCGGTAACACTGCACTGTTCCCCAATGTAAAAGTTATTAGGTAGTGGATAATTATATGACAATATAAGCACTACCTAATATCTACCATTTTGCAATAAGTTCCAAGAAAGGAATTTGAGGTTTGAATCGAAACTCTAGACTACTTCTGAGAATTTCGTAGTGAAAATGTACAATAATATACTCACTCAGGACTCAGGTTAATAATTCCAGGATCTCATATACGGGTTTTTTTTTATTGTAGGTAAAATCATCCAATGACAAATCCCGCCCTTGATGACAAATCCCGCCCTTGTTCATGGATCATAAGTCATTAAATTGAAAGGCTTTTACTATAGGATTACCTTTACCCGGAAAGACTAGGTTGTTTTATCGTTGATTTACCTAAGCACAGTACCCTATCGACGAGGCCACGATTCACCACGCGGACCCAGTGTGGATTGGTAGATGTGACATATCTTCGATTTTTGGGTTCTGGAACATGGTATTTTTCGAAGCATTTTGAGGACAATGGTGAAGCAATAACTACACAAAGAGACCTGACCTGCAAACTCATAAATTGAGGTCAATACTACCTGATCAGTACAGCTGCCGTTCACTAAATCTATCGAAGTCAAGAACAGGAGTCAAAAGCTAAGGTCCATTCAGTAACCATGGTCTTTTATAGGTTTCGTTTTCCTCCTTTGATGATATTTTTTTAATCTAGCGTCCCGGTACCTCTTGTAGTCTACAGTACATGCTCCAGGGTTCGCGTGTCGCTACCTTCCGGTGTTCACACCCGCAGCAGGTAATTGAAAGCGCCTTAGTGTTGTGCGGTGCACGTCACTGGTACAGTCGACTGCACAGTCGGCCAACAATTTCCTTTTAGACTTCCAATTGATATTAAAAACCATAGATCTGCTCGAAACAGTAGGCTCAGGTAGGTCTAGCAAAGTGTGCTCCACCTTCGTCAATATACGCTTGAGGGGACATCCTCACGCCCCAACCACCGTAGAAGTAGGCTTGTATACGATGAGTAATGGGTAGTGTGCCGTACGGCCGACCGGTAACTGTCCGGACCGAACCCGAACCGTTGACGGCGTGCAGTGTTCCACAGACACCTCCAAGAGATGTTAGCAAAACCGTTGTGGCCCAGCAGTGCCGAAGCCTACTGAGGCCATGTTTTGCCTTCTGGTAGGGAAACCCGTGGTCCTAGAACGCAAGGGGCAACTGACTGTACCGCTATAGGTGTGGTTTTGGTCAGTAAAAATTTGACACGCCCTCACGCTTCGCCCTAGAGCGAGAGTATTCATTAGATGACCTTTAAAAAAAAACCCGTCGACCACATAATCGCATAAGTATCATAATATCAGGGCAGATAGTATTCCAACGTGATTGCCTCATATTAGAACAGTCAATAATAAAAAAAGGACAGTTTGGACCCGACGTTACGGTCAATGCGACGGTAAATATTTTGATTTCATTTAAATCAGAAGCATTATGAAGTCTGGCTAGATTGGTTCTCGTTTATTAGTAATACGTTAATTTTTTTCTGTACTTATTTCTTTATTTCGAAGCAGACGGCTTCGTAGTTCAACTGTTACTTGTACATGCAGTTGAGTGTACGTACCTCACGCCAGTGGTCGCGATACCGCTGCGTGATTGACTGGGCTTTGATGCCGGGGTGATGCATCGTGCAGTAAGGCCTTTACAATTGTAATGTTGTTTGTTGTGGTAGATTTTATTGAAAATGCAATTAGACTTTTTACTTAGATTTTTTGTTGGATTTATAAAATTTATGTCAAATGCTATTTACCTATCTTTCCAAAAACGGAGACGCTTTTGTTTCTGCAAAGAATGCTTTACTTCTCACATCTCTTCCGCGATTTGAATCTCCAATCTATTGGAAATTTTCGGTGGTCCGAACCAATGTCCGCTAGACATTGGTTCTGACCAAAGCTCGGTCGCGCACAGTTTTTCTGGCATCTATTTGAGGTGTGCCAGGAATACAATGTTCCGTCGACAATTTGGGCTCAGTCCGGACGGTTACTGAACGGCCGGACGGCGAGCTACCCATTTTTCATCGTCTGCAAGCTCGCGGCCATACCTCCTGCAATCCTTCTATCATGAAATAAAACACTTCAGCTTCATTTATATAAATATTTTATTCACTTTGATCAACATAGTTTCATATTTATTATTCTATTAACAATCACACACACACATACATCGTTTAGTAAGACATGTTCACTGTTCAACAACTCAAAGCAGACTGCCTCTGTCTAAAATGACAGTTACAAACTCAATGTTTCCCCACCACAAACTTTCACAAACACTCGGTCAATTAACCGACCAATCAGGGCAAAGTAAATAGTACGTAACATCAATCGACTTTGACTAACTAATATACATTAAGGTTTATCTATAATTAACTACAAGTAAATATTTAATTTAAATAATTATGATACATTTATAGTTAACAAATACATAAATTATAATACTAAAATATTATTACTAAATGTCTATAGTTCGTGTAACAACTAGTGCCATCTATCGCTTTTAGACATAAGTCAAACGATTTATGAACAGTTTTATTTTAAAATCATTACAATTCTTACAATATTTGCAGGAACTTAATAAAATTATGGTCTTCCTTTAAAATCCTGACTAGTATCCAAAGAGCAATAACAGTTCAAATAGATAGATGACGTCATAATTAGACAATGTCAACAGACGCGATCGTGAACAATTGAACGAGTGAATGACATCGACAGAGCGAACGAACTAGAATTATGTGATCCATCAATGAAAGAGAAGTTTGAGACAAAGACGGGGGCCTTTTGTATGCCCATAATTAAGTTTGTAGGAGTTTAATTGATTTGCATGGAAGCTGACAGATGGTCGCCATCAATTTTAAGGCCTTATAGTTTTAGGTTCAAACCCTTATAGGTTACCCGCCAAGTTTTAAACTATCGTAAAATTTATCTGAGGGTAAGAAAATGTAAATCATGTTGTTTGGTTATTTGCGATGAGTAAGGAAGGTTGCTTGGTCTTTTATCTAGGATTAAAAGAAACAGTTACGTAATAAAAGTAAAAGTGAGTACCTAAATTTTTAGTACTTAACAATTTAAACATCACTGGTCCCATGGTTTTTTTTTTTTTGCGATAGGTAAAATCATCCAATGACAAATCCCGCCCTTGGGTGGAGCGGGAAATAGTGTCAGACTCTTACTGACTAAAAACCTACCCTGTTCCTTCCCTGCCTTGGTTCCAGGGCCCTGGTATGCATTTTCATACCTTCCCAGAGCCCCAGACTAGGCCTCGACCCTACTGGGCGGTTTGCTGACAACTCCTTGAGGCGCACGGGAACAGTGCGCGCCGTAAACGACTTGGGCTCGGTCCGGTCTGTTACCGGACAAACGGACAGCGAGCTACCCATTGCCCGCCGTCCGCAAGCCCGCGCCTACGGTGGCCGGAAATTTGGATCGGAATTACACTGGTCCCATGGTGGATTGCGGGTCTTAGAGAGGAGGCCTGAGTCCCAGCATTGGGACAGTTAAAGTTAGCTCATGTAATTTGGTCACAATTTCAAGTTTTTTTTATAAGGAGCTCTATTATTTTCTAAATAAAAAATAGCCTAAGTTACTTTTCAGATAGAAAATTTAAAAAAATGCAATTTTATTACAGATATAGAAAGTATGTTTGATTTAATTTTGTAAATTAATGCTATTTTTACATAAAAAATCTCATTTCAATTTATATGTCTAGAGTAGTTTTAGAAGTATACATGTGTAGATGTAAGGATTTATAGTTATAAAGACAATGTCTTTTGTTTGCCTAATTAGGCCGTTTTTTAAGTATTTAAAAATTCTATGCAAACTCTTTCGTAGTTTTAGGTTGCACTTACTTAATTTTGTAGAACTTATTGCTACGAAGATTTTAAGCGGCGTGAGAGAGTAAGCAAATAGAAAAAATATTAAATACATATTATTTCAATATGTAGTTTCAAACCGGTTCCGTTACCGTTCAGGGGTTTTTATAAAACATCAGAAACAATTCTATACTTCTATAAGTACAAGTAAGTCTGTATGAAATTAAATGATTTGAGTTTAGTTGAAAATACGGTGGGTGGTTTCAGGTGCGGTTAAATGATTGTTAAACCTTTGGTCTAGTGATTACAAGTAACATCATTCAGTCTAACTTAATAAGATTTTGAGGCTGGTTAGCTGGTATGTGTACATGCAGGTAGAGGCGCCTACGTGAAGTGAATATCTATTACTCATCTGAATACCTCTCATCAATTAACGCAGGGGTCGTTAACAAGGGCTAAGACACGTTCAAATGAATATCAATGAGGTCTAGCCTAATGCAAAACTACCATTTTTTTTTAAACCTTAAGTCATTCTGATCCTTTTTTTCAAATAAACCCGTTACCCGTATAACTGAATTATAATAACGAGACAAATACACAAATTGTCAAGGACTGGTTTACCACTACATAAATAGGTACAGAAAGTCGACTCCGTGCTACAAAGCAGCATTGATCATTGTTCAAAATGAAAAATCCCGAAAGAACAATAATCTTATAGTACAGTAAGTGATACATAGGCGGACTTAATGCAAAAAGGCATTCTCCACCAGTCAACCTTTGTGTTAAAAAAGACTACACTGTGGTAGGTGTGCACAATAAATACATAACAGATATTTAAAAAAGCAGTGGTAGCTGAGTGCGAACGGTCCTGACTGTCAGGGTTTCAAACCCAGCCAGGCGCATTACTTTGTGTAATATATTTCAACACCACTGCTCTCAAAACGGTGAAAGAAAACGTCGTGAGGAAACCAGCATGTCCTAGAACCGAAAATTCGAAGACATGTGACATATACCAACCCGCCTGGCACACGTAGTGGATTACGGCCCATTCCCTCTTCTAGAGAGAAGGCCTGAGTCCCAGCAGTGGAAACATTATAAGGCTGATGCTGTGCTAAGCTAGATATTTCAAAATATAATGTAAGTATCATTAAATTAAGTGCATTCAACATGGGTGGGTTTTAGTCAGTAAAAGTTCTGTCTTCATTCAGAGCTGGTGAAATAATTTGAAGATTGCCTCAAAAACGAGTTCGCTTTTGTACAACACGAGTGAAAACAGGGGCACACATACATACACGCTTAATTGCGCCATCAAACAAATGCAAGTGTGCTTTCACGCATCGGGCGTCGACTCGTGCGCGTGTACGTTTGCATTTATGAAGTAAGCTTGTAATAGTTGCCGGTATTACATTTTTTGTAATGAAATTATTCAATATTAGGGAGATTTACCTATATTTCGTTACTTTCACAAATTGCCTTTTAATTTATTTTTTCCTTTGGAAACTGTAAAAACTGTTATTGGATAAAATATACTTAGGAATTCGGAACAATTCATAGCTTTATTGGGATACAAGAAAGGAGTCTACTCACAGGATGAAACCTCCTATTGTCGACCGCTCTAGCAGCAGCCAGTCTTGATATGTCATTTAAATCGTACATCTGGCAGCCCTGACAAGCACCTTCTTTGAGGCGTGGCTGGAAAGACCTCACGGCGTCCTAACCTTCCGCATGACCCAGGTTCCCACCGGACACGGTAAGTTCGGGAGGTTCCTGTTCCGGATTCGTGCGGAACCGACGCCCGGGTGCCACCACTGCGTGGACTGGCCGGAGGACACGGTGGAGCACACGGTCGAAGTGTGCCCCGCTTGGGTAGAGCATCGCCGTGTTCTCGTGAGTGCGATCGGCAGCGGCGATCTCTCGCGCCAGGCCCTGAAACGGGCCATGGTCCGAAGCGAGGAGGGATGGCAGGCGGTCGCCTCCTTCTGCGAAGCAGTAATGCTAGCAAAGGAGGAGGCCGCACGCGAGAGGCAACGGCCCACAAGGCCCAGCCAACGCGGGGATTCCGATTCCGATCTTGATTTCCAGCCAACGTAGATGCGGGCTTGCGGACGGCGAGCTATGGGTAGCTCGCTGTCCGACCGTCCGCTAAACATCCGGACCAAGCCTAGGTCGTCAACGGCGCGCACTGTTCCCGCGCGCCTCAAGGAGTTGTCAGCAAACCGTAGAGACCCAGCCTGCTAGCTGCAGGCAGGCAGGGTCGAAGCCTACTGGGGCCAAAAGTTTGCTTCCGAAAGGAAAGCCTGGCCCTGGTATCTAAGGCCACGAAGGAACGGGGTGGGTTTTTAGTTAGTAAGAGTCTGACACTATCTCTCGCTCCGCCCAAGGGCGGGAGATGTCATTGGATGATTTTACCCACCACCAAAAAAAAAAAGCCCTGACAAGCACCTTCGTGCCAACATTACAACGAAGGGAATGCTTTATTGAAACGCACTTTAGTCAGTGCTCGATGGCATTGTAACACAGAGTATGAAAACGTGGTAACCTCCAGCTTAAGTTGACACTAGAAAGTGCTCGCAAACCAGCACTTGTTGTAAGCTCTCTATGTACCTAAGTGTACAGACCTGGGGTCTTACTCCGACGTGTCAAAGTAAACATTCTTTCAGTAGCAGGAACGTTTCAAAGAGTTACCGAGTCTCTAGAATGATTACTTAAAAAAACCCTTTTTAAGAAGTGATTAGAGCGGCGTCACGGTGTCCTCACCTTACGGATGACGCTGTTCCACGCGCACCTCAAAGAGAAGTCAGCATAACACTCCTTTTTTGGGGCAGTCGTGTAATAATAGAAGGGTCCAGCAGGACCAACGCCCGCTAGGCGCTAGGGTCAAAGGGAATTTCTGAAAAAAAAAACCCGTGATCCTAGAACGTAAAGGGACATACGTGTTAAGTGTTAGTTAGAATAGAAAGGCGTGGAATGATAAGTCATTGGATGATTTTCGACTTCAAAACAAAAAAGTATGACATAGACAAAGCTATAGAGGACCAATATCACTATCCCTTTTTGACAAAAGTATTATGACTACATTGACATGTCATAGAAACTCTGACCTTCTGTTACTATCTATTTTGTGGTCCTACCCTCCCATGTTAATTAATAATTAGCCACCAAGGGGGAGGGGGGAGGGGTAAAGAATGTAAATTCGACGCTGATTTCAACTGTTTATTTTATTTAAATCTTAAATTATCCGGACGGAAGGTTTGTGCTTTAATTAGATTAATTATGTTGGGTTGGTATTTTTTTTTTTGCTAATTTTATAATTTTCTATAATTTCTTTACTTTTATCTAGCATTAAGCATAACATAGAATAAACTGCCTTATAATGTTCCCATTGCTAAGACTCAGGCCTCCACACTAGGATAAAGAATGGGCCGTAATCCACCACGCGGGCCCACTGCGGTTTAGTGAATGTCTCATGTCTTCAAATTTTAGGTTTAAAGACATGTCTGTCTGCTTCCTCGTGATGTCTTCCTTCACCGTTTTGAGAGCAATGATGATGTATGATAATGTACCTGGCTGGGTTTGAACCTACGACCTAACAACTCATAATTAACTCAGGCCTCGATATAAATCTTTTTAAAAAATTATAGAAATAAACCAAACAATATCGCTCTTTATCTATTTATTTATTTATTTATATATACTTTATTGTACACCAAGATAAAAAGTAATTATTGCTCTTAAACTCAAAAATGAAATATATTCACAGACAGAACTGTGAGGCAAAGCTAAATACTTACTCCTAGATCTGCAGAATCTTAAAATTCCAACAGAAATCTATATCTCCGTTCCCTCGTCTGGAGCATATTTTAAAGTGCAGAAATGTTTCAGTTTCAAATGTTCATACTCGTACATTTAATAAATGTGAAATCGCAGACATTCGATAGATTCCTTCTGTGCACTTTACAATTTTATATTATGGAATGAAGCTTCCAGTTGACTATTCTTGTATCTTGTTGAAGAGATATGAGTATTATTCTATATATTTAAAAGAAAATAAATGCAAAAGTTTCTTGCGTTAATTTATGTAGTTACTTAATTATTAAAACCACATATTACGAAAAACAGCAATTATAAAGTTTGCCTTTCGGAAATACAAATACAATGACATTAATAGCACATTGCTATTATAATTTTACCAGGCGCTTAATTTGTATTTTTTTATTGTTGATAGCTTAATTTTTAGAATTAATACATTTGGCAGAATAATCGTATCTATACTCAAGCTCATTTATTTAAATAGCCCATTTTCAGGCACTTTTGAATAGATCAAATAGTGAAGTTAAATTATACGTTCCAAAACGTAGATTTCTATGGAGAAGAAAGTGCTAGAAACTCCATGGACACTATTTTAAAATCATATTATGTGTTAGATTAATCTTGGTTACATATTTCTTGTCGCTTCTATTATGTGAGCACAATTTAGTGGAAAAGCAGTGACAAAATTTTAAAGTAGTAAAAAATTAAGGTTATTCAAATCAACCTGAAATCCTTATCCAAATCATACCTCAAACAGCAAAGCAATAACCGCAACTATACATATCCACTAGTGAACATCCTACAAGACGTTATCTAGCCGGCATAGAGCTAAGCAATTTGCCAGGCTTCTGAAGACGATACAATCCCCAAAATATGTGTCGGGTAGATTTGTCCGGCAATTAATCAGTATTAACAGCGGCCCATCTGTCTGTACGGATTACGGCGACAGCGGCGCCGTGTCTGCCTGTCTTAATAGCCTGTAGGCTGACTTGGGTGTGAAGGATCACAGAAGTATCAGTTCCTGCATCACAGGCATTGTCACTAGGGAAATAGGGCGTTTGTTGCACCACTTTGTTTTCTATCGCCTGATCAAATATTCTGCGCAAATTATCCACATTGTGTCAGTAAGTGCTAAGAGTCCATGTAAGGCGCCAAGGTTTTTTTTTTTGGTGGTGGGTAAAATCATCCAATGACTTATTCTACCCCTGGGCGGAGCGGGAGATAGTGTCAGACTCTTACTGACTAAAAACCCACCCCGTTCCTTTGTTGCCTTACATACCAGGGCCGAGCCTTCCTTTCAGAAGCAGACCGTTGGCCCCAGTAAGCTTCGATCCTGCCTGCCTGCAGCTAGCAGGCTGGGCCTCTATGGTCTGATAACTCCTTGAGGCGCGCGGGAACGGTGCGCGCCCTCGACGACCTGGGCTTGGTCCGTATGGTTACCGCACGGTCGGACAGCGAGCTACCCATAGCTCGCCGTCCGCAAGCCCGCGCCTACGTTGGCTGGAAATCAGGATCGGAATCGGAATCCCCGCATCCGCCGTTGCCTTACGCGTGCGGCCTCCTCCTTTACTAGCATTACTGCTTCGCAGAAGGAGGCGACCGCTTCGGACCATGGCCCGTACCAGGGCCCGGCGCTAGAAATCGCCGCTGCATGTAAGGCGCTGGGGTCAATTCTGCATGTAGCAATGTAGCACGGTATTTTACAAGCCAATACTTATATCTGTCAACTGACTATACTATTATGACTATAATATAAGGTTTTCATAGAGGAGGTTTTCATTAATATCATTCCTCCCCGAAGCCTACTGAGGCCAAAGGTTATGCGAGAGTGTCACCACGGGCCCCGGGACAAAGGCAAGGAACGGAAAGGTAGGTTTTTAGTCAGTAAAAGTCTGACACTATTTCCCGCCCCACCCAAGGGCGGGATTTGTCATTGGATGATTTTTCCTACCAAAAAAAAAAAAAACCTCTATGCCAGTTTTTTTTGTGGAAAATCATGTAATGACTTCTCCCGCTCTTGGGCGGTGCGGGAGGGCGTGCCAGACTTTTACTAACTAAAACCCACTCCTGTTCCTTCTTCACCTTCGTTCCAAGGCTCCGGGGATCTCTTTCGTACTACCACAGTAGACTTCGACCCTGCTGGGCCCTTACGTTTTGCTGACATCTCTTGGAGGCACGTGTGCAACACTACCCGCCATCGACGACACGAGCTCGGTCCGGACGGTTGCCGAACGGCCACTAGGATACATTTCTGCTGTCAAGCAGCCCTGCTTTGCTCTTTTTTAGTATGTAAAAAGTACATTTGTCATAGTGTCGGTGTAGTTTTAGACATAGGCAATACTAATCACGTGGATATAGACGTATTTACAAAACTTCTTATATCATAGAGGATAAGAGTCGGAAGTGAGAATACGGTATCCCTACAGCCTAATTTAGGTCATAACAGTTATACTCAGCGATATCTCTAGAGCTTCCTGATAGCTACAACCTGGGGTTCTTTAAGTCATGAGTGAATAGAAGAATAATAATAAAAAACTGGCCAAGTGCGAGTTGGACTCGTGCACGAAGGGTTCCGTAGCAAAAACTGAAAAAAAGGCAAGTTTGTTGTACGCTCCCATACTTAAATATTTATTTTATTCTGTTTTTAGTATTTTTTGATGAAGCGGCAACAGAAAAATCATCTGTTAAAATTTCAACTGTCTGACTATTACGGTTCATAAGATACAGCCTGGTGATAGATAGACAGACAGACGGAGGTAGAGCGGAATTTTAGCATTAGGGTTCTGTTTCAACCTTTGAGTACGGAACCTTAAAAAAGTCAAAGTCAAAGTCAAAAAAGTACGTGTTATGAACCTTCTGCACGTATTCTTTATTTACGTATCAGTAGCCTAGAAACAAGGGGTTCTGAATAATTTAGATAAATCTGCGCTAGCTCAGGTCAAATTATTGGGTTACGTAAGGCGTGCCTACGTATCCCTTCTTACGTTTTTCAGGCCTAATGACGTTGCTATCAGGACTTTGAAATCATATCTACATACATTCCTGTTGGGCTAGTGGTTAGTGGCCCTGACTGCTAAGCCGGAGGTCGTAGTTCGTTTCCAACCCAGGACAAAATGTTTGTGTGATGAGCACGATCATTTGTTCTGTGTCTGGGTATAATTTATCTATAATATGTATGTATTTAAAAATATATAAGTATGTTTATCAGTTGTTTAGTACCCATAACACAAGCTCTGCTTAGCTTGGGACTAGACGGCGTTTTGTGATAGTTGTGGAATATTATTATTATTATAGTTTAGAAGTCCTAAGTTGAGCTACACGAGTACTGACAAATGCTTGCACTGACTGGACAGGTCCACTCAACTCTGCGTGGTTCTCTCCCCAAAAGACCATCTCAAACTGCATAGTTTTCATATGATTTAACCATTACATGTTTCCTGTATGGAGTTTTAAAAGAGACTTTGACCCCTGTGTTTGTTTCGGTGTTTCTTCTCAGGGTAGTCAGCTAGGAAACACCGGCCTCATCTAGTTTGAACTGACGAAAAAATTGACGTGTAAAAAAACTATTTGCAAAATAAATATAATTTCTCAAGCTCTCATCACAAATCATATGAGAAAGGATAGGGCAACCTGCGCAGGCAACCGTGTGATAATTTAGTAACAGCTATTAGCTGGTATACTATGTGCCACAGGTTTGATTCGCGCAGTAAAAAATATGTATGGTTTACATACCAGATTATTGTTCCGGTCGTGGGTGTCTTCTTGTGTATGTGAGCTTACATGTTTTTGAATGCACCCACGATCCAGGAGTTATTTCTAATATGGAGTTATGTTTATAAAAAATGTCTAATTAAAATTGCACTGTTTGTTTATCATTATCGTTCATATTCCCTCTTTTGGTAGCCTGTGCAGAGGCAACATTATAAGGCTGACTTGATTATGCTTATACCTACTTAACTTACGCATTCCATGAACTTCCTCCTCTACATATCTACTCTTTCTGTTTGCAGTGTCTAAGTAGAGAATTGATATATTTGAAATTATTTCAATGTCCAAAAGTAGATACCTACCATGACATATATATTAATCTTTTGAATACCGTAATTAGAGACACAGTAGAAAGACAATAGGTGTGCGAACGCCGGCGTTCGCTTAGGGCTTGAGTAATTATGCCTAGATCTTGTTTATCTCTAGACAATCACAGCAAATAATGCAACGTGTTTTCAAGAAAGCAAAACGTACAACACTACCTACCTATCTATTACTTCGCCTCAAAAACCCATTCCCAGTAACGACTTCACATTCGTGTCCGTGTTCTATTTCCCAGCAAACATTACCTCCACACGTTTCATATTTCGTCCTTTAACGAATCACAATTTTAAAATAAAACCCCATCTAGAAACGCTTTGAAAACGTCTGACGAGCAATTTTCGGGCTATTCTGAATGCATAAAACTTTACATCCGAGCCGCAAAATAAGGTACCAACGTAAACCGACCTGGGGAAGTGAGCAATAGTACCAGGGCTTGGGATGGTTCTTTAAATATGATGGGAGGGGTGGGAGGTCAGGTTGTGTTGGTAGTTCGAGGCGTTGTAACTGTTAATTCGGAAGAACAGCCAAAACCTTTCGCCTTAACGAGCGACAGTCATTAAGACTGTTTAAGAGCCGCTTGGAGTGTTCGAGCCCCGAGCTTAGAGTTAAGTTACGGAATTGATAACTTTGAACGAATTAGTATAAGTTTGACGGCGTACTTTTACAAAGGATCATAAGGCTATTTTTACAAAACGTATTATTCTGCAGTGCAGTGAGTAGAATCCCACTCGAGCGCGTTAGCGAATGGCTCCTGCCGCTCTAAGGTGGGGTGAAAGGGCGTGTCAGAATTTTACTGACTTAATCCAGACTTTACAGTTTTTAGATTTTTCCTTTACTTGTACTATTACTTAATTTCAGATTTCTAGGTCAACGGGAAGTACCCTATGAATTTTGGTTCCCTTGAGAGTGTCGAAATGTGCGTTTTTCTGGGGCATAAACGGTCATATTTTTTTTTCGTCAACTTGGAAGTTTTATTTTTTCACAGCTTGAAGGGACCGTAAACTTGAGTATATATATATATTAAATTTCAGCTCGATACCCTCACGCATTCCTGAGATAAAGGGTCTTGACAGACAGACCACTTCCATTCACAAAAAGGTTTTTTTAGTAACCGTCCGGACCGACCCCATGCGTCGACAGCGCCTAGTGTTTCACGTGCGCCTAAAATAAAAGTAAAAAATATCGTAGGGGCACAACACAGCCGAAACCTACCGGGGCCATGGGTTGACCAAAACCGAAAACCGTGGTCTTGGAATGCAAAAGCAAAGAATAAACATAGGTATAGTTTTAATCATTAAAAGTCTAACATGACCTTATTGCCCTGAGCACTTTGGAAAAGAAAAAAAAACATTCATAAAATATAATATAATAATACATACTTATATAGAACGAGTATCATAATAACAGCTTCTCGTGAACTTCGACTATCTTCAGTGTAGTTTTTGCCAATTGTTTCTGTTTTATTAGACACAGTAATGAACTTCAGAACTAATAAAATAACTCAATGTTTTCTTACCATCCGGACGCAACTGGTCCAGCAAATTGTTACTGCTAACAACCTTAATTACTCCATGTTATCTGTTCCAACTTCAGCCAAAGTCCGAGGTCAAGGTCGAGTTCGACCTAGCCTACAAGAGTTAGTCTTTAGCTTCATTACAACTTGCCCTTTGGCCTGAATTGTTCAAATTTTATTACTTATTCTTAGTTTCAAGTTTATTTCTGATCTCCAGTAAGTGGAGTTTGATTAAATATTTCTACTGTTTCAATTTTACAATAAAATAGTATTGAAACTTTTCACTTTGAACTTGCGTTTCAAAGTGCTCAAGAACTTGCTTTGAATTATTATAGTAAAATTCCTGTTTGTACTTAATAATAAGTTATCGCGCCAATATTATAGTTTTTATTTATTGAAACATAAACAATTTTATACAATTACATCAGAAATTACACAGGAATGACGTTAACAGTTTAGCAATGGGTCCCAAACTAGGCAAATTCTGTATCTTGGTGACCCAATAATTATACAGAGTTAGCAAGATGGTGTGGCCTGCTGGCGCAACGTACAAATTTCTACAGAATAAAAAATACAAATCGAAAGGACATAACAGGAGGAAACCTTACACCACTCGATATTTAGACTGGTCATAATCGACATTGCGTAGTGTAATAAGGGTCAGACTGTCTTATTCGGAAGTAAACTTTAAGACAGTCTGTGTATAACGTGTGCGGAATATCGAGTGGTGTAATAGACACTTAAAGAAAGAACTAATACTATCTGTTAACAACGATAGTGCAAAGGAACAGTTAAGTGTGTAAATGTGAAGTGTGAGTGAGGGTGTGTGGTGTGTTTGTGTCTGTCAGTATTAACTTGTGCAACAAAGTAAGCTTTCTGTTTCCTTGTAAGTTCGGTCCAACAACCAATTCTTTAGTTTAACTTTAGCTTCAGAGAACTCACTCGGTATTGCACAAAATTCTACTCTCGGCGTTGAAAATGCGAATGGGTAGATACGTCAAAAAACGGGCTGCAGACAAGGTCTTCAGTTTTGGATAGCGGATTCTATCATAAAGTGTCCTGCCCCAGTCCATTTTCCCGCAGCCAGTATGTGCTGTCTTGTCTTCAACCAGTTTTAATAAAGACACCAAGCCGAACAGTTGTTGAACGTGTAAAACCCCTGCCTCCCTGTACAATTCATCTGTAGACTTTCCCAATTACAGGATGCACCCCTATAATTTCACTTGCATATTTAGATAGTTGTTGTAACTTTATAATCATCATCTTTAACTTTATAATATTGTTTTTAAATAAAATTTAATATAATTACAAAATAACAATTAAAATGAAATTATCTATAGTTAAAATAAAATAATTAGCTTAAAACCTGTAACCCGTTAATAAACCTGACTTTGAAAAGCAATATATCTGTCGTATAATACGATTAATGTTCGTTGCCGTGTGTAATTCGCAGCAGACCTGTATACAATTATACAATTAATGGTTCCATAACATTGCAGTCTGATTTAAATTATGTATTAATTTCAATATTGGCTGAAATTCTGATGTAGGATTTAGGATTAGGGTCAGATGGCCAGACGACTTAGTTAAGGGCACTTGAAGCCAATGGCCGATTAACTCATCGATAGATATTTTAGAGCTGATTTGTTAAATTTCGGCGTATAATTGCTTCAAGAATTCATCACTATCATTATTATTGGTGTACAATAAAGAATATATCTATCTATCTAATTTCAGCTGAAAAATGTCCAGTGTTAAACATGTCTCCTCAAATCTCGCTACAATGGCCTGTATTCCTGCAACCCTCACCAGGTCATTGATCCACCTTGTGGCAGGTCTACCAACGCTATTTTTCAGTACACGATCGCTACACCAGAACCATTCAGACCCATCGACCTCCACGTTTCACAGGTTCACAGCCACTTAAGTTTGTTGGTCCTCCAGGTTATGTCAGTAACTTTGGTTCTGCGGAAATCTTCATTCCTGATCCGATCACGTACGGAAACTCTGAGTATAGCCCTTTCCATTGCCTTTTGGGTGACGATGAGGCTCTCAACAAGTATCTGCCACAATATGACTTTCACTGTGACCTAGTCAGTGACAATATCTTCAATTATATGTTTTAAGGTGTCCAATAATCTTAGCCAGTAACTATCAATTACAAAGCAGGCCTCTTGTCAAACTCAGAAGGTACAGTCATTAATCATGGCCCTTGCTCAATACTTGTGACCAGATAAAATAGATAAGTGGCTGTTTTAGACTAAGAATGACGTCTGTTTATTCTAGTATAGCATATATATTTTACGTCATAGCCTTATAATGTTCCCATTGTTGGGATTCAAGCCTCCTCTCTAGGAGCCACAATCCACGCGGGCCCAGTGCGGGTTGGTGGATGTCACGTGTTTTCAAATTTTTGGTTCTGGGACATGCCAATATTTTATGCAATATTTTCGTTCTTCACCGTTTTAAGAGCAGTGGTAATGAAATAAATTATACAAAGTAATACGCCTCGCTGGGTGGTCTTTATTCTACTTTTTTGTAAAATGATTCTAGCAATGAAATTAGTAAACACAACATGTTGCTACTATTATTGAACAGGGGTACGTTCTTAGTACACCTATGGGTAGATGGCCATTCTTATGAATGCATGTCATTTTAAATCTTATGTGCGTATAATAAGGTTGCCTATGAAATATATTTTTTGAACACCATTTTATCTTTAAACTAACAAGTAAACATGTTTAGCAGAGCGAGTGTAATAAAATAAAAATAAACAAATACAATTTAATAAAAAGTAGCAGAGCGTATGAGTATTTGAGTTCGTTATTCTTTTGAAAAAGATACAAAAAGGTAACGCTTTTTACATTGTACCTAACGAGCTCTTACCTTTTAATAAAACATTAAATACAGACCGTTCTAGTTTTTATTTGCTTTACGTTTATTGTTAAGTAAATTTGTTTATTTTTTCATTTTAGATGTAGAATACAGATGTGGTAAAACGATTAAGGAGCTTCATGGACTAGTTTCATACTAATGTATTATTCAAATAAGTAGTCAAAATGCCATATTTGACAATACGCGTCAAATTGTATTCGGGAACGTCACATGCCATGTAAATAAACAAAATTGTGTCATACGCACTCAATGGAAAGTCAATGAGAGACATATTTATAGACTTCTGACGTTTAAATAGATTCATCCAATAGCGGCCGTTTTCAAAAACATAGCGCTAGGTTAATTAAAATGAAGTTTATATTTCGTACCTTTTTCATAAATAGTCCATTATTTTTTAGATATATTGGTACAAATCGCTTTTAAAATCCACAATGTATGCGGATGGCAATAAATATTAACTTATTTTTTATACTGTCAAATAGTCGGTTCTCACGTTAAGAGTACACCTTAATATTTAGTTATTTACTTTGTTATTTTTCCTTAATCATCGTGACTTGCAGTTTATTAACTATTTACCTAGCATAATCTACGTTGGAAGCAAATTGCACCACAACATAAGTTACGTTAATTTATAATTGCTTTTATAGAATGATTTTGTAAAACGCTTCGTCATCATGATTTTTGCATTTGATTTTGTTGGTGCCGTAAGGTTGGTAAAGGTTGTCTTTGTCGGCAGGAAAGAGTTGTGGCTTTTTTTATTTGTTGATTTTTTAATCGTTTTAAAGGTAATAAGTGGTTATTATCGGCATCCATAAATTATGTAGATATCAGCAAGAGTTTCTCGGTGTATTATCGGCCTAAGAAATTAATCTAATTTTTTTTTGCCATACAATATTTGTTTTATGCGAAACCCGAAATACGGGTCTAGTATTTTTCTGTGATGAATCTATGCAAAAACTTTCATAACTGTTTCATGAAAAATCACTAAAATGTTAGCTTATTACGTTACTTAGTTGTCCACGCAAATACACTCAGCCTTCAGGACGGCAGAAGGGTTGTTTTACTTCCGCATCCAGCTGTGCGCTGTCGTCTAATGCCTGCTATGACCTTTTGTGACATGTGTTGTACTTGGTTTCAGTCGTGTCCAACTTGTGACCTTGTAATATACCAATACCTTAATAATGTTGTATATACCATCAGACAAAATAGACTGACGACCAGTGAAGACTGCGGGAGTCTGCTGGATGCAGAAAGTACAGGACTGGTTGATGTGGCGACTTTGGTGACCGAGAAGGAGTGTCAGACTCACTGACTGGAACCCACGTGTATCCCTTAGTGTTCCAGGGTCGTGGTTACTTTTTCATGCAATCCTGCAACCCTTGGAGTTTGTCTTAGGCTTATGGTCAGCTTTGAACGTCTTTCGGCTGAGATGATTTCGGTCATCGAAATACTGCAATGTTACTTGACTGTGACAGCTACAAGGTACCAAACAAGGAGATCAGCTCTTATGTTTAGTATTCCTTCTGTTGGATAAATCACTATAAATATTTTACCGTAGATTTTGTCCTGTAGGACGTACATTAGCTTGGTTCTTAAATTTTTCTTTTGAAAAGAAACACATTACGCTACTAAAATTGGTAAGTATGGATAAAGTCAATAACTGGTCCCTTTTCTAAAGTATTTAAATGTAAAAATGGCATCCAATTCATGCAGCTGCTCGTATTTGTATACACTAAGTTGAAAAATGCCAAATCGCTTTTAAAACATTTCGAGAAGACTCTCAAATATCCACTCACACATCCCTAAACTCCAGCCTCGCCAAATAAAATAGCATATGAAATAAACAACAGCGTCTTAAGTAATCCCGCCATTCGTAAGTGCCCAGTGCATTTCGAATCTCTTAAGAAACACACATCCATACGTGTCCCGGAGAATCCCTTAACTGATGTCCAACACGGTCTGTGGGCTTTCGTATGGGCGCTGAGAAAGAACCTCGAATGTTGGGGCTTGAGGAACGAGAATTTAGTGATATGGAAACGATATTAAAGCGATGTGTGTTGGTTAGAGCACATCTTATTGGTGATAATTATTTATTATATACTTTACTGTACTGTACAACATGATACATATAAGCAAGCAAAACTAATAACTAAAATACATTAAATGGGCGCACTTATCGCATTTTGCGATTTCTTTCAGGCAACCTGGAATGGACAGTAATTGGTCCTACGCCCAATTTCTCTTCAGCCGTATTGGATTATAAGAGTGATGGAACAGAGAGTGTATCTGTGTTTGCGCATACATTTGAGTACTATAATATCGCCTGCGTACTTTGTTAATCTCTATTGAGATTGCCTATTGTGATCGAAATTCTGTTGAGAGAATTATATTTTTTTTTTAACTTTGAACTCAGGAAAATAGAAAAAAACATCGGAATTGATTTTGGTAACCAATGTCAGTCACAAAGATTTTAAAAATTTTGACATCCATTTGCTGATAAAATAGATAGATAGATAGATAGATAGATGTATTCTTCTTGATTCTTTTTGATGTCTTCTTGTATCACTTTGTCAAGGACCACTAACATTCAATAATTATTTTATAAAGTTGAAAAACTGCTGGATCGAATAGTTCTTTTAGTATTAGAGAGCCTATTTATTGTGGAAAGCTATGTAACGTCACGCTACAAATCACCGAAGAGGTGCGCTAGGTACCTATTCAAAGACTCTGATGAAATCGCGAGGGGATAGCTATAGCAGATAAACTACTATAGATTTAGAATATTCTATTATAGACAACTCCAATCAATCTACGTACCTACATATAAGATGAGGGTATGAAGTCTCCTTATCTGTACGTAGAATAAATATTATCGTGATAATATATCATTCATAAAAATATAGAAATAACTTTGATATAAATGCTAGAGGTACAATAACAATAAAATGTGTCGCATCACACTTACTGAGCGAGTCAGTTAATCATAGATAATTCATATACCTGCCTCCTAACGCTTTTAGGTAAATACCTGTTGAAACCGCGTGCACTTAAATTACTGATAATTATAATTCAATTTTCTTGCATCAGCCGTGGTTTCCCTCATGACTAACTCAGTGATGAAATTCTGATCGAAACTGGGGATGGTGCATAATGGTACCTAAGCAGTAATGAGGCAGCAAGTTTGTTTGTTAAAAACAATCTCCTAGAGAGGTCTGAGTCCGACCAGTGGGAATATTATAAGATTGATGCAATGCAAAGTTTGTTTGTTACCTTTTCATGCTTAAACCATTACACCTGACATTGTAATATTAAAAACCCGCTCTTGCTCTTGGGTGGAGCGAGTGGGTCTGTTACCATTTACGTTCTAGGGGGCGTTCATGCGGGTATTGGTCCTACTGGACCCCTATGGTTTTGTCGAAATCTCTTTGAGGACCTCTTTGCCGGCTTGGTCCTAACAGGATGGGTGGGCGGCGAGTTATCTACTGCTCGTCATCTGCAAAACCACGATTAAGGTAGCCGTGGATCGTTTAGCGACATCCGATGCCTGACGCATCTCCTGTGTCGGTGTCTAGAGCGGGAAGAAGTCTGTTCCCTCGCGTTTGCGGCCATCACTTCCGCTAACATTACAGCCCTAGCCAAGTTAAAAGTTAAAAGAGTGGCGGCGTGTTGTTAAGCTTGCCACCAACACCCGAAGTGATGACCACGACCCCTCTGTCAAGAGTGATACCGACTAAGAAGAAGAAGAAGCCAAGTTACGACCATTTCGTTTTGATTCTCTTGCGTCGAACGCCTAGAGTCGGCCACGCTTCCGATTACTTTGTTCTGACCACGGGACGTCATAACAAACGGAATTGGAGGCGTGGCAAACTCGAGGCGTTTGACGCAAGGGAATCGAAACTAAATGGTCGTAAATTGGTTAAGCCTGCAGTTTCGTAGAAGAAGAAAACTTTAGTCATGTGTTAAGATTTGCAGAAAACTCATTGCTGAGTTAAGCTCGCCTTTGTACATGAATTGTCAAATCACTGTAATAATGTCAAGTTTTGTGTACAATAAAGAATTACAGATTCGCAAAAAAAAATATAAGTACCTAATTAATACATATTGTGAGTCGGGTATCGATAAAGCATTTCAATACGTATAGGTATTAAAAGAAAGAAAGAAAGAAAATCGTTTATTCGACCTCTCACATACAGTAAAATAAAAAATAATAGATAAAAAAATAAAAAATAAACAACATTAAAATCTGTGCGAGGCCAAAAAGGCGCATATTAATGTTAGCGGTCTTGTAATATGCTCAATATCGTTGTTATGAAGACTTTTTTTTCTCTTTCTCTTAAATTAGTGGATGCTGCATTCACTTAAAGAAGACAATAATTAAATCGGGATATGAAAGATCCATTTTGCCCCAGCTTCGGGGCAATATGGATACGTAAAATAAACCTTTGTTTTTGTTCAGATCAATTTCAACATCGACTGTTTTTCGCCATTTCCTCAGCATTGGCCCCTATTCTCAATGTCAGACGATCATTGGATATAACGCTCAGCGATATTTGTCTGCGGAGCGCCTCCATTTGTCTCCCTAACCATATTTAGGCTTAACGAGTGGTCTACGTTCTGAATGGTAGTTTCGATCTAATCTCGGTAATGTATGGTTGAGTGGTGATAAGAATAGTAAACTATTTTGGTAGGTGATAAAGGGATTTTGTTAGATAGATTATTTACTGATATTGGATTGTCAGTCATTTGTAAAATCTTTGTTAATCGTTACAGCAGTCACACGTTCAAAATATCTGAATATAAACTTGCCAAGAGATATATTTTTATTCTTCTCTAGGAAATGAATATTTTGATTTCTTTTTTGCATCTTGAAACTTTAAAACGTTCTGACAAGCTCGTCGGAAAACTCTTCATTTTATTAGAACAATGAAAAAAAAAACCACTAACTACATATACTTACGTATTCGATAATGGCGAATGTTACTCTGCTAAAATTATCTAAATGATATTTAACATAGACATATCCTTGGACCTTGTCCTCAATTACGCTTCAATGACGAATATCTGAACCTAAAATGAAACGTGTCTTGATTAGCCTAGGTACGATAACATTGTAATCTATCGACCGCTGTATTACGTAAACTGATTTTTGTTGAATAACCGTTACTGAATTTATCATCGCAATGATATCGGGGGTGTTACCCACAAAGTGGCCTCCAACCTCCCCTTACAGCCACCCCGAGCCTCACAACTGAGAACTGGTCTGATTTAGTATCATTTCTGAATCTGATCGCTGTTAGAACAATACACACACAACATTGGAAAACAATATAGGTACAATGAATACTTGGTCAATCTGGATAAATACACATGCACTGGGAAATAACAAGGTCCAAGTGTCGCCGGCGCGCGAACTCGCTGACCACTATTGCGCGCTATCCCCGCTTCTCCCACATCACGCCACGTCCTAACTAATCATTATCTGAGGGTACCTATAGCACGGCCTCTACGCTATATGACTACCCACCGAATCGACACATATGCGGCCAAACACTACAAAAACACTAAATTGTGTTGCACCTGCATTCTAATGGTAAACTAATGAACTATTCATACATGGCTTAAAGTGCTAAAAAACATTAACAAAAAATATACGACTTCGCATTCGCGGCAGACTTAGAGAAAGACTTAAGATACTCTTTACCAACATTCCACGCGGTTATAGCCGCGGTTTTTTATAATGTTTTATTTTATGAAGACAAATCATTTTTGTATGGTTTTGGGCTTTCCAGGTCATTATTTTACTACCCAACTACAGGGTTATGGCGGTCACGTAGGCAGTCGCTTCGAGTAAAACCTTAGTTATCAGCTGGATCCGATTAATTCATATAATTATGGACTTTTGCTGATTATTAATTACCGACATTCATAAACAAGTTGAAAAAAAAAATGCCTTTACAGATTCTTTGTCTCCTGTGTCCTTTGTGTTATGTGTGTTTGTTTGTGTTCTTCCTCCTATTACTTCGTTGCTTTTCATACCAGGGCTGAATCTTCCTTTCAGAAGTTCAGAAGCAGACCCTTGGCCCTAGTAGGCCTTGACCCCTGCGGCCCTACGGTTTGCTGACATCTCCCTGAGGCGCGCGTGGAACAATACCCGCTGACGACGACTTGGGCTTGGTCCGGACGGTTACGACTTGTGAACAAAATATTTTCATTGATACCTTTAAGCATATCTTTATTGTAATCTTTTTACAAGTGTATATTCTTTGAAATGTATTCTTTTGTTTTTCCTTGACATCATGACGTTTTATAATTTGATATCAGATATTAATTTAGCTTTCACTTTGTCAAATTTTGCGAGTTACAGTTACCAATTAAAACATGAAAATGCTTACCATGTCTTTTTTTTCGGTGGCAATTTTATTCAATGATATCTCCGCGCCCTTAGGCGGGGTGAGAGAAAGTATCAGACTTTTACTGACTAAAAACCCACTCCTGTTTCTTCGTTGCCTTTCATGACGGGGCCGAATCAGAAACCGACCCTGACCCCAGTAGGCTTCGACCCTGCTAGGCCCCTACGGTTTGTTGACAACTCCTTGAGGAGCGCGTGGAACTATTCGCGCCGTCGACGACTTGGGCTCGGTTCAGACGGTAACCGGACGACCGAGTGGTGAGCTACCCATTGCTCGCCGTCCGAATTCGATTCTAGCGTCAAATTGGTTTAAAATTGCGTGACCACACGCCAAGCCCAATCCCCATTTTACTTAGTTTCCCAAAAAAGTCACGCAATTTGGCCCTAGCATCGAATTCAAGAGTACTTAATGTCACAATTCCAATGTCTACCGATCGGAATTAAACTCGAGAGTAAGCCCCCTGATACAACCAGTTCTCATTATACTGTCATTTAGTCCTGCAGTGCACCACTATTGTACGTAAAGTTTAAATAAACAAATGGACTGTTTTTACGAAGTAACGAAAGACTTTGTTGCTAAAAATCTGTCAAGGACTCTCTCTTTAAGCTGTCGAATCTAAAAGAATACATACACACACCTACATCAAAACACAAATTCTCCTTGAGATACTTACTAATCGAACTCTGAAGGGGTACGAAATAGACTGTGGCCCAACTCACTTTGAAAAAACGTTTCTATTGTGAAACGTACATTAATCTTAGGTCGCTTACAAAGTAGTCTTGTTGTTTGTGGCCCCAATACAGATGCAGCGAAGATGTAAAGTGTGAGGCGTGGAAGAGATTTTAGCGCGGTTTTAGAATGAGTGTGTGCGTGCTTGGGGTAAAATCGAATGACTTCACTTTGCCCCACCAACATATCCTTTTTCAATGGTGCCAAGTCTAGTGACGACTACATAGAGCTGGCTTTGTTGGAAAAGATATTTAAAATATATAAAATTAAATTAAAAGTTATGGATTTTATTGAAATAAGAGTATTTCTCAAAATACATGTACATCTTTGAAAAAAAAAGTGTGCTTTGAAACAGTTCAAAAGTTTTATATTTATAAATCATCACACAAAAAAAACACACACTCAATTTTGTAGGATGAATATTAATCTTTAAGATAACGAAGAATTATAGCTATAATCATACTTATTATCAAATATTTCGATATTTTAAAAATAGCTTTTTTTACCTTTCATACAAAAACCTGTTTGCCACTCTACCTTTTTCATGTGTTTTTGTTTCATAAAATGCGATACGTAACTAAATTATTGTAAATTTCTTTGTATCATCGTTCTACAGTAATCGCAGTTTCTGTATCAAATTGATTTTCTATGGGGTGTCATAGTGAATTGGCAATTTAAAGCAAAAAAACAAAATGAGTCGCTCTCATTTACTATTTAGTTATTACTCTTTAGTTACGATTTATTTCTACTTTCCCATGATTTCTGAACGATTCCGTAATTTTTTTACACGGACAACACTAGCTTCACTCTGATTGGCTATTGGTTTGACGTCTCCGCCATTACATCTATCGTGAAAATCAGTGAGAACGTGTGTGTTTTGTGGGGTTACTTTTTCGAGACAGGAAGTAAAATCAGCGATTTTTCATAGAACGGTAAGTCTTCATTTACCCATTTTTTGTAATACGTGTTGTACGAATATTTAATAAGCTTTTATATTTGCTGTAACAGCTTTTATCAATAAATATATTTTTTCTGACCTCAATTTGTCTAATATTTCGTAACGTTTTTTACGAATTTCGTTACGTAACGAAAAAGTACAACATAAAGCTGAGTGTATACTGTTATAACCTGACTAAGCATAGTAATATTCACTACTTAATTTATGAAAAAAAAATATATAGAGCGTCAATAACTAAAGGATTGGATATTATCTGCTATATAGAAGTGCCACCAGCAAAAAATAATGAAATAATTTAAATTACGTTTTTATGTGATTTAACAACTTTTTACCCCTGATATTACTTACATGAAGTTCTATTGAGAACTTCCTCCTTTTCGTCGGTTAAAAAACCTCGCGGCTTTGTTTCAATTCGCTTGAGAATAGAATTATACCGATTGTTACAAATACTTAACTCTTGCTAATGACACTTCTGTAGAGATGCCCACTATACTTGTTGGTTTGACTTATCAAATTGGTTATTACTTACAACTGCTTATATACAACTGCATTACTTCTTTTGTTTTTTAAGGAATGCCGCCAAAAACCAATGCCGAAAGGCAAAAAGCTTACAGAGAACGACTCAAAAAGGATAAACCAAATAAATATGAGGAAATCCGTGTCAAACATTTGGAAAAAGTTAAAGAAAATATCAAAAAGAAAAAAGAAATTCTTACAGAAGAAGAAAAACAAGAGCTACGAGCAAAGTGGAGACAAGCCAATGCTATAAGAGCTGAAAGAAAAAAAAAGGCCTACTCTACGACAAAACAAAACAACACATTGGAAGTAAGAAAAAATGCTAAAAATAATACAAATATCCTAAAGGAGAGACTACAAAAGCTTACTGAAGAAAATACTCAATTAAAACGACGAAATAAAAATTTAAGACAGGCCTGCAATCGGATGAAAAAGCGAGTGGAAATTCTGAAAAAACGACTACCCCAACAAATTAGGCCTGATAATGATGCTATTTCCATTGAAACTCGTCAGTGTGATGACACACCGTTAACAAAATCGAATAGTTTTTTAGAAGAAACTTTACCAAATGTGTCCGTGACGGAAAAAGAAAAGGTAAAAAAGAAGTTAATTTTGCTTAACACAATTACAGATTCTTTAAAAACAGAGTTTAATAAAGCAGATACCAAAGAGAAGAAAGTACTAAAAAAAGTTGCTACCAACGATATTGCAAATAAATACAAATTAAAAACAGCTATTTCTAATGTTCTTGGTCTGAAAGGAAGAATAAGAAAGACGAAATCAATAAACGAAATGAAAAAGAAATTCATGAAAGATATACAAGATTTCTTTGAAAGAGAAGATGTAAGTAGACCTAGTGCGGGAAAAAACGAGTGCATAACGAGAAACAAAGAAAAAGTGCAAAAGAGATATTTAATGGAACCAATATACAAGCTCTATAGAAAATACAGGTTAGAGGGTGGTAAAGCGTCTTTGCAAACTTTTTATCGTTTTCGACCGTTCTCCGTTGTGAAACCAAGACTTCAAGATAGGAATACTTGTGCTTGCATAAAGCATAGTAATTTATCTTTCAAGGCAATATCGTTGAAGAAGCTAGGTTTGCTTCAGACATCTGACATTGACGAACTTATGAAAAATGTCACTTGCAGTAAATGTTTTAAATGCATGTACTCTGAGTGTTCTGAATGCAAAAATAAGAAACTAGCTGTTGATTTGACAATAAATGAAGACAGCCCTGTGGAGTGGCTTCAATGGAAAATAGGCACACACACTTATATTAAAATTGACAAAAAGAAATGCGTAGAAAAACAGACGAAAAAGTATTCAAAACAGGTAGTGAAAGGGACAGTGAATGCATTGATAAAAGAATTTCAAAATGATGTTCAAAAATTTAAAACTCACTACTACAATGTTCAACATCAGTACTTGGCGTGGAAAAAGTGTATTGAAAACCTTGATGAAGACGAAGCTGCATTGATTTGCGATTTTTCAGAAAACTTTTCGTGCAAGCAGTCTGAAGAAATTCAGGCGATACACTTCGGAGGGTCTAGAAATCAAGTCACATTGCACACTTGCGTCCTTTACAGAAAAAATGTGAAACCCCAATCGATATGCTCCATATCCCCAAATAATGAACATGGTCCTGGAGCAATCTGGGCCCATTTGGATCCAATAATGAAACTGTGCCAACACTTTACCATTAAAAAGATTCATATATTTTCTGATAGCCCTACAACTCAGTACCGCCAAAAACATAATTTTTTCTTGTTCCAACATAATATAAAAGAATACGGATTTGAATATGCAACTTGGAATTTTTTTGAAGCCTCTCACGGCAAAGGGCCAGCTGACGGGGTTGGTGGGGCATTAAAGCGCCAACTTGACAATCATATTTCACATGGCAATGACATAACCAACGCAAAAGAAGCATATGACTATTTAATGGTTAACAGTAAAGTAAAAATGTTTTATGTTAATGAAAACGACATTCAGAAGATGACCAAAAATATCCCTGAAAATATTATTCCCATAAAAGGAACAATGAAGCTGCATCAGATTGTAACGGATGGCAACACGACAATTAAATATAAATTGCTGAGCTGCTTTGATTGCCAGAAAAACATCTGCTGTGATTGCTACTACACTAAAGAACATGAACTTCTATCCAACACCCTATCAGAACCAAAAGCATCATGCAGTAACAAACCGCAAGCCTTGAAAAAACAAAAACCAGCAGCGAAAAGATTCAAAAGAATAAATAGTTCTACTACGACGGAGAGTGATGTCAGTATAAGTTATCATAGTGATTCAGATCTGATAGATGCGGATTTTTGGAGTGAGGACAATGATTTACCCAGGATAGATGACAGAGAGAGTGATCAAGACTTAGAGGTGAATGTCCATTTGAGAGCAAATATAAAAGAGATTTATTTATGATTTTTGACGTATTTTAGGGTCAAACACAAATAAAAAACTAATAAATACCTTTCAAAATCAATCATAAAAAAAAAATATTTTTAAATACACTTTGATGTCATGTTTTTAATTTTCAGGACACATCAAAGGAGGAAAATGTTAAACGGCAACCCCCAGAACAAGTAACATTGTTATCTTCGTCAAGATTTATGTCTGCAAACCATGCTTTCTATGATACTGAAGTAAAATGCCTCAAGGCAGACGAAACACAACAAGGCAAAGAAAACTTTAAGAATAAAGGAAAAGGAACAGGGAAGAAAACAGCAAAGCAACAAAAAGATATGGAAGAAGACAAATATCCAATTGATATAATGAATGTATTAAAACAAAAAGGTGAAACAGACAAACCAAGTAAAGAAATAAAAAGTCATGAGGAAGAAGGATCAACAACTGATATCAATACAAAGCCAATAATTCTCGAGGATTTAATAAGTGACGAAGCTGTAACTACGGATGAAAAATATATGAGTGATGCAATGTCATTTAATGAACCGGAGTTTAATTTCAATGATTTGGACAATGTAGATGTTATAATACAAAATAATAATGCAACAAAAAATAACACTGAATATGAAAATAATGAAAATGTACCAATTGAAGGCACTCACAAAGTCAAAGGCGAAACATGTGGACTGACTATTCTTAACGACGAAATACTGGAAAATATACACACAAAAAAGAAAGTGGTTTATAAAGGACTTAAACCTCTATCGCTTAATAATTATCTTCACGCGCCAAAGCGATGTGATCCAAAGATTAAAAAACGGATTGTCAAACCAAATGTGTTTCGGAAAGAATTCAATTATTACAAAGATAAGGAAGAAATTTATAAAGCGCTAATGGATAGTGATTCTAATTAAGTTTTTTTATGTTTAAAATAACGTCAGGTTTTCATTTTTAAAAGATTGGGAAAAAAAAATAATTTGATTAAAATAGTATGAATGATTACTCCCTTATTTTATTTCTAACCCCTTAAGTATTTGGGTACATACTTACAAATATTTCGTATTGAATAAATGAAGAGCATTCACAATATTTCGCCAATGTGTAACCAGCCTTATGGTTACTATTTAGTTACATCTAAGGACTATTTCGTAACAATATTTCGTTACTACCATTTCGTTACGTACATTTATTTTGAGAAATACTCATAAAATAATAAATGGTTAAAGTTAAAATTGGTATAATTATGTTTGTACTGATATGAATTATATTCTGAATCCTACAAGTCTCACAGGCTGCTTTATATTCTAGTTGCTTGACAAGATTTTCTTGGAATTTTATTTAGAATTGTAGCGACGACAGCCCCATTTACACAGTAATTTTAATGCATGTTCTCAGGAGGTCCACGATTACGCGCGGTATTGACGATAGTGCCAAGCACTGAATGTGTGGGCTGTTTCAGTGTCGTCTTCTTTCAACGTGTTCACAAGCGCGTTCGTTCGAGCACGTTTACTATTTTATACACAAAAGAACGACTGTGTAAAGCCCGTTATTAACATAGCTTGGCATTAAAATTGTATGACCGAACGTAATTAATTAATTACTAGTTAGGTAAGCATTCACATGAACAGTCTCATTAAGTTTATTTGTGTTTGCATTGCTGTTTTATTTACTTAGCCAATACCCCTAATTGGATACTGTTAATGTTGATTAAACTCTTGTTTTTAAAAGCAATGTGTTATTTCTATCTGATAAATACTGGAATAAAAAATAAAATATCGTGAACGTGACAGTCAAAAGCCGAGAAATCAGTCACTAGTCTTGCTAAAAGGTATTGTGTTGCCCAATTTCTGGATGGTTGAGGTCAGATATGTAGTCACTCTATGTAAAATATTAATATTTGACTACGTCCGGTTAGACTGAAACCCGAACTCAATATTGTTGAGTAAAGGCTGGGCAGATTGATCGAAAGGTTACGGCATCGCATAGATGTCTTGAGATCGAGCCCTATTCGATTTACGGTAAATTTTACTCATACAATCAAAAGTGAAAAGTCATCTATGTCATTGCAACAACCTTGTATGTATGATCTACCTGTATGTATCTGGACTGTCTGTCTGAGGTAGACCTAATCGTCCACAACTTTGAGTATAGGGTCTCCGGTTTTGATAGGAGTGGGTGTTACATGGCTGTTTATTATGATTTTGACAAGTACCGAAAGCAAAATCAAAAATAACGCCACCTATAATAATAATAACCTACTAAATATTCTCTAACTTCGTTTGGTTACGGTTGGTAGACATAATGCTTTTTGCTATTGATTTTTCAAACAGTCCTATAAGAAATGGATTCACTTTTGTCGAAATCAAAAAAAAACTATATGCCAACAATATATGGCAAAAGTTTCTTTCCCCTTTATTTACAAATTTCATTTATATAACTAAGACAACGTTAAAAGTTCTCATTTCCCAAATTAAACAGTTTCATTCCAATTGTAATCCTAAACGATAGAAAAAAAAATGTTATCCCCACTAAATACATTATAAAGGATCAATATTTCCCAAATTGAATCGTTACCACATCCAGTCAATCTAAATCCCCGTCATTGGTCTCGAGACATTTCAAGCAGCCCCCTAACGGCGTCGGCTTGAAGATAAATCGCTTCAAACGCTCCTTTCCTTCCGGTGTTGGGCTTTCAAGCTAAGGAGAGCGTAAAATAGGTAAATACGTATTTTATTTAGCAAAGTTCTGGCAAAATATAGGGGAATGAGGGAGTTTTAACTTGGACACCGTAGAAAGAGATGGCGATAATGCTTTTAGAGAGTATTTTATGAGTTAATAAGATGTGGTTTTTATATAATGTATGATCGTTTTGGTCAAAAGTTATGGTTTCTACAATTTTAGATGCAAGGAGGCATGATGAGTAGTACAATGAGTTTATCAAAGATGTTTGCTAAAATCCTAATCATAAAAATAAACTGGCCTAATTTGGTGTTCAAATAAAATTTGATTTTAATCTGTCTTTCTTTGGTTACGATAACTGACAGAAGAATTCATGAGTTGGGATGAAGATGAGAACTAATGTAGAGATCATTTTCTCTTCTTCTTCTTGGTCGTTTCACTCTTGTCAGAGTGGTCGTGGTTATCACGAAGATAGCCCTACAGAAGCTGTCAAGATACGCAGCACGACTTCCCGCCACTTTTGCCTATTGGCAGTCATCCAGACGCACTCGTTCAATGGGCCGCCAACAGCCGCTTTAATTTGGTCAGTCCATCGCATCGGTAATCTGCCACGCGGCCTTGTTCTGTCCACTTTTCTTTGTATAACAAGGCGTTCAATGGAGCCACTCCCACGTCGACCAATATGGCCAAAGTATTTAAAAATACGACTCCGCACCAGCGAAGACAAGCGTTTCTTGACGCCTAGTTCCTCGAGAATGGAAGCGTTTGTTCGAAACTCGGTCCAAGAGACCTCATGCATTTTCTTCCAGCACCATATTTCTAAAGAGTCAATCTTTTTGGTATCTGTCTATCGTAGGGTCCATGTCTCAGCGGCATATAAAAATATGAGAAATACTAATGCTTTAACGAGCCTGGTCTTTGTAGCTTTTGTTATTTTTCTGTTTCTTCATATTTTCTTAAGCTTATCCACTGCCGCTCTGGACAGTACCATTCACCGCTCGATGTCTTCAACGCAGTTTCCCTGATTTGAGATTAGAGGCCCAAGGTACACATAAGATTGTACGATGGCGTAGTTCGCTATTTACGTTATGTGAGGTATATTGTTGTAAGCTCTGTCTACAATCATCATATTGGTCTTACTACGGTTAATCTTCAAACCAAATATAAAATTTGGTTGCTAACACTTTCTATTATCGAGAGTAGCCGTTCCATTTGCGTAACGTAGATTGGCAATTTTTTATCCACCTGTTATAACACCGTCTGTCCAGTCTTCAAGGGTAATGCACATAATCAATGAGAATATTTTGCCACTTGCTAAATAAACTCAGAGTTGATTCGAACCTATCCACAATATCTGCCTTGAAGGCGTCACGTCAGAAACTGAAGTAAGTGAAGAAAACATTGCTTTGGGGATTGCCAACGAACAACGTACCTTCGTGCAGTTTAGACCTCTTTGGTAGTTGTGGAATCTGACCCAAAATCCGTATTAAGGGTACGACATGTGGAAGGTTATAAAGGACATCTACCAAATCTAAGGGCGTCTTCAAATTTATTGCAAAGTGCCGCACGGCTGCAGCGCTGCACACCGCGATTCCGAAAGGAAGAAAAAAGAAAACGTGGCCGCCCTCATTTACCTTGGCACCGTGTTGATAAAACTAATGAGCAAGTATGTATGAAGCTTAAGACCGTTCGCGATAGAGGACTGCTGTGGATGTCTTCTGCCACATCTAGAGGCCTAGGAAATTTAGTCAAGTAAGTCCAATCTCTAAAGGTTGACTTGGTGAAGACCGTGAAAACCCGCTGAACACGAGAAGCAAAATGTCGTATGATTTGGCGGTTTTGAGAGACATATGTAGTCATGAACGTCTTTGACTACCTACTGTATCTACTTGTTAGTTAGACTTAGTTGCCTTTGATTTAAAACAGGCCCTTAAGCTCAAGCTGTATAAAAAATACCCACAAAAATGTCTCAAATCGCCTATCCATCCTAAGTTCCACATTAGAACATACGCGTGTAACACAAAACTTGGGTTTCCACGTTTTTACATCCGCAGAGTTCCAAGCTCCACGGGAAAAAATAAGGCTGTAATCTTTAAGCAATTTGTTACGGCTCGGCAAAAACTCCCGCAACGCTGCCGAGTGTAGGACTAACTCCTTTTTATCCGATTACGTAGACAAAGGGCCGGTTATTATTTTCTATGTTTTTACTGTTATATGCCAGGGTTTTATGCGTCATTTTGTGCTGGGATTGTTTTAAGTTGGCGAAGTTTTTCTTATGGGATTACTATGGGTTGTGCTGGTTGTGATGGAATTATGCTATACCTAAAAAGTTTTTGCTTAAGTACTGGTTAGGTAAGCTTGGTATCTTTTACATTTTCTCACCTAGTTGCTTATCCCAGGTATTCAGGTACCAAACTTACTCATAATTAAGATTTTTCGAAAACCTGCAGATAAGTAAGTAGGTTTTACCGATTCTGAAACTGATCTCTCATAGATTTATGTTGACAACTTGCTTCTTTCTCTTGCTAAAAGCAACATTAAGTTACAACCAGTTCGTATTGGCATAATTTTCAGTTTATCATTGATTTTGTGAGAACTTAGATTGCCATAATCAGGACATGACGTCAAGAAATTTATGGTTTACTGCATGAACATAGTGGCTAGGTGAGGTACACACTATAGAACTGCATGCATTTTCTTGGCTGCACAAATTGGTGGCACCACCATGGCATCCCAGTGAGGCACAGGCCTAATGCTCGTTTATGTTTGACAGTATAGTACGCGGCAAATAAGTTGAACCATAAACCACGGGTACGCGCAGCCCCCCACCTCGACTGAGACCCGTAAATCGGTTATAAGCCTCGTCAGACAGTTGAACCATCGTGACATTCGACCTTAAATAAATAATAAGAAAAAATATAATAACATTATTTTCATAACTCGCCTTCAAAAATACTCAAGACGCGCCATTATTTTTTCAAAGACAAGGGGGAAATCTTCTAAAACGCCATAGATAATGGGCTAACGATGGCACTCAATTATCCACTCTTATCTCTTATCGACGCCTCCCCATTCCGGAGTGTTTCCAGCACTCCAGCGATTTGAATAATTTTTGGCACTTTTCAAACGACTTTTCGTCAAATTGTCGAAATAATTACTTATTCAACATTTTGAGTTTCGAGTTGTTTAATTTTTTAAGATCACTTTTAAGGATTCAAAGATTTAGCGGAGAAAATAATTCACGATGGTATTTTTAGTGAGTTTTGTAACTACACAATATAATATTCCAAAACTTTTACACAATGCCGTCTAGTTCCAAGCTAAGCAGAGCTTGTGTTATGAGTACTAGCCAACTGATGAACATACTTGTATATTTCTAAATACACACATATTATGTATATACATAAATAACACTCGGACACAGGACAAATGATCGTGCTCATCACACAAACATTTGTCCTGGGTGGGAATCGAAACCACGATCTCCGGCATAGCAGTCAGGGCCACTAATTACTAGACCAACAGGCCAGTCAATATAATAATATAGGTACTTATCTTTACTATATATACGTATATACTCTATCAATCACAATATGTGTTGACTGTTAGTAAGCGACCACGTAATCTAACACTGTGAACCATGAGATCACAATATCATGTAGATTATTATGTAATTATGCTAACACTCTCATTAAAATATAATAATATATGAACTAGCATATTCTGGTGTCTTTGCTCGCGTTTTCCAAAGGCAATGAAACCTTTACCATATATTGGTGGCATATAATATTTTTTCTTTTCACCAAAATTGAAACCTGAGCCATTCCTTATAGGACTGTATGAGAAATCAATAGCAAAAAGAATTAAGTCTACCAACCGTAACCAAACGAAGTTAGAGACTAATTAGTAGATTACAATAGGTTTTTTATCACCCGTTATTTTTGATTTTGGTTTCGGTATTTATGGTGTGTATGCACTAAATAGTGTCAATCACTATCGCAATACTGATGCGTATATTTTCAATTCGTTTAACGCTTGTTTTTTTTTTTACTAACTGCAAGTGTAAAAAAATTATTCAGAATAACTTAATCTATTTTATCGATAACAATTTCAAAATATTACGTATTGCTCTAGCAACGCATTTAAACGTATTTTCGTTTGGTTACGGTTTATGGACCTGGTTTTTTTGCTATTGTTTTCATGTATTGTCCTCTAACATATAATCTAAGTTTAATTTCTGGCGAAAAGAAAAAAGTAAATCAGGTCAAAAGGTTACATTGACTTTTCGAGTACATACGTGTAAAACAGGCTTATTTCCATTGAATACATCAGTCACTCAGGTTAATTAGTGCTTGGTGCTAAGCGACTTTGGTAATATCAACACCATTGTTTGACTGGTAGAGAATGCTTAGCTAGGACTTTGAGATGGATTCAATGCTAGGCATCGGTATATATATGTAATATAAGTCTACTACTGGTATTGGTATTGTTCCTTTGTGCTTAAAGTTTTAATGAAGTGTGGCCTATTTATATATATATATATATATATATATTGTCTTTGTGACCCTGCCAATCTTAATTCTTACCTCTGGAAAAAATACCGCTATTATTATTAGCTGTTATTTTTTATTGTAAGGGTTTGCCCAGCATTGGGAAATTATATGTTAAATAATAACACAAGTAAATTGTCGTACTTGAACAATCAGCTTTTCACAGAAATACTTTTCAGCTCTAAGATATCTTTTTAGTTATAGTTATGTTAATGATATTAATTAGCTTATCTTAGGAGTGTTAATTACTTCATGGATAGTTCCCAATAACCAATAATTTCCGCCTCGTGCTATAGCGCTGATAAAATTAACAAAACATAATGAAAGTTATCAATAATCCGTTTCTATTAATACTAATTAGATGCAGTGTTATAACGCACTCGATGTAAATAACCAATGCACGGTTATATGCAATGCACAGAGTTCAGTTATCAAGAATCACTCAAGAAATCGACACTATGTTTCTCTTCTTATTTGTGACTATAATACTCGTAATTTATTATGTGTCAATACGGAAATTCGACTACTGGGAAATAAGGAATGTACCGTTTATTAAACCCACACCCTTCTTAGGAAATTATGGTGAAATATTTCTCCAAAATAAGAACTACGCAGAAGGTGTTCAAGATATATGCAAAAAGCTGCCTGATGAGAAGTTTATCGGAGCCTTCTATGGCACAGAACCGGTACTGATCCCCATCGATCCGGATATTATTAAGCTTATTGTGACGAAGGACTTCTACTATTTTAATGGAAGGGAACTATCGGAACATAGTTATAAGGAGCCAGCAGCATTGAACCTCTTCTCTACACATGGTGACAATTGGAGAGTCTTACGGCAGAATATGACTCTGCTTTTCTCGTCAGCAAAAATGAAAAACATGTTTCATCTCATCCAGAAATGTTCGTACGTATTCGAAACAATGCTGGATCGAGAGACCAGCGTATCAATGGAGCTAGATACCAGATCAGTTGCAGCGAGATACACTATAGAATGCATTGGTGCTTGTGTATTTGGAATAGATACTAATACTATGACAGAAGAAGTGCAGGGCAATCCATTCAGCAGCATAGCAGCCCTTAATAGTCCGACAAAATATGCAGCTTTTATTAGAGCAGTTCGTGGTGTCTGGCCTTCAATATTTTATGGTTTAGGGTTCAAACTCATGACAAAACAGATGAAATTCTTCGAAAACTTGATCACTTCCGTGATGAATCAACGAAGTAACAAGCCTTCCGGGAGGAATGACTTCTTGGATCTTATATTGAGTTGGAAACAAAAGCACCAGATAGTTGGTGAAAGTATTGAAAATATGAAAAATGGTGAAGGACAAAAAGTGTCACTGGAAGCAGACGATGACTTATTAGTTGCTCAGTGTTTTCTGTTCTTTAATGCTGGGTTTGAAACATCGGCCACTATATTGAGTTACACTCTTTACGAGCTGGCAAAGAATGAAGAGATACAGAAGAGAGTTTTGCAAGAAGTGGATGCATATATGGTTCGTCATGATAATAAGCTTTGTTATGAATGCGTGTCGGAATTCCCTTACCTTTGGGCTGCAATTGGCGAAGCTCAGCGACTTTATCCAGTTCTTGGAGTAATATTTCGAGAGACCATGGAAGACTATACGTTACCTGGTGGTGTGGTTCTGGAGAAAGGCATGCGTGTTCACATACCAGTATATTATTTGCACCATAACCCGAAATATTTCCCGAATCCTGAAGAATTTCGACCAGAAAGGTTTTTCGGGGACGAAAAGCATAATATTAATCCGTACACGTATATGCCATTTGGAGAAGGACCGAGATTTTGTATGGGTAAGTTTATTATCACACTAATATTAAAAATACATAAGTGGATGCTGATAAACAATAGTATGTCAAGCCATACAGACTTGATTTTGAGAAAAGGGCGTCTAAAGATTTCATACGATATTTAATTAAATTGTTAGAAAAATATCTACCCAGTTGTATTTTCTATGTTTTTATAGGATGAATAAAAAATTGAAAGTAGTTTAGCATCATAAAAAAGAAAAAAGCTTGTAAATTGTCTTAAAATAATAGATTTTTGCTTATTGCAAAACATGGAATACACTTTATTATTTGGAAAATGAGTCATATAGTATTTCAAGTACCTTAACTGTGCTATAAGTTTTATCTAAAAGTCTTCATTCGTTTACCAATAATGTGAGTTATGTTTCATGGTACGATATAAAATATAGTTTTGCAAACTTTTGTTGGTTACAAATACGTCAACCTGATCGGAACGAATTACTTTTAAAATAAAATCTTAATATCACAATAACTACAACAATTTACAAACAAAACAGGTAATATCAAGCGGTTTTATAAAGGAAATATTTAGCTTTTGTCCAGAATTTGTTGCTTGCCACTGCACCGAATTACTGATTGATATTTCGAACTAATGTGTCAAGTCTCATAACATCTTTATCGTGATGATAGAGAGCACTACTTTGAATTACAAAAGTGTTGAGGAGCTTGATTGGGTACTGAAAAACGTTGTATGCGTGATTTCTTATTTGTTTTGAAAATTTGGTATTTCTTCATTCATGAATGTTTATCACTTACAAATTTAGAAAATAACATTGCACTTTTCTAAATTCTTACTACCCAATGATATTAATATCATTGTTATTACTTGTATTAACTATACTAATATTATCTATATTACTTATTCCTATAAAAGGGTCACGTATTTATATGTACACTTTTGATTGTTTGAAGTAAATATTTATAATTATCTAATTACATCTAATATTTACAAAGATGCATTATTTATCTATAATATGTATGTATTTAGAAATATATAAGTAATTTTTATCTCATCATTCAATCAGTTGTCTAGTACCCATAAAATAAGCTCTGCTTAGCTTGGGACTAGACGACGTTGTGTGATTAGTTGTGGAATACTATTATTATTACTACTACTATTTACTTTATTTATTACACGCACGCTCATTTTCGTTTTTAAATTACAATATTATTTAACCTTATACGAGATAAAATGTAATTGTGAGTCTTATAATCCGACAGGAATTCACTGACTGAGTAGTTGTATTCTTAATAAAAAATAATTTTAGCTCCTTTTTAAATATTTTTAGATCTCTGATTTCTGTTACAGATTTTGATCTTTTGTTATATATTTTTTAGTGTCATACCAAGAATATTTTTGTCATATAGAGATGTGGTATGGCTTATTGACTTTATTTTGTTACAATGGTGTCGGCTGATTAGTCTTTCAAATAATTCTGGATGGGACTTGGCAAATATGTATAGAGATAGTAACGTCAGAATATTTATAGTTTGGAAATGTGGTCAACAGGCATCGGGGAATCGTAAATTACAAATAGCCCTTACGCATTTTTTCTGAGCCCTAAAGGCATCCTGTATATCTTTTGAATTTCCTCAAAATATGATGGCATATATTAAGGTAGACAAGACATATGTATTAAACTATTTGTGTTCTCTATGTCATGTCTTGGTCAATTCATACAGTATATAGATAGGTAAAGTATTACGCTAGAGTACCAATTATAAAATAAAGTAGGGAAATATGAGAAAGAGCAAAAGGACGAAAGGAAAGTAAGAGAATACTTTTACTTGGCATAAACACAAAGCAGTCTATTTCAACTACTTTAATAGCGATATCACTACATTTTATACCTCTCAAAAAATACATAATTATTTCCGTTAGAAATATATTATCTTATCTCACCTATCATAGAAAAAACGTCACGTGTTAGAAATATGAAGTATCGCATACTTCAAATATCGCATCGAGGCAATATTAGTCAAAATAATAATGAAAAATATGATATAAAATGCTAGTTGGATAATGCAAACCTCTAGTGTTTCAAGGTAAACCACTAGTTTTTTATTATCTAACTAGAATTTTGTATCATATTAAATAAACGGGCATACATAAGGGCAAACAAGATTTTCGACTCGGAAGTCGATACAGTACAGGCCGTGATTTTTTTTTTTGAGTAAGAGAACACTATGTTCCTGTACGTAACCCCAAAATGTATCCCACAAGAAATCTAAATGACGGTGAGCAATGGGTAGTTCGCCGTCTGACCGTCCGGATCGAGCACAAGTCGTTGACAGCGCGTTATGTTCCGCGTAGGGGCCCAGCAGGGTTAAAGCCTATTGGGGTCATGGGTTGTGCAAAAGAGAACCCTAGGGCCCTGGAGCGAAAGCAAAGCAGAAGTGGAGTGGGTTTTAGTCAGTAAAAGTTGGACACTCCCTCCCGCTACGCGAGGGCGAGATATGTCATTTTATGATTTCCCATCTAAAAAAATATATTAGAAACCTAAATTCCTAAAATTATAAGAATTTCATTTTCATAAAAAAAAAAATATCTGAAAAGCGATCAATCAATGGATTTCCGAACGAGAAATTTATTGAACGCTTTTATGGTACAAAAGGTAAAAATTTTAAAAAGGACTAAAAATTATTATCAGTCTAACCGTGACGAAAGATTTCTACTCACCTCACAAAAAGATAGATTCAGATAAGATTGTTTGAAGACGCTTTGGTGACAATAGGCTCAATAATAACTGTGTTTCATACATGGAAGCTGTTATAGGCGAGGCTCTTCATTTGTTATTGATAGGTACTTGGTAAGATCCTGTGGGGGTTGATGGACGATTACAGGATACGTTAAAGAAAGGCTATCTGCATCATAATCCAAAATATTATATTGAACCTGAACCCGTGTTTGGATACATGACTTAAAGGCAACTTGAAACAGTGAGATGGGGTTGCAGTGGACCTCGAGGGGCATGACGGGACAAACTGGATAGATTCCGCCAGAACTAAAGGGAGAAAATGCTAGCTCTTAATAGATAGAAGGATTGGAGGTGGTCTTTAATCAAGACTGGGACCGAACAGGCTAGCAAACAAATATATTTTTTTATTATGCATAGGCTCGCGTTTGCGTTACAATATTGTTGACTTATTATAATTATTTAACTTGCGTAACATACTCATTTGTTTTCAAAAGTGTATTAATTTTATTTACAAAATCTCTAGTGCCTCTAGACCACGACTGGTCACTACACGTGTTATGTTGATCTTAAATTCGCTGAAATCCGATAGTTGAAGTTTAGAGACGGATTTTTTAAATTATTAAACTAAACTAACAAACAATAGATAATTATCAGTCATTTATTTTATCATTAAACGAGTTCAATAATCCCAATTGCAACGCTGTCTTTAAATTATATAGTTGTTAAATTATTAGTCTTCATCAGTTCGGCCAAAAGACGTCCACTGTTGGACATAGGCCTCCCCCAAGAGTCGCCACAATGGCCGGTTCTGTACGTCTCGCATCCATCGGACTCCAGCGACCTTGACCAGGTCATCGGTCCTATTAGTCATTTTATCACAATATTTCAAATATCTCACAACATTTCCGGTGGATTAAAGGTTTTTTTTTTATGGTAGGTAAAATCATCCAATGACAAATTCCGCCCTTGGGCGGAGCAGGAAATAGTGTCAGACTCTTACTGACTGAAAGCCTCCGTTCCTTCGTAGCCTATCGTGCCGGGTACGGATATTCCTTTCAGAAGCTGACCCATGACCCCAGGAGGCTTCGACCCTGCCTGCCTGTAGCTAGCAGGCTAGATCTCTACGGTTTGCCGACAGCTCCTAGAGGCGTGCAGGTTTTATTGGTCAGGTATTTCATTAGTAAATGGCCGTCTAAAGTTGGCTGCCCAAAATTTTTAAAAATTATTTTGACTCGAAATGATTATAAATAAAACTATCGTAACAACGTGTCCGACACAATAATTATAGTGATGTCACACGTTATGTAAAGTGTATTAAAAACCAAACAAACACTCAAACAGAACAGGTTTACTCACACTAATACAAGTAGTACGAATATACTAAATAGTGTAGGATTTTCCTCACACACAAATATGTGCTCAAATATCGATCGACACTTTAGTCGTTAGTCCAATCTGGTCACGCAACGAAACTACACGATGTTTCTGTATCTGCTAGTGACGGTCTTACTACTTATTTACTATTTGATCACACGGAAATATAACTACTGGAAAGACAGAAATGTACCACACAAGAAACCAACATTCCTGTTCGGAAATTATGGCCAAATAATCATGCAAAAGAAATCGGTCGGAGAAACAATTCAAGATTGCTGCAATGAATTCCCTGACGAAAAATTTATTGGAGTGTTTTTTGGTACAGAGCCCGTACTGATTCCAAAAGATCCAGAAATCATCAAACTGATTACAACGAAGGACTTTTACTACTTTCATGGAAGAGAATTATCTGACTTCAGTCACAAGGAGCCGTTGGCTTTAAATCTTTTCGCTACATATGGCGACAATTGGAGGGTCCTGCGGCAGAATTTGACTCCATTGTTTTCATCTGCAAAAATGAAGAACATGTTTCATCTTATAGAGAAGTGTTCACACACGTTCGAGTCAATGCTAGATCGTGAAACAAAAATTTCAAAGGAACTCGAGGTTAGGTCATTGACCTCAAAATATACAATGGAATGTATTGGAGCTTGTGCATTTGGCGTAGAGACGAATACGATGACTGAAAACGAAAGCGATAATCCTTTCTTAAAAATCGTGAAGTTCATAGAACCACCGAAGTATGTAGTCTACTTGCGAATAATTCGTCAAATTTGGCCATCGATCTTTTACCTACTCGGATATAGCTTACTGAAGGAGCAATTAAAATTCTTTAATAGCCTGATCACTTCTGTTATGTCCCGACGGGAGTATAAATTTTCCGGCAGACATGACTTTGTGGACCTCTTAATGAGTTGGAAGAAAGCTCATCAGATAACGGGTGACAGTATAAAAAATATGAAAACTGATGAGCATCAAAAAGTGACGTTAGAAGCAAATGATGAACTGTTAGTTGCTCAATGTTTTGTTTTCTTTGCTGCTGGGTTTGAAACATCGTCAACCACTTTGGGCTACACCCTTTATGAAATAGCAAAGAATAATGAAATTCAGGAAAAAGTATTGCGAGAAGTAGACGCATATTTGGCTCGTCATGAGAATAAACTCAATTATGACTGTATTACTGATTTGCCGTACTTGGAAGCTGTGATAGACGAGGCTCTTCGTTTTTACCCAGTTCTTGGTATGATTCCTCGAGAGCTGATGGAAGACTATACAATGCCCGGTGGAGCAAAGTTAGACAAAGGCTTACGAGTACATTTACCAGTGTTCTATTTACATCACAACCCGGATTTTTATCCAGAACCTGAAGTGTTTCGTCCAGAACGATTTATTGGTGAAGAAAAGCACAATATTAATCCATATGTATACCTACCTTTTGGGGAAGGACCGAGAACTTGTATTGGTGAGTTAAATTTTTTGAAATCATTGTTTCTGAACGATACGTCTTTGAAAAAATTTGAAACAGAATATGTCATGAATTTTTTAGATTATATTACTCAATTAAAATAATAAAAAACCACGTTACTTATATTAAACAGCGATGTTACGAACTTGGCACTTAACCCGTGTAAAATTTTGAGCGTGTTTTAAAAGCCACTGCATGACAGTAACGAGGGCGACATTAATATTGACGGGTTTAACTAACAATACACGACTTATTTGGTGAGAGAAGCTATTTTACAGTCTAAAAATATATTATTGTAAATTGTTATTGGGTTTCTGTACAGAAACAACAGAACACTGTTACTCATAATATTCTTCGTTTATCCGTTATTCCGTATGTCTGTTACACTTGACCTTGATTTTTTCAATTAAATGTCTTTTTAATCTTTTCTAGGGGCTTTAAAAGTATTCTTTTTAGTGTCAAAGTCTAGTGAATATTTTTTTGTAATAATCATTTTTATGCTTCCATAGACCAAAGTCTAAAAAGTACAAGATGCTCAGTCATCTCAATTTGAATCTACTCGTAGACTATTCTACGTGTTTAAGCTTAGTAAATAATAATAATATAGGTATTTTACTCTTTTGTTTTTTTGTTGGATTATTAATTAGATGTTATGCTGAGATTTATCTTATTGTTAGTTTGTGGTTTACCATCCTCATGCCATTGATTTCTAATCTGTTGATGAGTTTGTAACCAACAGTTATTTATGGGCATAAAATTAGATGCGTATTTATTACAAGAAAGTTGAAATGTTACAAAATCATACAACATTGGCGGATTCGTTGCCTTTCTGAACTTAAGTTTCAGTAACTTAATGGATCTTTTGGGAAGAATATAGATAGACTTTCAGGCTACTGTCTGATTAACATTTTCCAGTATTTCACCTATATCACAATTCAGAATTTTATTTAGAACCTAAGATGTTTCGTTCAGAAATATTTCTTGGTGAGGAGAAAGACAGTGAGTTTACTTCGGTAGGTTTGAAAACAGTTACTCACCGTTTTATGTCGTCAGCTGATTCTTGAAGAATCAATTACTCTTTTTCTCTCTATATTTTCTCTATAGATGCATATACATTTTGCTATGGCATTCATTATTATCTTAGCAAAACCAATGCATTGATGCCCAGGGTTCAAAGAAATATAGATTTAAGCACTTGTAAATGAACCAGTTACTGAAAACAATGAAAAACTTAAGGCATTATTTATTAATGTTGTCTGTTTTTCTTGTTCTGTTAGCGTAAATCATCATAATGAAAACCGGTTTGCCGACGCGCTTATTACTTGGATAAAACAAACCGGTGAAGGTCAAGTTCAAATTGTATTGTATCCGGTCAACTATAGTGATGCCTCGATAAATTTGTTTTTAGAATTATGATTAATTTTATAGCACATTTTTTTTAAAGAATCGTTTTGAAAACGTGGAGCAATTTTTGTTCCCCCAAGGATATATTTTGGGTCCAAAATTGTTTTTAGTGTAAGAGTGATTTTAATAATATGACGGCTCATTTAGCGCAGTATTTAAGCAATTGACTGCTGTGCTGAATCTCGCATTGAAAAAATATTTGTTTGTTCTACAGATAGATATTCTGGGAAGAGTATTTGTTTAGTTTGCTCTTAGTCATACGTTTATCAGGGTGATAACAGTTTTTTTTTTCGTAAGTATCTACTACTATGTAACAACAACAATGATAACAAGTGTGATAAATTTACCAGCCAGTTTACCTTTTCTGAACTGCGATAGCAAATTTTTTGATATCGATATGTTGAAGATAACTGACGTCAACCATGATACTTATTTATAACATTTCGGTTAAAACAGATTATTATTATTATTATTATTCCCTTTATTAATTATTTATACATGTCTTTTATAATTTTTAAATATTTCCTAAAAAACGTATAAAAAAATATTTAAAAATATAAAAAAACAGTAGTCCGCCGGTGTCGGGAGCAGGGTTATTATTATTATTATTATGAGCCCGTTGTGTCCCACTGCAGGGCAACAGATATAATTAGATAATCTTAAAAATATAAAACAGGGTTTTAGATACAGATTAGTGTTTATATAGCTAAATTAATTAGAAGAGATCAATGAAATAAAATTTTTGAGGTCGATAAAAGGGGAATAAAACTTTTGCCATACATGCTGGCTTATCATTTTTTTTTTCTTTTCGCCAAAAGTGAAACCTAGGCCTTTTCTTATGGGACTGTAGGAGAAATCAATAGCAAAAATAATTATGTCTACCAACCGTAACCAAACTAAGCTAGAGACTATTTAGTAGATTGCTTTAAGTTTTTATTACGCGTTATTTTTTATTTTGGTTTCGGTATTTATGGTGTAGACGCATTAAATAATGTCAATCATTATCGCAATGTTAACGTATACCTTTTCAATTCGTGTAACACTTATTTTTTTTTTTACTAGTTTTAGTGATGAAAAACTGCAAATGTGAAAAAATATAATAATGCTAACGAACTTAATCTATTTTATCAATAGAAACTTCAAATATTACGTATTACACTAAAAACGCTTTTAAACATATCATCGTTCGGTTACGTTAGTTTATGTAACTGTTCTTTTTTGCTATTGATTTCTCGCATTGTCCTCTAACTTGAACCCTAGGTTTCATTTCAGGCGAAAAGAAAAAGTAAATCATGCCAAAAGTTTGTATTCGCTTTTATTACCACTTCAGTATTTTTAGTGTAGCCCTTCAGAATAGAAAAGGTTCGACTGTACCTACACTAAGCAAGATAGTAAGGATTTTGAATTTATAGAAACTTATATCTACGGGTACAATGACGGTCTTATTGCTGACAACATATCTACCAGACAACCTTAATAAGAGCTCACTATGTTTAGGGCGTTGGCATAACATAATATCTAATAAATAAAATAATAAGTCTGATATAGTGGTGATAGATTGATTAGAGAGTGTCACACAATGATTGATGATATAACAATCCCCCGTGATGAGAATCTTGTGAAAGCTGAAAAGATAAACAAAATCAATATCTTGACCTGGTTCGTTAGGTTGTGGACATGTGGGACGTAGATACAGTAGTCATTGTTTTGATATATCAAGCCTCAACCAATATCTGAGGAGGCTCGCTTAGGCGGCAGAATTCTTGAACACGGCGTGTGTTGTTTGGAGACTTCTCGTCAGGTCTGACCACCAGTAATCTGAACCCTGTTCTCGATGCTGGTAGGCTACTTTGTTCCAAACGTGGTCGCTTGCAAGGTTAAGCGAGCAAGAATTATTTTAATACCATTTGTAAAATGTCTTATTATTGTTTACAGGAATGCGGTTCGCGAAGATGCAAATGCTGGCTGGTCTCATCACCATGCTGAAGAAGTACCGTCTAGAGCTGGCTGATGACATGCCAAGGAAGCTGAAGTTCAAGGCTCAGTCTTTTATCACTCATCCAGAGGGAGGCATCAGGCTCAAGTTCATAGAGAGAGAGGGATGGGAGAACAGAGTGTTCGTGAAGTAGTAACGTTTTGACTTGGCTTTAGGTTTCAGACATACTGACATCCTAATAGCGTTTGTGATAGTTAAAAGTCTAAATCGATGGTTTAGAGTGAAATGCAATTTAAGTAAATTTCACAAAAGAAAAGTTCATAACGCACAATCTTGTATGATGCAAAATTTTCAATCGATACTTATAGCGCCATCTGTGACGTTGAATCACAACTTTTGATAAATTCACGAGCGACAGCGATGCGTCAAAACTTGTCGAATTGACCAACCAAAGGAAATAAGTATTTGATGACAAAATAATTGAAAAACAAGAGAAGTGTTTGGAATAAATCAATGTTTTTTTTTTTGATAAATCACTTAGAAACAGATTTAAATTGTATTTAATCTAATTATTGTTTTATACTTCCTGTAAAGTAACTATCAAAATAGTTGTGACTGATAATGATTTTGGTAGCATACGTTAGTTCCATTCAAATTGGAATTTGTCTAGTTCCACTTTGTTTAGATTTTAAGTACCTAGTACACTACTTGCCAGCGTCTGTTATATACCTAATAAATATTGTTAGTAGGGGTATTTTTATTGATATGGAATTATAAAGTAGCGTGACGGCAGCGCTGTGGCCGCACTGCTGTCGCGCGGCACATAGTGGCTAATTTGAAGGCGCCCCAAGAGGTTAACGTGTTTTGTGCCGGGGCATTTTATGGAATGTACGATTACTTATTGGAATGTTATGCTGATTATGAGTACTGTTCTCCCAACACAGTATAAATAAAATGTTCCTATTTTATGTAGCTGTATGTTACCGGTCAAACCCCATTTATGGATGAAATAGTTTCGCTTAGGCCAAAGTTCGTGTTGTTTTTTTTTTAACCATCCGTAAATAGGAGCTAGGGTTCCTATTTACGGATGGTTAGGTTAGGTTAGGTTACGGAGCTGCGTGTACTGCGAGAACTGGTTTGACCTAGGTAAAACTAGTTCATCCAAAAATAAGTTTTGGCCGGTAAAATATAAAATACTCTATTGGATGAATACATACTAACCCGAATGATTTTATATCCTTTATAAATCTCTAATCTGACACTACAACAGGAATAAAAGACTGCACATTCTGACAAGGTTGTCTACACTTTCTGTAATAAAATATCGTCACTTCGTAGTGCCATAGTTTCGTTGGTCCTTCTTGCGAAATATTGGCATTTGTTACTTATAATTAAACGAACAGGTAATATTACTACTAAGTTGCATTACTAATTGAAAATAATTTTAATTGACTGAAACTGTTTTATTTCCAATTTACCTCATGGTTTGCAATTACTTCGTAATTTGTTATTTACCATCAACAAATAAGAGGTAAATGTGGTTGAGCATTCATAAAACAATAATAGGATGATAGAAGTATTTTTATTTTTTTTGTTTTTTGGAGGACTTTCATATTATAACTATCATAGTTAATACAATTCAACAAAGTACCTACATATAATAAAAAAAACACAGCACACTCAAGCGTCGAAGTACTCTTCCACATCGCTGTCATCCGGAAAGGTACCCAGAAGACTGACAGCATTGCCAAGTTAAATGGCAATGCTAATTCTTTGGGTGAAGAACGAGCTCGCCCTTTGGTCACTCTTTTAAGGTTTTGTACATGTGTAGATATAATTCAACAAAGCACAATTGAAATTATAATAAAGTGGCCTAAAATTACACTTTTGTTTATTTCATATTCTGATATATTATGTAGTTCCACACCGTTCTGACCTCTAAGGTATACAATGCCCTTCACTCCGCAAGAGATGGAAAAAGATGGAGGAACACCTTACGAATGAAAATGATGAATCAGGGAGGTCACGACCCGCGCCATTGAGGAATACGAAGCAAGCAGAAAGAGAGGGGGATATGTAGTTCCATTTTTAAAATGAAGTGCTGCATATATTTGTTGCTGTTGATGGAATCGAAAGTATCTAGAGACAAGAAACTACGTACCAAGAAAGAAAGCAGAATTGGAAGCCTAGAAAAGGTGGCTGATGCCTTGAAGAGGGTCGCAGATATCTGATAGATGCACAGGTCTGAACGTTTTGGCGACGCTTGTGAAGGTCTATGTCAAACGGTAAATGTTTTTGAAGCGTTTGAACATTGACTAATTATTTTCATTGCATTGTATGAGCTTCAATATTAATAGTAATGTTTAATTACCACAAAGAAAGCGTTAAATTGTCAATTGAATTAAAGAAGTCAGTTCACTCGTTTGTGGAACATTAAAACTTTATGCAACAAAATTAAAACTAAAATAGAATATAAACATATTCTTGAGTGGTAAGTGTAGGTATGTGTGCAGCATTTGTGTGCTAGTGTATTTTATGTGTGTGTATTTGTCTAAGTGACTACACCTCTAATTTTTGAGTGTTTCTATTATATACTCTCCTACAGACACTCCACAACACATACCTACTTAGTAATCAAATGATAACGATGCTGGTGTTCACAAATACTTCAGAAAACGTACCCGAACATATGGTCGTAGAAAAATTGCACGGGTTGCAGAATTGTTCGAAGGAGTTGCCGCAGCCTGCGGAACACATATAGCAATTGAAGGAAGACGGGTAGTTGCCTGGATCCGACATAATGCTCGTCTAGATGGAAAATCCTCCTCTATCTGTCTGTCAGTTAAGACCCTTTATATCTGGAAATTAAAATATTATACTCAAGTCTGTAGTTGAAAAGGAATCGTTTGTCTTGGTATGGTCACGTGAAGAGGAGGGATAAAACGAATGCTACTCAAAGAGCTATGAGTATACCTGTAGAATTGTAGATGGATGGACAGTAAATTCATTGCCGACTTAACAACTGTAAGTATTACGTAGGATGTATAACGTAGGTTCTAAAAAAACGTGAAAGGAAAACCTACTACAATCAACTATTTAAACAATTCTGTACCAACTTGAAGTGGACCCGTGTAGCCAGTTAAATACCACTCTCTATTACAAAAAGGTACCTATATCTAGGCTGTTATATACTATAGTTCTCCAAAATCGAATAATAATTCTGACATAAAGTCCTTAGTGTACCTACACAAGGATATAAAATATATCAAAGGTAAAAATACACAATAAAACCATAATCACAATGAAATACATCAAAGAGCGATATTTCCATGTTAAAATGACGACATGTAAATATGACAGAACTATTAATTTGTTTGTGAGGTGTGCGATGGTAAGCATTCTATGTACCGTTTTGTCTATAATCAGGTTTTTACTTTCTAAGTGGTAAAATTAAATACATTTTATCAGTCTGGCATTCATGCTGAACTGGAACTATTTTGCTTTGGAAAGTTTTTTTTGTTATTTTTTTTTTTCGTGTTACCTAATTATTATGTTCGTGCCCTATGCTGTACTGAATAAATTCTTTTTATTTATTTCTATATTCATTTATTTGCTTCAACAATGTTGGTACGATCATAACAATGCAGGCATAAAGCTATGGATCATTGTAGACCCTGTTAGGGCAGAGCAACAAAATTTGGCAATATTTATTAATATTTAAAATATTATAATAAATCGTAATAAATATGACCTTCAATTAAAATATATTCAAATTAATTAAAAACTATTTTACAAAAATAAAAGAATTATCATTATACAATTAAAAATGTAAGTAGTCAAAAAATAACCCGCCCCTGATTATTCCCGGTGCAAAGGTGCCCATTACACTTGCCGCATTACCACGCAGAATAGTGATAGCCATCCTTTGCACCAAGAACGACCCAGACCGGGAGTCACCCGTTGCCTCCCCGAGCCTACGGCCCAAACCCCCACAAAACACCTTGCCTCCGTACTCCAACTACCCAGAGTCTCCATAGCAACCGGCACAAAATAGTAAAGCTGATCCAAGGAAGCGTACTTCAGTCTCTTTTTAGAGCAGGCATCTTCAGCGGCGGCAGAGGCAGCGTACATGGTGCGACCCGGGTGACTGGCGGCGACAGTGCTGACGCAAGTTGCGTCCCAGATCAAGCACTTCCCATTTTTCCATGGCACCAGAGTCAGCCCATCCGGCCTCTTACCATCTGACCTGCTAAGACCTGGAGGCTCAAGCACGCAGGGATGTTTGCCGATATAAGGGCTCTACGGACTATGTCGTCCAGAGCATGGAGACGCAGGAACCTCCCTGTGCAGTGCCGACAATTCAGTGCATGATGGCCATCGGCCTCCACCATGGAACCGCAGGGGCATGTATGAGGTGTATAAATGAGAAAATTCTACATCATACATGCGGGTTAAATTATTCACTAAAATTACATTACCAACCATAATAACATCATCAGTAGCTATATCTTTCTTTTCCTTGTCAATGTAATATTAAAATCCCTTTAGAATAAAGAAACATTTTTTGTATAAAAAACATGCGTCCCGGTTTCATAATAAAATACTTTTTCTATCAGAATGATTTCCTTTAGATAATGTTATAGCATGGAGGTCCCGAGGGAGGAGAGCGGAGGAAAACAAAAAAGCATCGCGGATATGTGTTTTATTATTATTTGAAGTATTTTGTTGTTCAGTAGTTGTGGTATTAGTGAACTACGCCTATATGATGTGCGTAGAACTGTCCTGATGTTTTGTTGAAAGATTTCGTAAGTTTTCAGAAACAACATCGTAACCGGCAGTTTGCGTTTTTCTTTTCTAATTTTAATGTATTTTTATAATATTAACATTCTAGAGATATTAACGCGCAAAGAATATTATGTAGGCGATGCAACGCGACGCAGCGTCAATGGGACTAACAATAAAAATTTCATTGCGGTGGCCTACATGACCTACCACACGTGTGGGATGATGCTGTGCGAAGCGGTCTCAATACTTGGTTTGATATTTTTGCATGAACTCTAGTGGTGATTTGTTTCAAATAAATGGTGATTATGGAAAACTATTTAAGATACAGGCTGTTCATATTTTAAATACTGCTTCTTTTTTTTCCCATAGAAAGAACCACTTTATTCACGAAAATCATAGACATACCCGGAAAAAACTAAATTAAACTGATTTTGATTAACTGTTAACTATCCTTGACCATAAAGATCTACGCTTTGGAACGTGGAGCTCCCGTCATCTTTCTGACTGACTGACAACTTGACAGTTAAAATCTGTTATTTAATTATTATTTATGTATTTATGAAAGCTTTATAAACTAGTGTACAAAGGAAATGTAAAATGTGCATTACTGTGTATGTTTTTTTTTATGGTAGGTAAAATCATCAAATGACAAATCCTGCCTTTGGGTGGGGCGGGAGAAAATGTCAGACTCTTACTGACTAAAAACCTACCCTGTTCCATTTATTGCCTTCGATCCAGGGCCCCAGGGTTCATTTTCACCTAACCCTTGGCACCAGTAGGCTTCGTCCCTGCTGGACCCCTACAGTTTACTGAAAACTCTTTGAGGCACATGGGAACAGTGCGTGCTGTAAACGACTTGGGCTCGGATTGGCCTATTACCGGACGGACGGACAGCGAGCTACCCATTGTCCGCCGTCCGTAACTGTGTATGTGTGAACTACATCGAGTACCTTTCTTTTTCTCTTCAAATATCACCTATAAGACAGTTTATGAATAAGGTTTCCTAGCCAATATGTAGATTTGGTTTCCACGCTATCTGAAGGTAAAGCTAGGAATACATTTCCGATGAAGAATGATCCCAGAAAACTAATGACCGACCGAACAATCCTATTAATATAAACATACACATAAATATAACTCCATCACTATTTATAAGGCTCGATGATAAATAAAGCATCCGTGACTTTCGGTTAGGGGGTCAGCACAAGTGTAGGTAATTAATTATACGAAGCACTCGTCCTTGGACGTGTGGCCAGGAAGGTAGCGGAATCACGGACATTATAATAATAATAATAACCAGTCACTTCATGCTAGCAAACGTTTTTGGGAGCCCATTTAATGAGGGTGCAAGTATTAATAACATTGTTCAGGCAGGAGACATTGTCTTAACATAATTATTTATTATTATTTATTTATTTATTGCATACCTTAACTAACATAATTCCAAGTTACAAGTCCAGTTAACTCTCCAAAAACCATAACCCTATTCTTCTTATTTATATAAATATATAATAGATTTGCTGTAAGAAAACCTAATTGTGGGTTAAGCTCGCCTGTGTGCATCACCTGTCCTATTTTTATTGACTGTATAATTTGAATAAAAAAAAAAATATAAGACCATCTAGTCTTATACAGGACATGCAAATCGGACATCCTAAAGCGGGAGAAGGCATTGGGTGATTTCCCAAAACAAAATTCATTGTTTAGATGAATGACGTTCACTATGTGGTTATTTTGTTGACTACTCTTCTTGTGGACAAGCGTCGTTACAGAGTAGTCCAGTCCTTCTTACACCTAATCATAAATTCTTACAATCGACACCTAGTCCCCGGTTTTCCACTCCAAGTACCCAAGAATTTTAATCTGTCAAACGCTGATATGGAACCGCCCAAACGCTTTGTCTGACAAGGTTACGGTGATGTTCAAAAGAGTTAACGTGATCATGGAACGCAAAGAAAGGGCAACTGAAAGAATACAGACTGTTTTTAGTCAGTAAGGGCCGAAACTGTGTTTAGCGATCGCCCGCGCGGTCTCATACAAAAATGCTCCGTTGCGGGGACCCGGGCCCCGCGCCCGTTTACTACGTAATAATACATAAAGTTCTCTATCGTCACGACTACATGCATAGTATTAAAATTGAACTAGCTACACTGCTCAATAATTAAATCATCATCATCATCATCATCAGCCTTTTAATGTTCCCACTGCTGGGACACAGGCCTCCTCTCTAGGAGAAGGAATGGGCCGTAATCCACCACGCGGGCTCAGTGCGGGTTGGTGAATGTCACATGTCTTTGAATTTTTAGTTTTAGGGCATGCCGGTTTCCTCACGATGTTTTCCTTCGCCGTTTTGAGAGCAGTGGTGATGAAATAAATTACACAAAGTAATGCGCCTGGCTGGGTTTGAACCCGCGACCTACAACTCATAAGTCGGGGCCGTTACCACTCGGCCATCACTGCTCAATAATTAAATGATATTTATTTTGTAAGTAGGTTTTTAAAAACACTTTTTTACGTATTTTTTTTTTCTACAGTTTAAACTAGATGAGGCCGGTTTTTCGTAGCTGACTACCCAGGGAAGAAACATGAAACCAACTCAGGGGTCAGTCTCTTTTAAATTTCATACACAAACATGTAATGGTTAAATCATATGAGAACCGCGCAGATTGGAGTCTGAGATGGTCTTTTGAAGAAAGAACCGAACAGTTCTGAGTGGACCTGTCCAATCAGTGCAAACATTTGTCAGTATTCGTGTAACTCAACTCAGGACTACTAATAATCTAGTTTCCATGACGGGGACCGTCGCTCACGACACATGCGCATTGTCACGCGACGGGTGACCATAGCGGGCGCCCGACTAACGTAGTTTCCGCCCTAAAAGTCTGACATCATTGATCGGGTCATTTGATGATTTCAACCTAAAAAAAATATAGATATGTAAAACCGATTGATGTGTTGAAAAGGCTATGCCCAGCAGTCGACGGCTATGGGCTGAAATTATGATATTTTCCGAAAAAGAAAAATAGTAATGCTCCGTGTTCTGCCTGGCCCCGACTCAGTCCACGTAACGCATTCCCACTTAACTCCCACTAGATTGAATGGCACGGGATTTGACACGTGAGCGGTTTACTGATCTCCAGCTCCACCTGAGAAGTTTGGATTTTCTGCCAATTATTTACAAAGTATGGCAGTATGAGGCGAACGCCTGAAAGACTCATCAATTAATATCTTGTTATTTTAGCTGAATGCTTGTAATTTTGGATAACTAACCTTGGCTAACTACTCGTATAAATTAATGTTATTGGGTGCTTATTTTTTCCGATTGTTTATATCAATATTTTCACAACCGACTTCAATATAAAAAACACAAAAAAGTGCAAAATAACTTTAATTTCGGAAGTCGATGTTTCTATAATAATAATTTAATAATTTGGTCTCTTCATTATTCTTTTGTTGATCAGTTACCTCCCCCCCCGCACCCGCTTTCTTCCTTTAGTCAGTCACCGACTACATGTATAAACAAAGCAATTTTACCTTGTACGACATACTTCTATGAAAAAAACTTGGGAGAATAATCTTTCAATCAAAACCAAAATTTTCGATATCGGTCCACAATTGAGCGAGATATCGGTGAACATACATAAAAAAAAATACATACAGCTGAACATAGAAGTCCTTTTCGAAGTCGGTTATAAAGCAACAACAGCAAAGAAGGTCCCTGGAAAGAAAAACAGAGGCCCCTTGCCTCTGTTTTTCTTTCCAGGGACCTTCTTGGTCACCTAGCTAAGGCACTGAATGTGAGTCTCTATACCAAGTGACCCATCCATCCCGATGTACCATTTCACCAGTCACTCAATAAGATTCCATTCAACAATAAACCATTTTTAAAACCTCTTTGAAACTAATAAAAACTCAGCAAAATCCACTTACATTTTACTGAAACTTTCTGAATATTTGTATACTTACATCGATTTCAAGTTGGGAGTGGATTGGACTGCTCCGGAATCCTGTATATTTTTATTCGAAAAGTTGGCGACAAGAAAATTGTCCGAGTGTCGGATATGCGGTTGGAAAGGAAGGAGGTTTTTGTAGAAAACGGAACCTTTTACTTGTTTTGACATTGTTGTCCTTCCGTAGTACCTAATGCTCGAATATTATGAGCTAGACTTTTTTCTTTGTTACTATTATTAGGGAAATCATCGAAAGAGTTCTCTCGCTCTGAGATGTCAAAAAAAAACTTTTATAAGGAAAAGAAAGAAACTTCAGCTAGCAAGTGCTGTCAAATTCATCGACATTTTATTCTCTCGTCTTAAAACTTTTTCCCAAAATTTAACCAATGAAAAAAAATTGCCGACATCCCCTCAGAACTTCGCAAATTGCCAAAGCAACTGTAGATTAAATTTCTTAGCGAGTTCCACAAAGAGGTTGTTTTTGCGTCAGGCATACTTAAACAACATAGCCACTGTATTATTACAAACAATATATTTTTGTTCTCCATGAGCCTCAGTTATGATTATTGCTATCGTAAAATAAATCCGTACGTTTGCCGTAACGGCTCACGGAAAAATTGCCGGAATGCCGGATGGTTACTGAGCACTAGCTCATCGTGGACGATACGTGTCCGGTTTTTCTAAAGTTCAATGTGATCATGATGATTAACAGCTGTGACATTTAGCTAACTGGTACATCTTCAATATCTTGCAAAATTTGTTAAAAACTAATTCGGTTAAACAAATGCGAGTCGACACGCCATAATCATGGCGGTAAGTGCTCTTTGAGGAGTGGCTGCAACGATGTCACGGCTCACCTTTCACATGACGTAGGTCCTCACTGAACATGGTAAGTTCGGGAGGTCTGTGGACCTAATTAGTTCATAAGAAACACCCAGGTGTCACTATTGTCTGGAACGTCTGGAGGACACGGTGGAGCATACGGTAGATGTGTGCCACGCTTGGGTAGATCATCACCGTGTCCTTGTGGGGGCAATCGGCAGCGGCGAAGAGTAGGCGGTCGCTTTCTTCTGCGAAACAGTAATGCTAGTGAAGAAGGCGGCCTCACGCGCGAGAGAATGTCCTTTATGCCCCAGCCACCGGGATCTCGAAAGTGATTTCCAACCAGCGCGACCGTAGGCGTCACTTTCGGTGGGCGAGTAATAGCTAGCTCGCCGTCCGGCCATCCAGTAACGAGCCTCAGCAGGATCGAAGCTTACTGGGGCCAAGCGTTTGCTTTAGAAAGGAAAACCCAGGGTTCTGGAATGCAAAGGAACATAGGAATGGATTTTAGTCTGTAAAAGTCTGACACGTCCTTCCACTCCACCGTAGAACGGAAAAATCATTGGAACAACCTCAAAAAAAACCGTCCGTAGCAAAAACACGACAAATGAATTACTTTTGCTGTATGAGAGCCCCACTTAAATATTTGGTAAAAGATATGCATCATCTGTGATCATTTCAACTGTCTAGCTATCATGTCCATGAGGTACAGTCTGTTGACAGACAGATGGACAGCGGCATAAGTCTCGTTTTTACCCTTTGGGTACAGAACCCTAAAAAGCAGTCGGGTAAAAGTCAAAGACCCCTGGAAATTGGAAACAAAATAAAATTGAAGGCAAATCCTCTCCGAATGTACATGGAAATTGATCCGTAAATAAATCCCATACAAAAATAGAACAAAACGGATTCATTGTTGAAAACGAGCAATAGAAACCACTCAATAGCCTCTGAGGCTATAAGCGGGAAATCCTGCCCAAAATACTTTGCTATTCATAAAAAATAAGTGCGTCCCAACAAAATGGGTTTACGACAATAAAAGTTGGGGATCCTTCCGGTGTTCAGGAATTAGCGGGGCTGAGGGAAGGTGCCTTTGTGTGGGCGGGCCGTTACGATTGACGGGAGACCCTACATGGTTCATGACACGAATCGAACTGGAATGTGGGTTATTAGTTTTGAATAACTTTGCAAGTTATGGGAGGCAGCGGGTGGGAGGAATGCTCGTTAGTTTATATTGTCATTAAACTGCTAGCTCTTATGGGAAATTAAAAGCAATGTGACTTAATTTATGAACCTATTATGCTTCTGGGTATTAGTTCCAAATCATCCAATAACGTCTCGGGTGTAGCGGGATGTCAGACGTTTACTAAGTAAAACCATCCTGTTTCTTCTTTGCTTTCGTCCCAGAGCCCTTTTACGCACAATCCATAGCCTCATTAAAGCACGCGTGGGATACTACGCCCCGTCGATGACTCCACCTTGGTCCGGAGCTTGTTACCAGACGGCCGGACGACTAGCTAGCCATTGCTCGCCGTCCGCAAGCCCACGCCTACGGTGGCTAGAAATCGGGGTTGGCTGAGGCGAGAGGGCCGTTCCCAAACGCGTGCGGCGCCTCCTTCACTGCTTCACAGAAGGATACGACCGCCTGCCATTCCTGCTCGTTCCGGATCATGGCCTGCGAGAGGTTGTTGCCACGTGGACATGGTGGTGCTCTGCCCAAGCGGGGCACACATCTACCGAATGCTCCACTGTGTCTTCCAGGCGGTCCACACTATGATCACACCCGGATGTTTCTTCCGCACGCTTCTGGGTGTGGTGTCGAACAGAGTGGACAGCCAAATCCTGAGGCAGCCGTCTCTCATGCTTGTTTAAAATAATAATTATTTTAAATTTTACTAACATAGTTATAAGTATATGTATCTATACTAACATAATAATAATATACACATATACTTATAACTATGTTAGTTTTCAATTCATATTTATTACGACGAGTAGGGAACAGTGGTGACCGAGTGGTAGCGTCCTTGACTTACGAGTTGTAGGTCACAGGTTCAACCCAGCCAGGTGCATTACTTTATGTAATTTATTTCATCACCAGAAGGAGTCTCTCAAAACGGTGAAGGAAAACATCGTGAGGAAACCGGCACGATCAGAACAAAAATTCGAAGACATGTGACATTCACCAACCCGCACTGGGCCTGCGTGGTGGATTATGACCCATTCCCTCTCTAAGAGAGGAGGCTTGAGTCCCAGCAGTGGGAACATTAAAAGGCTGATTATGCATATGCTTTTTATGCTATATGAATTAAAACTCCTGATGTAACGATATTTTAAGCTGCTTTATAATTTGGGATGTGCAGACCAGACAGGTCTGCCTTATAACGTTCTCACTGCCGGGACTGAAGCCTCCTCTCCAGGTGAGAGTTTAGGCCTAAAGGTCAAAACTCTCACCTGGAGAGGAGGCTGCCCTAGGCTGCACTAGGCCTGCGTGTGAATTACTTGATATCACATGGTGTTCAAATTCGTTCTATGACATGCACGTTTCCTCACGATGTTTTTCTTCCCTGTTTTGAGAGCAATGGTGATGAAATAGATTACATAAAGTAATGTTTCTAGTTGGATTTGAACTTGTACCTTAGAACTCGTAAGTATGGACTGTTACCACTAGGCCAACATGTAGTAGTTACATGTAAAATACTGGTTTTCAGTTGCATCCCGTGAAAGTAGACCCTAAAAAACAACCCAACATAGTTAAGAAACGACTCGAAGTTGATGATAGTTTCTTCCGTATATATAAAAGGAGGAATTGACGGACGGACATATCACCGCATAGCCGATACTACTGGGATTGAGAGTGTGAAAATTTGCATAAAGCTTCTTTTTATGCTGTAGACTTGCACTAACAGAGGACTTTACAAAATTCATGGCCTAAGGGGAAGAAATGGGTGTTCAAAGTTTGTAGAGAGTGATCCACTTACACACGGGCGTAGTCGCATGAAAAAGCTAGTGTTAACATAAAAACAAATATTTGTAATTAGCTATCCCCTGCAATTCTATCTACGTGATTGGTGACAGCTCCACTCCTATTAGTTATAGCGTGATGTTATATACGCCTTAGACTTCATCGATAAATAGGTTATCAAACACTTGTTTAAATTTTTCAATTATAATCAGTAGTTTCTGAGATAACCGCGTTCAAACAAACAAACTCTTCACCTTTATAAAGCTTGTAATAGTATAGATGTTACCGGCAATCTATATAAACCGGTATTCTATGCAATACCTAGGCAATGTATAAAATACGGTTTAAAGAAAGGTTATTTTCAGGTAGTCATAAAAAAAATAACCCTAACCTAACGTGTCCGTGTCAGGATGCCCTAAATTTACATAACACACATTACGGGCTGCGCATTCGGTGTTGTATAGAATACCTGAATTATACAGATTGCCGGTAACATAAATACTACAGACGCCTTTCGTAATTAAGTGCATACAGATTTCATTCGCTACCAAACTTTAACTAGATTTAGTTACTTGACTAACCCATTTATTCAAGTTTCTTCAAGATGCAAACTCTTGTAAAGATACACCTTCAGCAAAACCGGGATGTAAATAACTCCAAAAGTAAACAGGACACACAAATTCGTAGTCCACAAGGACAGTCCAAAGTTCTCGAACTGGAGCCCTTTCGGAGGCCATCTATATTCATTAAAACTTAGATTAGCTCGCCAACCTTTACAAATATTCGTTGGTCGGTGTTATTTTTGGATGGTGGCTTATAAGGAAAACATGGTTTTTGACAATATGACTTTGTTTCTCGTTTTTTTACTGTGACGCGGGCGCGTGTACGAGTATAAATACAATTCTCACCATAAGTACACAAACATTGTAGGTCATGAAAATGTTTATATTGTGTAGCCGAAAAAAAAATAGGTAAATAGACATTATAACAGTGCTACAGACGAGTGATTTAGTAACAGTTTAAATAAATATGTCAGCGTATTCAATAGCACGGAAGCTTAGTAAGTTAAGTCAATAGTACGGAAGCTTGTGTCGGTGAAGTCAATAGTACGGAAACTTGAGAACAAATTAGCGAGTCCAAGCGATGTCACATCACTTTGACAAAATCTGTGCTGGCGTTAGCGCGAACCGTGCAGATAAAAGTTCTCTTGGGGCTCTTTTCTCTGTCGGCAGCCGCCTGGTCAATAATTAGTCTTGGATTTGTCTCATGGCTCGTTGTAAATTGAATACTAATAGCCTACATCGTCACATTAATTTCGTGGTCTTTAATAGTTTGCTTGTTGCTTGTTCTCCACTAATCACTCACATAAACATTCTTTGTACGAAATCCCCACTCTGATAGGCATCATAAACCACATCTTTAAATATTGTAATATAGAAATATTTAAAAAATAATCACTTTTTTAAAAGAATAACCAAGGAGTTTCTTCTTCATAGGAAACAACCAATTGGAACCGTGCGCTAGCTTCTGACGTTTCTTAAGTGTCCATCTGGGCCTATGTGAAATAAACGATTTTGAGTTTGAGTTTTTTGAGTTTGAAACTAACAAATATAATAAATAAGTAATTAACTGACAAGAACGCAAATTATATTCTAAATTCACGGTCTAGTTAAAAGCATGACATATTCAAATCTACCTTTTGTAATGAAGGTGAGGAGACCCTTGAAAGGATCGAAAAGGGGATTAAAAGTTTGTACGTCGAAGAAGTTCGTCATTTTTGTCCATGGGAAATCCCATGGGGAACCCGACTTGTTAAGGTAAGAGCCAGTGAAGTGGGTTACTAAAAAGAAAAATATGTTACGTGATATATTTTTATAATGGTTTAGCTTTTGCCAGTGGCTTCGTCCGTGATAGTAGGGTTCTCCATACAATCTTTGAATCCCCTCACATACATAACAGCCTTATAATGTTACCACTCCTGGAACTCAAGTTATCTCTCTAGGAGAGGGAATGGGCATGGGGAAATCTTCTTTAGGTGTTCTCTTAGTTATGTCATAAAAGAAAACCTTGTGCAAAGTCTCACGCTCGTAGTCCCAATAGTTTCGGCCGTGTGTTGAGATATGAGTCACTCAGTTTCACATAACGGTTTTCATGTAACATATTTTTTTTTCTGCTAGCTCTACTGACGCACGAATATTAAAACTCAGTATAGTGAAAACAAGAGCTAGTGAGAGAACTCACGAAGTGGTTTTTTCCCGCCACGGTTGCGGGCCCGCATCTTCTGTAGATTGCAAAAATACATGTAAATTAAATAAAAAATTAAAGCAATTTTTACGACGCGGTTTACGGCCACCGTGTGCGTGTTCGGAGCTGCTGCTCATCGGCACCGCGGTCGCCGGCGCCGCCTCGGCGGTTTACGCCCGCACGCTCTGCGGTCGGTTGGCGGCGATCGCACCCTATCGGCCGGCTTGCAATCGAAAATCAGCAGCCGTCGCGGGTTTTCCCGCGCGCGGCTGCGGGAGAAAACCGCTTCTTGAGTTCAGTGCCTTACTTATTTATACATTACAATTAATTGCTGCAATTACAGTTTAAACCAGCAGAAAGCGAAAGTTAGCGAGTGTGGTTAAACTATTTCACGCTCGAAAGGTTGAACGGATTTGAATTTTTGGCACATCATGGGTAGATCCTGTCTAGAATAGTACCTAGAATACTTTATATCCCGAGTGTGTGCCTTTGGGAAAATTTTCTAGCAGTTAAATACCTTTTAAATATAATTAGCTTTTGCCAGCGGGTTTACCTTTGTAAAAATAGAAAATATCCCAAGGGATACTGCCAAGCCTTATTCTCGGTAAAAGTATCTTATATGCTACTCCAGAACATGGTCTACCCATATGCCACATTTCATTCAATTCCGTTAATCCGTTCAAGCTTGAAGGAGTAACAAACAGAACACAATTTTTCACTTAGAAAATAGTGTTTAAATTCTAATCCGTATGAAAATTTAACACAGCAACAAAAATGTTTATTTATTATTTGCACGCCGAAATTAAAGGCAGAATAAAAGATCAATTTTATTTATGTTCTATTCTATTCTACAATTTAAGAATAATTAACAATGCGCGTTACCACAGCAAATGGTTCAACTTATTTGCCGCGTACTATACATCCCTTTAAGAAAGTTTACTTCTAGAAGTTTATTGTATGTACCAAATAATTGATCAAGATGGCTTTTAATTACCCCGGACTTTAGTATAATATTATCTACTGACAAACTGTGAAAGACATTCGAAGAGACATTCCAAGAGCATACATTCGAAGAGAGGTCACATAAACCTCACATGACCCAGTTTCCCCATAAAAACAAAGTATGTTCGTATTCCCGACATGGTCGTTGCCAATCACGCGGCGATCCCAATTTAACTTTTAATGAATACTGTCCCGCTAGCTCTGCCCGCTTGCTTTGCCCGTGTCCGCGTCGCAAGCCACTGTTTTGTATCTCGTTTGAATTTAATTGTGTATGGAAAAACGAACGTGTTGTTTACTGAGCGACATTGATTGGAAACTTCTACAAAGCCAGGCTTGTTTGTGAACCAGCATGTTTGTGGAGAAGAGGTTGAGGAGCCAAACTGCTTGTTTTATTTGCGTTCAATAAGTACTTTATTTACGGACACAGCATGACAAATGTTAATCACTTATTTAAACTAATTATCCGTGTTTATTGTTTCCTTTGTCACTGTGGCCCGTGTGAAACGTACAAGATAAGAATGGCAACTGTTCTGGCGCGAAATACAACGCCACGCCTCGGGAAGCGCTAGTGATGTACGCATAATCGACTAATTTTAGTGTTGGGTTTCCAACAGTGTTATTCAGGTTAATCACTGGTTGTTTTTGTTATTTACAGAGAATTTCAGACAGTATGGAACAGAATGTTAGGCTGTGAAAAAGACAGATGAAAATGATTGTTAGTAGCAGAGGTGAGAATGTTGAGATGAATGTGTGTAGTGTCTAGAATGGAAAAAGTGAGAAATGTACACAAGGAAGTTTGAAATTAGCGTATTATGCGTTAGTAATATGCGTTTCATCCCTCTTCTTCACTTTTCCAGTGACTGCAACGATGAGCAATGGGTAGCTCTCCGCCCGATATTCGCCCGGCAAAAGCTAAAGTCACCGACAGTGCTTGGTGTTCAAAGAGATGTCAGCAAATCGTATAGGTTTAGCAGAGCCGATGCCCGCTAGGCCCCTGAAGGCGCTGCATGCAACTCAAACTAATTTATTTCAAATAGACCATTTACAGGGACTTTTGAATAGTCAAAATATCGGTCAGTCAAAAAAAGTGAAGCTAAATTGCATGTGTTTAAAATCGTAGATCTCTATGTAGAATAACGTGCAAGAAACTTCATGGACTTGGACACTCTGTTAAAAACAAAATTATTATGTTATATTAATCTTGGTTACATATTTCTTGTTGCTTCTATTATGTGAGAAAAGCAAAACGCAGAACAGATGCCGTTGGGGTCGAAAGGTTCTGGAGTGCCGACCGCGTACCAGAAGACGCAGTGTTGGAAGGCCTCCTACAAGGTGGACGACAAGCATGACGCGTACTGGAGAACATAGTCAGTAAAAATCTAACACGGCCTCCCGCTTTACCTTAGAGCTAAAGAAGTCATTGGAAGAATTCACGGCTTAAAAAAATCCTAAATTTGAGATTTTACTGACAAAAAATCTCAACATATTTGTGATAGCTAGTAAGCTTGGGTGCGCACAATCCCTATTAGAATCCTTCTATCTTCCAACCTGTTAATAGGGAACCCAACCCCGTCTGTTGACTGATAAGGAACTTCTCTTGTTATCAAGATATTCGAATTTGATATAATACCCTGAGGTATTGAAAGGGATAATATTTCATTAGTACGAGTATATCTGCTAATTGGTTTCATAATAGACATTGTTAGTGGTAATTTGGATCAAATTCATGTTTTGTTTTGTAATCATTTGTAGTAGTTTGAATGGTATTTATGGTAGGTAAATGTTACAATTGGATATTAGTTATTACGTAATGAAATACGAAATCAATACTGGGTATTTAAGATGCTTTTTGTAAAGACGTACAGTTTTCACGTTAAGAAGATTATCAAAACCTGTAACTGTTTCTTTTGAAGGTGGAAAATCACCTATTGACGTCTCCTACTCTGGGTAAGGGTGGAGCGAAAAGGCGTGTCAGACTTTTACTGACTAAAACTAAATTTCTGTCCTTCAGTTTCCCTTTGAATTTCACTAGTGACCCGCCCCAGCTTCACACGGGTGCAATGGTGATATTAAATATATAATGCTCGTATTATACATAATTATAAACCTTCCTCTTGAATCACTCTATCTATTAAAAGAAACCGCACCAAAATTCGTTGCGCAGTTTTGAAGATTTAAGCATACATAGGGACGAACAGCGGGAAGCGACTTTGTTTTATACTATGTAGGCAAGACCACGGGTTTTCTTTTCAGGAAATCTCATCTGTACCTAAATTGGTAACGATTTAAACAAAGATAATAGTTGTTTACTTCAATTTAAATATGAACACCTGTTCTTCAGTGATTCTTGAGTAGCCTGTTAGAGAGATCGAAAAATGGAAATCTCCATACCCCCAAGATAAAAGAAAAAAAATTAGGAAGTACACTCCAAAACCACATAAACCACTACAGGGCAAGCAAGTCAAAAGATAAAAAAATAATTACTACCCTCGGAAAGCACGTACAATATTTAAGTGAACATATAAAGTTCCATGATAAGTGTGGGGCCATAAAGTAGGCGTACACAGTCCAGTCACGTGGCAGCGACCGCCTGTGTTTATAGGCGCCAGTAATGACTGGATAAAACCGGAATGGGCTGGTTTATTATAGCCGTTTGGATGCTAGCTTGGTGGCTCAGAAGACCCATTTTTCAACAGCAAATAAGTTCGCTGCTTCAAATGGTTACTTATTCAGTCATTGTATGATGGGAAATAATTACCGAAACCTCTTTTGGATTAGTCTATCAATACTAAAGTTTTCTTTATAAATCTGAAGTAAACACATACTCATATTATTGAGAGCAGTGGTGGCCGAATGGTAAAGGCCGCGACTTACGAGTTGTAGGTCGCAGGTTCAAACTCAGCCAGGCGCATTACTTTGTGTAATTTATTTCATCACCACTGCTCTCAAAACGGTGAACGAAAACATCGTGAGGAGACCGGCATGTCCAAGAACCAAAAATTTGAAGACATATGACGTTCACCAACCCACACTGGGCTTGCGTAGTGGATTCCGGCCTATTCAATCCTAGAGAGGAGGCCTGAGTCCCAGCAGTGGGAACATTAAAAGGCTGGTTATGATATGCTTATGCTATGTAAATACATGCTTGTGGGAGACCTTCCAACGCTTCGTCTTCCGGTACAAGGTCGTCACTCTAGAACCCTTCGGCCATGTCGACCATCTGATCTGCGAGCGATGTGGCCTACTCACTGCTACTTAAGTTTGGCGATTCTTCATGCTATGTCGGTAATCTTTCTTCTCTAGCGGATATCTTCACTTCAACGTGAACCGATGACGTGATGAGTGTGGAGGGCGTCCGATAGATGCAAAATGTACAGGACCGTTCGTTATGGTGAAACTTGGGGAGGCCTATGTCCTTCAGAGGATATCTTGATGGAAAATGATGATGACGATGAAATACATACTAAACGATACGAATCTGCGCAATGGCTATGGAATGAGTAACTTTCTAACAATTAAAAGCAATCATTTTCCTGAAGACAGACTCAGTTATTGAATGAAGCAGCTGTGGAAGCAGCCGTAGAAGTGCTAATAGGTACTTCAATTATTTCATAAGGAAGAGTGGAAGCATGGTGGCGATATCTTGCTATCTTTTTTGTACCAACGTAATCTAATGGTGATGATGTCAGATATCAGTTTGTGCATCCTTTTTCTGTTAATTATTTGATTTTAATTTCTTCCACTTGAAAAATTCGTTCTACGTCGATTTCGAAAAAGGTAAACAAAAATGAGTTAACTACCCAATTATTCCTTCGGCCTCATTAGAAGGCATCCGAAGGGCAATGTAGAGGACTATGTTCGGAGTTTCCTTGTGTGAACAAATCAGAAATGAAGATATTCACAGGAAAACTAAGGTGACCGACACAGTCCGAAAAATCACCATATTTAAATGGAGATGGGTAGGGCTCATTGCTCGTAAAACAGATAATAATAATAATAATACTCCACAACCATCACACAACACCGTCTAGTACCAAGATAAGCAGAGCTTGTGTTATGGGTACTAGACAACTGATAAACATACTTATATATTTCTAAACATATTTATATTATAGAGATATTACACCCAGACACAGAAAAAATGATCGTGCTCATCACACAAACATTTGTCCTGGATGGGAATCGAACCCACCACCTCCGGCATAGCAGTCAGGGCCATTAACCAACATAGACCAACAGGCCAGTCATTATATGTCATAGTCATTAGATGTTCGACGGGGCCGAAAGGTTCTGGATTGGCGACTGCGTTCCTGAAGATGCAGCATTGGAAGGCCTCCTACACTGTGGACCGATAACCTGGCGAAGGTCGAGGAGACCTGATTGATGCGAAACGCTCAGGACCGATTGTAGTGGTGAAAGTTAAGGGAGGTTGTCCAATATAAGACGTCTATCGGCCCAATTATTCAAATTCTGGAAAATTCTACGCCCTCAAAAACTAGCTATGTACCTACTTTCAAAACTTTTTACTGATGTAATATACGTACTGGAGCAAAATACAGCTCATCAAGCGAGGTCTTTAGGTGCCTGGTCTCTCAGTAATGTGATGCTTAATACACTTGTACTTATTTCTATGTTCGTTCCTCTTTTTGTTTTGTAAGAAATAGGTTTTCTGGCCCACCTGTTCAGTGTAGCGAGTTAGTGTAGCGATATTTGCTCTAAGAGTATTAGAAGTATTTACGTAACATATAAAGTTACGTTAAATATGAATTCTCACAAGCTACTTACAGCGTTTTAGTGCTGATCAACCTATTGCAGTTTATCGTTAAGTGTACTTACTTAGAAAAAAGAGATATGGTAACACCTTTCGTATATTGAACTGAAAATAGGCTTCCAAATTCAAATCCATACTTATTGGTAACACTGTCTGTCTGTTACGCTTTTACAGTTAAACGACTGAACCGATTTAAAAAGAATTTGGTATGGAGCATAGGCTACTTTTTATTTGATTTTGACTCGCGTCCACAATAATCAACATTTTGGTAAAGAATAGTGATATACTGGGTTAATTGAAAACTGATAACTTAGAAACATAATTGGCATACGCGACGTTTTCACTAGCAGGGCCGAAGCCTATTTGGGCAATGGTTTGACGTCCGAAATGTAAACCCAGGGTTTTAGAACGCAAAGTGCAACTAAAGGAACATAAATAGGTGTGGTTTTAGTCAGTAACGGTATGACACACCCTCCCACTCCACCCTAAAGCGGGTGAAGAAGTAAAATTAACTTGTAAACATAAAATATATTTCTATTCACTTCCTGTCGAATTAGATTCCCCGTTTGGTACATTTCATTGTAATAAAAGAATTATTTTACAAACATTTATGTAAAAGACACTGGCACTGAATCTCAATACAATATATTTTGTTTCAGTTGGCACTACCTACCGTATCGTACGCACAATGCTGCCAACATACATATTTATGTTGTGCGACAGGAAAAAGCCATTGCTCACTTCCGTTTCTCTAATGATGTTTGTTTTATTTTATTTTCGTAAACAAATGTATCTAAATCGCTACATGGTATTGCTTCTAACTGCTGTAGCTATATATTTGCTATTTTGATTAAATGTTTAATGATATCTAGGATTAAGGTTTTCCATAAGTTATGTAATGATTTTGATCTAAGTACCTAATGATATTGTTGATTTGTTTTTTTTTTATAATTATTAGTTTTTGTTAATTTTTATTTTTGTTTTTATTTTTGATTTGATTTTTTTTATTATTTTATTATTTAAATTAATATTTCTTAAATTTCAATTTTAATCTAATCTTTTTTATATTATCATTTATTGTACAATGGATTTATTTTACTTATTTTATTTAGTTTGTTGCCACTAAGGATCACTGACTCCTAAGCCACAGGGACATACACCTAGTTTAGGAGTCAGGGCGTTAAAAATGACCTTAATTATTATAGGCCTTTATATACCTAATGTCGTGTATAAGAATTTTATAACGGAAGGCTTATTGTGGAAATAAATTATTATTATTATTAATGACCTAGATGAAAGTTTTTCTTTTACAATATTATTTACAATATTTTACATTTTAAAAAGAGGCTCTAATGGTATTACTAAACTCAGTATAGTACACGACAAATATAAGTTAAACCATTGCTATAGTTAAGCGCAGCAACCCACTTCGATTGAAACCCAAAAATTGGTTATAATGCTCGTCACACAAGTTGAACCATCTAGGCGATCGACCTTGAGTGCGCATGGCCAGTGGCGCAATGGTTGAGGGATTGGCTGCTGCGTTGCCTGTCGCGTTTTTGATTCTCACACGAAACAAGTATCTATTTGTATAGCATGCAGCAATTTGTTCCGGTGGGTTTGGTTTGTTTTTGGGCCGGTTTGTGATGAGGAGAGCCGACCCCAAATGCAGGGATAAGGCAAGGAAGAAGAAGAGAAGAAGCAGCTATTTGTTCCGGGTCTGGGTGTCTTGTGCATGTGAGTTTACAGGTTTTTAAATACACTCACGATACAGAAGTGATTCCGAGTGAAAGGCAAGGTCACGAAATATAAATGTTTTGCGATTAATTTTTTTTTTGAATTTTTTAAATTCATCTCGATACCTCTACGCGTTCTTGAGATACAGGCTCTTAACAGACAGACGCACAACAAAGTGATTCTATAAGGGTTCCGGTGTTTTTTTTTACGTACGGAACCCTAAAAAAAAATATAGTATTCAAAATGTAGAAAAATAATGAGATATTTGGGAAAAAACTAGATAGAAGATGATGAAGTCTTCAATATCTCTCAATTTTATTTGGAAGTAACAGACTCACCCACTTTTAGAGCCGCTAGGTCAAGTTAATATTATCTGGCTTATCTTATCCATAAAATCGGCCTGACACGCGTTTCAAGCCTCGTTCATTGACCTCCGTCAACACCTGGCATAAAGTTTAAACCCCGGTTCATTGACCTGAAAAGGGAATGACCTTACAGCCGCTTTCACGAAAGGTCACCGTATGAAATTAGTTTTTCCGGTCACCGGTAAGACTTTATCTAGCTACTTAATTCATTTATATTTGGTGTATTATTTATCAAAATTATATACATATTTATCTGATTAAAAGTGAACAAAATATAAAATGATTATATTTTTTGTTGTTACAATAACTGCATGGTTAGTATAAACCCCCATCCTGAAATTAGTATACATTTAGAAGAGGCTATTGAATTGATTTTTATCTAATATAGCTAATTCTTGATAAATCTTTATTACGTCATTAGCGTGTTCGTGCGTAGATACCAATTAATACCGGTGCACTACCAACCTCAGGCCTACTACAAGGTAAATCGATGACCTAGCAAGAGTTGCGGGAATCCGATGGATGCGAGATGCATAGGACCGTTCATTGCGGCTACACTTGGGGGAGGCTTATGTCCAACAGTGGACGTCTTTCAGCTGATATGATGATGGTGATGATGATGATGCACTACCAACGTAATGCTTCGATCCTCATATGATTTGCCTTCAATTATAATCTAATTACTAAACAAGGCTTAGAGATATGTAAAACAGAGAGTAAAATCTCACAAACCTCCGTTGAAAAGAGACGATCCTCTGACCAAACAGATATTTTGTCTGATTTGGGCAACTGCCCGATAGATGGTTTCGGGATATTGTCCAAATCTCGCGGAGAACGCTAACTGCGTGATGCAGGATTTCATAGTTTAGTTCCTTTGTGATGCCATAGATGTCGCTACAAAGGTATTTTCTATCGACTTTGGGTTAAAAAAGAACTACAAGGCGGTGGTGATGAAGTGTTCAGCTTTTCGATTTGACTGAAAACCTGATATTTTGTAATTCAACTAAACCTAACATAAACTTTTTTTTCTGGTTGGAAATCCACATGGATTTCCTCCGCCTTGGGGTAGGTAAAGGAGTCTGCCAGACTCTTACTGACTAAAACCACCCATGTATTCCCTCGTACACTTTTGTCAGGGGCTTTCTGATCCCCGTGGGTCTCCTCCCTTATTAGAGAGTGGCTTTCCTATACACCTAAGAGAGGCGCGCGTGAAGAGGACATTGTCTGGCCTTCCTCGACGCCCGGTGCGCGTGGTACGGGGCGGGAGATAACTTTTTTTTTTTTATTGATATAAACTAGTGCTTGACTGCAATCAAGCCTGATGTTAAGCAGCAATCGTTGATGGTGAGGCGCACTAGTTTATTAAGAGCCTATTCACTCGAGCCTTGAAGACACCCAAATTATAATCGGACGGGAAGACCGCAGCAGGCAAACTGTTCCAGTCCCTGGATGTACGCGGTATAAACGACGAGGCAAAACGCTTAGTCCGTACTGTAGAAGTTTCAACAACTCTTCTCCCTTTCCCTTTCAGCTACCTTCATGTGCAGATGACACTTCCACAGAAGGACAGTAACAGGAAAACATGGTGACTAATTCCATTTCCGACTTATTGAGAAAAGGTAGTTTTCAATACAAACAAAAATAGCCCAACTTGACCCACAGCTAGTTATAAACGTAAAAGGTTTCCAATAATTGCCAGATTTTTTGTAAAAACCAATTTCCTGTGTTGTTTTAGTCTTGAACGTGATTTTCTGGCTCACAGGAATAATAAGTTCGTATCTGGGTTGTTTTATTTTCTTAACATTCTTGGAGACACGTCTCAGTAAACTAACTACCTAATATCCGGTAGGATCTTTGTAGTCTTAACTTTTTTTTCCTCACAATTATATGTCTCTAGTAGTAATTTGGAAGGGACATCATTGTTGAAAGAGTCAGAGAAAATTGTCTCCTAAAGTAACGTAATAAAACAGAGAAAGTTGGGTATATTTGACAATGTTCATCTATTAATAAAACAGCTATGTTGCACTTTTGCTGGTACTATTTGAAAAACTATAGCATAGCATCAGCCTTATAATTTTTCCACTGCTGGGTCTCAGGCCTCCTCTCTAGGAGAGGGAATGGGCCATAATTCATCACGCGGACCCAGTGCAGGTTGGTAGATGTCACATGTCTCCGAATTTTTGGTTCTAGGACATGCCGGTTTCCTCACAATATTTTCCTTCACCATTTTGAGAGCAGTTGTGATGAAATAAATTACACAAAGTAATGTGCCTGGCTGGGCTTAAACTCGCGACCTACAACTCGTAACTTTGAAGTCTTTACCACTCGGTCACCACTGCTCAACTCTATTTGAAATGCGTTTTAAACACAGATATGTCAAATATCTGTGGTTTTAAATATCTAAAGGATCACTCACTCAGATTTTCTCTTTCATTCTGAGACTCTATCCGTGCATTTTGATTTTCACACATGTAAATCTGTATAATATGTAAAAGCGAAATACCACTCACTGATTAATCACGAAATCTCAGAAACTATATCACCTACAAGCTTAAAATTTGGCAGGTAGGTTTCTTATTAGAGCGTAAACATCCGCTAAGAACGGATTCTATGAAACTCCACCCCTAAGAGGGTAAAACAGGGTTTGGGAATTTGTATGGAGAAACAGAAAGCTAGCTAGCAGATAATAATATTTGACAGTGTTATCCGTCATTTCGGGGGACTTTGTGTCCCTTAATGTATCCGAGCTTCAAAAAAACAAAGACAGAAAACAGTTTTCACCAACGAAGTAATCTCACAAGACAGGCTAAAGCCAGAGAGTGACGTCACCGGACAGTGAGGAAGCGTGGCATCAATCACACCGCCCACTACGTCATCGCGCGGTCACAACACGCGTTTATGAGCTTCCATAAAAAATCACGCGAAATAAAGTGTATTGAAAAATATTGCCGACGGCGCCTCTGGGTGTCGTGGAATCAATTTTGTACCGTGTAAGTGGAGGATTTGTTTTTGTTCTAACTGGTTTTTCTTTGTGGTTTTCGTAGATTTATTGAATTTTATGTTAACAGGATCCTTAGTTTCAATGTGCACAGGTAGATATGAAATAATATATAGGGTGACTGGTAATTAGTGAACGATATTTAAACACGTGATTGTAGTCATGATGACAAACAACTTTTACTAATATGGGACCAAACCAGAAAACGCAAAAAAATCTGCCAAGTTCAGTCAATTTTGACCAGTAAGGCGAACATACATGTACTTAACTTGGCAGATTTTTTTCACCCTATATATAAAATTTTAACTGTGTAACAAATATCTTATTCTTCACTAAAGATACTAATGGTATATCCAATATTAAGAGACTAGGGGCACTCGGCACCGAATGCTGTTTTCGCTCGCTTCAGTATCCCACCGTCCCCTTTATGGTTACTTTTTTACAAACTACCCAGTAGAGTATAGTTTTAGTGCAAAATTAATATTTTTGGTGGATAATGGCATATGTGACAGTAAATAAAAACAGGAATAAATTGAGTAACTGTTAAGCACTACCAAACCAATCATACTACGAGTAATATTATAATACATAGGTACGTTTTTCCTTCACGGTCAAATAACTGAAAGGAAATAGGTGATTATGCTTGCTCGAATACTCGTAGAACATATTCTGGAATCTATGATTAATCACGAAATCTCAGAAACTATAACACCTACAAACTTAAAATTTGGCAGGTAGGTTCCTTATAGAGTGTAAAAAGTTGCTAAGAACGGATTTTGTGAAAATCCACGCTTAAAAGGTTGGAAGTTTGTATGGAAAAACTGACTTTCAAGCGGGCGGAGCCGCTGGCAGAAGCTAGTATCAGATATAGTGCTTTAATCCCGGGAGTGTAATAATATAATAATAATAATATAATATAATATTTCCACAACTATCACACAACACCGTCGAGTCCCAAGCTAAGCAGAGCTTGTGTTATGAGTACCACACAGCTGATAAACATACTTATATATTTCTAAATACATACATATTACAGAAAGAAAGAAAAAAAGAAAAAGAATTTATTCGGTAAAGCACAAGGAACAAACAATAATTATGCAACAAGAAACCAAAAAAAAAAACAGAAACAATATAATATAAAACAAAAAAAAAGAAATATAGTTGTGTACCTCACGGCTGCACCAGAACAGGTCCAGTTCAGCATGAATGCCAGACAACTAGTGCCTGACGCTGGTTTTTAACTGAACCTGTGTTTGTGACGCAACGAACTCGAGTAAAACCGTTTTGGAGTGTAATATAATATGTTTATAATATATATGTGTTTTATTCTGCCTGTTTTTCTTACAACAATCTTGCTAGACTTTCAGTAAGAAATAAGACGAGGAGACTCACACAAACTTTACGCTTTGCTAATTGCGAAAACTAAAATCTAGACCAAAAATAGACTTTTCCTGGTCTAGTTTGTGGTATTTAATTGTCAGGGAGATAGGCAGCATCCGATGTGAACCATTCGACTTTAGCTGTAGCTAATTCTGGTTATTGCAAAGTTTTACAGGATATCATTGAATTTTTAAATACAATTTTAAGTTGTTTATGTACAGCTAAAGAGTGGAATTCACTGCTGGTGTATGCGTTTCCTGATAGCTATAACCTTGGGATCTTTAAGTCAAAAGTGAATAGGTTACTTCTAGGCGAGCGAGCTCCATCGTCGGCCACATCATCGCTTACCATCAGGTGAGATAAGCAAGCCTATACATTATAAATTTAAGACTTGACGAAATCCTTTCTCAAGCAGGACCCAGTACAGACCCATTCTGGCTCCCCCCCCCCCTCCCGGGACTCTGGAATGCAGGCAAAGAAGGAACATGGGATTGGGTTTTTTTTAGTCAGTAGAAGTTAGACACGCCCTTCCGCCTCGCCCAAAAGCGGGAAAAGTCATTTCCCAACTAAAAAAAATAATAATTAAAACAGCAAGATATTGCGTCCTACTTTTTTCGTCAACGTTTTTCTGTTCATTAATTTATCTGTTCTTTGTAGAAAACAATTACCTCTATCTTTCAAAAATGTTATTTGAAAAGAAAACTTATTGGCGTATCAATAAAGGTTTTTTTTTGTTTTGTTGAACCGAGTTTTAGTTAAATCTAAGTGAAGAAAACACGTTATTGGTTAATCCAAATTTATTATTTAAATCATAATTACCATTAAAAAAAAAACAGTTTTCTTCCTTATTTTCATAATTGGCAACACTTCGCCTTCCTCTTCCATTTGTCACTACTGACATTTGACAGTGATGCGGAAATTCTGATTAAACTAATTTAATTAAAAAATATCTTGTTTGCTCACCCGCTCACCCTATCTAACTGATTCAATTTGACAGCTTGCATCACAAGATGGCGGTAAGTCAAACCTATTTTCATTTGGATCGCTTAGACCTTTAGCTACGTGGTTGAGGATTTTGACTATAACGTCATTGATCGATGCCAATATACCCAATCTCTCGCGCCGGGCCTTGGTACAGGCCATGGTCCGAAGTGAAGAGGAGTGGCAGGCGGTCGCCTCCTTCTAGCAAAGGAAGCGGCCGCACGCGTGAGAGAACGGTCCTCACGCCCCAGCCGTACCGTAGGCGCGCGCTTGCGGACGGCGAGCAATGGGTAGCACCCTGTCCGTCCTGACCGAACTGACTGGTTGTCGACGGCGCGTATTTTTCTACGCACACCTCAAGGAGATGTCAGCAAACCGTAGGGGTCTAGCAGGGTCGAAGCCTACTGGGGCCATGGGTAATATGAAAGTGAAACTCGGAGCTTTGGAACGAAGGCATAGAAAGAACCAGAGTGGGTTTTTAGTCAGTATAAGCCTACTGACACTATCACCCGCTCCGCCTAAGGGCGAGAGATGGCATTGGATGTTTTTGCCCACCTAAAAAAGCTGTTTCCATTTCCACTCGCGAAGTGATGAGGTTACAAATAAATGAAAGGCTCCCGAAGAATGTATCTAAAGCACAGTTTTCAACATCAAAGTTATAAAATAATTCTTTGGAAAGCCAACAAAAACATGTTATTGAAGTGGCTCAGCGCTCGCGAGTACTTGTGACAGCTAAAATACTTAGCACTCGACAATGTTCCAACTTGCAGCAAGTCTGCAAGTTGCTACTTGCATTACTTCTTTATGTTTTCTTTGGAAACTGTCGGTTGACTTTGTTCATTGAGTTATTTTAAGTGATTTTTCATGCTGGTTGATTTGATGCTAAATTACCTTTTTTTGAAAAAGGAAGATCCTCTGACCAAAAGACTATTTCGTATGTATAATCATTCCAATCCCGTGGAGAATTCTAACACCGCGATGCAGGCTTTTTGACTTTTAGTTCTTATGTGACGTCATAGATGTCGCTACCGCCTCGATGATGGTTATAAAATTTTCTAGAACATGGCATTATTTTGTTTATGAATGTTTTGGAGCTCAGGGTTATGTCAAAATTATTTATAAACCGTGGTTTAATAGTAGGGGATGCCACAATACCTGTATTTTATTTTGATGTGATAAATAATATTCTCATTAGATTGTAAATAAATAATGTAGAGTTTCCTCTGGAGTATTTTTAACGGGTGATTCGTAGGAGTACTTGTATCTAGTACTAGCTTTCTTACTCGTATCTAGACATAAATATTTACGTCCTAAAACTTTTCCCATTACCCGAAAAACCACAAAATATCTCAAGACAGAACCGCAGCAATCCAGCGCACTTCCCAACTCAACCGATTGCGGTACTAAATGAAACAATTTTCAATAAATTGCCGCTTGAATTTAGAGGCGAGTTTTGCAACTGCAACTCTGCAAATGGCAACTTTTCCAACTGTTTTTCAAGTCAATCAGCAAGCTTGCTAATAGCCTGTACAAGTACTTAGTTGCTGGTTATTTTTGCATAAGTGCCGCTACCGCTTATTCCGGGACATCGGAGGACATAATTTCGCATTGAAAATGTAAATTCTGGAGAAGTTCTGAGTACTTAAAGTTCCAGACGGGGACGGGTTAGGCCGGGAGTTCGGGACGAGGAATAATTTTCATCTAATTATGGTGGTCTGGGTGTAAAAACTAAGTACAAAGCAGGTGTGCTTTCTCACGGACACTGTTGATGAAAACTAAAAAAATGTTTTAAGGATGTGTACTACTGTCTCTGGATATTTATATACATAATTTATGATAAATCATGTATAAGTGTCATCATTTTAGCCCAAAGACATAGGCATAGGCCTCCCCCGAATGTCGCCACAATAAACGGTCCTGTGCGTTTCGCATCCATCGGATTCCCGCAGCTTTTATGAGGTCATCGATTCACTTCGTAGGAGGCGGTCCAATGCTGCGTCTTCCGGTACGCGGCTGTCACTCCAGAACCTTTCGGCCCCAACGGTCATCTGTTCTGCGAGCAATGTGCCCTGCCCATTACAACTTTAGTTTGGCAATTCTTCGAGCTATGTTGGCAACCTTGATTCTCCTGCGGATATCTTCATTCCTGATTCGATCACGCAATGAAACTCTGAGCTAGCCCTTTCATAGAATGAATTTGATAAATGTAATTTTTTCATCTTAAATTTTGATGAGATTTATTATACGTTGAGAGGTATGCTGAACAGGTTGTAAAGTCTGTACCTCTGTTGTAAAGGGAGGATACTCCAACCAGACGGATGTCATGTCTGCTCCGAGCAACTGCCCGATATATGATTTTGGTCTGTTGAATATATTCAAATCATGCCAAAAACTCTAATTGCGCGATGCAGGATTTCGTAGTTTAGTTCCATTGTGACGTCATAGATGTCACTACATACATTGCACAACCTTACACCGTACACAACCTTTTATTTTTAGTCTATGCGAAACCCAAAACATGTATCTAGCATTATTTTTTTTTTGTAAATAATCACGGAAATTAAAGACTGGCGAAATTAGAAATAACCTTTCGAAGAATTCAGGCAGTAACGGATTAGCTATGTAGCAAGAGTAACAAACACCATGGGCCTTAACTGCACATTAAGGGGTCATGCTTGTATGTAAAAAAAAACCAAGTCAAGATACAAGTATCTTGACTTGTTTTTTTTATATGTAAGCACTATTATATTCTAACGATTTCTAGATATTCCCTGAAGATAATACAGGGTTAATACGCTTACCGCTACCTAAGAACCCTAGGGCTTGTTTGAAAAATAAAGTAAAGGATTTTAAATTCATCTCATTTAATTTATAAAGATGTGGGCGCCTCTCGGTATTTGCTACGCGCCCCACTCTAGCTTCGTCCGGCACTGAATACAGGTATGAAATTATATAACGTTGCGCCGATAATAAATTAAAATACTCGTAGAACTAGTCCATAAAAATATTATTAAACTACCAAAAAAAATCCTTACATCAATTTTAAAAAATATATCAGACTAACTATATTGCATAAAATCGTAAGCAAAAAAGAACGCCATCTATAAATATTGGTACAATAACGATGAACTTTTTAGTAATCATGAACTTAACTCATACATCAAAAAATAATGTCCTGTTATTATGTTTTGTGACTAAACTACTGGATGTATTCGAATAATTTTCTGTATGCAGGCTGGGTACATCATGAAGTATACGCAGTTTAATTTATTGTCGTATTTTCGGCGCCACTCTGTATGTTACGTAATATTGCTTCCTTTACTTACATCACAACCAACTATTTCCAAGTAAAATATACTGAACAAGACCACTATTCCCCACTTCAAAACCTCAAGTAAGAACGATAAATAAATTTAAATTCTCCCAGCTCCCGGCTTGAACAAGTATTCGTGTGAACGGAAAATTCGCCCGTCGCTGTATACCACTAACTTCAAGTACAATCTTATAATAATTTGCCAGAACAAAATGTACGGAAACATGTTAACGTCACATTAATTACGTAGCTAACTGTACTAGGCTGCAAAGCCCTCCCCAGGGTGTCGTAGATGTTATTAAGGGATTACCAAGACGGGTTAAAACAGACCTATGCTAATAGAATCATATTATTAAGTTGCTAACACTTGTGTAGTTTTGGCTAAACTGTCAGGATTACTGAAGTACAGTTGACAATATGAAAAGCTGGCCAACCATAACCTAATATTTCTACAGACATTACACACAGTACAATAAGCTTGAATTTTACTTGAGTTATATTTGATAAAGAGTTAAAAACCATATTCACTATTCATCATTATTATTATCATAATATTGTAAAAAAAAAATAGTAGTGCATTGAGAACCTTCGTTTTTTTTTTAATCCATAGAAAACGAATTACCTACTTTGAAATTTTGATGCATTGTTTTATCCCAGATTCCTGAGGAACTACACTTTTGGAAGACAAGCGATGAGTCGAACTCAACTCGCAAAGATGCCTTAAGAGTCCTTAGACATTTTTTCATGGATACCCACCAATTTTGATCCTTGTACAATGCAAGTGCAGTCAATCATAGCCTTCGGTTGGTGGGAAATTTTTGCGATGTATGGAAGACAAAGATTTAGGGCTATACTATATGGTTTTAGGAAGCTTAATTGAACCAAGAACTATGTTAAGACTTATAGCCCTTGCCTGAACAATGTTGTTTACATACATTGATATTGTTTATTTTTGTTACTGTTGATCAAAATTAACCATTTTATAATACCCCAATTCTTTTAAAATCCTCTTTCAGGTATCGAGTTGGGAAAAAGTGTGAATCATTAAACACAGCCGGTATTGGAATTACGCAACAGCGATCTCTGATATATTGAAACGGAATAAATTGAAACATAATTATTTTTCCGGATTATGTTACGGTTTGTTAAACTTTGTTACCTTTCGGAAACCGGGAAATGGGAAATGGCTAAACAAATATGGGTTAAAAATTTCACACGAATTAAAAAAGCCCAGTGAATAAATAATGCTACTCAAAATTATTCTAGTTACATAAATAAATATTATTTTAATGGCTGGACCGATTTTAGTGATCTTGTTATATTAAATTCTTTTGAGTCCCGAATAATAAGATACTAAATATAATTATTAAAATATCTAAAAAAAATTACGCAAAAAAAGTTTGGTTAATCATCGAAAAATGACAGCTAGCAAGTAGTCATTTTATTTTAATTTTATTGTTTATTATTAAATTAAAAATACAATCAAGTATCTTGTGAATATTTCAAATATCGCTACTCGATATCAATAATGGCAAAAGGTAGGCATTTGAAATATTCACAAAATACTCAGTTGTATTTTTACTTTAATAATATAATTAAAATAAAATAAATATTTAAGGGGGCATACAAAAAACGATATTTTTTGCCTATTTTGTTGTTGTTCTGTTGTATACCTAGTTAATGGTACGGAACCTTTCGTGCGCGAATCCGACTCGCACTTGGCCGTTTTTTTATTATTATTGATAGGCTTGCGTTTGACCACTATCTCACCTGATGGCAAGCTTGTTAAAAGAACACAGTTGCAGTTAGGAAAAGACGAAGAAAATTGAGAGATGTTTTTCAAAACCAATAGAATCGTGTTGGTGACAATCTCAAAAAATATTGAAGTGATATTGTTGCATGGGACCTTCGGGGATGTTGGATGATAGGAGTCTTTAAGCATGTTATTAATGTGTCTAAGTCTAAGTGCTCGATTACGGAGATGCGGCGCGTTTCGCGGCGCGTCGGGCGGTCCGTCGTACATTGCCACATGTTTGTGTTTGCGCGAGCGATGACGCGGACCGCTGCTGCAATGTACGACAAAACGCCCAACGCGCCGCGCAGCGCGCCACGTCTCCGTAAACACGGCCTATAATAGATAAGTCTAATACAGTGATCGATCAGGAAAATAAACTGGACAATATCCAAAAACATTTTCCCCAAGGCCATCGCACTATCTACCTTCGAAAAGAAAATTGAATATAAATATCTTTCTACAAAGAAATAACCTCTCTCAGATAAGCAAGTAAATATATATTTCTTTCATCCTCACATTAGAATAGAAATAACGTACAATTTCATTGGAAAATTCACATTTCAGAAATATATGGCAAAGCTTTTGCGCGCCAAAAATATTGCTTGGTATGAAGCACAAGTGTGATTTATAGGGAATCGGCCTTTGTGTTATACTAGTGCTGGCCCGTGGCTTTGTGTGCAGTTTTCGATTTATATTCTGCAGTTTTCAGATGACGTAGTTGCGATTTTTGAAAGCACGCTACAGAGACCAAAAATTATGAGGTTTTAATGTCTCTTTTCAAATATAATGCACAAATCTTTCGAAGAATAATCTATAAGTCTTAAAAGAAACTTTTTTTAAGATGGAAATCGACGAATGACTTCTCCCGCTCTAGGTCAAAACGGGAGGGCGTGTCAGACTTTTACTGACTAAAACCACACCTATGTTGCTTCAGTTGCCCTTTGCATTTTAGGACCACAGGTAACCTTTTCAGAAGTCGACCCATGTCCTTAGTAGGCTTAGGCCCCACTAGGCCCTACGGTTTTGCTGACATCTCATTGAGGCGCGTGTGGCACACTACCCGCCGTCGACGACTTGACCTCGGGTTACCAGCCTCCCTGGCCAAGTTCAGACAGTTTCGTTTCGATTCTCTTGCGCCGAACGCTTCGAGTTGGCCTCTCCTCCAATTCCTTTATTCTGTCATCATCTCCACGTTCATTCACGTGGTCAAAACAAAGGAATCGGAGGCGTGGCCTACTCGAGGCGTTTGACGCAAGAGAATCGAAAAGAAACGGTGGTAGCTTGGTTAGGCGTGCAGATGGCTAAACGGCGATTTACCCATAGCTTATCGTCCGCAAGCCCAGACATCGTTATAGAAAACTAAAGACGCCATTAATAATGCCAAATGCAGCTAAGTTTTGGATTTATATAATTTTAAACTCGTTGTGCTCGCGGCTTTGCTCACATAACTGTGTATTCCTTTGTCATTTAAAAATATTGAGATGGGAAAAGGGCTATTTTTTATAGCTACATAATACTGCTATTAATACGCAAATAAGAAAAACAATATAAAGAAAATGAATCAATATGTATTGACGACTAGCGACCCGCCCAAGCTTCGCAATGGTGATATTAAATATATTATGCATACGTATTATACATACAAACCTTACTCTTGAATCAATTTATTTACTAAAAAACCCGCAACAAAATTTGTTGCGTAGTTTTATAGATCTAAGCATACATAGGGACAGACAGCGGAAAGCGACTTTCTTTTGTCATCTTCACCATTTATTTCCACAAAATCCACTTCAGTACATTTATTTTGTGGAAATTTAAAACTAATAACTTCTGCAAGTCATTACTTGCAGAAGTTATTTAGTTTTTAATTAAACACACAAACATACAATTAAAACATCAATTACTCAGTATAATCATAATGGCACTCGAGTGTATTGTTGTTCTGATGTATTTCAGTACATTTCGGAGTACGAGCACTATTATCGACATCTGCTGCTAACAAACTTTTGTTTTTCTTTTGTCTGGAGGTCAACGAATGAATTCAAATGTTATTGTAGACGAGTGTGATTTTGAGAAATGTTTATTTATTTCGTTATTGCACACCTTAACATTTATAAAAAAAAATAAGTGTAAAATAGGCGGTCCTATTGCACAAAGCAATTTCTACCAGACAACCTCTGGATGGACTGGACGTAAGGAAAAGATTTGTGGTTGTCAGTGTACAACAAAATAAATATTCACCAATTACATTATTTAAGAAGATAAACAAAATTTGCAAATTTACCTCACATCATGATTGATTGTCTTTTATCATGACTGATTTCATTATCTTCTTAATAATTCGATATAGAACCAATAAAATATGAAAATATGAACGAATAGGTGGCAAGCGCTGCTATCGGGTTTAGAATTGTTTGCCGGCTTTTGGACAGGACTACGTCTATCGGGATTGCTGCTTATTCTAGCCACTAGTGATATTATGAAGAGGAAAGATTTGTCGTTTTGTTTATGATGAATAAACTCAAAAAAAAACTGAACCGATTTTAAAAGTGATTTCCACCTGTAGTGCTACTTTATCGCTGAGGGATGTAAGCTATATATTTTCAAACTACCTAACTACTACCAACTTACCAACTACCTCATCATTCTGGAGGTCGCAAGCGCGACACAAAAAGTGCTATTGGGTTTTTTCATTAGGAATTACTCTTTATCTGCTTGAAGTTCGGAAGTGTACCTCGGAAAGCACGTAAAGTCGTTGTCCTGCGCCTGATTTCTCTCCGGTCGTGTTAGTTTGCCGTCCCACTATCGGACTATGAGAGTAAAAGAACAAAGAGTGCACCTGTGTTTGCGCACGCACTTGAGCAATTTAACATCTCCGTACTTGGCTAGTCTCTGTTGAGATTGGTCACCGTGATCGGAATTCAGTCGGGAGCATTAAGTATAGAACAGAATAAACTTTACTGTACACCAAAATAGTAACAAATACTTTTAAACAAACTTAAATCTATGGGTACAATGGCGGTCTTATCGCTAACAGCGATATCTACCAGGCAACTTTGGGGTGGACTGTAAGAACTTAGAATAAAAAGAGGGTAGTCTGCGGTGTACTGCAAATTGAAGAAGGACTAAATAGAGAGAGTATTAAGGGGGGGGGGGGTAGTGGAAGGGGGTGAGTAGTGAGTGGAGTAGTATATTTTCTACTAACACGCGGATGAACCCGCTGTTAGAAACTTGTTATTGATAATATTTGATAAAAAAGATACAATTCACATGTAACTGAGATATTTGTAATACAAAACATGTTTAAAAAGAGTTTCTATGGAGTTTCTAGCACTTCTTCATAGAGATCTACGCTTTGGAATGTGCAATTAGTATCTTTTTTTTTTTGGACAGACTTAATCATGATTTTTCAAAAGTGCCTGTAAATGGTTTATTTGAAATAAATGCTTTTCGACTTGACTTGACTTTGATATTGACACACACATACAATATTGACACAGCTCTGCCATTCCACCAATACGCCATCACTCCTACAATTCACACATAAAAAATAACGTGAAATCCGCACATAATCTTGATCCCATCAGCCACCATGCGCACTAATTACGCAATCAGTGCGGGCGGGAAACAAATGGTTTTGTTTACACCCCCCGGCGGCAATCTGCTGGATAGTGCCTCGATTAATAGCCTGTTCGGTTTGGTTAGCACGGAACTGTGTTGTGGAGAAGGAAGATGGTTTTTCTAAGGGAAGCTATTTTGGTAGTGAAAGGAATTTCTGAATCATTAGTGGTGACACTTTCAAGGAATAATAATTGTAGTAATAATGAGAAAATATCTTGAGTCTGTAGATCTGAGCTAAAATGGATGCCGATTCGCCAGAGAAGAAGTCTGCACGCACTGACTACTCTTTACTCTCTACGCAACTCACACACTCCTCCTTTTCATCTTATTTCCCACTTTCAATATCTTTGTTTTTCTCACGCTAAGAATCTGTGTTCTTCTAATAATCTTCTACTGCTTTGTCCTTCTCATACTTCTGATTTTGTTCATTCTTCCTTTCATATACAGTCCATACTTCTGTGGAATGTGCTTTCTCTCGACTTCAGACATCAGGACGGCCACCAGTCAGTATGCATTCAAGCGGAAATTGCGGAATAGCGGAAATGTTGGTGTTGCATGAAGTTTTAATAAATAAATATAATAAGGTGTTTTTTAAGTATGATAATCATCTAATGAATTTTCCCGCTCTAGGGCGGAGTGGGTCAGACTTTTACTGACTAGAACCACATTTAAGTTTCTTCAGTTGCCTATATGTTGTAGGAAAAGTTTACCCGTGTAACCGGGCTTCGGCCTTTATGGTTTTGCTGACTTATTTTTAGGTGTGCGTGTAATACTATGCCCGCCGGCTACTCGGGCATGGTCCGGACAGCTACGGCCGTCTCCTTGGCTAGCATTATTGCTTCGCAAAAGGAAACGGCCGTCTCTCATTCCCCCTTGTTCCGGATCATATCCTTTGTCTATAATGTCATTTTTAGTTACGTCACAAAATAAAATGCTTTTTTCGATTCCGGGTTTGAATTATTTATATAAGTTAGATTGTACGGAACCCTCGGCATGTAGGACTTAGGACACAAGCTTAGTATCTTTGAGAAAACCAAAACAGGATGGATATTATGGTGTTCCCTTCGTGGCTACTACTCTTGGTAGGCGAAACTTTCTACTGAAATTCCCTTTAGGTATCGTGTAACTTTTTGTGTCATTCAAAAAGTTACACAATACATAAACAATGACGACAACCGGGGTCCTGTTTATTTTTTATTACTCGAGGTCAATTCTCGCCTGAAGACCGTTAGAGTGAAGAAGAATAAACACATTTTTTACAAACTTATTTCAATAATTCGCATATAAATCGATATTCACTAAAAGTCATAGAATATCACACCTTTAAAATGTTTATTTGCTGAAAAAATAGATTATTATCCCAAGAAGGTGATGTTTAAGATCCTTACCGCAGTTTACAAACGAGCTGAAGACCTTGAACACCTGCACAGATCTTCATAAAATTTAGCTAAGTACCATCTCGATTACGTCAGCTTAAAAAAAAACTGCATCAAAATTGGTCCATTCGAGTAGGAGCTACGATGCCACAGACAGACAGACAGACAGACACGTCAAACTTATAACAGCCCTCTGTTCAGTCGTGGGTTAAAAATGGGTCAAAATTGACCCGAAGACCTTATGAAGGTTAACCGGCGTTTTATGTAATCATACCTTGGGTATATCCTTGCAATTATAACCTATAATTAATATAAGCATTAAAGTCTTCTATGAATATCAAACGTGGTCATAATGTGATTACGTTTTGTAAAGAATGAGCTGAGAAGACAGCTTTTAAAATAATTTCCATTTCAAAATAATACCGTGGCGGTGTCCTCCCAGCCGATTCATATTTCGCCCACAATTTTCTTACCTGTAAAGAATTCCCTTTCTCTTTTTATTTTAATTTAAAAGAGGCTTGAAGGGATATAATCTTGCCAGTCCTGGGAAATTGATTTTGGGCGTACGTTCGCAATATTGTTATATTAAAATATGAAAAAATGTCCTTGTTTTGTATTCTGGGGGATTTGAGAAGAAATGGCGGAATAGTGGGGATTATAAATGATCTTGTTGGGTTTTTTGTAGGTTTGCGGTTATAACGAGGCTCGAGATTGACGGTAAGTTGATTTTCATGTTAATTATTTAGTTTTTTTTTTCTTGAAGGTTGTTTATTTTACGTCTCTCGTTCTTGGTAGAAAGGAGGAGGGTTAAAAATTTTCTGACTTTGTCTTTTGAGTTGGGAATCATTACTGAAACTTTTACTGATTAAAATACATCTGCCTTCTTTATGTTGCCATTTAGATGATTTCCAGCAAAAAAAAAAGATTAGGGCTTTTTTAATTTTGTTATAGACGTTTAAAAAGTGTGATAAAATTTATAGAAACAAGTTTTGTTATCATCACTTTTTTTTTATGGTAGGTAAAATCATCCAATGACAAATCCCGCCCTTGGGCGGAGCGGGAAGTAGTGTCAGACTCTTACTGACTAAAAACCTACCCCGTTCCTTCGTTGCCTATAGTGCCGGGGCTAAGCCTTCCTCTCAGAAAACGGCCCTTGACCCCAGCAGGCTTCAACCCTGCCTGCCTGCAGTTAGCAGACTGGGCCTCTTCGGTTTGCTGACAGCTCCTTGAGGCGCGCGGGAACAGGACGCGCCGTCGACGATTTGGGCTCGGTCCGGCCGGTTACCGGACGATCAGACAGCGTGCTACCCATTGCACGCCGTCCGCAAGCCCGCGCCTACGGTGGCCGGAAATCGGGATCGGAATCCCGGCGGCGGCTGGGGCGAGCGCCCCGTTGCCTCTGCCTGATGCGGTCGGCCTCCTCCTTTGCTAGCATTACTGCTTCGCAGAAGGAGGCGACCGCCTGCCATCCCTCCTCACTACGGACCATGGCCTGAGCCAAGGCCCGGCGAGAGAGATCGCTGCCGCCGATCGCCCCCACGAGGACACAGCGATGCTCCACCCAGGCGGTCTTCAGCGGTCTTCGGCGGTCAGGGCGCCATGAGGTCTTTCCAGTCACGGCTCAAAGGCGCGCCCCCAAACGAGGTTGCGATATTCGCTGACACCATTTCGCCATGAGATCCCGCCGGAGCTCTGTCTGCCATGCCTCGACTTGTCGTGGCAGCGGAATTTCGCCCCGGCGTTGCATCTCCATGCGCTTATCGTGCATGTGTGCAAGGACTGTTGCCTCCAGATCCCATGGCGGTTGGCCAGCAAGGAGGGTCGCCGCCTCGCGGGAAATCGTTCGGTACCCTCGCACCATGCGTATTGCCATGACCCTCTGGCACGCATTCAGCTGGGCCCTCGGTTGCTGTTGCAACGTCGCTGCCCACACTGGAGCCCCGTAAAGGGCCATGGACCGAACGATTCCCGCGTAGAGCTTCCGGCAGGATTGTTTTCATCACTTGAAATTTTATGATCGGCGTAATTTTTTTTTTCTTTATATATACACCACAATTTTTTAGTTATGGCAAATACTTAAAGGGCTTATTAGAAAAGATCTTGTTATTATTTAAGTAAAGTCTCAATGCATAATATTCATAAACAGCAAAGTTATGAGCGTTTGTTTATATCCCAAAATCTCACTCAATTTATGGAAACATTGTACAGGTTATTGTTTATGAATGAAAGAATGTCAATAAAAATGGAAAAACACTGCGCTTAGTATTTTTTAGTAGTAGTTGTTATGAATGATGATTCAATTATGAATTTACCAATAATGACAAATTTTTGTGGACGAATTTGGGATTTCGTTTTTTGTACTTTTGACTACACATATATGATCAGTAACGGGTACTGATTGAGCCCCATTTTTTTGTGCACTACTTAAAAAATAGGGATGTATAAACTAGTGCTTGACTGTGATCTTACCTGATGGTAAGTAGTTATGTAATGTGAGGCGCACTAGTTTATTGAGAGCCTATTCACTTTAAATAATTCTAGTCACCTCACAAAAGCGTAGCTAGAACCTTATTTATTACAACAAGCGAGAAAATAATATCCTTCCTCTATACAGTTTGATTTACAAATAAAAATATGTCGGATACGGAGGGTAGTTCACGAACATTATAAATAATGCGAGGGTAAGTATTTCTTACACTTTATGGAGAGAGAAATAATATTTTTACGAATATCTTACCCCAAGTTGAGGTCAGAAAAAAAGGATAAATTATTTGCAAAGGGGGCGTGTGACTAAATAGATATTATATGATTGTTTTTTTATTTCATTCTCTATTTGATTATTAAATTAGTATGGCCCAGAAGTGTAGCAGTGGTGGCCCAAACTTACGAGTTGTAGGTCGTAGGTTCAAAATCATCCAGCTGTATTACTTCGTGTAATTTACATCACCACTGTTTTTAATATAGTGAAGAAATACATCAAAAGTGTTGGGGCTTCAATGAAACTCCCGAATCGAGGTATGGTAATATAATTAGGTTTTACATGGTTTTTTACACTATTACAATTTTATAAACGGAGCGCGAGATAGTTGCAAGGATGACAAAATTTTGACACACAGAAGATAAAATGTAGGTGGACGAAAATTAATAAATCACATTTAGTACAGCGCGAGCGCCTTGCGCTTTAGAATAGCAACACAACACGTACACTGCACTTCTTCATATTAACGCAGGCGTAAACAAAGAGAAAATCGGCAGGTCCTAGAACCAAAAATTTAAAGACATTATGTAACATCAACCAACAACACCGGACGACCTCTTCTCTTAGGCCCGTATTACAGAACCTTACTCAAGTACTACTTAAACTGCGTTCAACCGATTACTGCTTGAGCGAAGAATCTCGACTTAAGCGTTCAGTTTATTTTAGAACTATCCTCAAACTCAAATCAAACTAAACTACGCTTGAGTAGAGATTTTGATCTCTGATTACGTGAGTAAGCTATCATTGTGGTAACCCTGAATAATAGTTTGTTTTCTATTGCAAATCTTTTTTTTTCGCAGATCGTCCGCCTCGTCATCCGGTTTTGATCCAGTTTAATGATCAAAACCGGATGACGAGGCGGACGATCTCAAGTGTCTGCACAACTGGACAATATGTGGGTAGAATCATTGAAACAGGCGCGGTACTACTCCTTAAAATTTTCAAAATTGTAAGCGTATCTCGTAAATATCTCAGAGGAACATTTAAGTTAAACGTTTGATTTGTATTATCCACTTCTGCAAATATATATCAATTTTGATTAGGTAGGTACCCGATTCACTCCAAATCCACAAAAAATTTCATGAGAATCTATGCTCAAACGTGGTCTCGACTACACTTGCGAAAACAAAGATCAAATCTCGCCTCAAGCAGTGATTCTGAGCTGATTGTAATTTTATAATAAAGACACATTGAGTGCAGCTCAGTCAAGCCTCAAGCACTGTTCTATAATACGTAAAAAATGACATTTTAAAGTGACATTTCTCAGGTGATTATTGATTGTAGTTTCTCTGCTCAAGTTAAGTTCTAAAATTAAAACTCCAACTGAGACTAGTTTTAAGTAATGCTTGAGTCTTGATTGTAGTTCTGTAATACGGGCCCTAGAGAGGAGGTCTAAGACACAGCAGTGGGAACAATTTTATACAAGACTGATTATGATTATTTATTATAAATAATAATAATATAGCCTTTATTCAGATCCATATTACATGAAAATAATAATACACAGAAAACTTAATATATATAGATCTGTTTGCCAGTCGGCAAAGACCTTCTCCAATCTTTTTCACTCATGTCTTTCTTGAGCCACTCTGTTCCATGTGACTGTTCTGTGTGTAATAAAGAACGTTTACAGCCAGAGTCCCGCGAGAATCCAATATGAAAAGAAAGGTGAACTTTTTAGAGTAGGCAAAGGCGTACGACAAGGAGATCCCCTGTCACCAAAGTTATTAGCAGCAGTACTAGAATCAATATTCAGAAGTCTTAATTGGGAAAACCTCGATATTTCTGTAGACGGTGCCTCACTAACACATTTGAGATTCGAAGATGATATTGTATTATTTGCGAAATCCCCAGAAGACTTAACAAAAATGATACACGAACTGGCTATGGAAAGTGCGAAGGTAGAATTAAAACTAAACCCTGAGAAAACCAGAGTAATGACAAACGGAGAGAGAATCAGTATATATGTATCAAACAATCAAATTGATTACACAGACGAATATATTTACCTGGGACAGCTAATTACACATGATAATCTGATGCACAAAGAAGTCGAAAGAAGAATAACCAATGGCTGGAGGAGATACTGGGGTTTGAAAGAGATCATGAAAGATAAAAACCTTTATATGAAAATAAAATGCAAACTATTTAACACCTGCATACTACCAGTTCTCATATACGGCAGCCCAACATGGACCTTATCACCAAACATGACCAGCAAACTTGCAACCTGCCAATATGCAATGGAAAGGAACATGATGAATGTGAAAAAATCAGACCGATTGAGGAACTGTGTAATAAGAAGCGAAACAAAGGTTATAGACAGAACATGCAAAATTAGAAGACTTAAATGACGATGGGCAGGACACATGATAAGAGGAAAAGACAAATGGAGCAAAATTGTGACACGATGGTATCCTAGAGAAGGCAAAAGGAAAAGAGGTAGACCACAAAAAAGATGGGATGACGATATAAGACAAGGGGCAGGATTATTTATTATACTATTTATTTATTAAATCTTCATGCACTAATAAAAAACTATGTACAAAGGCGGATTTAATACCTTAGACATTTTCTACCAGTCGACCTTAGGGTGGTGCAAAAACATAACATTGTAGGTGCAACTTATGACAAACTAGATAATAAATACAATAACAAAAATATACTTAGATATTTAATATACATTTATTTTATTTATTGAGGGATAATAAACAGCTACAACATAAAGGTACTAACTAGGAGGTAATGTTGCAACCAACTGCATTATGCACAGATTAAACACAGTTGTAATACATTGGTTGCCACTAGACGGATATTAACAATGATATTATGAAAAACGAATCAAACAAATCAACACGCTGTGATGATTACACCCACTTCCTGCGAATGTGTCCACGTGTCTTCACCATAAAAGTGACTGGTACTATTCAATTATATATTATATAAAGGGTTTTTTAAAAAAAATCTGGAAAAATCATGAAAATTTTTAAATTGCAGAAGAGGCTAATATTTCGCATGTCACTGCTTACCATCAGATGGGATTCCAGTCAAACACTAGTTTATATCAATTAAAAAAAAATCTGTACTTGAAAAACTGCGAAGACACAAGGGCTTGTATTATCTAACTATAAGATACTTAGTCAAGCAAAAAATGAATTACTTGAAATAATTTGCGATAGAAATGAAATTCTCTTTGTTAAATTGTTCGATCGGCTCGGAAGTATTTAACATAGTACGTAAGTATTTTGTTATGAAGATATCTACACAAGAACCAAAGTTACGGACTTTTTTGTATTGCATTGCATCAGCCTTATAATGTTCCCACTGCTGGAACTTAGGCCTCCTTTATAGGAGAGGGAATGGGCCGTAATCCACCACGCAGGCCCAGTGCTGATTGGTGGCCATGTCTTCGAATTTTTGATTCTAGGACATGCCGGTTTCCTCACGATGCTTTCCTTCACCGTTTTTGAGGGCAGTGGTGATGCAATAAATTACACAAAGTAATGCGCCTGGCTGGGTTTGAACCCGTGACCACCACTCGGCCACCACTGTTCTCAGACTTAGCTCGACGAAATACCAAACATGAGTGGCAGTAAGCAGATCATATTGCTCGCAGAACATACAGTCAATGAGGTTGGAAGAGGTGTTGAAGTGGCAACCACGTACTCCGGTTTGTGTCGCTGGAACTCGATGGACATGTGACGAACAAGACTGGTCAGTGAGGTGACGCTTGGGAGAATATGATCATTTTACCTGGAACTGTTTTTTTTTGTACTTATTTTTATTACTGTCACCGGTCTTCAACCACAGTGTGTACATCACTTTTTTTCCAACCTATTGGTACACTGGAAGAAATTCCTTTAGAAACGAGTTTTACGAACTTGTACCTAATTCTGCTAATTATATGTAAATATGTTAATTATTAATTAGATGAAGCTCTACAAAAGAGTATCTGGGTAACATAATACCACTTAAGAAGACTGGCGTCGATTTTTTGACTACCCATAATGATTGTTTGTAACGTTATCAAAATATACATCCTTAATTTACATAAACCAGGAAAATCATCCCTAAAATATACGCTATTTTGTTTCCTTAAACCCTTACACACGCCATCTATTTACGTGAAATAAGTCGTAAATAACACCGCTTACACTTTTCACTCCAACTTGTAACGTGTTTCGAAGTTCTCAACTTTGACACGCGTAACATGTTACGTAACAAATTAAATTATTTCACACACACTTTCGTTATGCATTAGATTGTTGAGGACGTGTTTAGAAGAGTGTATTTTTGATGAGCTACTTTTGCTTTGAGTTGTCTTTTTGAGTTGTAAATTTTCTTTTGCTTTATACAGTAAATGAGCAGCCAATCAGAGTTATATGATCAAGAATCTTTTTGAGTGATGTTTTGGCATTTTGTAGGTCAGCGCCAAGTTGTATTTTGTGTTGTTATTGTTGTTGTTGTAATAGAGTTAGACGAATTGATTAGGTTTTATTTTTGATAAGGATTAGAATTTTGTAAAGAAATACATATTGCGAATACAAATAATATGTTAATCAATATACAACTACACTGTCATACACTGCTAGTCAGCTAGGAAACACCGGCTTCATCTAACTTAAACTGACGAAAAAATTGACGTGTAAAAGTGTTTTTAAAAAACCTATTTGCAAAATAAATATCATTTATTATCATTTACTAACTGTAAATTTGTTTTTCATGGTTTACCCTGGTGCTTTCTTAATGAAATATATAATAACACAAATTGTTGTGCATTTAGACTTGATTTTATCCAATTTTTGCGTGGAGAACAGCAAGATTTCTTGTATTTTTTGCGGTAACTATATTGAAACGTTTTCAGTACTGGGAGAATTACGTGCAAGTACCAGGCCAATAGGCGTGAGCAAAGATATTAAATATAATTGGTAAATCTCTTTGAGTGCGAGTGATTTTTAATAAAATGTAAAAGAGTAATTCACATACAAATCTTGTAGCTACTAATACGCAGATAAAACTGTTTTATAATTTCTGAATTCAACTATACCTAATATAAAAACCGTTTCTGTTATTATTTTATGTTAAAATTCCAAAAACATACCCCGGAAGAGTAACAATGTCGTGGCAATCATTCTACAATCAGTTCTACTCTTGCATTTCCTCCTCCATCACTCCCGCTCTCCATTTAGCCCTCAGGCTTCACAATACCTCACGTCCCCATCATCAATCACTCCATTTATTAATACACTTCACTTAATCATTTCAACCTCAGTTGCCCTAATTTTTATAAGCCCATCTCCCTTCCCTTACTTACGAGTATAACAATGCATTTATTTTTCTGTTTGTTTTCGAATTTGAGGAGACCATTTGTGGGAGGTTATTTTTGTGGAAATGTGGTTTGATTTGCATTCATTTTACATTTAAATTTGATGTTTGTAAGAAACGGCTTATTAATTTTGTACAATCGAATAGTTCTTTATGGAGAGAGTGGTTATTATAAAAACTTACATAACTGTAGTTGTGTTTCAGTGTAATCATAAGTATAACCCGCTTCATATTGTTCTGTTTACTGGCCTCTACTCTAAAAGAAGGAATGGGCCACAATACACCATGAGGATCCAGCACGGTTGGTGGATGTCACATGTTGTCAAATTGTTGGTTTTAAAACCATCAGGAACACCGACTCCGGCAAGGAATTTCACTCCTTAGCTATACGCACAATGAATATGTTTGTAAATAGTTTTATGCGTATGGGTGATATGGCATGGCCACGCCGTACGTCGTGGTGGTACGTGTCAGAATGGACTTGGCGGAATTGAATGGTGCAACTCCGATATCTACTCCTCGAAAAGTAAACGACAAAAAACTGACAGGCTAGCAACTCGGCATCAATACTCAAGACTTTTGCATTCTGACTCGACGAGCGCATCATCGCCGACGCCTTTTTCTAAACATACATTTTCTCATCATATTTTCCGTCATAAAAACACATTAACTCCGTGTGATGACCTGATAGAGATGAGCTCAGTTTAATTACAACCGTCACTCGTTTACACTGTTATACGTCGCGCGCACAATTTACGTCGCACAAAGCTGCTTGATAACTCGCCAAATAATACTCAAGCGGAGGATAGCGGCACACTGAGAGCAGGCGGAATGAAGATAATTTAAAATAAATTGTAATTTCCTTTGGCGGGACCTAAAAACTGTTTAGTCAGTTTTACGCTTTATTGTATTCGTGATCTTGATTTAGCGAAAATGAGCAATGTCTATTGTCAAAGATTCTCCTGATTTTATTCCAAAGTACATTCCGTTCAGACCGCTATTGTATCCAGATTTAAGTTTGTGTAGTTGTGTTACAGTTTTGGTATACAATAAGGTTTATTCTATTCGCTCTAGACCTTTTTAGTGGTTTCCAAACCTTTTTGACCTGGGACCACTTTGGTTTATTTCTCTTAGGAGAGACTACGAGCGTAAAAGGTAAAAGGTGCACGTTGTGCTTACCTGTAAGTAATTGCTACACTAGCCTATAAGTTTATTTGATGTATTTTATATCCTTGTATGTGTGTAGTCAATTGTTGGTTAGCCAAATAAATAAAATAAAAGAAAATTTAACTGAGATAATCTAAAAAAAAGTATCATCATAAATTAAAAACTTGTATTATATAAAATGTCCTTTAACCTTTTGAATACCGTAATTAGAGACACAATAGAAAGACAATAGGTGTGCGGACGCCGGCGTCCTCTCGGTTCTTAACAGAAGTAAAACAAGCATTGTTATTAATAAACTTGACATCAGTTCGCATAAATGCAATTTTTCAAGTCGAAAGTTTTAATTTGGGAACCATATATTACCTCTTGCGGTTGGAAACCATTGTTTTAGATGATGTAAGTACAATGATTCGTGTCACTTCTACTCTTAAAGCTGTGTAGAAAAAAGGCATGTCCTAGAAGTAAGTCCTGATTGTGAAGAAACTAACAACTATTGGATATGCGCGTTAGATTACTATCAACAATCTAACAGGCATAAAAAAATGGCATGTTAGCTGTACGTTGTTGTTGAATAAGTTTGTATTTGGTCTTTGTTATTATATTTTTATCATGAGTAGTTTTTTTTTAAGGTGGGAAATCATCTGATGATTTCTCCCACTCTAGAGTGGAAAGGGAAGATGTGTCAGACTTTTACTGAATAGAACTACACCTATGATTTTTCAGTTGCTCATCGCGTTTCAGGACTACGAGCAACCCTTTATCATGACTAGTATCTTTAAAATAATTTATGAAATAACATAAATTTCTCAGTGTAGCCCCAACTTGAGGATGGTGTTTATCTGCGGTATCATTATTAGCCCTTTCGCTGCCTTCCACGTCGTAATGAAACGAGTTCATTGTTCATCGCCTATTTATGAGTTAATGTACAAAAACCACAACGCGAGTGCTTACGTACTTATTATTATCTCTGCCAGTGCTTCTATAAATCTATAGAGGCACTGACATAATCATGTATGGTAGTAAATACGACATTGGAGAATACTTAAAATCTTAACAAAAATAAATTGATTTTTTAGGTAGCGTTTGTGCACTTTTATTGTTTTTTATACATATTTGTTATTAAATAATTTTTAATTTATCATAAAATTTAAATTATAATCATGATACACCACATTTATCTGCCCTCAGTGGTCCATTGCGTTCTAGCATCACAGGTTATTTTTTCAAAAATCCCTGCTGGGCCCTTACGGTTTTAATAACGTCTCGTCTCGCTTCGGACTCTGTGTAGACAGCGACCTACCTTTTGCTCGTTGTCCGTAAGCCCGCACCTATGGTAGCTGATAGTCGTGGTCTGGGTCTAGATGGTTGTGGCTTTACGCCACATGTGCATTGGGATCACGAACTAGATATTTTAAAGCTTACATTATGATGCTAGGAAATATAATATTTTCAAAATTATTTAAACCACATTTTATCTATATACATATATATAACGGGATATCGGGAGACCGGGCTGTTGCATCTGATTGCTGATTCGTGACTTCATCAGCGCGGTAATCCATATTGGGCGTTGAACTTAAGGAAACTTTGAAATTAATGCACTGTAGCGATGACTGTTCACTACTTTAAGTATACAGACACCTAAATTACGTAAACAATAGACGATTACAACAATAATTAGCGATTTAGAGCCAATGGGTTTGCGAGTGCTCAAAACATGCAACGGTTGTCAACTACCCTACGTAAAATTGACATCACGTTCGCCCGTCATGACAGACGCAACTCCATTCGGTGTTACCCGCTCTTAGTTAAAATTACCAGTATATCAAAATCAAATCAACTAATCGCTAAAAATAACAAAATAATGACCAATGATTAAAAAAACTAACAAAACCAATTACGATTCTCCAAATTAACCAATTTTCATTATTTAATAATGTCACGCGCCGTCACGGCCGTCCTGCTTCTTCACACGTCCTCGGGTGAATAGTTTATTTCTGCAGTATTTGTGGACAATCATAAAAGAGATCAAGTAAACAACTTAACGTTCGGTCATTCTGACCGTTTGAATTAAACACCTCAATATCACAAAGAGCGAGACCTCAAATCACAGTTATCGAATAACTCCAAACACCCAGACAACACCAGATTGCCATACAGGCTGGGGCTACATAGGCTATTGCCACACAGGTTAGTGCCACACAGGCTACTGCCACACAGGCTATTGCCACACAGGCTAGTGCCACACAGGCTGATGCCACACAGGCTAGTGCCACACAGGCTATTGCCACACAGGCTAGTGCCACACAGGCTATTGCCACACAGGCTATTGTCAACAATTGTTAATATTAGCAAAGTCCTTCACAGTAAACAAGTAAATCCAGATGTACAACTCACCTGCGCCGTTATCGGTACATTCTGATTCTACACTATTAGTAGGTGCCTCCAAACCTACATTCAAATCCAATGGGACACAGCACTCACATGGCATAGGTCGTATGCGATCATGAGTATACTTATACGTCCGATTAGAGTTCAATGCTTTTAGTTAATACCTGTCACTATCAAGCACCTCAGCCACCTGATAAGGTCCCTTAAATTTTGGGTATTGGGGTCTTTGTTTTATTGCGTTCATGATTTTCTAACAACACATAGTCATAAACTCAGCTAATCGAATCTCAAATTGCCCTATCGTTACTCTACCCGTAGGTGTACCTTCCACAAAATAATCCGAGCTACGTTCAAGCAATGAAACTAATTGATGTTTATAATCAGTGGGTATATCAGTATTGATATTGTAAAAATTACTAAATTTTTTTCGCCTATATCATACGCTAAAACTGTTCTAATTTTCCTCAAAATATTTTGGTTTTCACAAACTTCAACCGAAAATCTCATTGACTATAGTAATTCCCTTCCAATAAAAATGGAATCAGAAATAAAATAGTCTGGCACGACATGTAATAATAACTACATTGAGTATCCCTGAATAGCATTACAGTAATAGTCACACAGACAGTTGTCAATATTTGAACATTGCACTTAACGTTTTATTGGTACCTTTCAATGTTACCGAGGTATGATGACGCTTGCCTGAGAGTCTATTTGCTAAACTTTCTTAGACTAGAGAGCACTGGGCGTCGGAATCAAAACAAAATAAAAACTTCTCACCGGATTCAACTGCTAGGTGATCAGTGGCTGGCTTCATAAGGCAGGCATTCAACCGGTGCCGCTACTAATCTGGTGTTCTTTTTCGGGCATCGAGTGGCAATGTGACCTGGTTCGCTGCGGTGATAGCACGTAGGCGAAGATGTTTTGCTTGGTACACTGCTGCCTTGAGTCTCTTGCTGTTTATTGGTTGCTGAAAACAGAGGTTTGAGATTAGTGCTGGTATTGCGCGAGTCTTTGAAGAGGAATTCGTTTGCCATGTGGCCTAGTCTGCCATAATTATAACACTTCTTCGGTTCATTTCGCGGTTTCTTAGCGTCACTGCAAGTATTAGACTTTTCTGGCATCGCATGCCATTAGCTCTTGTTGCAATTTTATTCTAGTATCAATTTTTTTTCAGTTAATCCTAGTTTTTGCCGGCGATGTTCAATTTTCACTGCGTGAGCCAGAGTTACAGCAATTGCAATTTGTTCAATCGAAAAAGAATGTCATTGATTCATTAATGTACTCAGAAATCGAGTAGTATGAGCTGACATGCACTCTCCGTCTTTTGGGCTTTCATTAAAGAGTCTATACAAGGTAGCAGCTGGAGTCTCGAATTAGTTAACCCGAGCAAGAAACCAATCCCTTAACTGAGGCCAGGTTACACCAGCGAAACTATTTTGAGCCAATCACGTGGCTGCCGCGCCATGGGACCTCTGATCATTTGAATACCGTAATTAGAGACACAATAGAAAGACAAAAGGTGTGCGGACACCGGTGTCCACTTGGGGGCTTGAGTAACTACGTGCTTTGCTCATGGCGATAATCAGAGTACCATTAGATAATAGTTTTTCTTGCATGCATAAGTCTACAGTATTGTACCATGACCTGGCATCGACATCTCGAGAATCAGGATTGAATTTGGGGAACGTTAGCTTTGTATCAACTGTATTTGTGTCCTTTATAGCATGATTTAATTCCATCATCCTACATTGTTGAATTTCAAACAATATTTTCCAACGGTCAGATTTACTATTTAGGTTAAAATCAATACTCTGACCTGTTTCACGTTCCTGGGAAGTCCCTGGTAATCCCACTTCTGATAACGGGATATCGGGAGACCGGGCTGTTGCATCTGATTGCTGATTCGTGACTTCATCAGCGCGGTAATCCATATTGGGCGTTGAACTTAAGGAAACTTTGAAATTAATGCACTGTAGCGATGACTGTTCACTACTTTAAGTATACAGACACCTAAATTACGTAAACAATAGACGATTACAACAATAATTAGCGATTTAGAGCCAATGGGTTTGCGAGTGCTCAAAACATGCAACGGTTGTCAACTACCCTACGTAAAATTGACATCACGTTCGCCCGTCATGACAGACGCAACTCCATTCGGTGTTACCCGCTCTTAGTTAAAATTACCAGTATATCAAAATCAAATCAACTAATCGCTAAAAATAACAAAATAATGACCAATGATTAAAAAAACTAACAAAACCAATTACGATTCTCCAAATTAACCAATTTTCATTATTTAATAATGTCACGCGCCGTCATATATATCTATCTTAGATCTCTGGTACTCAAGATGAGGTCCTAAAATAATATTGAAATCTTAAACAATATCGGCTTAGTATGTTCTGTGATTTCTAATGTAGGTTACTTAAATTCTAGGGAGTAATAGTTTTGAGTCATAAAATCAAAAAAATAATAATGGAATTTTTGAATTGTCAAGAACTCGGTCAGTCGAGAAACAGTGAAGCATATTGTTATATTGGTTATGTCTAGGAAAGCGTGCACCATCCACGCTTACCATCAGGTGAGATGGTGGTCAGTCGAGGCTACCAATATTAATAAAAAAAAATAGTGAAGCTAAATTGCTCGTTCTAAAGCGTAGATCTCAATGGAGAAAAAAAACATATGAGAATCTTTTTCTTTTGTTTTTTTTTTTACTCTGAATTACTCTTGTATTGTGAGTGTCTTCGATGAAACAGTGAGTGTGTTCACATAGACAAGATACTCAGTCCTGAAACAACTGACGGAATGCCATACACATATATTATTTGCTATTTCAAATCTAACCCTACACTCAGCGCAGTAGGCACAGCTCCAAACGTGTCCTCATAATACTTTACACGAAAAAAAAGTGTAAAATAAAAAAAAAAATAAAAAAAAAAATACAAAAAAAAACAACCGACATCAATGTAAAAAAAAACACAAAAAGTGCAAAATAACTATAATTTCGGAAGCCGTTTATTGTTTTTGTAAAAAGTTTTTTATTTTACACTTTTTAGTTGTAGTACTTGTAGTAAGTACCCGTCAGCCAAACTTAAATAGATACCTTTTGCCATTCGGTTCCATCATCAAAATATCATCATGACAATTCTATGAATACCAAACACGGCTAGAATACGCTGATTAATTACAAAATTCCGTTTCTTACCTACATTCTGGCTTCATCATCAGATCAGTTCTATGTATCTTCTCCCATTCTTCCTTCAGTCAGTCACCGACTACATGTATAAACAAAGCAATTTTATTTGTTACGACAGTTCTGCTATAATTTTTTGAAGAGTTCCGTTCTATATCTTCGAACATCATCATCAGATCAAAACGATATTTTCGTAGGACCAATTCGGAAGTATAATCTTTCAATCGAAATAAAAAAATTCGAAATCGGTCCACAATTGTCCGATATATCGGTGAACATTGGTTAAAAAAATACATACAGTCGAACATAGAACCTCCTCCTTTTCGAAGTCGGTTAAAAAGAATTACACCATTTGCACAGGCAGTAAATTACTTTTCCCATCGTCCGTTGCTTCCAAAACAAGAATCTATCGCAAGTCCAAGTTTTAATATAGGTGAACAGCCTGTGTTTACTCGACAAAACTGATTACGTTTCAACGATAAGTACCATAAACAAAATCGGGTGATTTTCATATTTTACGGGCTAAAGTTTTCAGGCATTTTTTCATCCCCTTTAAGGAAATAGGGAATAAAACACAGCTGTCGTTGAGTTGCGCACACTTACCCTGTGGGGTGTAACTTTTTAATTACACCCCCTCCAACGTTTTTTCTCCTCTTGTCTTGGTTATTTCTTAAGTTAGACCCTTAAAAGTGTTTGATTTTATGGTTTGATGAAGCTAAATTTGTTTTGTATGTTTTTGAAGGTAGAAGAGAACTTTCAAAAGGAACCTAGACGAACATCACACTAATTATCCTGTCTTCGTCTTTCGAGATTTAAGTAAATATTCACCCGTAGTAGCTTCGCTACGCTCGACTCACTCGCACATAGTTTAGCGCCATTGGAAAGAAAGAGATAGCACTATCTTCATAGGCGCCCGATAACCATACTACCATATTCTTCATTCGTTTCCGTGCGCGCGCGGCTACCGCACATAGTGAAAAAGTTTTTAGTTTTTTTTCGGATTTTATCAGTGTTTAGTAGTTTTAGTAGTGCTAAAACTTACGAAATGCCAAAAAGGAGGCATGGCGAAACTGAAGAAGATAAATGGCGAAGGAAAGTAAGGAAATATGAGCAAAAATTGGCCAAGAAAAGACGGCATAGACGTATGTCAATTGAAGGTACCAACCACTCACATAAAAAAAAAAAAAAATAGATTTTCTACGGCTGTTGTTGTTGTGCAAAATATAAAGCCTAAATTGATAATGCCTAATTTTACCTTAGATCTAACACGAGATGTTAGACGGTACATTAAACGATTGAGTCAATACGAGATATTGACCTATTGTTTTCATTCCTTAGAGTCAATACGAGATATTGACCTAATGTATTTTATTAGAGTTAATACGAGATATTAACCAAAAATATCGTTCCAGAATATCTGGAACCAGACAGCGGCGAGTCTAGGCCTTCGTCTCTTGACCGCTCACCTACGCCGACGCATGCGGCGGCAGATGGCATTCTCGCTGACTCAGCGAGGCCAGTGGATGAGCCAGGAACCTCTGCGCGCTCTGCGTCTCCAGTACCACCTGTACTTTCTATAACGGGAGAAAATGGATCACTGTCAGCTAACCCTCCAGAGGTAACAGCCCCGGCTGATGATGCTAATGCGCTGGGATCCTATCCTTAAAGATGGTCTTAAAAAAGAAACACGAGAGGAACTAATGAGAAAATATCTATTTCCAAAGAACTGTCCCTTAATTAAAGCCCCTGTGCTTAACCCTGAAATAGCTGCAATGCTAAATGAGTCCGCAAAGTCTCGTGACGTCAGGATTCTGAAGAAGCAATCACAAATGGGATGCGTCTTGACAATTTTAGGAAGGACGATGTCAGGTATATTGACAAAATCCACTGACACTGCCGATATCCTTCGTCTTCTTACAGACGCAACAAAGCTGTTGTCGGATTCTCATTACTTGGAAACTGAGACTAGAAGATCTCTAGTCACTCCAATGGTTGACAAGACTCTTTTTGAGCCTTTCAAGGGTAGACAGAGAGACAATCACCTTTTTGGGGAGAACTTAGGTGAATTTATTAAATCTTCGCGTGGAATACAGAAAACAGGCAATCTGATCAAGTCTGCAGCTCAAACGAGCAATTTAAACTACAAAAGCCTGCCGTCACGCCAGCCTTATCATCACTTCATTCGTGGGCAACCGAGACGCGGCGGCGGGACCAGAGCAGGATCGAACTACCGCCGCCGCGGGACAATGCAGGCAATGACCCGTGTTCCACGAGCATCGACCACTTACCAGTCGCCTGCATCACGCCACAAGGCAGTGGGAGCAGCCTCCACAACGAACGCGAAGCAGTAACTTCTCAGGTATACTCTCACGCTGGACGTTTAAAGTATTTTATTGAAGCCTGGAAAAAGATTACAGATGACAAAACAATTCTAGAAACTATTTCTGGTTATAGAATTCCTTTTCTTAAGCATCCTGTACAATGTCCGAGTATGATTCCAAAATCATCTTTCTCGAAAAATGACAGGCTTTATATTAAACAAGAATTGAATCGTTTGTTACAAGCGAATGTCATTCGTAAATGTAATCCTACCCGCGATCAATTTGTATCTAGTATTTTTATCATTCCTAAAAGTAATGCTGAAAAACGTTTAATTCTAAATTTAAAAAAATTAAATACATTTGTTGATGTTAACCATTTTAAGATGGAAGATGTTAGGACAGCTGTCAAGTTAATGACACTTAACTGCTATATGGCTAACTTGGACTTGAAGGAAGCATACTTTTTGATACCTATCCACAATGATCATGTAAAGTTTTTGAGATTTTATTTTGATAATACTCTATACGAATTTTTGGTTTTACCTTTTGGATTGAGCTCAGCTCCACACGCTTTTACAAAACTTATGAAACCAGTTTCTACTTTTTTGCGATCTCAAGGTTTTAAATCAGTATTCTACTTAGATGACAGTTGTTATTTTGGAGACAATTATGAAAAATGCCTTAGTAACATTAATGAAAGCATAAAGTGCCTAGTGAACTTAGGATTTGTAATAAACTATGAGAAGAGTTCACTGGTACCAAGTCGATGTTGTCAGTTTTTAGGTTTTATCTTAAACTCTAAAGACATGACTCTAGAGCTCCCTTTAAAGAAAAGACGCGACATTTTGTCACGTACTGAAAGTATGCTAGTTACAACGAGAATCACTATTCGTGCTTTTGCCCGCTACCTAGGTACCTTGACAGCTGCCTGCCCGGCAGTTGCGTACGGGTGGGTGTATACAAAATCTTTAGAGCGGGCCAAATATTTAGCATTAATGGATAATGATGATTATGACAAGATAATGACTGTTCCAAATAGTTTACGCGTTGACTTGACTTGGTGGAGGTCATCAATTTTAAACACGAGTAACCCCATTAGACCAATGTCGTTTACATTAGAAATCTTTAGTGACGCATCTAGTATCGGCTGGGGTGCAGCCTCTGGAGGAGAAAGTATAGGCGGTTCGTGGACAGAAGACGAGCGTTCTCGTCATATTAACTATTTGGAACTCCTTGCAGCCTATTTTGGACTTAAATCTTTCGCGAACAAGGTCATTAATTGTCACATACTCCTACGCATTGACAATACTACGGCTATCGCTTACATAAATAGAATGTGTGGAGTGCAATAGCCACATCTTAATGAAATTGCTCGAAAAATATGGACGTGGTGTGAGAATCGACAGATATTCCTTTTTGCTTCCTACATAGCGTCATCTCAGAATATTGAAGCAGACACAGAGTCAAGAAATATTGATATTGAGTGGGAATTGCACTCTACAGCATTTAATACCATTGTTTCAAAATTTGGCAAACCTGAGATAGATATTTTTGCATCGAGGACTAATGCTAAATGTATAAAGTATATATCATGGAAGCGTGATCCCTGTGCTTACAACGTGGACGCTTTTACTATTAAATGGCATATGTTCTTTTATGCGTTTCCACCCTTTTCGCTCATTTTAAAGGTTCTGCAAAAGATTGTTAATGATGAAGCAATCGGTATAATTGTAGTCCCTCATTGGCCATCTCAAGCATGGTATCCAGTATTTAGATCTCTTGCTATAAATGAAATATTGATATTTCCTCCGAATAAACATCTGTTGTCATCTAATTTCAGGGAAACTCATCCTCTACATCGCCGCCTTTCCCTGGCGGCGACTATATTATCCGGGAAGCCTTCGCGCGATTGCAAGTCCCTCAATCAGCACTGACTGTAATGACGTCATCTATTTCTGGGAGCACTAAATCGCAATATGCTTCTAGCTTTAAACAGTGGTGGTTATATTGTCACGATAAGGGTTTAGATCCGTTCCTAATCGGAGTACATGATTTGCTAGACTTTTTATCTGAATGTTTTACAAATGGTTCCACGTATGGAACATTAAACAATCACCGTTCGGCTTTATCACTTATTTCCGGAAATAATGTAGGACAAGACGAACGTATCAAGAGATTTTTTAAGGGTGTATTTAAATTAAAGCCTTCGTTCCCGAAATATAATTGTACTTGGGACCCCAATATCGTCCTTAATTATTTTGGTGATTTATACCCCAATAGTAATTTAAGTTTGGAGCAGTTGAGCAAAAAATTGGTTGTATTATTGGCTTTGTCAACAGGCCAAAGATGTCAGACGCTCTCATTAATTAGGTTGCCCAATATTGTGATTAATCAAGACAAGGTTTTAATCACTATTACTGATTTGATTAAGACATCTGGTATAGGTAAATCCCAACCAATTCTTGACCTTCCTTTTTTCCGACAGCGTCCTGCAATCTGTCCTGCAGAGACTTTACTAGCTTACATGAATTTTACATCAGCTAAAAGAATCAATGTAGACAATAAGTTGATTCTAACTTTTAAAAAACCTCATCACCCCGCCTCTTTGCAAACTATAGGGCGATGGATAAAGCAGGCTTTAGCTGCTAGTGGTATCGACACTGAAATATTCAGTGCCCATAGCACTCGGCATGCATCATCTTCTGCTGCACATCAGGCAGGAATCAGTGTCGATGTCATTAGCAGAACGGCTGGGTGGTCAGAGCAATCTGCCACCTTTGCTAATTTTTATAATCGGCCGATCGCTCAAACAAATTGTGAATTTGCAAACGCTGTTCTCAGTAATCAGTAGAAAATTTAGTTAATTTCTTTGTTTATAATAGTTTAAGTTTCTTGAGTTTATTATTATGAATAAATGTCATTGCAATTATTTTTAATAATTCATTTTTATTTATAGTCCTACCTATAACATTGCATATGACTATCTCTAAACATCTACAGGTGAATATTTACTTAAATCTCGAAAGACGAAGACAGGATAATTTAATAATCAAACGAACTTACCTGAAGTGAAGTTCGATTTTAATTATCCTGTCTTCGTCGAAGAGATTTAAGGTCCCTCCCGACCCTGACATTCAGGTGGACCTTTCATTTCCCTTAACAATGTTATAGTTCGTCCAGTAGACCGGTACTCTGAACTGAATGAAGAATATGGTAGTATGGTTATCGGGCGCCTATGAAGATAGTGCTATCTCTTTCTTTCCAATGGCGCTAAACTATGTGCGAGTGAGTCGAGCGTAGCGAAGCTACTACGGGTGAATATTTACTTAAATCTCTTCGACGAAGACAGGATAATTAAAATCGAACTTCACTTCAGGTAAGTTCGTTTGATTATTAAATAATAAAGGCGAACGTTTCTGCGTATATTTGAACATTTGTTACTTCATACTCGAATGTCTGAATGGATTTAAATAACGTATACCAAGTAAATTAAATTTCAAGGTATAGAGAACCTCATTTTTCACATGCAGTGGTCTTCCCATCTGATTATAATTTTGGCAGTCGTCAAGGTTTTCACTCTAGCCTTGAAGACTGCAAAATTTTAATAAAATAGTACGATTCACCATCATCGATTGCATCACTGCTTACCATCAGGTGGGATCGTAGGCAAGCACTGGTTTATAAGAAAAAGATGGGATATCCTCGAATGACTTGTCTTACTCTAGGGTAGAGTGGAAGGGCGTATCAGATTTTTACTGAATAAAAAAACACCTGTTTTCCGTCAGTTACCCTTTGCATTCTATGACCATGAGTTATCTTTTTAGAAGTCCCTGCTAGGCCCCTACGATTTTGCTGACGTCTTTTGACGCTTTGGGGTCGGTCTGGAGGGTGAACTACCTTTTGATCGACAACAGCTTGGTAGCTGGTAGTCGGGGTCTGGCCACATATGCGTTGGGACCACGATCTATTTCACAGCTTATAGTAATTATTTCATTCGTATTATTTGTTATTATTTCATTCGTATTATTTGTAATTTTAAAATTGTACACTGGATTCTATCCTTTATTGTAATTCCTCCCTCTATCACTCAATAATTTCCTGGAAAAAAACTCAACTTTGAGTTAAGCTCGCCTTTGTACATGACCTTTGTTATCCATTTATTGTATTAGTTGTTAAGGTGTACAATAAATAATTAAAGAATAATTATTTGAGAACCATTACTCTGAAAAGAGAATCAGCTAGAATAGTGGCCACAAAGAATATATATAAGAATATCTATATAATAATATTAAAAACAAAAAATTACAAACAATTCGTTTCTCTTACTCAAATCAGCATGTCAAATGTCCGCACAAAATCATGATTTAAGCGTGCCAATATTTTCTAATAGCCGAACTGATTACCAATTAGTGTGGAGCTGGTCCGATCCTCCAGAGAGGGGGTGAGAGGGGGTTGGAGAGGAACAGGGGGTGACAGTGACAAACGACGGAAATATTTCACTGAGCCAACCGCTGGGACACTGTGGAGAGGATAATAGTAGTCGCAGATGGAAGAATTGTAGGGTTCATGGGCTGGTTGGAGAAACTGTGGGGTAAACCCTGTACTGACATAGTTGGTCTGGAGATTATTGTTGTCAGTGTGTGTAAGTTCAACCCCAATTTTATTTAGTCATGTATTTTTTCATGTGAGTAATCATAAATTAACTAGCCAGGACATTTCATGTAAATAAATAATGTAATTACATGAAATTCAGATGGAACACGAAATAACTAAAGACTGGTTCAGGCCATATGATACATTTTACCTAATTTTTTTCCGTGAAAAATCATTAAATAACTTCACCCTTTTCTGGGTAGCGAGAGGAAGTATCAGACTTTTAGTGACTAAATCCTATATTGTTCCTTCAGATGCCATCGAAGAATCCATGATAGCTCTGCCAGGGATCAGTAGTCCTGGCAGGAATCAGCAGCTCTGCCAGAAATCCGTAGCCCTAGCAGGAATTCACAGCCCTGGCATTTTATCCTGGTAGAACGCAGGAGGCAGAGACGCGGTCAGAACCTAGTTTACTTTTATTACTCAGTGAAAAATGCTAAGTGTTACAAAAACTTTTGATAAACAAACCAAACAATGTTGTCTATCGTAGACAAACGTTTTTCTTTTTTGCGGTTTCTGCGCAATCACTGCTGACGTCACGCTGTAGTCTGAGCTAAAACTGTTTGATCTAGATCTATATATAGTCAAAGGTCGTTTGAATTTTTTAAACAAATGCCTGCTCTCGAAGTTTCAAGGTTTGACCTTGAAACTTCGAGAGTAGACAGGTTCTTTGCCCAAAGCATAGCATAGCATAGCATCTGCTTTACAATGTTCCCACTGCTGGGACTCAGGCCTCTTTTCTAGGAGAGGGAATGGGCCGCCACCACTGCTCTCAAAACGGTGACGGAAAACATCGTGAAGAAACCGGCATATCCTAGAACCAAAAATTCGAAGACATGTAACATCCATCAACCCATAATGGGCCCGCGTGGTGGTTTACGGCTTTGTCCAAAGATTTTATTTAAATTGATTTATACTAGTGCGGCAGGCAAAATGTTCCAGTCCTTTCGATATCTCCGGTATAACGACGAGGTGAAACGCTTAGTCTAGACCGTAGCATAGTCATTCAGCGTTGCAATACTGCCAGTCTTCTGGGCACATATTCGGATGACTGAGCTAAGGATAAATATTTCGACGCCTGAATGTATTTTGTGTTTTTATATGTCATGGCCAGATCTTTAAATTGATCACTTCATATATGGCCAATTAAAACTGGCCAGGTCGTTTAAAAGTTAACATTTAATGATATGTCAATCTTTGTTTGACCATATCATTGATGTAGAATTTTTATGACAATATAAGGTCTACTGAAAGGCAAAACGAGGATTGACATTCATTATTTAGACACTTTAACGTTTAAAACGATTTCGTCAGTTTTATTCGGCTATATCATGAAGTGATCAATTTCTAAGATCTGGCCACGACGTATATATGTAGATACGTAGTTAAGTTTAGTATAAATACTTAGTTATAATTTAAATTGACATGTCAAATCCGTTCTTATGAATATAAATGACTAAATTAGTGTAGGGAAGGGAAGGACCAAAGAAGCAATGGAAAGACTGGGTGAAAATGAAATTTCTAGGAAATGCTCTCCCTTTCTGTTTGTCTCCACTACAGAGATGTACAAAGACGTGAATAAAACAGCGGTGCAATAAAAAAAACATCTGTGGGATTGGTTGTAATAATTAAAAATACGACGAATTACAATAACGACATTGATACCTAAATGTAACAATGTCGTACAATCTTAAATATATTTGCATACACATCATCATAATTTCAGCCAAAAGACGTCCTCTGTTGGACATAGGCCTCCTCCAAGCGTCGCCACAATGGCCGGTCCTATGCGTCTCGCATCCATCAGACTCCAGCAAACCTGACCAGGTCATCGGTTCACCTTGGGGGAGGCTTTCCAACGCTGCGTCTTCCGGTACGCGGCCGCGGCAGAATCTTTCGGCCCATCAGCCATCTGTTCTGCGTGCAACGTGCCCAGCTTATTGCCACTTGTATAAGCCCTACATTCTACGGGTGAACGGGCTTGCTTAAGCTTGGCGATTCTACGTGCTGTGTCGGCAACCCTGGTTCTCTTGCGGATATCTTCATCTTCTTACATAAACAATTGATAAGTAATAATCAAATAAGCTGGATTAATTGATGAAATAAAAATATAACTACATCTAACTATTCGCAATTTTTAATACCAAAATGTTTTTAATACCAAATTGGGTATGTATTCTGTCAAGTCAAGGTTATATGCCCAAAAATGTGTTTGTTTTTATAATGAAAATAATCAATTGTTTACGTGGATTGAAAACTACATTTATATTCTGTTTGTAGAAGTGTTTTGAACAGATAAGGTAGATGCAAAATATTTTAACAGTCATAATGACTTGACAATTTTGGAGTGTTGTGGTTAAAAATTATTCAGTCATTTGATTGTCATACATAGGATAGCCCATATTTATGTAGATAGAAAGGATTATTTTCGTCGATTGGTTCTTTATAGTAATTTGTACGCGTTCTGCGAATGGCTCACATTTTGCTGGTTAAAAATCTAACACTTTTAACACATTCCACACAAGGCTTTTTTAATTAAAAACAAATACCACTTGATAATACCATTTTATGTGGATTCAATGTGGTCTGAAATAAATGTTATTATTATTTCATATATTCATCTAAATTACATATTTTTAACATTTTAAAATATTTATAACACACATATATAAAAAAATATCATTTAAAAATATAAACAATAGATATTAGTATATTTTGGTGAGTGATACTTACTCACTAAAAAAAAAACATTCACCGATGCCCACGCTCAACGCTCTCTTGGGTTTTTTTTTTTTTTTTTTTTTTTTGTGGTAGGTAAAAATCATCCAATGACGAATCCCGCCCTTGGGTGGGGCGGGAAACAGTGTCAGACTTTTACTGACTAAAAAACCTACCTTTCCATTCCTTGCCTTTATCCTGGGGCCTTTGGTGACAGTCTCACATAACCTTTGGCCCCAGTAGGCTTCGGCCCTGCTGGACCCCTACAGTATGCTGACAACTCCTTGAGGCGCGCGGGAACGGTGCGCGCCGTAGACGACCTGAGCTCGGACCGGTCTGTTACCGGACGGACGGACAGCGAGCTACCCATTGCCCACCGTCCGCGAGCCCGCGCCTACGGTGGCCGGAAATTGGGATCGGAAACCCGGCGGCGGCGGCGGCGTGTCCGCCTTTGCCTAAGGCGGTCGGCCTCCTCCTTTACTAGCATTACTGCTTCGCAGAAGGAGGCGACCGCCTGCCACTCCTCCTCGCTCCGGAGCATGGCTTGAACCAAGCCCCGGCGCGAGAGATCGCCGCCGATCGCCCCCACGAGGACACGGCGCTGCTCTTCCCAAGCGGGGCACACCTCGACTGTGTGCTCCACCGTGTCCACCGGGCGGTCCGCACAGTGGCGACACCCGGGCGTCGTCTCCGCACGAATCTTGTACAGGTACGGACCGAACTTGCCGTGCTCGGTCAGCACCTGCGCCAAACGGAAGGTGACGACGCCGTGGGGCCTTTCCAGCCACGCCTCAAAGAGGGGCCTTACCGCCTCGATCGTGGCGTGCCCAGCACGAGGTTGCGACAATCGCTCTCGCCATTTCACCATGAGATCCCGCCGGAGCTCTGTCCGCCATGCCGCGACTTGTCGCGGCAGCGGAGTTTCGCCCCGACGTTGCATCTCCACGCGTAGGTCATGCATGTGTGCAAGGACTGTTGCCTCCAAATCCCATGGTGGTAGGCCAGCAAGGAGGCTCGCCGCTTCGCAGGACACCGTACGGTATCCGCGGATCATCCGGATGGCCATGACCCTCTGGCAGGCGGTTAGCCGGGCCGCCACTCGCTTCCGTAGCGATGGCGCCCACACCGGCGCACCGTAAAGGGCCATGGACCGAACGATGCCTGCGTAGAGCCTCCGGCAGGAGGCGTCTGGACCCCCTAGGTTCGGCAGGAGCCGCTTGAGCGCAGCCCCAGTCGCATTCAACCTGGGAGCCAGACGTCGGAAGTGCTCCTTGAAGTTCCACCGGCTGTCGAGGACGAGTCCCAGGTACTTCATCGTCGACCCGACGCCGATGTGAACTCCTCCTACCGTTAATTGGGAGCCCGGAGGTGGCGCGCTCCGAGGGCCGTGAAAACACATGGCCTCGGACTTGTGCAATGCCACCTCGAGTCCCAACTGCTGTATCCTCTCCACGACTGTCGCAACCCCGCGCGTCGCTAGTTCGACCGCCGCCTGGTACGACCGTCCCCGCGCCAGGACCAGCGTGTCGTCTGCGTAACAGACCACGCTGACCCCGTCGGGGAGGTCGGCGCGCAGCACGTAGTCGTACCCGATGTTCCACAAGGGCGGCCCTAGTACCGATCCCTGCGGAACACCGCACGACATCTCTCGCCGTTTCAACTCCCCCTGATGACCGGGGTAGATGATGAACCTGTCCGACAGGTAGGCCTCGATCACCCGACAGAGGTAGTCGGGCACCCGGTGGTACCGGAGTGCCCTACCAATGCAACTCCAGGGCAGGGAGTTGAAGGCGTTGGCGATGTCCAGAGACACCGCCAAGACACACCTGCCCCGGGACACCGCATCCCCCGTCGTGAGGGCTCGCACGCGCATGATGGCGTCCACAGTGGAGCGCCTCCTGCGAAATCCGAACTGGCCGTCCGCAAGATCCGGCCCCTTCCGTGCCAGATGCACGACGAGGCGGTCTGCAATTACTCTTTCAAAGAGCTTGCCCACCTCGTCGAGCAGCACAATGGGCCGATACGCGGACGGAGAGTCCGCGGGGCGCCCCGGCTTCGCGATAAGGACCAGTTTCCCCGTCTTCCAGCGAAGCGGGAACTGGCCCCTCTCCATGCATGCGCTGAAGAGCCCTCTCAGTCGAGACCCGAGTTCCTCCATGGCCAGGACCCAGGCTTTTCCAGGCAAGCCATCGGGTCCTGGGGCGGTGTTCTTGGCACTCAGCCTTCGCACCGCCACTCTCATCTCCACCTCGGTCACCTCTGGAGCATTGTTGCCGTCGTTGCCGTCGTGGTCCGCATCGGACACCGCCGCTGGTGGCGGAGCCATAGGCGGGGGAGTATGCTCCCCTCGCGTAGGGAAACGCTCTCTTGGGTGCCAAACTTGTTTGTCACGTGTTCGCAGATGAATGGAAGACCTGCCATTTAATTTACGTTATTTTTATTGATATTTTGTGTCAGATACATGCCTTTAAAACAATGTGGGTAACACAAACTGTTTTTTATTGGGATGTGAAATCATCTGATAGTTTTTCCGCTCCAGAGTGGAGGGTATGTCGGATTTTCGCTTCCTAAAACTAACTGTGTCCTTTAGTAATTGCCCTTTGCGTTTCAGGACTACGGGAGGCGACTGCATCCCATTCCCTCTCGCTATGAGATACACCTTCCTATATTTCTTGGGATTTTCTTCAACCTGAATACGACACTGAAGACCTGCGTCATGCAGAAGGTGAGGACGCCGTGGCATCCTTTTCAGCTACTCTTCAAAAAGGGAACTTACAAATCGTGGCGTGTCCAATGTAATTGGTCTGTGGCCGTGTTATTTTAAAGTAAATAAACTTTTATCTACTGTTCCAAGTCGAACTGTGAGCATGTTGGCACTGAGGTCATCTTGAAGACTAGTACGCAGGTAATTATTTACTTCACTTGATAGTTTGACTTTTTACTCTTTTGTAAACAGTTTTAGTTCGCGGAGTTGTTAATGTTCTTTCCTTTGAAGATCGTTAAGGTATCGTCTTTGTAAGATTAAAGATGTTGTACAAAAGTTTCTTTAGTTAATTCTGTCGCAATGTAGTTCACTAATGAAGTTAAAGAAACTTTCCAGTTGATAAATAATGAAAGGTGATTTTAATGACAAAAGAAAAGATATTAATTAATTAATACATTTCTCGGGTAATATATGTTTAAGCCGTTTAGGGTTGAAGCTGTGCACTGACACGCCCTCTCGCTCCACTCTAGAGCGGGAGAAGTCATTTAATGTTACCCTATCTCAGAATAAAAGGGCCATGAGTTCAGAGTTCATATTGGATTATTTTGGATATCAGCAGGCAGCTATTCAACTTTTCACGTCATCAAAGGACTGCGCTTTTCTTTGGGTAACAAACCAGTATTGAACAGCAATTCTTTTGGGCACTTTTTCCATTGACGAAGATAATGGATGTATACTATTATTTTAAGTATGATATACCTATCAAGTCATTTTTTTAGTTATTTATTTTTTTAAATAAAGAATTCCAGTTCATAGGTTTTGTACAAGCTATAAAAATAATTAATATTTTGTTCTGTAAAAGAAATAAGTATTTAGTTTGAAAGCTATTCTAGCATTTTAAAATATGACCAAAAACTGTACCAGTTTACACGTTGTACCAATGTTCTTTAAATATCATAATCAATCCACATAATATGACGACTGAACATTTCTACCCGCCCGTGGCGTTCCGATCACCGCCAATTCATCACCCAACTATTGAACAATAAAATAAACTCTCAATTTTATGAACTGCTATAAAATGAACGGAAGCACCCGCCGCTGCCGTCAATGGCGCACTTTTTACATTTGACACTTTTTGTAATCAAAACTTTTCGCGAGCACAGTGGAAATTTTACAGTTAAAAAAAAACAAGATGGTAGCAAAAAGTTGCGGGAGCATGTCACATGTGGCGCGGGACGTTGAGTTATGGCACATAGTTTTATATTAAATTTCGCATAATTCCCTGATGGGGATGTAGTCTGCAACTCGCGACTGCAACTGTTTTTGTAGATACTCGTACACTTATGGTTTAGCAACCAGTGGCTGGTTGTTGTTAGTGTGACTGATGGTTGGTGATGAAATAAAAGTAAAAAACTTTTTTTTTCTTTGTCTGCAACTTGCGACTGTAACTATTTTGGTGGAAACTTACAATTTAGCAACCAGTTGTTGGATGTTGTTAGTGTTACTTATGGTTGCTGATGAAATGAAAGTTTATTGAGTACTTTATTCTATAAGTATTTAATAAACTTTCTCTAACTAACAAACAGTTGTTTTTTCGCATTTATGATATATCATTTAAGAGAGAGACAATAGGTGTGCAGACGCCAGCGTTTGCTTGGGGCTTAAGTAATTAAACGTTAAAGTTTGATGATATTTCAATCCTCATTTGGCCTACTTTCTTTGAACCTTTTATTGTCACAGAAATCATACATCAATGATATGGCCAAAGGAGGATGGACATAAATTATCAAATGTATAAAATAACGTTTAAATGATGTGGTCAATTTTCTTTGGCCATAACTTGAACTGATCAATTTTAAGATTTGGCCGCGACATATACATTAATATCTAGCTCCATCATAGGACCACCAAAGGGAGCACCAGACGTACAGCGATGCACCACCGGCACCTGGTGGGCACCCCCCCAGGCCCCCATACGGAATAAAAATTATGGGAACCCATCCATTGTGCTTATGGCTAAGGAGAGGAAATCTCTGCTGGAGAATGTGTTTAGAGGCTTTGACGCCTCTCAGTTGTAGGTATCAAGAAACATATACTTTATGACACGTTAAGAGTGACTATTACCTATTCACTCTTGACTTATAGGCCTCTCGGTTACTTCTAGGTAAGCGTGCTCTGTCATCAACCATATCGTCACTTTCAATTAAAAGAGATAATTTCCAAGTGCGTGCATAACACTAACAATAAAAATAACCTCTTGATAAAGAGTATTCTTGTCAGGGGTTCAGCATTAAAAAAAAAGACGCTGAACCCCGCTGAACAGTATTTGTGATCACAATCGAAAAATCTTTTATTTTTTTATGTACAAAATAATTAACTTGGTATTTAAATTCAATTAGACCTTAATTGGAAAACAGTTATTATGAATGTTTTTGGTGTTATTACGGGGTGTAATTTATTTTTAATATTAGTTTTGCTAGCGGCTTGGTGTCAAGAGAACGTAGGTGCTATTGGAATGTCTATCTGTATTACAAGTTTCATCAAAATCAGTAAAGACGTTAACTTGTCCATATCATGAAGTGATCCATTTTTAAGATCTGGCCACGACATATAGATCAGAATAGTATGTAAATGATAACTATTAAGATGGTTCAAAATAGTTTAAACCCTATTTAAGAGTTGTAAACTGAATTTATCACAACCTACAGCAACCGCAACCAGTTGCTAGTTACGCGGTAGCCCGCCATCCCGGATGCTTCGCGTTCTCTGATTGTAAAGTCAGCCACGGAGCCGGCATCTTGCGAATACGACTGAACTTGTGCTGGAGTGTTTCAGAGCTCTGAAAATTATATTACCAGTAATACGGAGGAGCTTTTAAGAAAAAAAAGGGGTATTAAAGTAGGGGAGGTCGTCTGTTTGGTTCGATGTAAAAAGATTTCTATACTCTAGATCTAAAGTAAAATGTTTATTTTTATTTTTTGTATGTTGAGGCACCCACTTCTTATGCAAGAAACTCATGCGGTTTTGAAAGTAGACAAGTAGTAATGTACTTTTTAGGGTTTCGTACCTCAAAAGAAAAAAACGGAAGCCTTATAGGATCACTTTGTTGTTCGTCTGTCTGCCTGTCTATCTGTCTGAGAAGACCCTTTATCTCGGGAACGCGTGCAGGTATCATGTTGAAATTAAAACCATATACTCAGATTTGCGGTGAACCCTTGCAGTTGTAAAAAACTGCAGTTCATGTCGTAAAAATCATATATGTCGGAATGTATGATTTTTACGACATGAACTGCAATTTTTCCTCTTAAGGGAATTAAGATTCATAGGCTACTTTCCGTTGACCTAAAATCGTGTTTGTAGTTACTTTATAAAAAAGAATGTTTTACGACTTGTAAAAGTCTTCGAGACTCGATTCGAACTGTTTTCGTAGGCTGTACGGAACCCTAAGTGCGCAAGTCCGACTCGCAGTTTTTTTATCGAATATGTACTTTTTTAAGTTTATCTACCGCATTACTGAAGCACAGGGTGTCGTGCTTCAGAAAGCTTCCTAGCTTTCTTTTCTTTTTTTTTTTTCAAAAGCCATTGATCCAGGTTGTCATTCATAGATCTCTGACAGTCGTTACAGTCAGACTTACAGTCTAACCAAGGAGTACGTGTTGCCCAGTAACTGGGTTGTGGAGGTGTGATAGGCAGTCGCTCCTTGTAAAACGAGGGTATTGAGGCGTACCCAGTTAGACTAGAAGCTGACAAAAAAACTCAACTTTAGATCCTTAAATAGCAAATCGAGGGAATTTCATATAGATCTTAAATACAAAACAATTTTTTTTAAACCAAGACTCATGTATTTGCGGGTTTGTTGAAAACCTACTGCGGGCCTGGCAACTGAGCCAACATGGTAAGTCTGATGCTCTCTTTTACTCCACACAGAGCAAATGAAGCTATTTAAATGATTATCCACTTCAAAAGAAAATCATAAACATATCCGAACATAAAATACAATTCTAAACAGTATTCAAGTTATTTATTCACCTCAAAAAAACAAGAAACCGCCTAAAACCATAAATTCTACAAACAGGGGACATACAAACAACATATTTATTCCTTACCCGACGTAATTCGAAAAAATATATTCAACGGGCATGCAACCAGGGCTCGGGGGACCGCTATTCGAAAGCCCTGGGGAACGCCATTGCAAAATTTCCAATTTTCAACTCAATCCAATTTCAATCTATTTTCAATATTACTCGATTGGTGTACTCGGTTAGATGCGGGTAGGACGTGGAAAAACTTGTAAAGGATCAGGTGAAGATCTCGGAGGATCCGGTTGGTTTCGATGAGTCGAATTATGCAATATGTTTTGTGGTAAGTTCGGAAAGGGAAATTTTAGCCCTAGCAGTAATTTAGAGCCTTGAGATTAGACTTGATTAACAGACTTGAAGGTCAAAGAAATATTGGATTGTTCGGAAATTTTGTAACTCACAGGGAGTTGCCCTGAAAGTTACAAAATTTCCGAATGAAATGATTTCCGGATGAGCTTAAAAAAAATAAGTAGCAGCGGTATTAATTTTAATTTTGACTAAATTTGGAATTCTAGATACATTTTAGATATTAATTTGTAGCTTTGTGTTTCAATAGCGAGGTTACAATGTTATTTGGTTTAGTTAATGATTTAGTGGTTAGTGGCCTTTTTTTTGGTGGGCAAAAATCATCCAATGACATCTTCCGCCCTTGGGGGGAGCGAGAGATAGTGTCTGACTTTTACTGACTAAAAAACTCATCCCGTTCCTTCTTAGCCGGGCCAGGACCTTCCTTTCAGAAATTGATCTATGGCCTGAGTAGGCTTCGACCCTGCTGGGCACCTACAGTTTGCTGACAATTCCTTGAGGTGCACGGGAACAGTACGTGCTGTCGACGACTGGGACTTGGTCTGGACGGTTAACGGACGGTCAGTTGGTGGCCTTGACTGCTATGTTATGGTCGTGGATGAGATTCCCACCCAGGACAAATGTTTGTGTGATGAGCACGATCATTTGTTATAATATTTATGTATTTAGAAATATATAAGTATGTTTATCTGTTGTCTAGTAGGTACTCATAACACAAGTTCTGCTGTGTTGTGGAATATTATTATTATTATTTATAGCTAATGTTGACAGAAAATCTTTTTTAATTCCTCTCCTGAAAACTCCAACAAATTGTGTGAAGAAAAGAATTTCAAAGTATATTTTATTCATACGAAACTAACAGATAAAAATAATGTAAGCACCTAACACAATGACATATTCACCTCTCTTTAAAGATATAAAGCTGAGCCGCATTATCGAAAGACCACCTTATACCAGTTTGAAAGGAAAAATGAAACCAATAATAGATAATTCATTCCTCAATTTCATGCAAGCGCAGCCACGGGTCGAAGCTATCTTATTTGTTACCAATAACTTGTGGTGGGTGGGATAAAAATGGCATAAATTAATACTTGGATAGCTTTTTTTAAGTATAATGCTATACACCGTAAAATTTTGGTCGTTTTAATCCCGAGAAGGGTCGATTCGGTACATGAAACTTTATCGATTTGTAAAGATAAAAATGAAAAATAAAGTACTTTTTTTTAAACTGAATTAATTTACGCATGTACGAAATTGATTTCTTTTAGTAAACGACCAATCAAATGAACTGTAACAACTCACTACAAGGTCATTGACTCGTTGACTTAAAGAAATAATTTCGTACATGCGTATATTAATTCGAGTTTTAGAAAAAAAAGTACTTTATTTTAAAAGGTATTTTACTACACTTTTTAATTTTATCTTTATAAATCGATAGTGTTTCATGTACCGAATCGAAAATCCACAGGATTAAAACGACCAAAATTTAACGGTGTATATACTTAAATGGCTTCTTGTTTTAAGGTGGTAATTCATTGAATGACTTCTTTCGCTCTAGGTGAGAGCGTGAGGGCGTCAGACTTGAAATGACTAAAAGTACTCATCTGTTTCTTCAGTGGCCACCACGAGGATGCCTCTTTTCAGAAGTCAACCCATGGCGTCAGCGAGCTTCGACCCTACGGTTTTGCTGACATCTCTTTAAGGCGCACTCGGGCTCGGTCCGGAAGGTTACTGAACGGCCAAACGACGTGCTACCCATTGCTCGTCGTCTGCAAGCCCACGCCAATGTTGGCTGGTAGTCACAGTCGGAGTGTCAACGGCTGCGGCGTGAGGATGTAATACCTGTATAATATCTACTTGTAGAATCGGCTGCTGGCTTTCAGCATGCTAGCTGGTCTGCCAAACATATTTTTAAGGGGTCGTACTTTAGAGCTGTATTTAAATTTAGTCTAAAAAATAATCAAATTCTTTTCATAGATTTTCAGTCAGTTTTAGAATAAAAAGAAACGAAAATCTTTTATCCGGGACAGTTACAGCACAATGGTAACAAACACAAAAAACAAAAGTAAAGAGTACGCTGAGCGTGCTCGCACCGAAAGGGTGAGTACCCAAGCATTTACTGGGCGTCAGACACCCAGCTCTGGTTTTCAGTTGGCACCCCACAGTGACGAACGGACGAGGGTACCTAAATAAAATACAATACTTAAAATAAGGTAGACAATGTACGAGTAACAACAACACAAAATGTAAAGTATTGAAATAATATGCTTTTTTTGAGGTATAAAGTAATCAAATAATTCTTCTTTTTACAGTGGTTTTTTGCGTACCAGCGTATCGGTAAATATTTAGAACAATCCCGCGGGATTTTTTGTACCCTGAGTTCAAAAGCACCAGATTTCTAGATTACGCCTCGAGCCAAGACCTACAGTCTTCACAATAGCCTACCTACATTCACAGCGAAGTTTCAGGCCCATAACGGGCGGCCCTCTACAAGTATTTATTTCGGATATGTGAGATATTGTTTAGAGCCTAATAAATAATCTTGGTTTGGATATTTTATGGTAGAACGCTAGTGGGAATCGACATTAATGGTTATTTGTAAAGAAAAACCGATATTGTAATGTATTTTTTAACTTATTGAGACCTTTAAAAGTTGGCTCAGTTTTTGTTATTGGGGATCCATAAAATTCACTTAATTTGGGATAGTTTGTAAAGGTTGAATAATTCTCAGTATGAGAGGTTCAAAGTAATATGTAACTGTGTAATTTACGTAGACCTACATGGATGCTTAGGTATGGAACATCAAAAATGTATAAGTAGTTGCAATTGGTGGTTCGATAGTGAGTTCTCATAACGGATAGAAAAACAGTACGATTTGCGCAGTGATTGAGCGCAGCTCTTATGTTGTGTGTGTTCAATTCCCGTACAGAAAAAATAACAAAACAATATGAATTTGAAACGCTTATACCTATTTAGAAGTTAGAATTTATGAATTGATAACCATGCTATTTGTGTTGTTCACATTTGGAACAGTGGATTGCTTATTTGTTCGGCCTACAGATTTATTGTTCTGGGTATGGGTGTCTTATGTATTGGAATTTACATGTTTGTGATCGCACTAACGATACTAATCCGTATCGTTAGTAACAGAAGTCATTCTTAGGGCTGATTTCATCATTCAATATAAAAACTTAGTTCAACTAAACTGAGCTCAGCGTAATCTAGTTTAAAGACCCGTGTCGTAAACATGGGCGACAACAAAAGAAATGAAACTGAGTTTAGCGTAAACTAGGTTCAATTTATCGCGGTGAAACGCAAAATGAAGCTATAATCTCGATTAGTAACTGAAACTGCGTTTTTTTTGAACGAATTGCGATTAGTTTATTGGTGAATTTGGCTCTTAGTGTGTGGCATCGTCTGTTTAAAAAGAGAGTAGGTTCCAATAGGGAGCAATACGTCCACGTAAAAAAATCTAAATTTATTCTAGGCTGCAAACTAAAATAACATAACACTCGAACACATAAAATATGTTAACAAAAATGTCTACACTTCAGCACCGACCTTTGCGTTTCTAAACTCATATTCAGCATAATTCACATGTAAAAATATGAACATTCTAGCATTCTGAAGCGTTCGCTCGAATTGTCGGCAAAAGGATTCGCTCATTACGTGCGAATTCAAACGTAACGCCCGGACTAACGAAACTGACTAAAAAGTGTACACGGTTTGTGGGAATTCTACATTTGTGATAAAATAGTACGAATTTGCTCCGTGACTTCGTGTGAATCACGTAGAGTTGGGGAATTAATTCATACTCCTTTATTTGGTATGCATGTACAAAATGAATACCGGTCTACAACATAAATCATGCCTGGATTAACTGGGCATGATGTATTTTATACTAGCTGTTACCCGCGACTGCGATCGCATGGATTTTAAGAATTTTACTCTTTTTTTTGGGGTAATCGTGTAAAAAAATATTAATCCATTTTAGAGATATCTTGACATTTGGTATATCTCAAATCCAATCCAATCCAACAAAATCTATGTAAGTCTCTTCTAAATTGGTTCAACCATTTCGAAGTCATATTCCATAGTATAAAATCCCGTTTCTGAAGAAAAATTAAAAGAATGTAACATCAACTATCCGTCAATGAAATTCCCATCATAATCGGTCCAGCCATTTCCGATATTAGCTGAACAAATAGACAGACAAAGCGACAATATTTGGATCGTAAATATGTAATATAATTTTTAATTTCATTAAGTTCTTAAAAAAATATATTGATATTGCTAGTAATAATAAATTTTTAATTTTTTTTTTGGATTCTGTTCGTGCTTACTCTAAGTTATCTGTGAACAGAATTTCCCTAATAACATCTCTGTTTGTAAAACTTACAAAATAATGGGTTATTCATCACCCTGCATCATCCCGCAATTGGATAAAAGCTCATCGGTAAAAACTCACCAAAAAGTTGCTGAAAATTTTTGCTCTCTAACCCACAAAAGCGATCGTGAATCTACAAATAAAGCTAACTTTCCACGTGCCTATTAAGATCTATTACAAAACGAAATGGCCGCCATTATGCCAATTCCGCGAACGTTCCAATTTAAAAAAAATGTAGAACACAGAGTACTGGCATGTAAGGTTCGTGCGAAAAACAAATTCGGTAACGAAATAATGGGCCAAATACGTTTAATCTTCGGAGCTTAGTTTGAAATGCAAATCGTGAAGACTCGAGTAAAGTCGGGTTGTGGCTGCTAGCGCATAAAAACCTGTACACAAAGTACGGGTTTTTATGGTGTAGTAATAGAATATGGATATTTTGAGGTTACGAACCTATAGGAAATTTGAGGAGGTCGTCAAAAGGAAGATAGATTCTGTACTGTTCTGGTTTTGTAAAGGTATCTAATCTAAGCATAAATAACTGAACGAGGTAGTAAGATTTCCTCAAAATGAAACATTATTTAGTAGGTGTTGGTCTTTTAAGAGATAACGGCGCCCCTTCTATGTGCTGATGGTCATCACCGGGGTGGTTTTAGTGAGGTAAAAATCCCGCACTCCCCGGACTTTTTTTTTTTTTTTATATTGTATAAACTAGCACTTGACTGCAATCCTACCTGATGGTAAGCAGTGATGCAATCGTCGATGGTAAAGCGCACTAGTTTATTAAGAGCCTATTCACTCTAGCCTTGAAGACGCCTAAATTATAATTGGCCGGGAAAACCGCAGCAGGCAAATTGTTCCAGTCCCTCGATGTACGCGGTATAAACGACGAGGCAAAACGCTTAGTCCGGACCGTGGAAGTTTCAACAACGTAAGGGTGGATATTCGCCGTACGCCGGGTTGTTCGATGGTAGAAAGGAGATGGCGGTATCAAGTCATGCAATTCCCGCGCACACTCTCCAAAATGCATCCTGTAAAACACCGAAAGGCTGGCTACTCTACGCCTGTGCTCGAGGCTTTGTAGATTGGACTTAACCAAGTCTGGATCACCAATTAGCCTCTTCGCACGCCTTTCCACCGAGTCCAAAGCTGCTAGGTGGCATTTTGCAGCACCAGCCCATATGTGGCTGCAGTACTCCACACACGAACGGACTTGTGCTTTGTATAAGATTAGAAGCTGTTCCGGTGTGAAGTACCGCCGGACTTTTGCTAGAACGCCGAGTTTCCTAGCAGCTACCTCGGCTTTGGACTCAATGAACCGCCCAAAGTTGAGGTCTGAGGAAATTTCTACCCCCAAGAGCTGAAGGCGGTCGGTGCACGCCAGGGATACATTCTGGAAAGCAGGAGCCAAGGTGAACGGGCTCCTTTTGGCGGTGAACAAACACGCTTGTGTTTTGGCGGCGTTGAATCCCACAAGATTGGCTTCGCCCCATTTGGAGACTGCCTGAAGTGAAGCATTCGTCCGCTCCACCATAGCCTCCCTTTCAGACTGGAGTAGCTCTTTACTAGCCCGAGGAGTTGGCAGGTATCTGTCTACAACTGTGCTATCATCTGCATACCCATAGATACCGGGCATCAGCAGATCGTTGATATGCAGGAGGAAGAGAGTTGCAGAGAGAACAGACCCCTGAGGAACTCCGGCATTAGTCGTCATGGCCTCTGATGAGCATCCGTCGACAACAACTCGGAGAGACCGTTCACTCAGGAAGTCTTTTACCCAACTAATCAGGCCAGGGGAAATGCCGTACGCTGAAAGCTTACTCAAAAGGCTAGCGTGCCATACCCTGTCGAAGGCCTTCGAGACGTCTAGAGAAACCGCAATCGCTTCCCCATTCCTCTCGAGGGCCTCGCCCCACAAGTGGGTGGCATAAACTAGTAGGTCCCCAGTAGATCGATTGCGGCGAAACCCGTACTGTCGGTCACTGAGGAGATCGTTACCTTCCAGGTATGCCATGAGGCGCGAGTTCAATACACGCTCCATAATCTTGCAGAGTATGGAGGTTACCGAAATCGGCCGATAGTTGGTTGGATCGGCACGACTGCCCTTTTTGGGCACTGGTTGTACATTGGCAAGCTTCCAGGACTTGGGCACCATGCCAGTCCTAAATGAGAGGCGATACAAGCGAGTCAATACAGGAGACAACTCGGCTGCACAAGCCTTGAGAACTATCGCTGGAATACCATCTGGTCCACTAGCTTTATTCACGTCTAGACGACACAGCGCTCTCAGAACTTCTTTGTTCCTTATGCGAATCTCGGGCATCGAGGTGTCACAGAAAGGCAGAGTCGGTGGAGTAGCACCACAAGTGTCAAGACGAGAATTATGGGCGAAGACTTATCCCCAAAGTCCGTGGGCCATTTGAAGGTTTCCCCTCGAAAAGAAAAAAATGTGTCTATTATATTTTTATTCCATTGATTTATTTTTGAACATATTTTATAATATTTTTAAATATTTCTTTAAAAAAAAAACATTAAAAAAATTATTTAAAAATATAAAAAATAGTGTCCCACCGGTATCGGGAACAGGGAATATTATTATTATGTGTCAAATAAAATATTTTTCTTCTTCTTCTTCTTTATTCTTCTTCGTCTTTCTTCTTCTTCTGTTTTGAGGAAATCTTAAACTGTTTTATCGAAATTTTTCTACAACTATATGGCTTGCTGGCTGGCATATAAAAAACAATTTTCTTGGAAAATCTGTTAATACTTAATTTAATTATAATTTTATCGTAATAATACTTCTAAATTCACCTAACATAATATTTTGATTAAATGAAAATTACGGGAATGACGGATTCTATATACAATCTCCACTTATCAAAATTTTGCACACTTTACGTTATATGAATATATATTTATTTACAAATTGTTAAAATTAATGATGATATAAAATGAGAGAAGGGAAGAAACTGTTGAGAATTAAAGAGAGAAACAAAAAAAAAATTTTTTTCTTGAGAAAAGTGGCCAAAATACTAACAACTAGTCAAATGAAGAGTCAAATATGTCGGCTTATGGTGGCCATCAGTGTCGACGTCACACAAAATTCACAGTCACAGTAATATAGAATCACAGGAAATGATATAGGGATAATAAAGAAATACCTTACTTCAGTTCAAGGTATTTATTCTAGGGTCGAGTGATCACACTACAACGACTTTTATACACAGAAAGTGACAAGCATAAAAATTCACTATGAAGGTAGAAAAATATAAAAATAAATAAACGTAAAATTGTCAATGTTTATTCTTATTTAAAAAAGACCGAATGCTCTAATACTTTTAAGTATTCGAAAGGAAGTCGCAATACCTGTTGAATACCGTAATTAGAGACACAATAGAAAGACAATAGGTATGCGGACGCCGGCGTCCTCTCGGGGAGTAATTAATTAAATAATTTGAAGGGAAGTTATCAAATGAAATCCTAATATAAATTCAACAGGATATAGCAATATTTTAAAAGAACTCAGCAGAAAGTGATCATATTAAATTCTTATCAAAATAATGAAATAATAGTTTTGTGCATAAATACCTGCTTGCTGATGTTATAATCAGACCCCAGTCATCACCCAACCCCGTGGCACTAGTGTTTCAATCTCAAACGGCTCAAACATGGTTCTGTAAAAACCCTAACAACCAAATTAAATTGTATCGATAGCTAAATCTACATCTCAATCGAACTGATTGAACCGTGTATCATAACCATGAAAATAAATCAACACCCAAGTATGCTAGTCCATTAATATTCTGAAAAGAACTAACCCAATAAAACGCTTTGAAACGATTTCTTTACCCGAAGTAGTGCAGGTCAATCCCCTGTAATTCCGTATGGTAATAACCGCCGTCGTTGGTTGGTAATGGCACAAAATAGAGAGGAATAGAAGGTCGCTTATAAAAGGTGCAGTTTTGAATCTGCAAAAAAATTCAGGAAGCAATTATGTTGGTGATTCTCGAACCAAATCTAGAATGAAAAGGATATCGGAGCCGCGCACAGGCGCGCAATAAATTGCAACGGATGATTCTGGTTTTTTGAAGAGGTTTATGGATGTTTTTATAATCATGCAGATTACGAGTACGACATGCATGCGGGATTGCCCCGCCCCGTACGCGTCCCGTGTGCGCACTACAATAAATACTTGTACGTATTTATGATAAGGATATACGCATGCGGATTTACTCCGCATGCGTGATGAAATCCGCATGATAATAAAAACACCCTAAGAAATTAATTCTGAGTGACAAAAAAAAAAGACTAAAGTAATAAGCATTATTGATTATTGGCCAGCTGGCATTGTATTTTTATATGATTACTAGCTGGGGGTCTACTCTTTTTCTCCGAAAAACGATGTTTCAGAAGAAATTTCGCGTATTTCCTACCACGGTTCATTCCACAAACTTCGTACCGCCTAATAGTCTATGAATATCCATATTTTTAACACCGTTTAAACCTTCTCTGAAGTATCACGAATATTTCAATACCAAAATTGGTCAAATCGGTCCAGCAGTTCTCGAGTTTTAGCGAGACTAACGAACAGCTATTCATTTTTATATATAAGATTTACTATTTTTATAACAACCTCCTAAAATGAGAAGATTCAAAACTGTACTTTGTCTACAACTAGCGAAATATAAGTATACAAAAAGACTCACTTATTTTTTTATGCAATAATTCAGTGTCAAGTTTAGAAAGTATTAAGTTTTTAATATTGTATACAGTCACTTGGTTTTTTATTAAAATAGCACAGCATAGCATCAGTCTTATAATGTTCCTACTGCTGGGACTCAGGCCTCCTCTCTAGGAGAGGGAATAGGCCATAATCCTAAACCTGGACACACTGAGTACAAGTATAAGCACATTCGCAACTGTCAATTTTTCAAAGATGGCCGCCCTTTGCATGAAGTTAACCTTCTGTTTCTACAATCTATTTTCTCCGTAATAGTATTCATTGAAAACGTTCCCCAAGGGATTCTTTCAGTTACTTCAGAGTCTCAAAACTTCTACTGTTATTATAATTGAACGATTTTTTGTCGGAATAGGAATAATTTTGAGGAATTAGAATTCGGTTTGGTTGTGGTTGGAATATTTTTGAAAGTTCTATCTTGTTATTGTCTTCATTTCAAAAATGATTTTAGGGTGTAAAAATAACTTAGGGCTGAAAGATTTTGTGTTTATTTTTATCACACTATCTTAAAAGTTTTATGCTGATACTGCTTTCTTTTCGGTGGGAAAATCATTCAATGACATCTCCGTGCCCTTGAGTGGGGCCGAAGATAAGTAGTTTCAGACTTTTACTGACAAAAAACCCACTCCTGTTCCTCCATTGCCTTTCATACCAGGGCAAAATCTTCCTTTCAGAAACCGAGCCTGGCCCCGGCAGGCTTCGACCATGCTGGGCCCCTACGGTTTGCTGAAAACTTCTTGAGGCGTGCGTGGAAATGTTGCGCCATCGACGACTTGGGCTCGGTCCTGACGGTTACTGAACAGTCGGACGACGAGCCACCCATTACTCGCCTACAGTGGCCAGGTGCTGATACTGTTAGAAGTTCTGAAGAATTATTTACTTTTGATTTCATTAACTTAAAAGTAACACCTAAAATGAAAACCAACAAAAAAGTTATAGCTTAGCTTTTTCTTCTTCGTATCGCTGCCTCGGCAGTATATAATACTGGCATCAGCAGCTTCGCCAGTGTACAAAGTTTCATCGAAATCCATGCAGCCATTCGAGCGTGAAGAAGTAACAAAAATACACTCACAAACTTTCGCTTTTATAATACCTAATTTAAATTCCGGTTTAAGAATTCTCGAAAACATAGTTGAGCCCAAACAAATTACCCACAAATAGATAAAACAAACCCTAAGGTGCTTCTCGAAGCTCACTTTGGGCAATCCTGTATGATAATGAACCCACATAATAGTATTCATTGGACTGGCAATGGATTCGGTTGGAGAGGATCACGGATTGCTCCTAATACTATTGTTTGAATAGTTTTACTTAGGAAATTTAGGTTTCTCTAGTTTTTTTTTTTTTTTTTCCTGGAATTTATTTATTTATTTAATTCTTTATGCACACAAAAGTACAGGGAGGAACTTAATGCCTGAGGGCATTTTTTACCAGTCTACATCTGGTTTTGTTTCCTACATTATATTTAACGAAGAATTTTCTGAAAAATATCTGTTGGATTTTTTATGTATTTTCTAAGAATAACTTACATTAAGTTCCTAAGAAAAAGAAGACATCGTGTTGGAAACCCATAAGCGCACGCATTAAATTGCGTGTACAGCGAAGGAGTGGAATTCTCCGCCGGAGTCTGTGTTTCCCGAGCTACAACAAGACTTAACAAAAATGAATTTTATTTTGAGTTACTAGCTGTGCCCGCAACTTCGTTCGCGTGAACGACGAAACTTATCAATGAGCTTTTTGTGTAAAGTACTATTTGTGTAGAACTTTATCTATCGAGCATACCGGTATTAATAATTCTGTCCCGGCGCGGGCCCTTTGTGGCTAATTACAATAGAAACGGGTGACGTAACCTACGACAAACTTATTATTTGCGGTTGGTACAGTAATCGGGTCTAGGGATCGAACCGCAAAATTAAGTTTGTTTTTTAATGTATATTCTTTTCCAGAATAAAAAGTACCCAGTGTGGTGCCCAGGATATTAAAGAATAATTATACCAAGTTTCATCGTAATCGAACCGGTCGTTTTTACGTGATGCCTGAACAAACAGACAGACAGATAAAATTTTTTTTAATCACTGGTTGCGCCAATTTGCTATGATCCGCGACTTTGTTTTTTGTAATTTGTTTTTTTGGCCTAGCAATCCTATACCATCCGTTTCCCTTCCACCCGCACGACCGCAAGAAATGATTTGACATTGACGTGTGTGCATCGATTGTGAATGTGACCGCACCGCTAAAACCGCCCGCTCGAAATTACAAGAAAATTGGCTATTTCGTGATCCAACCATTCAAAAACTCAACAATAGTGCAGTGTAGTGCAATACAGAAACCTGGCAGTGGTTAAATGTGCGAAGTCGAGGATCGCCGGCGCGGTGCCACGTGGAACCTTCGAGGTTAAAAGGTCAGTGTTCCTTCCTAATACTTCCGTCCCATCCAGGCACAGTATCTGCATATTGTTAACAAACCTTAGATCGCTTTTCAAACATACAGTCCATTAAAACATCAAGCAAATTCGCGCAACCAATCACATTTTTGGGTTCGGTATCGGTCTAGTAACACCCCCTGCCATTTATTTTTTTGATATTATCAATGTACAGAATTTTTACTTCTACAGATTTATTGTATAGATTTCTATGCAAGCGTGCTCCATTATCGACCATTTCGATTTCTGTGGAGTTTAGCCGTGGCCCTAGAACGCCAGGGGCACCTGTGTTAAGTATGATTTAAGTCAGTAAAAGTCTGACACGACCCTTCGCTCCACCCAAGAGTAGAAGATGTTATTAGATGATTTTCTATTAAAAAAAAGGTGAGATAGTAGTCAAATGCGAGATTATGATCGCATTACTACCGCGGTACTGTCTCTTAGTTTACCTCAATAAATAAAAAAATTAAAAAATGTCGAAGAGCTTAGTAATTTCTGTACTAATAATGTGTGCCATCGAGAAAACATACCAGATTAAGAAATTCTCTTCCACTTTTAACGTAATTAAAATAAAAACATGCGATTGAATCGCTAATGGGATGAGTTTGCTTCAAAAGACACTTTTGCGGAATTAAACCAATCAGCTAATAAATCATGTTTCCTACCCATGTTGGCTCTGAAATCCTCTGAAGCTCTCTGAACATATTTTTTCAAACCTTTTAGAAAGATTTGAGTGTTTAAGTGAAGATGCCTATTTATTTAATGAATAGAAAATTAGACGGGAAGGTTTTGAATTAAAAAAAAATTGTTTCTAAGAAATGTAGACCGTGTATTTTTTATGATTAATCGTAGACAGGAGGTAGGGAAGTAAACTGCCGATAAAAAACAATTTAATTTTCGATTTTTAATTCAAACTACGGTAATAGTAGGAACAGGTAGTGGCAATATTCATTATCATCTTCATTACGACCAAAAGACGTCCACTGTTGGACATAGGCCTCCCCCAAGTATTACCACAGCCAACGATCCTGTGCGTCTCACAGCCATCGGATTCCCACTACCCTCACCAGGTCTTCGTTGCGGGCCTTGCAGTATGCGGTTGCTACTGGCCTGGTGGCCCCCTCGAACATCTGTCGATATTTCTTAAAACAAACGGCTGAAAAACGAAACGGCGGATATTGAGTAACTTTGGTAGTTTTAAATAAATTAAAATAAAAGTCATTTATTTCAGTTACCGTTATGACCTATGTAAATATCATTCATTTTAGATTAGTTTTAGGAAAATATACTTTACGTTAGACTTTAACTGACTAAAAAACTCACTCCGTTGCCATTCATACCAGGACCGAGCCTTCTTTTACCTGTGAGGTTTTTTTTTTTTGGTAGGTAAAATCATCCGATGACAAGTCCCGCCCTTGGGTGGGGCGGGAAATAGTGTCAGACTTTTACTGACTAAAAACCTACCTTTCCGTTCCTTGCCTTTGTCCCGGGGCCCGTGGTGACACTCTCGCATAACCTTTGGCCCCAGTAGGCTTCGGCCCTGCTGGACCCCTACAGTTTGCTGACAACTCCTTGAGGCGCGCGGGAACAGTGCGCGCCGTAGACGACCTGAGCTCGGACCGGTCTGTTACCGGACGGACGGACAGCGAGCTACCCATTGCCCACCGTCCGCGAGCCCGCGCCTACGGTGGCCGGAAATCGGGATCGGAAACCCGGCGGCGGCGGCGGCGTGTGCGCCTTTGCCTAATGCGACCTGTGAGGTTGCTTTTTGTAAAACATCTAACCTAATTACAACATGAGACGAGATTATTCCTTCTCTAATACATTGGCATCGATTACCAATCTATTTCAGCGTGTATCATGCCGGACGCCGTGCAAACATCGGATAAACATCGTTCGGACATCGGACACCTCGTTTACTTACTATCTCTGTTCTGATTACGTCCCAAAGGGAGATAGATTTACAGCTGCATCCTATACTTCTACTGTAAACTCTAATATTGATGGATGGATGATATGAACACACTAATTGTGTTGTGATTATGATTTAGATGGACTGGGTTTTGGTTTAGCCCTGTTTTCTGTTGGAAATGTATTGCAAATATAGATACTGGTGCAGTTATTGATTGAGAGGCTTTTTCTTTGTGGTGAGAAATCATCCAATGACTTCTCCCGCTCTTGGGCGGAGCCAGAGGGCGTCTCAGACTTTTACTGACTAAAACTCACTCCTGTTCCTTCTTTGCCTTTGTTCCAGGGTCGTAATAGGTTCACTTTCACTCAACCTATGACCCTGGCAGGCTTCGACCCTGCTAGGCCCCTACGCCTGCTCTAAGGAGGAGTGGGAAAGCGTGCTAGACTTTTTTCTGACTAAAATCACACCTGCGTCTTTCAGTTGCTGTTTGCGTTCTAGGACCACAGGTTTCATTCCCAGAAATTCCCTGTGGACCTTGCAGGCGCTGCTGACTACAGTTTTACTGACATTTCTTTGAGACTAAATAAAAAAAATACTGCGTACCTTCGACTGTTTGGGCTAGGTCCTTGTTGGACAGGTGGACGACGAGCTACGCATTGCTCGTCACCCACAAGCTCGCCTGTGGTGGCCGAAGTTTGCCCTGCTATTCACAATGCCATTGGGAGGACCTATCAGCCTCTCGCTACAGGAGTTCCTCATAATCAGTTTCCAAATGAAACATGTCCTCTGCTGAACGTAGGTCTCCTCCGAGCACCGTTTTATCGACTGGTCTTTTGCGTCTTGAATCCATTAGATTACGGCAACCTTCACCAAGTTCACCTTGTGACATAGAAAAGTGTATGATCTTTTAACGTTAGCTCTTTTCATGAGGTCTTTTACGAATAAGAAATTAATTTATCTCATCAAATATGGAGAATCAAGCCCTAACAATTCAAAATCAATAAAACAAAAATGAAGTACTCACAATACATCCTAATTAAATTTACTTTCAAATATATTCCTTTTCCTAAATCACCAAGGGTTATCTTGTCTGATTAACTTCACCCATACTGAATTAAACATTACTCAATTCAATTCGAAATATTTTATTTTATATAGGCCTACATGGGCACATTTGAAATGTCGGAGTAAGTGTACATGTGTTGTGAGTTTACATGTTTTTCAACACACCCATTATAAAGAAGAGAGTTTAAATAATAAAAATATATTTATTTACAAAAAAAAAAAATAACCGACTTCAATGTTAAATACAGCAAATAATAAAAAAATAAAAAAATTGCATGACTTTGGTTTTTTTTTTTTTTTTTAACGTAGGTAAAATCATCCAATGACGAATCCCGCCCTTGGGTGGGGCGGGAAACAGTGTCAGACTTTTACTGACTAAAAACCTACCTTTCCGTTCCTTGCCTTTATCCTGGGGCCTTTGGTGACAGTCTCACATAACCTTTGGCCCCAGTAGGCTTCGGCCCTGCTGGACCCCTACAGTTTGCTGACAACTCCTTGAGGCGCGCGGGAACGGTGCGCGCCGTAGACGACCTGAGCTCGGACCGGTCTGTTACCGGACGGACGGACAGCGAGCTACCCATTGCCCACCGTCCGCGAGCCCGCGTCTACGGTGGCCGGAAATTGGGATCGGAAACCCGGCGGCGGCGGCGGCGTGTGCGCCTTTGCCTAATGCGGTCGGCCTCCTCCTTTACTAGCATTACTGCTTCGCAAAAGGAGGCGACCGCCTGCCACTCCTCCTCGCTCCGGAGCATGGCTTGAACCAAGCCCCGGCGCGAGAGATCGCCGCCGATCGCCCCCACGAGGACACGGCGATGCTCTTCCCAAGCGGGGCACACCTCGACTGTGTGCTCCACCGTGTCCACCGGGCGGTCCGCACAGTGGCGACACCCGGGCGTCGTCTCCGCACGAATCTTGTACAGGTACGGACCGAACTTGCCGTGTTCGGTCAGCACCTGCACCAAACGGAAGGTGACGACGCCGTGGGGCCTTTCCAGCCACGCCTCAAAGAGGGGCCTTACCGCCTCGATCGTGGCGTGCCCAGCACGAGGTTGCGACAGTCGCTCTCGCCATTTCACCATGAGATCCCGCCGGAGCTCTGTCCGCCATGCCGCGACTTGTCGCGGCAGCGGAGTTTCGCCCCGACGTTGCATCTCCACGCGTAAATCATGCATGTGTGCAAGGACTGTTGCCTCCAAATCCCACGGTGGTAGGCCAGCAAGGAGGCTCGCCGCTTCGCAGGACACCGTACGGTATCCGCGGATCATCCGGATGGCCATGACCCTCTGGCAGGCGGTTAGCCGGGCCGCCACTCGCTTACGTAGCGATGGCGCCCACACCGGCGCACCGTAAAGGGCCATGGACCGAACGATGCCTGCGTAGAGCCTCCGGCAGGAGGCGTCTGGACCCCCCAGGTTCAGCAGGAGCCGCTTGAGCGCAGCCCCAGTCGCATTCAATCTGGGAGCCAGACGTCGGAAATGCTCCTTGAAGTTCCACCGGCTGTCGAGGACGAGTCCCAGGTACTTCATCGTCGACCCGACGCCGATGTGAACTCTTCCTACCGTTAATTGGGAGCCCGGAGGTGGCGCGCTCCGAGGGCCGTGAAAACACATGGCCTCGGACTTGAGCAATGCCATCCCGAATCCCAATTGCTGTATCCTCTCCACGACTGTCGCAACCCCGCGCGTGGCTAGTTCGACCGCCGCCTGGTACGACCGTCCCCGCGCCAGGACCAGCGTGTCATCTGCGTAGCAGACCACGCTGACCCCGTCGGGGAGGTCGGCGCGCAGCACGTAGTCGTACCCGATGTTCCACAAGGGCGGCCCTAGTACCAATCCCTGCGGAACACCGCACGACATCTCTCACCGTTTCAACTCCCCCTGATGACCGGGGTAGATGATGAACCTGTCCGACAGGTAGGCCTCGATCACCCGACAGAGGTAGTCGGGCACCCGGTGGTACCGGAGTGCCCTACCAATGCAACTCCAGGGCAGGGAGTTGAAGGCGTTGGCGATGTCCAGAGACACCGCCAAGACACACCTGCCCCGGGACACCGCATCCCCCGTCGTGAGGGCTCGCACGCGCATGATGGCGTCCACAGTGGAGCGCCTCCTGCGAAATCCGAACTGGCCGTCCGCAAGATCCGGCCCCTTCCGTGCCAGATGCACGACGAGGTGGTCTGCAATTACTCTTTCAAAGAGCTTGCCCACCTCGTCGAGCAGCACAATGGGCCGATACGCGGACGGAGAGTCCGCGGGGCGCCCCGGCTTCGCGATAAGGACCAGTTTCCCCATCTTCCAGCGAAGCGGGAACTGGCCCCTCTCCATGCATGCGCTGAAGAGCCCTCTCAGTCGAGACCCGAGTTCCTCCATGGCCAGGACCCAGGCTTTTCCAGGCAAGCCATCGGGTCCTGGGGCGGTGTTCTTGGCACTCAGCCTTCGCACCGCCACTCTCATCTCCACCTCGGTCACCTCTGGAGCATTGGTGCCGTCGTTGCCGTCGTGGTCCGCATCGGACACCGCCGCTGGTGGCGGAGCCATAGGCGGGGGAGTATGCTCCCCTCGCGTAGGGAACAGAGCGCTCACCACACCCTCCACGAGCTGGGGCCGGAGACTCTGAGTCAGCGGGGGAGCCCATGGGCGGAGTTTCTCCATCACCATTTTGTATGGGCGTCCCCACGGATCGACGTTCAGAGACTCCAGCCACACGTTGCGGGCCTCGAGTTTGGCCCGCTTTATCTCCGCTCGGAGGGTGCGCTTTGCCGCTCTGTATCCCTCATACAGCTCCGCCTCTATGGCCTCCGCACCCGGTGGACGGGTGCGGCGCCTGCGGTGTCTAGTATACCGGCGTCGCGCAGCATTGCACGCATCGCGCAGTGCCGCAATCTCTGGCGACCACCAGTGTACTTGGCGCCGGGCACGTCCTGGCCGGACTCGGGGCATGGCCGCGTCGCAGATTTGCGACATGGCCACCTGGAACCAGTCCGCCTCGACGTCGATGTCGACAGGCCTGTCCGGTGCTTGCACCCAGGCCTGTACTATCGCGGCTTCCTGGAGCAGGTCCCTGTCCAGCTGCCTCAGCGCCCAACGCGGACCACACGGGGTCTGTCGGACCGGCACGGTCGAGGTCTGGGCGGAGACGTCAAACCGGATGTACCGGTGGTCGGAGAACGTCTCCACCTCCTCTATGACGCGCCAGTCGACGACGCGCGGTGCCAGTGCAGGGCTGGCGAACGTAACGTCCACCACCGACTCGCCCTGCATCCGCACACACGTGGGGACAGAACCCCGGTTTTGTACGACTAGGCCCTGCCCTAGGGCCGCATGACTTTGGTAACAATTCTTTTTCAATTTTTATTTTTATTTGATACTCACTTTCGAAATTAAATTGGTTGAATTTTTTAATTCATATAAACTAGTGCTTCACTGCGATTCCACCTAATAGTAAGCAGTGATGCAATCGTTGATGGTGAGGCGCACTAGTTTAAGGGAAAAAAAATGTATTTTTTTTTCCTTTTTAATGTTTTTTTATGTCGATGTTTGTATCACAAACATTATGTGCAGTCAAAATCCCCATTGGGCGAATAACTTGTATCAGGTTTCCTGGTTAATAACTTCTATCAGAGCCCAATAAACACTTGCACAAAACTCACCGATCGCTAGGCAGCAGTAATTCCCCCGGCCGCCGCAGAACCTCCAGGTGGAATAATTAGCTGCCGTAACGATGCCGGGCGTTAATTGAATCTAATTGCGATGCTTTGCTAGTGTGGCCATGGCTTGCGAGAAATTTCTACGTTTATGATTTAGTTAAGGGTCACTTTTGCAGGGCAATGAACGAATTTATGAAAACTATACTCTATCAGTTTAGGTAGTTAACCAAACGTAAACAATCTTAATGACTTTTTATAAAAAAAAAAAAATCGTATAGAAGACATCCAAAGGTTATTTAAATTTAGTTAATTACCTAACATTGTTTTAGGTAAATAGCTAATAGCAACCATTTTTAGATGACATTTTTAGATAAAAGACATGTGGTGTTAGTTTACCTTTAGTTAATCACTTAAACAGATAGAGTATAGTATTTGCCTTCACTGTTGGGGATATAATATTATAAGACCGACAGGACAAAATCAGCTATCGGGGCGGTTTTCCACCAGAAATAATACTCGTCTGGTTGGAGGATCCTCCCTTTTCAATAATATTAGCAATATTTGGTCAGATAAAACTACGCCAAATTACGCGTCTAAGAGCCAAATTCACCAATAAACTAATCGCGATTCGTTCAAACAAAACGCAGTTTGAGCGACTTATCGAGATTATAGCTTCATTTTGCGACTAATCGAGATTATTGTTTCACCGCGATGACTTGAACCTAGTTTACGCTAAACTCAGTTTCAATTCTTTTGTTGTCGCCCATGTTTACGACACGGGTCTTTAAACTAGATTACGCTGAGCTCAGTTTAGTTGAATTAAGTTTTTATTTTGAATGATGAAATCAGCCCTAAGTACGCATAGATTGGCGTTTATCTAACTACTTAGGTACCATCAAAGATATTTTCGCCTGACCATCGCTAAGTTCATTCTTGCTTGCACTCGATCCGAAAACTACAAAGGGTTTGGTTTGGCGCCACGCCACAGGATTCACCGAGATTTTTTTTAAGTGATCATGCAGAAATAACCGCGATAGTACATAAAAGTTTATAAAAATACAATATGATTTGTTTGCTATCGCAAGTTTGCATTAAATAGAACATCATAATCATCGGACCACCAGACGTACGGTGATACATCCCACCCATATGGACGAAACGTTTTGGGAACATAATATGGTGCAAATTCCCTACGAGTCTGTATTTTCTGATAGCCACAACCAGGGAGTTTTTAGGTCAAGAGTGAATATTTTAATTCTAGGAAAGAGAGGTTCATCGTAGCCCACATCATCCCTTACCATCAGGAGAAGTTGTGGTCAAACGCGGGCCTATAAATAATAATAAAAAAAATAGCATATAATTATGTTTCTTCATAGATTTTATTAAATTAGATGTGTTTCAACCTGAATTCAGTCACGTTCACAGTGTTAGGGTTTAGCTTGTGATGATCTTTTAGTGCTTGTTTATGAAGACGCGGCGAGTTGGGTTTTCGTCTTACATTGCAGCCGCGGACCGTGTCAAAATGGCAATGTACGACGACCGCTACCGCCGACGTGCGCTAGCTTCTGAGGTTTTATAAGTGCCCATGTAGGCTTATGTAAAATAAACGAGTTTGAGTTTGAGTTTGACCGCTCAACGCGCCGCGCAACGCACTCCGTCTCCGTAAACAAGCCCTTAGAGTACGAGTATCATAGAGTAGCATAGAGCGAATGACATGATAAGAGGTACTTACGAACAAACAAGGCGACATAAACATATATGTATAAGTGAACCTTGTTCTGTTTAGGGATGATGATTTTCTTTTTTGTACTTTAGTTTTCTCCTATATAAATTTAATTGTTTAGTGAATAAATCCTTTTGTCGTAAGCAGCATTGTTACATGACTGGAATCAAATTCGAAAATATCATGGATACAAGAGTTAGCGTGCTTGTTCGGGCCTCGTCCCGCAGCTGACTGATTCGTGAATTTACACCACAACCGCACTTCGGAACAGTTAATGGAAAACGTTTTATAGTCCGTTCTAAATTTTTCATTAAATCAAAGTTTTAATTGTGTAATTTTTTCTGATAAACCTCAAACTATGTGCTGCTGTTTTTCTCGTTTCCAAGGTTTTGTAACCCTTGTAATATGATTTTTAAAATAATTATGTATTTTTCCGATACAAAACCAAAATCATGGTAATTGTTGACTCATAGCTCGATAGATGGCATTGGGTTCGAAGTAAATCGCAATAATGGTCACGATGTATTATGCTAATAATGCTGTACACAGATATAGATCGAAACAATAGTACTTATTGACTTCTACCACGGTGGCCAGTACTTAAGGGCTGGTTCTAGTCATTGTTTTTTTTGTATGAACTTCGCTCGGGATTATGTCGTCTTCGCGGCCCCAAAAAAGCGGTTTTATTTTTATATAAAAAAAAAAACAACAGCTATTCAAGATTTTTGTTCTTGCGAAGCGCTTTTAAATAACAAGCTTTATTTTTTTTTTGTAACTTTCAAATAGTTCCGTAACGTAATCTCGTAGATAAATACGTTTGAAATCGTAAATTAGGGCCAGATTCGCGATTTTTTTTTTATCGAGCCAACTAATTTATATTGTGTTTACATTTTTGCCAAGCAAATATTCAATTTTAATAAAATGAATTTTCATGGTGTTCTCTTTTATATTTGTGGATTTAAAAAAGGTCAAAATCAGTAGAACCGGGCCTTAACACACATTAAAAACATAACATCTTCAAGATGGACATTAAAAAATCAAGCGGCACAGAGCATGCGATTACCGAGAAATTATTACAAACTCGTTCCCAACTCCTGAGTAAGAAAGGTGCAATAAATTAAACGCGAGCGCTCACAAAAGACTGCTCGTGAATGGGACCACCACACTGTTCTGTCAGCTCAGACAAAGCGTCACTGCGATTATACGACTCATTATAATTAACTTGCGGATTTTATGAGGCCTGTTCATACTGCCATTTTGTTTTTTTGATTGAAAATAATTTTTAAATGATGGCGGATGTGGAAATTCAACGGATGCAGATAGAATGAAATTGTTTTTGGATTTAGAGCGTGCAATAACTGTAATGGTATTCGGGTTTGGCAGTTGTTTGATTATTCTGGATTTTTTTGTATTTAATTACGTTTACAAAGGAATACCATGTGGGAGTTTGGATCTGAATTGTATTTAAAAGGTCTGGGTTTTTCAACAAAAAACACAGTAAATCCACAACAAAATAAGGTCGAAACCCGTAGAATCGCAGCAGCTAACTCGCCAATGCAAATCCTCGCTGTGTCGACTCAACGTGTCGCGCTGTGGTGCGACAGTAATAGAGTTAATGCGATTAGTCGCACTGTTAATAGCCGGCTTTACCGTCGTGGCGGTAAATCAGTGACCCGCAGGTGTTCCACTTTATCATAATGTTCACGTGAACTTGGAGGAATCTGGAGAAGAAAAAATGGTTCCTGGAAACTTGGGACAGAAGGAGCAACATAATTGTCATGGTAAGGTACCCCGGCCTTGGATTTGGTGAAATATTGCTGTTTTGAGATATATTAGATTTGTTACACGTGCCAAGTCTTATTTGCTGGAATCTTATTTCCTGTGTTGAAATACCATTGGAAATCAGTAAAGGAAACTGTTATGGGACAACCTGCATGTATTAGAACTAAAAATTTAAAGACCTCAGATATTTACCAATCCAAATTGGACCCGCGTGGTTAGATTTCGGCCCATTCCCAGTATCCATATCCCATAACCAGTGGGTCACAGCATTTTATGGATAATATGGTGATTATATATGCTTATACTTATAATACCACTGCGATCCTATTATCTCAAAGGCATAGCTTGTGAGGCGTAGCTGCAATCTGTTAACAAATTCACTTTGCTTTTGATGAACCAACTTTTACAGAGTGAACACAACGATATTTTTTTCCATTACTTTTTTTGCAGTTATGGTATGAAAGAGTTTTTTCTAGAAATAAACATCACTTTGGAGGTAAGCAGAATAGAGAGTAAAGTCACACAGTCATACCTCCTTTGAAAAGGGAGGATCCTCCGACCAGACAAGAGTTATGTCTGTTCGGTAGATGATTTCGGGCTGTTCTATATGTTCAAATCGCGCGGAGAACTTTACTTGCGCGCTGCAGGATTAGTTCTTATGTGACTCCATAGATGTCGCTACATCACCTTTGTACCTATTTTTCTGTTTCTTGTTTTTTGTTGAATATCTGTACATAAATTGTTAAATGAATAATTAGGGATCTAGAATGACGGATCTGTTTATTATTGAAAATTAATAAAGTTTTTTTTTCAAACTCTTTTTTTATCACCACAAAACTGCCGATAGCTAAAACAAACCAACAATTTCTTACCAGAATATAAAGCCATTTACGAGTACGTCTTCCTCATCTACAACTTGGGCCGTTATAATAAAATCAAGAGCCAGTAATAACAAACAAATAACATAATCAAGAATTGATTGGCTCCCCCTGTCAGTGGAGTGTGCAGAGCCGTGGAAAGGAAGGTGATTCGCGGTAATAGAGTTGAAAAACAAATGTTAATCCAGCTCGTTGGGTTTTAGAGACTCCGACAATGTTTGGTCAGTTTTCAGAGTAAAGTAATTACTGAAGTTTGTTTATATACTTTGTTGGAAGGGTAATGGGCGATGGTTATTATACCTTTATGTTATTTATTTTATCCTAGCTTTTTTTTTAAGGTGGGGGTGCTTCCGGACGGCTTGACATTTTATAGAAGCTTGTACCCATGCATGTCTGTTATAATAGAGGCGAAGTCACATAAAAATAAGCCAAGGACATTGGCTTATTTTTATGTGACTTCGCCTCTTCCCTTAAGGTTCAAGCTTAGTCTGTATCGTATTTTATCAAAATCGGTTTGGAAGTTTAACTGTGAAAACGTAACAGACAAACAGTTATTTTCACATTTATGATGTTAGTATGGATCATTGACTGTCATTATTACGTGTATTATTATTACGTGTATACCTGTGCTTTGTTGATCACCTAATAGTCTCAATTAGTGGACAGTGCGTCCAAACATTAAAAGAGTACTTCACCGTCATTTATTATAAAAAGAACTCGTCATTCATATCAAACAATTTACTGGTTTTCTTCTACAATACAATATGTTCATTGTATTTCTTTTATACCAAAAAATCACTAAAACTTACATTAAAATCTATTTATAATTGAAACCACACAAAAAGCACATTCCCACAAAACATAACCCAAAAACCTTTGAGAACATAATAGAAAACTATATTTCCTCAAACCATTGCGACTACATACGTGACTTCAAACCTTACATCGGATCGAAAAGAAACTACTTACAAACTGGGTACCCACATCCCGCAAAAGAAGTAGACCAGAACCGAATAATGGTTTAACAAAGACGCAAAAGTCGAAGTTCCGAAAGCAGGAAGCGAAGCTGCGGACAAACAATTTGAGAAAGAATCAAGTGCGCTGAGAAAACATTGGACGGGATTTTGCATAGTCAGTGGCTGAGAGGTATGACGTCTGGATGCGATCAGAATAAACGAGTAAATAGATTATCCCAATTTCTATAAACTGGAACTTTATTCCCAGTTACTGAGATTGCACGTGCTGCATATCACAACTAGCTTTTGCCTGTGGTTTCATCAGCGTAAAGATGGATTTCCTTATAAAAACTTTGGATTCCTGTTTTACTATCTTAGGAGGTGATCTTTAGACACTCCAGTTTTTTTTTTTTTTTTAAAGAAACTTCTGTGTGTTGCGCTGTTGTTCAAGGGTTTGGGCTGGGCGTTGATGAGTGAGCGAGTGAGTCAGGACTTAGCCTTTAGATATACAGATGTGGGTAAGAGCATGTCGGAAATAGATAAATTTGGAATGAAAATTTGCGCTCAGATTGGGAATTCTAAGTTATTCCAGAGAAGACGGTGGCCCTGTGATCACGTGTTGAAGTCCAATTATTAGACTCCTCAGGGATATGCCCTAACAGGCGTTGCATAGAAGGGGTTCCAGAGTAGTTTTTCAAGAGATAATGTTTTACCCCGTTCTTCGAATGTATTCACACACACTCCTTATTCCCCAAGAGTTTAGGCGCCTTTTAAAGTTTTCCCTCAAAAAAAGGACGGTATTGTGAAAAGTAACCTTCTTCTTGATGACTGATGGTTGGTGGTATTAAATTTCAGCCGAAAGCCAGCACCAGACGGCTGCTACGTAGTTGTCTGGTATTATGCTAAAATAGACCTATTTGCAGCAGCCGTAAGACACATAACTTTATTGTTTTTTTATTAATTTTCTACATTTTCTTTTTAAAAACTTGTATTCTTTTTTATTTCTTTAAAATGATTTTAAAAGATTTCACCTTGGAGCCTCTTCCAGGAATTCTTTCCCTCCTTGTCCCAGGCAATCGTGGCCTTTGGAAGCTCGCCAAACACACAGAGAGATGAAATTTAATACGGGACGCCATTGAATATTTATTTATGATAATATATAATGATTTATGCTCGGACTGCTTACGGCTCATAATTTTTCGTGCTCTTCTGATGTAACGAAACTCCACGAAGATGAATGGTATGACAGCGTATGTATTGTTGTTTTGAATTGTTTATGCTTGAATAGAGGTTCAGGCCTCGTACTTGGAGCTAATGTGTATTGTTTTTAGAGGGAGTGGCCTTGGACGAAGATTGTTAATTTCACTAAGTGATTTTGTGATGGACTAGCGATTTCCTGTGGTTTCTCGTGGTTTATTTCACAGAAACTTTATTATATTTTTGGTGTTAAAGAAACAGCTTACCTCAGGCACTCATCTAACAAACAAACCATTTTACCTGTACCTATATAATATTAGAATTACTAAGTTGCCTGCCAGGCTAAAAAGGGATTGGGCTCATCAGCCACATGCACTCTGACCGTTGTGCAAGAGTCTCCACAATATGGGTGCCTGAAGATGGACGACGTCGCCGAGGTCGACCTGGGAAGAGGCGGCGAGATGAGCTAGACGCCTACCGCTAGGGCTGCTTCCAGGTGGCCCGAGAGGAAAATACCTGGAAAAAATTGGGGCCTTTGCCCAGCAGTAGGAAAGTATAGGCAGAAAAAAAAAGTTCTACAGAAAGGCGTTTTAAATACTGCTTTTTTAACCTTACCTGGCATTATCAATAACTTTTGATTCGTAGGTGCGTTCAAAAACATGTAAACTCGCATATACAACACACCCAGATCGGGAACACCTATTTGCAGGTCATACAAATATTTTTTTCATACAAGATTCGAATCCACGTCACGCAACGCAGCAGTCAATAACTTAAACTGGGTGCCAAACGTGCCGGCAATAGTACTCGAGTTTACTAATTTAGTAAATATAATTATCCCTTCAAGTTGTTACATTAGTCATAAATGAGGGAACCTTGTCATGTAACGCAAAGGGCAACTAAAGAATACAGGTGGCTGTCAGTCTTTTACTGACTAAAAAGTCACTGCTCAATAGAACCATCCGGCACCTACCGGGGTTCCGGATCGCTTTAATGAGCTTTAAAACTAAAAGACTGACATAACCATTCGCTCTACCCTAAAAAAACTCACATCAAATATCTTGATTTTCAAGATTTTACGAGTACAAACTGACATAAAAGAAAACCATGTCCAAATTATGACGCAAAATCTTATCTATCTCCCATGGCTTAGAAACAGTTTAGCATCAACAACTCGATACAGTTAACTAGAAAACTTTGATATTGCCGACATGTAGGCAAACAGCGATACAAGTGTAACAAGAGTGATCGGAACTGTTCGAACTTGAACGAAGTGCCCCGAGTGGACTACATAGATTGGCAGATGAAGTACGCCTGTCTTACTATGAACAAGAAGGAAGCATGCATAAAGGCTTGAATCCAATAGGTTATCGACATGGATGTATTGTAAATCCCCTTTACATTGCTATCTCAAATCAAGCTAAAAGGTAGTTTTACACCGGTGAGGTGAGGCGTAGATGGACTAATAAGCCCGTTACCTGAATTTAAGGGACTTATTAGACCCCGTAAAGTTTAAGAAACTAAATGCTTTTTTAACTGAATTAAAAATACATTTAAAAATGTTTAATGGGATACGAGGCCAAAAGGACCCCGTATTAAAGTAAATACATAATTGCATTCTGTTTTAATAAAGTGTCTTAGTTATATATTTATCTCTTCCCTAGACTAAATTAAATTGAAGTTACGGCCTCCACACTGCAAAGAAGATTACGTTTTTTTTAACTGCACCGCAAAAGTCACATACGAGGCGTATCAGACCTCGTTCCGCACTGAACATGTCAAATGTGAACTAATTACAAAAATGTATAACCTTACTAGTAACTTAATGTTAAAAGATACATTGAAGTTGGCATATCTAGTTAGATTAAAACTCCAATATCAATAAAGAAAAAAAACTACGTACTTATGTTATGCAAAATAAAATACACTTCTCCACATCACAATTAACAGGGCACGACGAAAATGTCCCCAAAAAACTGACGGCATTGCTTTGGGCAAAGAACAAGCCAGTCTTATGGTTATGCAGTGTCTATCAATAAATACGTTTACAAGTCAGCTTTATGAGCATAACAATAAACAAAAATATTTCCTTAAAACAAACGTCAAAAAACATTTTATTTTTTACAAATCTTCCTTATTTCAATACGCATTCATGCTACAGATGTCGTCTCTACTTTGAAGTATTAAATAATAGCTGAAAAGAAAAAAATACTTCATTAGCAGGCCGAGGAAAACGACTGTCGAATATAATTCCACTGGAGTGAAGTTGAGTGTGGGTAAGCCGTATTTAACGCGAGACGTAGTCTAAGGTATGGACTTAGAGGCGCGGGGAAAGAAACGCAGGAAAAGAAACACGGGAAAAGAAGCGCGGTAAAATAAGCGCGGAGAAAGGAGCGCGGGAAAAGAAGCGCTGAGAAAGAAACACGGGAGAGAAGCGCGGGAGAGAAGCGCAGAGAAAGAAGCATAGTAGATAAGCGCGGAGAAAGAAGCGCGAAAAAAGAAACACAGAGGAAGAAGCATGGCAGAAAAGAGCGGGAGAGAAGCGTGGAGAAAGAAACACTGAGAAAGAAGCATGTTAGAAAGGTTCACCCTTGTTTGATAGAACAACGTTTGATATAATATTACTAAATCGAATTTTAGTTGCAATAAAGTCATTTCGAAGAATTATCCATTTGACCGAATAATTCATTGGTAAATTTTTATTTAGCGTAATTATTTATTTGAACTAATTTCATTAGAACTAATTTCATTTCGCCGAATAAAAGCATAACTTTTTTAAGCATAATATCCTAAAGCATAAATTTATTTACGCATAATGATAATAAAACATATTTTTATAGGTATAACAATGAAATAATTATTGCTTGCTTCATCCTAGCATCAAGCAAGCAAGCATACAGCATGCAAGCAAGCATGCAAGCAGGCATGCAGCAAACAAGCAAGCAGCAAACAAGCAAGCATGCAGCATGCAAGCAGGCATGCAGCAAACAAGCAAGCATGCAGCATGCAAGCAGGCATGCAGCAAACAAGCAAGCATGCAGCATGCACGCAAGCATGCAGCATGCAAGCAAGCATGCAGCATGCAGCATTCAAGCAAGCATGCAACATGCAGCAGGCAGGGTTTCTGTCACGGCTCCGGCGCTGCGGGCCTCCGGCGGTCCCGCGCGTGCTAATCGTCGCAGACGGCTTTCGCTCACCACCGCAGCTTCGGCTTGTTGGCCGGCTTCGCGGGCCGCCTTGCCCCTACGCGCCTACGCGATTTTAAATTACACTCTAGGGGTAGGACAAACAAGACTACGTGGAGTCGGTTTTGCAGCAATTCGGTTCTGTCACTAACTTTTGTTGCACAGCATATTAAATTTTTAACCAACAATATTATTTAATTATTGCAGAAACCTACCTACCTATACCTTTTGATCATTAGCGCAAATGTTGTTATAGCAAATAAATATTCGATGAACTGAAAATTCTGTCAAACGATATTATACAAAGTGATGATTTTCTTAAACGTTGTTCGATTTAGTAATATTATATCAAACGTTGTTCTATCAAACAAGGGTGAACCTGTTAGAAAAACGCGAGAGAGAAGCACGGAGAAAGAAACATGGGGAAAGAAGCGTATAGAAAGGAGTGCGGGATTAACCTGTTGAATACCGTAATTAGAGACACAATAGAAAGACAATAGGTGTGCGGAATAATTTAATTCATTAAATTAATAATCGAGAGCGGGAAAGACCCACTATCATAATAATATCGTTGATGATGATTGTAAAGATTAATGATGATGAATGATGAGTCAAAAGTATCAATGTAACTTAGTACCGCCAGTTATGGTTCAAATTAATTACTGATTCGGGTTTCCTTATATATATTTTTACTTTTGAAAGTAAGAAATTATCACTAAGGAATATACTTCCAGGGTTAAAAGAATCTCATTTGCTACTTTAGGACATGGTCTACCCATGCAATAAACAGTCTTTGTGTAAGTTCAAACAAAAATATATAAGTAGTTACTCATATTAGTCACATTACATTCAATAAAGGCGTGAGTATCGCCTTCCCTTGATTCTTCCAAACAAAGCGTTTTGGGAACACATTTATTATTGGTACAGCTATGGAGCAAATTTTCCTGCCGGAGTCTGTTTCCTGATAGCTACAAATTAGGGGTATTGAAGTCAAGAGTGAATAGGTTACTTCTAGGCAAGCGTGCTCCATGACGATGGAGCGTCTGTGTGCTTACGTGTGCTTACTTTGTGCGTATGTGTGCTTACCATCTGGTGAGATAATGGTCAAACGTGAGCCTATGCACAATAAAAAAAGGTTTGGTTACTTGAATATTTCATATTTATACCTGAAAATTTGTCAGTCGCGTAAAATCGCTTCCACTCCTGCTCCCGCTACAGTCACCACAATGTAGTCTCTCTCTAATTTCTAGGGCCCTGAGGCCTCTCTTTTATTTTACGTTTAATATTATTCTGGTAGGCTAATATTTGATGGGAGATTGGGCGGTTTTTGTTCGCAATCAAAGGTACAACCGCGTAAACCTGAATTAACTTTTGTGCTACACAACGCGGGTTTTTTTTCCCGACTAGTTGTTTGTTTTTGGATTTAGCTATTCTTTTGATGTTGTAAGTACATATTTTAAAATTATAGCGATTTAAAACAAAATGTTTAATTTAAAATGTTTGTCAGATTTTGTAAATTTTTTCAAAGTTTCATGAATACACTCATGAAACTTAATTTCACATTAAAAAATCTGACAAACGTTTTAAATAGGGCGACCGGTAATTAGTGAACGATATTAACCCCTTAGACTTTTACTGAACTCTTTCAAACTTCCCCGCAGCTCTCGCAGGCCTCCTCCATCCTCCTGCCATGCAATTTTTTTGACCTTTCTTTGAAATATACGTGAAGACTATGCGCTGTCGATTTAGACCTAATCCTTTCCGGAAGGCGAATTGACGAGCTACTCATTGCTTATCTCTGCGGTGAGCGGGAAACATCCTGCGACTTCCAACACCAGGAGCTTCTGCCTCGGTGGCACTAGAGGAATGAGGATGTCTGATCCGTCACAATTGCGGTTATATCCTCCGCCCACATTACTGCTTCGCAGAAAGACGTCACCGCTTCCTATTACGGCTCGCTTCAGTCCATGGACATGGGCATAGAGACCAGAGTCGGATACGAGATGTCACTGTCGCTGAAAAACCAAAGGATTAGTTGTGGTTTACATAATTATTTGTCGTTCTATGTATTTAATTATATTCGATCAGTCAAAGTCGAGCTAGATGGTGATGAGTTACGAAAATCTTAGTATTAAATTCGGCAGATACATGCAACTCTGTATTAGCTTCTTGAAGCAACAAAGTATTGATCATCCAACTAGCTTTTACGCTAGAAAACGTTGCACCGAGGAAATACGAGAACATTTCCACCGAACACAACTCATTCAATCGTACATAGTTACTGCAACTGGAAACTTGACGCAAACTTGTGGTTCCCAAACGTGTCAGCCAATAGAATTTAGTGTCTGGAACTTCATAAGACTTTGTGTGTGAGCATGCAGTTAGAGTAACTTAAGTTTGATATCCTGTGATGGGGCTAAGTGATTATTTTATCGAATGCACAAGTAACTGGGTTCTTCTTTGAGGTGAGAACTTATCAAATATCTCCTCTCGCTCAAGATGGAGCGAGAAACGTCAGTGTCAGACTTTTACAGACTAAATCTGTACGGGATGTTAGGATATTTCTGTTGCTAGGATTAGTGGATAAAAAGTAATGGAAGATTGCAAGTATTTTTACAACTGTTTAGTATTCCAACTTAAAAACTTAAAGATGGAATAGATTCTTAAATTAAGAATGACTGATTTTTTTTTTTTTAGTGGCATCTCTTAGATCTGATCGTCTGCTTAACTGGCTTGATTGTGGTGGCATTAATAAATTAAATCAGGACATACACAAACTTAAAACTAAGTGACCATACGCTAAGTGCACTGCTTGTAGAGTACGGACCTCGGGTTAAGGCGTCACTGAGCAAGGGCAGTAATGGACAAGAAAAACTGAATATAAACAGACTGTCAGAGAATAAAGTAGATTATTAAGTAAAAAAATATATATAAAAAAAGATTCCTGAATGTTTGTGTAAAAACATTAACAAAAATAAAAGCTGTTCATAAAATAAATATAAGCAAAAAATTAAACAACAGGCGCTAATTACGAATACTTACGTCGATCGGCGATCAGTTTTTAAACTTTAGATACCTACAAGTACTGGGACAAACGTGTTTACGCGCTAACATCCAGAGCTTTCTTTGGTACCGTAAGTACCTCTTTTCAACTACATAAGAATAAGACACTATCTCAAACCAATTATTACGCTCTATTTTTTGAAAAGAGATTTGCTTTTTAAACCTAATTACAATTTTTATCATTGTTACTTTTTTTACGGTTGGAAATCATTCAAAGACTTCTCTCGTTCTTGGGTAAAGTGCGAGGACGAGAGTGTCAGACTTTTACTGGCTAATCCACACTCTTGTTCTTTTTTGCGTTTATTTCAGGGCTCCGGGGTACACTTTCGCACAACCCATGGCCACTCTGTCCGTGACAGTGAAATGGGACGCGGTAGACTACAAACTCGAGATAGCGGGACGAACTAGATCAATTATACTAGAACTGGAAGGATGAAGCGCGGGCCCGGGGTAGATGGAAAGAGACCTTTGCTCAAGAGTGGGGCCTAATAAACCGCCTTATTTTTAAATTGTGTGGACCTAGAAGATTTATTTTTCCATTGCTGTTTGGAGTAGCAGATTTCAGTATTTGATATTACTAGCAGCTTCATACCTCCACGCTTTTCTAAGAAAAAGGGTCTTGACAAACGGACAGACTGACAACAGAATAATCCTATACAGGTTCCGTTTTTTATAACTGAGGTAGGAAACTCTAAAATCATTGTCCACTGTTACAGTCCCAGTTAGTCAGTCAGCCGTTCAGTCAGTCTATGTTTCTTGCTCATCAATTTTCTTCATGAAAACATTCAGAGATGGACTGTCACGAAGGGGGTGTGGGAGAGAGTTCCAAAAATGTACGGCAGTTATAAAAAAGGAAACATTATTACGGCTGGAAGTGTGACGCGAAATACGAAGAAAAAGCCTTGAGCACAGGCGTAGAGTAGCCAGCCTTTCGGTTTTTTACAGGATGCATTTCGGAGTGTGCGCGAGAACTGCATGACTTAATTCCGCCATCTCCGTTCTACCATCGGACAACCCGTACGGCGAATATCCACCCTTACGTTGTTGAAACTTCTACGGTTCGGACTAAGAGTTTTGCTTCGTCATTTATACCGCGTACATCGAAGGACTGGAACAGTTTGCCTGTTGCGGTTTTCCCGTCCGATTATAATTTAGGTGTCCTTAAGGCTAGAGTAAAGTGACGTGGCGTGAGTGGAGTGGAGGCTAGAGTGGTGAGGGGTGTGCCTCTTAATAAACTAGTGCGCCTCACCATCAACGATTGCATCACTGCTTGCCATCAGGTGGGATCGCAGTCAAGCACTAGCCTATATATAATAAAAAAAAGAAACAGAAGTGGTGATACAACAGGGTCCCATGGGACGTGGTACTCAACGCATTCACGAAGGTACTATGGCGAAAAACTGTGTTCTGTCTTAATAACAAAAAATAAATTTCTTTGCAAGATTTTCGTGTGAATAATAATAATAAACATTTATTTTGCAAACATGGGTATAGTACAAAGATGTTATTTTTATATTATAGAGTCCTCCATATTTTGCCATCACATGGGCATGCAAATTACAATTTATTGAATTTCATTACAATTTCATTAAGAATAATAATTATAATTTGGTATTAAAATTTCAGCAAAGTAATTAATGATTATTTCAAAATAATAAGTTTGAAATGTCGCAATTTTAATAAGTCAATGTCAAATGGTTAATAATAAAATCATATTTTGTCCTCTAAATATTCCATGAACAACTATAACTTTTCCCGCCTGCACACGAAGTAAGCGTCTTAACTGCGTACCTACTCTCGGGCAGTTAACTTAAAGTGTCTTTGTAACAAATAGTGACGGATTGCCGCTCGTTTGTGCTACACTATAACCCAGTTTTGGTACCTATGTGCTTGGCACTATTACAATTTACGACTAGACGAAGAAAACAAACGGCACTGTCTAATTCTTTCTAGAAATTTAGCTTGAAGTTTATTTTGAAGGATGTAGGTTCTAGCTTTTGCCAGCGGCTTCAACCGCATAAAAGTCAGTTTACTTCTTTAGGGATAGAGTTTCCTAAAATTCGTTCTTAGCGAACGTCTACACCCTATAAGGAACCTACTTGCCAAATTTTAAGTTTATAGGTGTTATAGTTTCTGAGATTTCGTTATTAATCAGTGAATGGTATTTCGCTTTTATTTAAATAGATTTTAAAGCAATTTCCGGCTACCGTAGGTGCGGCTTTACGGATGGCGAGCGATAACTCGCTGTCCGCTCGTACAATAAGGACCAAAGCCGAGTCTTTGATAGTGTAGAGTTTAACGTTAGTTGTCTGGGGCCATAGCCAAGGGGATTTTTTGAAAGGAAAGCTTTAGTCATAGAAAGCAAATGGCTACTGAATGTTGTTGGTGGATTTTTGTCAGTAAATATTTGACACACAGTCTCACTCCATCCATGAGCGGGAGCAGTTATATGATTTCCCTTATTAAAAAAAACCCAAATGAAAATGAAAAAATAGAGGTTCCCAGAGTTTCGCAGTCAGTAAGCTCACAGGACTGTTTCCTTTGAAAATCCTTTGCCATCTCCGCAGATTACAACATCCCTTATAAAACATTTTCAGTTACTTTCCTCAACCTCAGCCTCTGAGGAGATTACAGCCGTCACGAGCCCTTATAATTATTTTGCAATTTAAGTACTTCCTGCCACGAGGTACACGCATACATTTACTTTAGGCTGACTGACCTAGTTTCGTGTAAGTTGATTGGAGGCGGAAATTGTAAACACAGCTTTGAGAGTAATACGACGAAGTATTATAAGGGTAAGGTTTGTAGAGGAGAGAGCTATCTCTCTCAAGCAGTGGTGGCTGAGTGCTAATAGCCCCGACTTACCAGTTGTAGGTCGTAGGTTCAAACCTAACCAGGCAAATTACTTTGTGTATTTTATTTCATCACCACTGCTCTCACAACAGTGAAGGAAAACATCATGAAGAACTCGGTAAATCAAAAATCAAAATCAAAATCAACTCTTTTATTTCAAATAGACCATGATACAGGCACTTTTGAATAGTCAAAATGTCGGTCAGTCAAAAAAAAAGTGAAGCTAAATTGCACGTTCAAAGCGTAGATCTCTATGGAGAAGAACGTGCAAGAAACTCCACGGACACTCTTTTAAAATCATTTTAAGTGTTACAATAATCTTGGTTACATATTTCTTGTCGCTACAATTATGTGAGCACCATGTAGAAAAGAAGTGAGAAAAAAAAACTAACTAAAAATAGAAATTGAATTAAGCCACTGGCAGCAAAAAGATGACCAGTCTCAACTGACGGCGCCCGTTCACGAGCATGACGCGTGCCTCAACCCCACTCTGCTCAACCATTATGAAGGGAACAGAATGACTCAATAACACGCGCCACCATCAGTAAGACATTTGAGTGAGAATGACAAACTCTCAACTATGGTATGTCCTAGAACCAAAAATTCGAAGACATGTGATATCCACCAACTCGCACTGGACCCGCGTGGTGGATCACGGCCCATTTCCCTCTCCTGTAGAGAAGGCCTGAGTCATAATAATCAGCCTTTTAATGTTCCCACTACTAGGGTGGTAATATTAAAAGGTTTATTGCTTATGCTTAAGGCTAGCAGTAGCCAAACTACTTGAATTTATTCGTGGGACATCATAAAATAACTTCTTCCGAGTATCAGACTTTTACCCAGTGTTCTATCAGTTGTCTTTTGTGAGGGCCCTGATAACTTTCGAACAATTCGCAGCCTTCACAGGCGTTGACCTTGGTCGACGGTCCCGTCAATCGTGTTGACATTTCTTGGAGGCGCGCGTGGAAAACAACGTGCCTTTGACTCGTACTGGATGGCGAGCTGCAAATTGCTCGCCGTTTGCGCCGAAAACGCCCCGGGCGCCTGACCATCATACGTATAGGTGTACGATGGTCAGGCGCCCGGGGTGTTTGTGGTGGATGTGGTGCATGAGGCTTGTCTCTGTCCCATGGTTTTGGCCACCCTTTGCTCGCATTGTAGCTTCGCAGAAGGAGCTAACCACCTCTCATTCCCTCTCACTCCGATACCATGATCTGAACTTAGACTGAACGCAAGAAGTCGTAGCACGGTGGTCTTTCGCCCTACAGTAATTGCTTGGTTTGTCTTGTTGGTCTAAAATAATGGTTCCAATAACTTCGAACGGGGTGCGCGAAGTAATTACTATGATTACAATACTAGTATTCAATTGCATTCGATTGGTAAAATGTAAGTCAATAAGATGATGATGAGTCGAAAATCTTAGTTTAAATTCGGCAGAGGCATACAACTCTGTGTCTGGGACATAATATACTTTGTATCTTGGAACTATGTTCCCTTAGAATAATTTTTTACCATCACGTGGGCTAAGTCAGTGGCTGTGCAGCTAGTTATTCTGTACATACATGTCAGAAAGCCGTGGAAAGTCGTGACCGGTAACAGCGTACAGAGTTAAACAAAAAATAAACAAATCTGTGCGGGTTAGGGATTTTAAACTTAGATTAACTAAGCAAGGTATTGAGATTCTCGACTGTAATCAAAGCTAATCTCCAAATCAAGTTTGTAAAGTAACATGTAATTGAAATAAACAATTTTTTATCTTTTTTTTTTTCAGTATCAAGTTGTTTCCTCTCACAGACAAGACACTCTGAGTCTCTGCAGAGGACATTACATCATCATCATCATCAGCATTTTAATGTTCCCACTGCTGGGACACAGGCCTGCTCTCTAAGAGAGGGAATGGGCCCTAATTCACCACGCGGACCTAGTGCGGCTTGGTGAATGTCACATGTCTTCGAATTTTTGGTTATAGGACATGCCGGTTTCCTCACGATGTTTTGCTTCACCGTTTTGAGAGCAGTGCTGATGAAATAAATTATACAAAGTAACGCGCCTGACTGGGTTTGAACCCGTGACCTACAACTCGTAAGTCGGGGCTGTTACCACTCGGCCACCACTGCTCTGACATTCGGACATTACATAGAGAATAATTATGATAATTTACGTGGACCTTAAAATAATTTACAAACTCTGTCTTCCCCTTTAGGGAATACAGGTATGATGTAACCTTACCACAAGGGTTTGATTTAGGTTTCTACGCGTTCTAGACATTCCCCGGCTTGCTCGTGTAACCAAAGGACGGATACAACAATAAATCATGTTGTGGTAACAAGGACATGACAATTTATAAACTAGATTTACCCGTAGCGCGTAAAATATGTCGTGAAACAGCTATTATGCCTTTTCTAGGCCCCAAATTATTTTTGTGCCACAAATCAACAATATCAAAAAATAAATGGCTTAGTCAACTACTCAGATCAGAAAGTGAATTTAATACAAAATTATCTTTTTATTTGATATTTAAGACGGCTGTAGTGGTTAACAGCGATCCTACCTAATGGTAAGCAGTGATGCAATGGTTGATGGTTAGATGCGCGTTTGACTTTTGGCGGCGCGCTTGTAAGTGGTATTTAATTACAATTACTTGATATAACATAACGGAGGTGATCCAAGATATCGTACAGAGGAATCTTACTAACTAAAACTTAATAAAACAATGATAACCTGAAAACATCAAATTTGAAGAAGTAAAATCAATAACATGCATTTATTTGTTGATATGCTTTAATAATATTGTGCGGTCTATTTATTGATTTTATGTAACACTAGCTTCTACCAGCGGACAGAAAGTCGGTTATTCCCCTTAGGGGTGGAGTTTCGTAAAATCCGTTCTTAGCGGACGTCTTCACTCTATAAAGAACCTACCTGTCAAATTTTAAGTTTGTAAGTATTACAGTTTCTGAGATTTTTGGTTTTTGTGGTTAATCAGTGAGTGGTATTTCGCTTTTATATAATTAGATTTATACCTAAACATTACATCACACAAAACAAACAAAACAATGTTTGATAATAATAATACTTAAATACTAAACAGAGTCCAGTGACCGCCATTACTCGAGTTAAAACAAACTGCTATAATTAACATACAATTTATGGGAGGGTGAACCAGTTCCCCACTTATTTTTAAAGAGCAAGAACTCGTACAATTTTGGATGTTCTCAAAATTGTGCACATAATTTAGAAAGAAGGGTTTTTTGATTAACAAAAATCAATGATTTCTATCGCTTTAAGGCGGAGCGAGAGGGCGTGTCAGACTTTTACTGACTAAAACCTCATCTGTATCTTTTAGTTGCCTTTTGTATACTAGGATCGCAGGTTTCCATTTTAGAAATTCTCTGTAGCCGTAGCGCACAACGGTTCTGCTAGGCCCTAATGGTTTTGCTGACATCTTTTTGAGGCGCGCATGGAAGACACCATGCCATCGACTATTTGAGTGAGCTACCCATTGCTGGTCATTGGCAAGCTTATGGTAATCTTGAGCATGCGGATGTCAAATCTATGACAATCGGCATCAATTCACGGCCATCTTCTTCACTAGCAATACTATTTCGTAGAAAGAGGCGACCGCATTAGAAATAATCATGGACTTGAAGTTATCGTATATGGTAACAACTGAAACTCCCTCTTATCTTCGTACCCTGTTAACAACTATATTGAAATTGACTTCCACTCTACCCGGATACAGCTCTGCTGCATACCAGTATTTTACACAGTGACAGTTTAAGTCTCCTCCCCAACCCAGTTATTAAGTAACAAGGAAAAAACCAAAGTGTACAATAAAGCAAAAGGCGTACTAAATTCCCTTACAATTACAAACGGAGACAGTAAAATAAAATACGTTCATAATAAAAACGATTCTCAATAGATTATTACCATTATCATAAAATAAACACTAAACAAAAGCGAAGCGCTCTTTTCCCGGTCACATATCATTGCAAAGTAAGCCACAAGGAAAGCCTAAAGTATGCCAGAAAATATTACTGCCATATAACTCACTAGCTTTATCCTACGGCTTCACTCCCGTGGTCCATTCCGCAGAAACTGTACATATTTCCGGAATAAAAAGTAGCCCATGACAATACCTGCTTAGCGATAAATAATACAGCTTTTTTTTAGGTTAGTTTTTATTTATTAAATGCAGAAAGTTGTATTACCTTATTAAAAACATACGAGTACTTATTATACAGAAACTAAAACATACGATCCTATCAATAATAATAATAACTTGAAGGAAGCAGATTCGGCAATTATTGTATCAATAGCCCTGTCAGCAAATGACTTAACAGGCGCAAGCCTCGCTAACACCTTAAGAGCGTTTCCGCACTACGTCCTTTCCGAATCCGTGAAAGTATGGTTAAAGACCATACTTTCGTAGCCATATAACTATTTCTTTACAATAAAATTTGTTTCGGGGCAAGTACGCGCACTTTACTGCACTAGTGTGAAAAACTGTCGATTGCGTGCCTAAAAGCGTTGGGATAAGAGCGGATTTTTGACGGATCGGATTCGGATCAGGCATAGTGCAAAACCGCGCTTAGAGTCTCTCATGAGGCGGCTGGATCAAGGACTTGATTCAGAAAGCGGTAAGTAGTACTTCTGGACACGGCTCGTATTGTTAGGAGATTCCTTACTTTGGGACCCTAATTGTCGTGCCAGTAGCTTGGGCCCTGTTTCTAATACCGGTTGATTGCTGTTTTTTTTTATCATTATTGAAATATTTAAAATTGTAATTAATATATGAATTCAAACGAATAAACATAACAATAATAAAAAAAAACAAACAAATAATTCTACTTTTTCACTATAAGTAATATAGTTCAAAAGATGAGAATTGTACTAACAAAACAAAAAGACGAAGAATTGTCGGAGTTCACGGGACATTAAAGCTCCTACTGATATGTATTAGCAAGTACACAATGGAGCTCTTTATTAGAACAAGATTAATGGAGTAAGTTTGGTTGCTGGTAGCAGGTTGTAGGTCATCTTGTGAAAACATTCGGTCACTGTGCATCATTGTTTGGTTTATTTATGATGGTTGGTGTTCCATGTACTATTTATAGCAAAGGAAGTTAGAAAAAGGCGCACGTGTCTGAAAAGATGAAGGTGACACGTTTGTCTTGGTATGGACATGTGAAGAGGAGGGATGAAACGCACACTAGTCAAGAATTATGAGTATACATGTGGATGGATGGAGAGGGTTTTTTTTTGGGTTGCGTAAAATCATTCATTGACATCTTCCACTCTTAGGCGGAGCGAGAGATAGTGTTAGAACAGACCCTTGGCTCCATTGGGCTTCGACCCTGCTGGGTCCTTACGGTTTGCTGACAATTCCTTGAGGCGCGTGGGAACAGTACGCGCCATCGACGGTACCGGACGGTCGGACAGCGAGCTACCCATTGCTCGCCGTTCGCAAGCTCGCGTCTATGTTGGCTCGATGGAGAGGGTGAGGGAGGCAAAAGAAAAGATCGATTGATTGTGTGAGGAGTGATATGAAACAAAAGGATGTTAGTGGTAGCGTAACGAGTAACAGGACAGAATAGAAGAAAAAAATAGTCGACCCCATGTAATATGGGACAAGGACAGGAAAGTGCTTATGATTTCAATAGCTGAGTTCTATCATGGTCTAGTAAAATATTGGATATATTTTGTTCGTTAGTTAAAGTTTACATGGCTAGTAAAAATTTTAGAATCCGTAACTTCTATACACTAAAGAAATTAGACGATATTATAGAAATCGCTCATTTATTAAAATCTGGTAGCTTTAGTTAGTTAACAACAGACTACTATTTACTGTCGACTATTTTCATGGTACATAGAAATTAACAAAAAAAAACCTGTACCGAGTCACACATTGTCGTAAAATTTTATTGTTTCAAGTCTGCGAACTTGAACAAAGGGTACATCACAATGACCCTCCTTAGGGTGCTCTTTCACCAAACTTACTTGAGGTAGCGAGGCGATGCTAGGATGTGTAGCGGCGTTGTGAAAATGTGTACCTTTTTTCATCAAATCTGTCGGAGGCATCGAGGTGGTACAATGATCTGCGGCGAAGCTGTGATGTTATGTAGTTAAAAGGTTGAAAGAAGTATACGTAGCGGACTTTGTTCAACTGTATCACGGGCAGACATATTTTGCACATAGTCTGCGCCCACGTCATTCGCACATAATCCTCGCTCTCGTACCTCACACACATCTTTCTTGTATTCTTTTGTATGTAAAAATATCTATCTAACTGTGCTAGTGTACGAGAGCTACGCTAAGCCTAGCTAGTAAGCTTAGCAAAAAAGACTGTATTACTGGATTTTTTTCACACGTGCCACCTCGCAGCTTCGCACACCTTTAGTGGTCGAGCACCCTTACTTAGACTCTCACAGCTGAGTTTTACTGAGTTGGCGTATACAGAACTTCAGAAATATTACATTTCGGAGGGGAGCATACACATTAGGTAATAAATAGTTACTATTAAAAGCTACAAGTAATAGTTACCATGTATGAGAGTAAGCAAGAGATTTTGACCTTCGTGATAATGTGATTATTTGATTCTAGAAGGCAAATTACTTTTCTTAACTAATAGGTACAGTTCTAGGGATTTTACTGTTTTTATATTATTGTAGCCTATCAAAACTATATGTATGTAAAATTTTCGTACCCACAAAATCTGACAATTGAAAGAAAGGAATTTATCACTGCATAGTATAAAACAAAGTCACTTAGTCACTTCCCGCTGTCTGTCCCTATGTATGCTTAGATCTTTAGAACTACGCAACGGATTTTGATGTGTTTTTTTTAATACATTGAGTAATTCAAGAGGCAGGTTAATATGTATTAACATGCAAAATATATTTATTATCACCATTGCACCCATGGGAAGCTGGGGCAGGTCGCTAGTAAAATATAAACCATCACTTTTGATGCTGAATTCTTAACAAAATGTAAATTTTTGATGTATATAAACTTATAACTTATACTTATGTTCTTATTTAATCTTTATCATTATTTTGGTTGAAAACTAAGATTTTTTCTGTGATAATAATTATTATTAATTTCAAGTAGGTACTTAAATCATAAACATTCTTTTCTTATTAAAGAAAGTCAGATAAACATCACAGATAAATTAAATTACACAAAATTAAAATTAAAATAAATTGCATGAAATTATAATACTAGTAAATCGCTTTGAATTAAAATTATTAATTAATTATATGTATAGCTATTTTATCTATGTATACTTACATATTATGCACACCTGCCTTGTTTTCTCTTTACCAACTTTGGTTGACTGGTAGAGAATGCCTAAGGAATAAATTCCACCTTTGTACCTTTGTGTTACATAAAGTTTTAATAATAAAAAAAATAACAAAATTTCATCAATTCATTCCTTTCTCCACTAATTTTCAATGGTATTGGAAAACCCTGTATTACATTTTAACCATCGATCTCAGCGCGACTGTACAATACTATCCGTCGTCGTTCGAAAAAGGCTATAACGACATTGAGTTTCAAAGACATTAAGCGGACGCCTTCCACAATACGAGTCATTGGAAAATAATAGGAATTCCGCTAGGGAATTATTGTAAAGACCCATCTCCGATTGTTGAACCCCAATCACAATTCAATCACGGTCTGTTTTCATATCAGCCGATCGAAATATCATTGGAAATGTCGCGAGCAGCTCGGGTGGAATGTACGGGGAAATTTAGGAAACTGACCCGCTTTGCTCCTTGCGTTCCTGCCTTCCTGGTACATCGTTGTTTCAAATATTGAGTGACTATGAATGTCATTGGGATTAACAAGAGTATTACGGTTTCGGGTGGAATATAATTATGATGTCAATGATGAGTCGACTCGCCTACTAAGGAGGGACGGAAATCAAATGACCTGTAAGCGTTCCTGTCACCCTGCTACTTTAATGTTTATAATGTTAAGTAATTGATGTGATATGGTAGCTAAATCATTATTGTGGGTATTGGTCATGATCATTTTTCGGCCCTTGTTTTGTTTTACTTGTGGTCGACGTAATACGTATTTTACTTCTCTGCCCTATCAATGTCTGTTCAGTGTGACACGCTATCACTAACTCCCTTTTTTCACACCATATTTTCTTTGAGCTCTCTTTCCTTTTCCAGCTAACCACATATACACCGTTAAATTTTGGTCGTTTTAATCCCGCGGAGGGTCAATTTGGTTCATAAAACACTATCGATTTGTAAAGTTTCGCCTCGTCGTTCATGCCACGTACGTCGAGGGACTGGAACAATTTGTCTGCTGCGGTCTTCCCGTCCGATTATAATTTGGGTGTCTTTAAGGCTAGAGTGAATAGGCTCTTAATAAACTAGACCGAATCACCATCAAAGATTGCATCACTGCTTACTATCAGGTGGGATTGCAATCAAGCACTAGTTTATAACCAATAAAAAAAGATAAAAATGAAAAATAAAAAACTTTTTTTCAAACTCGAATTAGTTCACGCATGTACGAAATTATTTTTTTTATGTAAACGTAAGCTGGGCGAGGCCAATGAACTGTAGGTAGTTAGTACGCAACGACTGACAGCTACCTACAAGGTCATTGAGTCGTTCACTTAAAGAAATTAATTTCGTACATGCGTATATTAATTCGAGTTAAAGAAAAACTTTTTTTTTTAATTTTATCTTTGCTAATCGATAGTGTTTCATGTACCGAATCGACCCTCCACGGGTTTTAATGATGTATACTCCTTATAACTCTTTTAGTTACACGTGCTTCATTCCTTTTTTTGATATGGCCATACCAAGATAAACGGGCACATATTGGTTTTCCTCGTTTCCATAAGTACAAACATACAATATGTCTCGATTGCTAGCTGAAAAAATAAAGGAAATTCTCAAGCGTACCCTCTCAATTATAACGCCCGTATATTTTCACACATGAATGGGTTGCAGCGAAACGATTTCCCGTCGCGTTCTGAAACGATTTTCCATAAGAATCTTTTTTTATTCGGTACATAGTCCAATTTGGACGGTTTACTCGTCATTTAAATTGAACGGGACAAAATTCCGAGAGGTTCCGAGTTAAAAATGGAACCATGATAGGATCACTCTCGTGTCTATCTGTCTATTCCTCTGTCACAGCCAATTTGCTGTGAATCTATTGGACCAATAGAGTTCAAATTTAATATACACAACAAACAACAAATTAAATATATTGGAACAATTTGCCTGCTGTGGTCTTCCCATCCGATTATAATTTGGGTGTCTTCAAGGTTAGAGTGAATAGGCTCTTAATAAACTAGTGCGACTCACCATCAAAGTTTGCATCACTGCTTACCATCAGGTGGGATTGCAATCAAGCACTAGTTTATAATCAATAAAAAAAAATACATGTGAATAATATATTTGTGACCCAAACACGGATATGAAAAGCAAATAAATGAATTTGGAATATTGGAAGGCAAATCGGTATAAAGTTTTTTAAACTGCATTGTGTGACATATCTAATAATTACATTTTAAGGATCACAAAATAATGTATTTTTTTTTTCATAAGTTTTAAGTAAACATGATGTAAATTGACCGACACCCACATGAAGGCAAACATTTTGAAAAAAAAAGTGCATTAAGCAATCGTATACAATCTCATAAGTAGATTGACTAGCTACTGCCAGCGGTTTCGCTCGCATAATAGTGGGCTTATCACATAGGGGTATAAAAAATAGCATACAACCTATACTCAGGCCTACCAAATACATTTGTGGCGATCGGGATAAATTACGAATGTAGCCGAGCATTGCCGACTGTCCGCCAAAACGCCCGAATGCCCGTTCGTGCAGCATCGGGAATCATCACGAGGCCCTATCAGTCATCCCGAGTACATGACGAGTTAGGTGACCTGGCTTGCCTAGCGCTCCGATGTTGAAGTCCCCTGTAGGTACTTATTAACTAAATGTCTATTCTACAAACTTAACAATGGACATAACACTTACTAAAAATTGGTCAAGCCTATTTAGAGGAGTTCAATAATAAACACTGTAAAACAAAATTTATATATAATAAACTAGCTTTTGCTAGCGGCTTTGCTCCCGCTCTACCCTACCCTACTCTACAATTCTCTACCCTACTTTACCCTATTCTACCCCACTCTACTCTACTCTACCCTATTTTAAGCTATTCTACCCTACTCTACCCTATATACATAAATGAGCAGGATTTGGATTCGATTTTTTTTTACAAAGAAAGAAAGAGAGAAAGAATAGTGTAACTAACACGAGTTTCTTTTATATTGTTTATATTACAGAAAAACCTATAAAAAGTCTATTTAAAAAAAATATGTGGTTCATTAGGGACCTTTTGCACGCGAGTTTGACTTGCACTGGGGTGTTTTTTTTTCAATTTTTTTTTTTCAAATACAACAGATTCGCTGATGGTTTCGACAGGCCGTATCTTCAAAGGAATCTCATGTCTGGAAACCTTTATTAAATGTTATTTACATAAATTGAGTTCTTCTGAAAAAAGGCTCTTTGGTTTATTTCAGCGTAAGTTGATTTGATAAAGTCGATAAGGAAAAACGTTTTGATTGAATTTGATGGTTTTTGGATGCTGTAAAATGAACAAGGCTGCGAGGTTGGTTGGCAAAAAGGCCGGTTAACAACTAATTATATATTAATCGGATTTGTTTTATTGTTTATTTAACTGAGCATTTTATTTTTATTTCTTCTCGTTTTTATTACCTTTAATTTTTTTTGTGTTTTTGTCCTTTTCTTATTCTTTTACGGATGTTGCTCTTTATGGGCCAAAGGGCTGAGGTTCAACACCAAGATATTCTATAGGCGATATCGCCTGTCAAAATGATTAACGTTCTCGTGATAGTTTTGGTAATGCATGTCGCATGATTGACTTTTTGACTATCTTTATCACCAAAGAGATTAAAGAAATACAACAGAGCGGATATCAAAAGAAATGTCTTAGAAAAACTGTCATCCTATGTCAGCTAGCTTTTAGTAATAAACATGCTAATTAAATATGTAATTTATATGTTTTTACGCTATTTTCTAAAACTATTCGTGAAAATTATTGAACTCTAATTAATTACAGAGTAAATACGAAAAATATTTGCAAAATAAACTGAAGTTAGATCCAGTCGTCCACACTAGACTGAGTGACTTACTACTACTAGGTAACAACTATTGGATTACGATTTTGTTCGCTATGTCTTGTCTATTGGTAATCTATATGTAATTTCTTTGTTTATCATTGTGTCTGCTTTTTTTTAATTTTACGTTTTATACTCGCCAAATGTTGTAATTGTGTTTGATGGTCTATTAATTGTTCACATATGTTATTGGCAAAGTTGTATTAACTTTTCCACAAATATCATTAATGAAGAATTGAAGTTGACAATCTTTATCGCTGATGTTACGTCACCTCGTCTAGGCTCTAGACTAAAGCCTTTTACAAAGACGAAGATTGATATAGCGCTTTTGTTATTAGATGCTACATTCAATTTATCTGCCTAACCTTTTCACAACTGAACTTAGGTCGGGTTCCCTATTTAACCTTTTTTTTTGTGGCGGGCAAAATCATCCAATGACATCTCCCGCCCTTGAGCAGAGCGGGAGATAGTGTCAGACTCTTACTGACTAAAACCCCCCATTCCTTCGCTGCCTTTCATACCAGGGCCGAGCCTTCTTTTCAGAAACAGACTTCCTATCTGATCTCCACAATCCAGTAAATGTGTGACACAGTTCCTTTTTGGCATAATTGGTGCCAAAATTTTCTGTCTTCTAACCATGAAACGACTGCCAAAGAGACTTACTAATAACAAGTGGGATCGATGACTTAACTTGCATTGCGCGGAGGCATCTTGGTATGTTAAGATGGACCCATCCGCAGACCGGCCTCGGTAAGTGTTGCTTAACTTTGAATTCCTGTGCTGCTGTCATTACTTAGTCATGAGTTCCTGACTTAATAAGCAGTAGGTAATATTTCGCCATCAGTGTGACACTAACAAGAGCAAAAAAAATTAAAATTTGACAAGGAAAAAAAATACAACGCACAAATGTACCTACACAAAAAAAATCTACACGAATCGATTAGATGAAAATTAGCACACTGGTAGAGTAATTTTTATCTCTGAAATATTTTTTGGTAGGACAATTTTCTATTTTCAAGCGGACGACGCCACTAGCAGCACCTGGTGTACACATAAATACAACAAAAAATAATCGGACGATTGAGAACCTCCTACTTTTCAAAAGTCGGTTAAAATAGCCATAAGCTCATAGTCATCGTCGTTTCCCACTATAAAATAAAAGAAACGATACAATCCTAGATTCTCGAATTCCTCTCCTCACTTCAATTTCTTGCATTGCTATCAGATATAAATCGTATAAAATTGCGCATTATTCTAGTCAGTCTTCAGGACGTGTCCGCTCCACAGTGGGTGAGGGAAAGGATTAAGGTGTAAGGTGCACAGAATAAATCGATGCCAAACACGTATTAGGTACTGCTGCGTCGACAAGTCGTTTGGGTGAAGAGTTTATTAGATTTACTGAAAGATAATATTCGAATATTCTGTAACTTGTAACGAAAAAGTATATTCCTATCTATCTATTTATGGCTGTGCATCACTGATCTCTACTATTTACCACTGGACAGGCTGTTCCATATGTTTGACAGTTATTTATTTGTGGCCATTTGATGCGCCACTTGCGAGTGTCCAGGGAACTAATTTTGACGTGACGTCTGGCTCCAGAGAAATGTATAGTACTTGGAAGTATTTTTGTACTTCGAATTAATTTTGTTCGAATTCCGTGTTATTTCTGCTTCCGGAATTATATTATACCTATTGTATAACCAATGAAAAATGAGGTCATGTGTATATCGTCAGCGGTGTGACATTACTAGTTTTAGTACCGTAGACGCTCGCTACAGTCATTCGCGATCGACAGTTTATAGGTGTTTTTACTATCATCTGCATTTCGTCACGCATGCGGATTTGCTCCGCATGCTTATATCATTTTCATACAAGTATTTTTTGTAATGCGGCGAATAACATCGCGGGACGTGTGCGGGGCGGGGAGATTCCGCATGCGTGCGTTATAAAAAAACCCTCAAAGGTCCAGTGTGTTATATAGTAGAGGTTAGTGCTGTGCATAGTTTCCAAATGTGGTTTGGCATCAAATTATCATCATCTAAGGCTTGCCACCCAGATTTAAAGTTGTACGTGTTTTTATTGAACTTTATCCAGGCTGTTATTGTTCTATCCCCAAAACGTTTGAGAAAATAGTTTTCACCGGAACGGAGCGCCCCGCTGGCGGGCAGGTGGTTATGATTTTCTGTGTTGACTAGCAATATCGTCATCAATTGGTTATATAAACCAATGTACATTATGAAACTGATATATTAACTAAACTAAGTATTTATACTAAACGTTTAATATAAAAACACAAAGTACACTCAGGCGTCAAAATACTCCTCTACGTCACTGTCATCTGGAAATGTATCTTGAAGACTGGCAGCGTGCCTATCACGTTGAATAGCAATGGGCGAAGAACGCGTCAACCAGTTCACGCAAGGCTTGTCTTATTTTAGTTATTTCTAAATTAAATAAAGTCTTAACCGTTCTGTTTCCACGTGTACCTACACGTCGTTTGATTCGTCACGGTCGAGGAGTCGGATTTATTGTGAAAGTTAGCTAATAAATAGTGTCGCGGGCGGGGAGTCGCGCCCGCGGGGCGAGCTTGTAGTATTAACAAGTAATGCGAACAGTTAAGAACTTTGGCTAGAATATTAAGAGAACTCAGCTCTATGAGGAGATTACGTTTTAATTTTCAAAATGGGTATGAAAGACTGAGCTTGTTTGTAGAAAGAAGTCGTGTGTCTAAAAGGGAGTGGAACAGATATAAAAGTCAGCAGTTTGACATTTTTAACCGACTTCGAAAAGGAGGAGGTTCTATGTTCGGCTGTATGTATTTTTTTTTAAAGAAGAGGAGGGGTTACATGTACCTGTTCTGATGATGAAGCCGGTAGGTAAGAACCGGAAATCTGTAATAAATTGTCATGATGATTCGATGATGGAACCTAATTTCGGAAGGTATCTATTTAAGTTTGGCTGAGAGGTACTAAAACTAAAAAGTGTAAAATAAAAAACTTTTTACAAAAAAAAAAAAAATACAACCGACTTTTAATGTAAGAAAAAATAAAAAAAAAAGTGAAAAGTAGCACTTTTTGTGTTTTTCTTTTACATTGAAGTCGGTTGTATTTATTTTTGTAAAATGTGTTTTATTACACATACGCCTAAGGCCCAAAAATAAGAAAGAATTTTACAAAATTAATTTACATTAACTTATAATTAATTAAGGGGACGATACAGGGACTCAAAGTTTGTATGACGAAACCTACTTTGACGCGGGCGAAGCCACCGGCAGAAGCTAAGTCACTTATACAACGTAATTGACTGATTGTATGCCCTACAACGAGCGCTTAATGCGATGCATTTGACGACCTAAATTGAACTGCTAAAGAGATGGAGCTATATAAGGTGTAAATACACCGTTAAATTTTGGTCGTTTTAATCCCGTGGAGGGTTGATTCGGTACATGAAACACTATCGATTTCTAAAGAGAAAATTAAAAAATAAAGTACTTTTTTTTCTAAAAGTCGAGGTAATATACGCATGTACGAATTTTTTTTTAAGCAAACGAGTCAATGAACTTTGAATTGTCGGCCGTTGCGTACTAACTACCTACAGTTCATTGGCCTCACTCAGCTAACGTTTACTTAAAGAAATTAATTTCGTACATGCGTAAATTAAATCGAGATTTAAAAAAAATACTTTATTTTTTAATTTTCTCTTTACAAATCGATAGTGTTTCATGTACCTAATCGACCCTCCGTGGGATTAAAACGACCAAAATTTAACAGTGTATATGCTCAAATTACGGACAGAATTCGTTCTTTGTTAAATGTGCAAAGTCCTGGAATAACTTGGATGACTTTTCTGAATTTGACTTATTCACTACTAAGCCGCATATAATCAATCGAATACTTGCTAAACATTGGTTCAATTTGATTCAATAACAGTTTTTTTTTTTTTTTTTTTGTAATACATTTATTGTGTAATATTGTTTAAGCACATACCGTTACAGTAATTCACTTTTTTTTTCTATTCTCTATTAGGCTTTCTCTTCGCGTTTGTTTTCCTGTTACAATAAAATAAAATATATAAAAATAGCTCTATGCCTCTTACTCGCTGGCACTCCTGACATTTTAATACGTTAAGTTTAGGCCCCAGAGCGCCTGAAAGCGAGGTCGTTTTAAAGTTGTCAAACTGCATTGAATTATGCACACATTTGTATAAAACGATATTTTCTAAAACAAAAAACATATTAGAAAATAATTAGTAAACTTTCAGAAGCCTGATATTTAGTAACGAATTATTATGAGCAAGGACTAGCGGATGTCTTTTTTTTTCAAGCGCTTTGGCTGCCACGTGACCAGTGGGGGCTGATCGAGTACCAACCTGATGCAATAATATAATATAATATTAAATTATAGCGGGGACTAGTTGCCATATTTTCCGCACTAGTGCGGAAAAAAGCGGCATGTCTAAAAGCGGTATAGGTTGAAGTCTAATTTCGAGATGTTTTCAAAAAAATGTTGCTGTTTATCTATAAAAGGAGAAACCGATTAACTGAAATAAACGTGAAATTTGTCAAAAGATTTCCTTTTATGATGTAGGCGACGGATAACAGAGGATTTACCAAAATGCAGTTCTAAGAGGCCTTAACTACTCCAGTTTAGTTTGTATGGAGAAACCGACGTCCCTGCGAGCGAAGCCGCTATCAGAAACTAGTTTACAAATATAACATCATAACAGAAATATCCAAGTCGATATAATAAGCGCATCAAAACACACGAGTTATATTTTTGTAAAACTACAACCAACACAACATATTGACCATTCCACGAGGATAAACCACTTAAAATGAAGTGGTAACAAGCATCGTCGACGGCGCATTCTGTTCCCGCGCGTCTCATGGAGCTGTCAGCACACCGAAGAGGCCCAGCCTGCTAACTGCAGGCAGGCAGGGTCGAAGCCTACTGGGGTCATGGGTTAACTTCCGAAAGGAATGCCCGGCCCCAGCACGATAGGCTACGAAGGAACGGGGTAGATTTTATATTTCATATATATTTGTTTGTCTTTTGAATCAAAACTATGCAGTGGCATTCTAGCAATACAAGTTATTTCTGAGATAAGACTGTTTACGGAAGATCGCTATAAACAAAAAAAAAAGAAACAAAATATATCAGCTCCTTGTAAAAAAATAAACATCACTTTACCTTTGGGAAAAAATAGAACTATCTTTTTTAACTGTTGTCCGAGTCTCAGGGCCTTTTCAAAACTTTCGTGTGGGGCTGATATACTGCATTTTCCCTCATTTCCCCCATTCCTCTATAACACGAATGGATACGACTCACTGTGATTTATCTCTAAAGTTATGGATCTTTATTCAATTGGATGAAACTTGCGGTCTCGTTTATCTTCAGTTTTTATTACTTGGACAGGTATGACAAGTGGAATTACTTGCTATAGAATAAATTCTAGCATAATTTTAAGACCATATTCAATATAAAAAATGGAGCGATCCTTTTACTCGCGTTGTATAAAATTAAAAAAAAAAAAACGTAAATATCAAGCATTCAATTTGTTGTATTAGATTATATGATAGAATAATTTATATGATGCGAACGTATAATTTGTAACTCCTATGCACCTTAATTTAATTTGCAATAAATAAAAACACACGGGATTGTTGATACAGGCTTGCGGACGACGAGTAATGTTTAACTCACCGTCCGGTAATCCGGTAAGAACCGAGCCCGAGTCGTTATTGTCACGTTGTGTTTTACGCGCACTTCAAAGAGATGTCAGCAAAACCATAGAAGCCCAGTAGAGCCGATGCCTTCAAGGGCCACGGGGATTTTTTGCAATGGAAACATACGGCAAAGAAGTAACATAGTCAGTAAAAGTCTGATACGCCCTCCTGCCCCACCTTAGAGCTGAAGAAGTAATTGGATGATGACATACCTCAACAAAAAGCATCAAAAGTAATGTTTTATAGTTTACAAATTCCTGTGTTTCAAATGTAAATATTTTAAATTCTCGCAGATTTTGTGGAACAAAAATATCTTAAGTAGTCTTGATAGGTTACATTAATGCAAAAAAACAGTAAGCTCCTTAGAACTGTTCTGTTTCATGCGTATATTACCTCGACTTTTAGAAAAAAAAGTACTTTATTTTTTAATTTTCTCTTTAGAAATCGATAGTGTTTCATGTACCTAATCGACCCTCCGTGGGATTAAAACGACCAAAATTTAACGGTGTATATGCTCAAATTACGGACAGAATTCGTTCTTTGTTAAATGTGCAAAGTCCTGGAATAACTTGGATGACTTTTCTGAATTTGACTTATTCACTACTAAGCCGCATATAATCAATCGAATACTTGCTAAACATTGGTTCAATTTGATTCAATAACAGTTTTTTTTTTTGTAAAGCATGTATTATTGTGTAATATTGTTTAAGCACATACAGTTACAGTAATTCACTTTTTTTTCTATTCTCTATTAGGCTTTCTCTTCGCGTTTGTTTTCCTGTTACAATAAAATAAAATATATAAAAATAGCTCTATACCTCTTACTCGCTGGCACTCCTGACATTTTAATACGTTAAGTTTAGGCCCCAGAGCGCCTGAAAGCGAGGTCATTTTAAAGTTGTCAAACTGCATTGAATTATGCACACATTTGTATAAAACGATATTTTCTAAAACAAAAAACATATTAGAAAATAATTAGTAAACTTTCAGAAGCCTGATATTTAGTAACGAATTATTATGAGAAAGGTGCGAATGTTTTTTTTTTTCAAGCGCTTTGGCTATATAATATTATATATATATATAATATAATATTAAATTATAGGGGGGCTAGTTGCCATATTTTTCCGCACTAGTGCGGAAAAAAGCGGCATGTCTAAAAGCGGTATAGGTTTAAATTTCAAGAAGTTTTCAAAAAATGTTACTGTTTATCTATAAAAGGAGAAACCGATTAACTGACATAAACGTGAAATTTTTCAAAAGATTTCCTTTTATGATGTAGGCGAGGAATAAGAGAGGATTTACCAAAATGCAGTTCTAAGAGGCATAAACTGGAGTCCAAAGTTTGTATGGACGTTCACGCGAGCGAAACCGCTATCAGAAACTAGTTTGCAAATATAACATCATAACAGAAATATCCAAGTCGATACAAAAAGCGCATCAAAACACACGAGTTACATTTTTGTAAAACTAAAACCAACACAAGATATTGACCATTACACGAGGATAAACCACTTAAAATGAAGTGGTAACAAGCATCGTCGACGGCGCTTTCTGTTCCCGCGCGCCTCAAGGAGCTGTCAGCACACCGAAGAGGCCCAGCCTGCTAGCTGCAGGTAGGCAGGGTCGAAGCCTCTGGGGTCATGGGTTAACTTCCGAAAGGAATACCCGGCCCCAGCACGATAGGCTACGAAGGTACGGGGTAGGTTTTATATTTCATATATATTTGTTTGTCTTTTGAATGAAAACTAGGCAGTGGCATTCTAGCAATACAAGTTATTTCTGAGATAAGACTGTTTACGGAAGATCGCTATAAACAAAAAAAAAAAAAGAAACAAAATATATCAGCTCCTTGTAAAAAAATAAACATCACTATACCTTTGGGAAAAAATAGAACTATCTTTTTTAACTGTTGTCCGAGTCTCAGGGCCTTTTCAAAACTTTCGTGTGGGGCTGATATACTGCATTTTCCCTCATTTCCCCCATTCCTCTATCACACGAATGGATACGACTCACTGTGATTTATCTCTAAAGTTATGGATCTTTATTCAATTGGATGAAACTTGCGGTCTCGTTTATCTTCAGTTTTTATTACTTGGACAGGTATGACAAGTGGAATTACTTGCTATAGAATAAATTCTAGCATAATTTTAAGACCATATTCAATATAAAAAATGGAGCGATCCTTTTACTCGCGTTGTATAAAATTAAAAAAAAAAAAACGTAAATATCAAGCATTCAATTTGTTGTATTAGATTATATGATAGAATAATTTATATGATGCGAACGTATAATTTGTAACTCCTATGCACCTTAATTTAATTTGCAATAAATAAAAACACACGGGATTGTTGATACAGGCTTGCGGACGACGAGTAATGTTTAACTCACCGTCCGGTAATCCGGTAAGAACCGAGCCCGAGTCGTTATTGTCACGTTGTGTTTTACGCGCACTTCAAAGAGATGTCAGCAAAACCATAGAAGCCCAGTAGAGCCGATGCCTTCAAGGGCCACGGGGATTTTTTGCAATGGAAACATACGGCAAAGAAGTAACATAGTCAGTAAAAGTCTGATACGCCCTCCTGCCCCACCTTAGAGCTGAAGAAGTAATTGGATGATGACATACCTCAACAAAAAGCATCAAAAGTAATGTTTTATAGTTTACAAATTCCTGTGTTTCAAATGTAAATATTTTAAATTCTCGCAGATTTTGTGGAACAAAAATATCTTAAGTAGTCTTGATAGGTTACATTAATGCAAAAACACAGTAAACTCCTTAGAACTGTTCTGTTTTACAAATGCAATAAGTATTACCTAAAAGAGAGAGTCACCGTAGTTCTGAAATGCAAAGGGCAATTTAAGGATATAAATGGGAATAGTCAGTAAGAATCTGACACGCTCGCTCACTTCACCCTTGCGCGCAAGAAGCTATTGGATGTTTTTCCAACTCACAAAAAAGGTAGGTAAGCAAACACTGATTTTTATTTATCTTATTTAAACAAGAACAAGAGATTTAAGTTCTATTAAGAACAATGAGAACTCATTTTACTTTACAATCATCATCATCTTCCTGACCTGGTCCCGTTTTATTTGTGGTCGGGGCAATACATTTTTTTCTTACATTCTGTCCTATCTCCCGTCACCATGGAGTAATTTCTCCATGCCTGTGACACTATTGCTAACTCATTTTTCTTTCATATCACTTTTCATAATCCATCCATCCTTTTTATGGCCTCCCTTTCCCTCTCCATCCATCCACATGTATATTCACAATTCTTTCAGTAACATGCGTTTCATCCCTCCTCTTTACATGACCATACCAAGACAAACGATTCCCTTTCAACTTTTCAGTCACTGGCGCCACTTTCAAACTTCCTCTTATATACTCATTTCTCACTTCATCCATACCCGTCATATTCATCTCAACATTCTCATCTCCGCAATTTTTTTCATCCACCTTTTTCACAGCCCAACATTCTGAATTAACTTTACAATACAAATAATAATAAAAAAAATAATTTCAAAGTTCGTTCATCCATCGAAACTAAAAGAACTTTAAAACCAAACATTAGTGGAAAACAAACAAAGTTTTTAACAAAATGCGAACTATTTATTCACCCACACTTATAAGCCGTTTGGGGTACGATGCCCATGACATTATTTAACAATACCAACTTACCTTTAACACTTCGCAACACTCTTAGTTTAATATATTTTAAGCCGGTTTTCCAGCAGCTGGTGGAATTAAGTTTGTTGAGCCAGGGTCACAGCTGCGAAATGCTAGGTCTACTCATTTGTGGTCATCCTGGCTAAATATCCTGAAGCTGTAAAGTGCTTTATGTTAGTTATGCGTTATGTAGTTCAGTTCTGTTTGTTTCGGGGTTAGGCTGCGGCGCACTGAGATCAGATATCCGGGCTAGGCTAGGCTTAGCTAGCTTATGGACGTAGCCTGGTGCGCAATATGTGTATTTATAATCGAGAAACAAGGCTAAATGTATCGTAGAGTTTTATTTTTGTGGCTCGTGTAATTTATGGAAACAAATTGTGTTTAAATGTTCAAAAAGATAATAAAAACCGGCCAAGTGCGAGTTGGACTCGCGCACGAAGTGTTCTGTCCACAGTTCTGTCACATCTGTAGCAAAAAACACCAAAAAATCACTTTTGCTGAATGATAGTTAAAGTATAAGATTTTATTTTATTCTGTTTTTAGTATTTATTGTTATAATGGCAACAGAAATACATAAAAACAAAACACTGAGGAAAAAGAAAACCATCGATAGTTTAAGAAGAAGAAAAAATACATTATCTTTGATCAACTGTCTAGTTATCACGGTTCACTGTTACAGACAGCGGTGGTAGACAGTTGATCAAAGATAAACAGCCTGGTGACAGACAGACAGACAGCGGAGTCTTAGCAATAAGGTCCCGTTTTTTTACTCTTTGGTAACGGAATCCTAAAAACCAACGCAGCCGTATCTGCGATAATCTTGTGAAAAATGTTTTTTGTTTATATTTTAAGTGATACTATTTACGTTATTCATGATAATCACTGCATTTAGATAAGGTTTTCTAAGAAAAAATAAATCTAGCTAGCTTTACACTTCTATAAATCCAGATAAATAGCGTAGAATTACTTAAGAGCAATGTTTTTTTTTAAAAGAAAGATACTAAAAAAAAAATAGGAAACACTGTTTGTGAATGTCTTGTTAAATTAAGTCTGTTTACGTACAATTAAAGTGTTTATAAAATTTAAACAAATAAAACGTAGAAAAAATAATACTTTAATTCATAACTCTTAATCAGCATCACTTATCTTTTAAAAATTCATATCGTTTAGAAAAACATCAGTTTAACATAAAAACGTAAAACTAGCAGACCTGTGGATGGAAAAAAATATTCAATCAAAAGTAAAAAAAAAAACCTATTACACAACGCTATCTAATATCAAACTAAGCAGAGCTTGTGCTATGAGTACTAGACAACTGATGAACGTAATTATATATATTAATTTCTAAATACATACATTTTATAGATAAATTACACCCTGGTACAGAACAAATGATCGTGTTCATCACACAAACGACTGTCCTGGGTAGGAATGAACCCACGACCTGCGGCTTAGTAGTCAGAGCATCAACCACTTGACCAACAGGTTAGTCAAATCAATTATCATCAGAAAATATGTACCTACAAACACACTTACTACTACTACTAATATCGGTATACAACAACTGACATGTGCTAACTAAGGCCGCATTTGCGGAGACGCGGCGCGTTGCGTGGCGCGTTTGGCGTTCGTCGTACATTGCAGCAGCGGGCTGCATCAATACAAACATATGACAATGTACGACGACCGCTCGACGCGCCGCACAACAAGATGAGTCTCCGTAAACAAGCCCTAAATGTCATGCAACTATACCATATGTTAGATTTTATCAGCATTTCAGCCCAACGACGTCAACTGCTGGACACAGACCTTCCCCAAGTTTCACCACTGACCGGTCCCGTGCGACTTGAATCCATCGGATTTCCGTAGCCTCACCGGTTACGTGGTCGCCTTTCCAAAGCCTTGCGACTCCATTCACCATCTGTTCTGCGAGCAAAGTGGCCTGCCTTGTCGATTTATTTAAGTTTGGCGATTCTTCGGGATACGTCAGTAACCTTGATTTTCTTGCGAATATTTTCATTTTTGATCTGATCACTCTAAAAGTCTCCAAGCATAGATGTTTCCATTGCCCTCTGGGTGAGTTTAAACCTACTCATGAGGCCTAAAGATTTATATTTATAAATTGATAAATTTTGATCGTTTTAATCCCGAGAAGGGTCAATCCGGTACATAAAACACTATTGATTTGTAAAGATAAAATTAAAAAATAAAGTACATACTTTTTTTCTAAAAATCGAATTAATATACGCATGTACGAAATTAATTTCTTTAAGTAAACACCAGCTGAGCGAGTCCAATGACCTGTAGGTAGTTGTCGGTCGTTGCGTACTAACTGCGTGATAGCAGCAAATTTTTTAAAAGGAACACATTCCCGGAATAAAAAGTATTTTGTTTACTATCTCAAGACATGGTCTCCCCTTCTTCCATGGTTCATCGAATTCTGTTCAGTCGTTGGAAGGTGAAGAAGAAACTAATATACACACACACTCATAATCGTATGCCTTTATAATAATTACTGTGACAATCATAGCATGCCCGGCAATAACGCTGAAACATTACATTTTATCCAGACCTGGGCAAAAAGACTCAAATATCGCCAGATACCATCGATACCATTATGAAACAAAACAAATAAAAGGAGAAACCTAAGGTTATAATAATAAATTCTCAAGAATACGCTACAAGAACTAGATATATAGTAGTATGTCACATTAGTTATGAGCTATCGGCTGGACGTGGTCCGGTTTGCAAGCGACCAGGGCTGCGGATATTTATGTGACTGACTTCATATTCACTGGTGGATGGAGTACGATATTCTGACAACCATTTTTGTTATGTTTTTATTGGTTAAGCTTATCTTCTGTAAGCCACTTTGCCCGGGTGAAAGTAAGTAGCTTATAGCACTTAAAAATAATGCAGCTTAATATTACTAAAAGAATTTTCAAAATCGGTTCAGTCAGAGATTACCTCCCCTAAATGTAAACTTATAAATTAAAAACTGGGGAAGTCCGAGTAAGACTCGCGCACTGTAGGTTCCGCATAAACTTACTGGAAATAGTTCAATCCCAAAATTGAGTTACGTAGATATTTCCGAGTCGCAAAAAAAATTTTGTTTTCAGATTTATTCTTATAACTGTGCTATAATAGCTGCTGAGCCTAATTTCAGGATTCTGGTTCAACGGGAGATACCCTATTAATTTTGATTCCTTGAGAGTATCGAAAGATACGTTTTTTGGGATATAAAAGGCCAGTCATATTTTTTTTTTGTTAACTTAGTAGTTTGATTTTCCACAGCTTCAAGGGACCTCAGACTTGAATAATTATATGGATTTGATTCCAACTCGATACGTCCACTTTTTTCCGAGATAAAGGGTCTTGATAGACAGACAGATAGACTGACAACAAATAGATCCTGTAAGTGTTCCGTTTTCGTTTAAATGGCTGAACGGATATCAATGAAACTTGGTACACGGGTAGACCATATACTGGAATAGTACCTACTTATAATGTACTTGGTGATTTAAATTGCTCTACGCTTACCAGAAGAAAAAATAAGTAGAGGCAGCCCGCCATCTACCTGGTGGTCAAATATAGCGAGGTATCTCAAGAAAGCCCAGTTATCAAAATTGACAACCCAAATTAGAGCCACTTAGTGCAATAAATTGAAATCAGGGAAGTAAGAAGAGGAGTTGAAGTAAACCCTTTAAAATTATGGACGCGTATTATGTTAATCTTCTCATATATATAAATGAATAGCTGTTCGTTAGTCTCGCTAAAACTCGAGAACGGCCGGACCGATTTGGCTAATTTTGGTCTTGAAAGATTTGTGATACTCCAGGGAAGGTTTAAACGGTGAGAAAATATGGAAAAATTCACGAAAAAAAGTCCGACTATTTGGCGTACGAAGTTTGCGGGGTCAGCTAGTTTTAAAATAAAAGTCTGTCACTTTTATTTTTAAGAATGACAGAGGAATTAAGTTCTATGTTCTGAAGATTATATTAAATTCTAAAATAATTGCAACTGAATACAAAATAAATGCTTAAAAGTTTAATTTTTGACACGAGGATCAATACAGAATAAATATCTAACTCTCTCGTATGAACCACGTTTCCCCAGCATGGAAAATAGGCGGCCTTTTCTTAATTCCCGTCAAAACAAAGCCCCGGAACGCAAGTGCAGGCTACCAGGCGACCATAGCCTTCATGCATATTGCATGGACGATCGTAGCGTATGTTACGGCTATTGATTCTGAACCGTGTTACTGCCCTCGACGTCCGGCCGACGGTTTCCAGGTCACCGAATAGTGTCTATTTTACATATCCAGTGGTTTCTTTGGAACGGTTTGAACACACGGCAAAGAGTTATTTATGCTAACAGCTCCAAAATTCAAATGTTAGAGTCATTTGTCCGAAATATCGCTGCTTAGTTGCAGACGTTAACACAGATTTCGAACAAATGACTCTCACTCATTTGTTCGAAATCTGTGTCAATGTTTGCAACTAAGCAGCGATATTGTGTTCTGATATGAAGGGTACGGTAGCATCAAAGTAGGTTGTGTCATTGGAACTCAAATGGTAACTGGAGACTTTTGTTTTCTATAGCAGCAACGGTTATACAGTATCTGTGAAAATTGTAATTATCTAAGTTCACCAACAGACAGACAGATGGAAATTGAAGTCTGAGCAATAGGATCCTGTTTTTACCCTTTGAGTACGGAACTCTCAAACTATACTTATCTATCTTTTTTATTTTTGGTCCTTTTTTTCTCGTGGATAATCATCAAATTACTTCCCTGGCTTTGAGTGGAAGAAGTTGTAATGTTTATATTGAAACACTTGATATAGTGAATACTAGATTTATTAGACTTAGAACAAGTACATAATATTAGGATTAATCAGACACTGCTTAGGCGACCACACCTATACCAACAATGAGAATATGACTCACTAGGGTTGTGACCATTAGTTAGTTAGTAACTAGTGATGTGATATTACAACATCCCCCTTGTTAAGTTCAAATTAACCTTTAACAAACAATGTAACATAGGCTGTGGATGGACTTGACTTAAATTCAATTGACAATACAAAGTATCTGACAAGTACTTATTTAGTTTTACAATACAAAACATCTTGGCTTAAATATGACTTAATCTAAAATACACTTTAGTACATTTAATTGATTTCATCAATTAGCCTTCTAGTTGGCTTTACAATTCTACCATAACGGGTTGACTTTTGACCTATGGATTGAGATGAGGATTCTTGAGGTGCTGACTCCTGACTATCACCTTCCTCTCTCCCCTGCGACGAGTTGGATAACATAGGAGAATATTTATGCCTTAGGTGAATTCTGTTTCTCCTATACCTAACTCCATTGACATCCTCAATGATATATGACCTATTTCCTGTCAACCTTTGTTTGACAATGGCCTGTTCCCAATTATAATTTGGTTTTCTTTTGAAGTAGACATGATCATTGGGATATAATATTGACAATGACTTAGTATTCTTGTTATAATACTTAGACTTATTTTCATTGTTCTTATTGACACACTCTTTATAATTTTTAAATGTTACAACCTTTGGTTTTAATTTTTTGTATGACATTGGAATGTTATCTCTTAAATTCCTAGACATTAACAATTGTGCTGGAGATGGTAAGTTATTCTTAGGTGTATTTCTATATTGTAATAAGGCTATATATGGGTCAGACGAATTTTCTCTACATTTTTTTAACATATTTTTGACTTTTTTGACTGAACTTTCTGCTTGTCCATTTGACTGTGAATGATATGGACTAGTTACATTATGTTCTATGTCCCATTCATGTAGGAAATTTTTAAATTCTAATGACTGAAAAGGAGGTCCACCATCTGACACTAATGACAAAGGTATTCCATGACGGGCAAAAATAGACTTTAAATGTGTAATTACATTTTTGGCTGTACTGTTTTTATTTAACAAAGCTATTTCTATGTATTTAGAATAATAATCTGTGACAATTAAATATGTAAGGTTATCAAAATACATTAAATCAATACCAACTTGTTGCCATGGATACTTATTTATTTCAAAATTTTGTAGTGGTTCCTTTTGATTACAAGGTTTATATTTTGCACATATGAGACACTGTTCTACCACATTTTTGATATCAGCTGACATGCTTGGCCAATACAAAGAATCTCTTGCTACTTTTAAACATTTATTTATACCTTGGTGACCTTCGTGGATTTTAGCCAACATTTCTTTATACATAGACTGAGGTACTATTAATTTTGAACCTTTAAACAACAAATCTTTGACTACATGAATTTCAGCTTGTGTACTCCAAAATGGTTTTGCCAATGGACTGACTTTATTTTTATTTTTTGGCCAACCTTCATAATAATATTTCTTTAACAATTGCATAGTTTCATCTTTATTTGTATGTTGTAACAGTTTTGTACTGTATTCCTTTGTGACAGCTAAATTTGAATACATTAAATTGACATGACAAGACATTTCAGATTCATTCTCTGGTATATAATGATCTTTTAAGGCTGCTCTAGACAATGTATCTGATATATACATCTGCTTTCCTGGGACATGTATAACTTTCAAATCATATTTTTGTAAAGTTAACATCATTCGCTGTAATCTAGCTGGTACATCGTGTAACGGTTTATCAAATAAGTAGACTAAGGGTTTATGATCAGTATGGACAGTTACTCTATGACCATATACATACTGGTGAAACTTTTCACAACCAAATTGTATTGCTAACAATTCTTTCTCAATTTGAGCATACCTAGACTGAGTTTCTGTTAATGTTTTTGAACTATAAGCAATGGGTTTATTGTTTTGTAAAATGACTGCTCCCAATGCTGACTTAGACGAATCTACTGACAAGACTAATGGTCTATTGGGGTTATAATGAGCTAAGACTGGTGACTTTGTGATTTCATCTATTAAACTCTTAAGACATTTACTGTGATTTTCATCCCAAGTCCAGACTGAGTCTTTTTTCAAAAGATTTCTTAAAATTTGAGTTTTTTCTGACAAATTGCTAATAAAGGGACCTAAATAGTTGATCATACCTAAAATTCTTTGCAATTCTTTGACATTTTGTGGTGTAGGCATATTGACAATTGCTTTTACTTTTTCTTGATCGACCCTAGCACCATGTTTACTAAAAACATAACCTAAAAAACAGACTTCAGAAACTAGAAATTTACATTTAGACTTATTGAACTTTAAATTGACTTGACGTGCTCTTTGCATGACCTTATGTAATCTCTCATTATGTATGGCCTCATTCGGTCCATAGACAAGAATGTCATCGATGAATATTAAGACTCCTTCTAAATCACCAAACAAATTCATCATAACTCTCTGAAATATTTCTGATGATGCATTTATACCAAAAGGCAATCTTAAATATTTATATCTACCAAAGGGTGTTTGAAAGGTACATAAATCAGAACTATATTCATCTAATCTTAACATCCAGAATCCTGAAAAAGCATCTAAATGAGAGAAACATTCAGCTCCAACTAACTGAGATCTTATCTCATCAATTGACTTAAGTGGATAGATTTCCCTTATAATATTCTTATTTAAATTTCTAGGATCTAAACAAATTCTCAACTGACCTGAATTCTTGACAGTAATTACTATGCTATTCACCCATTCTGTAGGCTTAGTGACTTTCTCAATCACCTGCATTCTTTCCATGCGATCCAACTCTTCGCGAAGTTTATCGAGCAACGCAAATGGTACTCTCCTGGGAGGATCCACACATGGCACTGCATCAGGTTTGAGTTTCAGGTGACAGACAGGAGGCAGACATCCAAGACCCTGGAATACATCATTGTATTGTGTAAGAATTTGTTGACAAAAATTTTGTTTTGACACTGAAAAAACTCTTTTAATTATACCTAATTTCTCACAAGTGGGAAGACCTAGGACATTTGGACAAACTAAATCTGCGACTATAAATACTATATTTTCTATAATAGTACTGCTATTCAAGGTTAAGCTGCATCTGACATTGACTTTACCAATTATGGGTATTGACTTGCCACCAAATCCAGTGACATTTATCTGACATTTGACAAGTGTCATTTGAGAATGACGTTTTAAACAAAGAAAAGTTTGTTTTGACATTATGTTAAGATCAGCTCCTGAATCAATGATACAACTAATTTGTGTATGACCTACTAGAATGTTTATGTTCCATGACTGATTAGAATAGTATTTGTTTTGTGTTGTATCTACTGTGTTGACTTGTTGACTTTGTGGTGATGTAATTGACGTACTTGTTCTAAGTGTAACGAATGACTTTTGATGAAATGGTTTTGTTATGATTGTGAGTGATTCCTCAGACATGTGTCTGTGTTCATCATTGAGATATGAACTTTGACTTTGACTATATTTATTTGACTTCTTTGACTTGACACTGAATCTCTCAGACTGGTGATTGCATTCATCACCGAGGCTATTTTTAGACCTCTCAGATATTACATTTTCACCACTTTCATCATTGAGACATGACTTATAATATTTTTTATGACAATGTGAGTCTACATGAGATCTCTCAGATATGACACCATTCTCATCATCGGAATCATTCCTAGACTGTGACTGGCCATTATATGACCACCCTGACTGTGATTGTCGGTGTAGGTGTGACGGTGTGCCTATTGACTTGACATGTTTATGTGACTTTGAATGACTGTTGGATTGACTTGTCTTATGACTAATAATTCCAACAAAATTATCTTGACTATTATTATGACTAAATGACACTAAGCGACTGACTTTTTTACTTGTAAAACAATACTTAGCAAAATGACCAAAAGATTTACATGACCTGCATTTGACTCCTTGCGCTGGGCACTTGTAGCGGTGAGACTGCCCACAGCGGCTACACGTCCTCGAGCGCTTTTCAGGGTTGGGAGACTGTTTTCCTTTGTTGGGTGACTTCCCTGCGCCAGATCCCTGCTGACCGACTGGTGAAGCTCGCTGTCGACGTTCCCCTCGACTACGGCTCCTCCGACGTAGATGCATGACATTTTCCGTATTTTCCTTTGTAGAACCATTGAGCATCTTTTCTGCATCCTGCTGAGCAACGATGAGTGTCCTTGCTAGTTCTCGCATCCTCTGGTATGTCAGATCAGGTTCCTGCAGCAATCTCTGACGGACATGTGCTAAATCTAGATTTAGATTTGCGATAAAAATATCCCTGATGAGTGATTCCCTGAGCGTTCCAAATTCGCATTCTTGACTTTTATTTTCTAGATCTGCCAGGAATCCCTCGATGGACTCGGATTTCTGTTGTCTCCTTGTGAAGAAACTATAACGGCACATGGTCAAGTTTCTCCTAGGCTCAAAATAATGGTCGAATTTTTCTTTGACATCCAGTATCGTGGTCTCTTCTAATTTGAGGTTAAAAGTGTTAAATATATTTAAACCGTTCTCACCAATGAGATGGAGTAAAATGGCGATCTTGCGTTTTTCACCTGCCCTGTCCAGACCTGTGGCTAACAAATACAGCTCAAATTGCTGCCACCAGCGTTTCCATGCTTCCGCATTGTTGTTTGTTGAATCTGAGGTGATTTTCAAGGCTTTAATCGCATTGTTCAGACTTTGTTCAAAATGGCTACCGCTTTTGACTGTTGATGAGTGGTCCATTTTTTTCGCGATTTTCTTCGTGTTTTTGGATTCTTCACTTCTGACACCATGTAATGTTTATATTGAAACACTTGATATAGTGAATACTAGATTTATTAGACTTAGAACAAGTACATAATATTAGGATTAATCAGACACTGCTTAGGCGACCACACCTATACCAACAATGAGAATATGACTCACTAGGGTTGTGACCATTAGTTAGTTAGTAACTAGTGATGTGATATTACAACAGAAGTATCAGACTTTCACTGACTAAAACCCATTTTGTAAGAGACAGTACTTTCTTCATCCACAACTTAGGCTGACAGAGCTGATGCCCTAACTCCATCAATCTAGCTGACATCTCCTTGCGGCGCGCGTGGAATACAAGGCACTGTCTACCCGTCTTGGCTTTTATTGGACGGTTAAACAGTGGCAGCGAGCTACCCATTGCTCGCCCTCTGCAAGATCGCACCTACCTCTTGACGACTTTGGCGTCTCCGGTGAAGGGGGGGGGGGGAGAGATATAACTCGAACTCACAATTATTTATTTCACATCGGCCTATATGGCTTATTTATAAAACTTCAGAAGCTAGCGCTACAGGTACTAAGTGTCCCATTTTGTAGCCTACCTACTTTTTTCCTCAGTATATCTCATTGGGTAAATATATTGGACGATCCAATTTTGCTTTGTATTCAATCTTAGCTGATGTATCGTACGGAGCGGAGGAACAAAACAACTAGCAGACATACCCCCTTTTGTGGTCTCAAGTCGGATAAGAACTAGTTCTAGATTTAGCTGGTACTAAAACTGTGGACTTGTGAGTTATTTTTGGGCAGTCTAAGTCTAAGGTTATAGACAGTTGATAATACCCAAACTTTTATTTAAATAGTTGGATGCAACTGAAAATGTTTTACAAGCAGGTTTTCCAAATACACGGAACCCCATAGTGTATTGTATGTTGATAGTATTTTTTTGTTAGTTTAAAACGTTGCCAGAGACTTTATGAATACATATTGTACAGTGATTCCGGGTTTGGTTGTTTGTGTATATGAATATATACACAAACAACCAAACCCGGAATCACTATTTGTAAATCATACAAATAGTTACTCTTTACGGGAACTGAATCCATGACACACAGTATATAGGGTGACTGGTAATTAGTGACCGATACATAAACACGTGACTGTAGTAATGATAACAAACAACTTCTACTATGGGACCAAGCCTGAAATCGCGAAAAAAAATCTGCTAGTCAGTACATTTATGTTCGCCTAGCTGGTCAAAATGTACTGAACTGTTCGGTTGGCTTGGCTTGGTTTTTTGGCTGGCTGGCTTGGATGTTTAACGAGTTTATCATCAATTTTAACAGATGAAGTAATAAAAAAAAAATAGCCTGACCAGTGTTTTATTGAAATTCCATAACTAACGAGCCAAAGATCAAAGTCCGCAACTGACTGTAATCAACTAAAGGTCAAAGTTATATTCTATTTTCAATTTACCCAGTGTAAAAAAGCGATCCCATTAATTATAAAAGCTAAATTTAAAAATGCCAAGTCCGTAGTCTACCCACTCAAATCATTACTATTGGCCAAAGTCCAAACTCGTAGAGTCGAGCGTCCCAATATTGAATTTATACGATTATTAACCTATGGGACTTGGGGCGAGGCAGCGATGGTGCCCGATAAGCACTCGTTATGTAAATAAGTACCTAGCCTGTATTACACGGAATACGACTTCTTCCAAGTCGGTTAAATCTATGGTAATAAGGGTAGGTGCTTTGTTTTCATGGTTGTGGGCATATCATTAGGGTGGGAATAGCGACTGTATTAGCCATAAAAGCCATTATGTTGTCTGAGTGAGGGCGTAGTCTTTTTAGGATTAGTAGGCACTGTAGAGACTCATTTGATTAGACCTATTTAGATGGTTTAGAACTCATAGCACATCTGTGTTTTAGTATATAAAAGGCAAAATCCTGAGCCACTCGCTGGCTTATGAACGCCCAGCCGAAAATCTTGGATATAGAACATTGAAATTTTACGCAGAGATTATTTTTACGATATACAACCTTATTTTTAATATGTGTGAAACCCAAAACACGTGTCTATTATTTTTATGTAAAAAATTTCATAGCTGTATTATGAAACATCACAAAGTTATGAGTTTGTTATATTATCTGGTTGTTCAGGCAAATACATGATCACCGGGCCATCCGAGTGACTGACTGGTTGTTTTGCTGCCGCAACCAGCTGTGCATTGCCGCCTAATGCCTGCGATGCCCTGTGTTGTACTTATACCCGTATTTATAAACCAGAGTAAAAGTTATTAAAATTGTATTCTACGAGTAATTAATGAAGATTTCTAATCTGAAGTAATAAATTAATAAGAAATTACTTAGCAACAAGTAATTACTTGTTTATAAATGGGTGTTAGTGTTGATTTAGGACAAAATATAACATGGTGTAAAAATTATTGAAATCGATTCAGTTGCTGATTCTGACAAAACTATATTCAGGTTTCGCATAATACTAAAAACAATGTTGTATATTAGAAAGAATAAGATTTTTTTGTAAATTCGAAACGAGTTGAAAGTTTTTATAGAGAAACCAACATTTATGTGGGCAAAAACCTAGTGGCAGAAATTAAATAAATAACGACTAGTTGTCAAAAAAAAAAATCACAGAGAGATTTAAGAAGGCTGTCAAGTCAAAAGACGCAAGTGTTTTTGTATAGTAATGCAAAATAACAATTTTGTAGGAATAAATATCGTATAAGCCTTTTTATTATCTCCGATAAATCCAAAAACACGTTTCGTGTACTGTAAGATTGGATACACAAAATGTATTTTTAGATTTTAGGCATCTAGGACAGGATTAGTTATAATGGATGAACATTTGTTCTACTTCAAAGGAAAGATAAAACAGTTGTATAGTTAAGAACCGTATTCTAGAATCTATAAATGAAAATGGATCTTTGAACAGATGTCCTAACTTTAAACACGATTCTTACTTTAAATTATTTTCTATGTAATCTGGTAAAACTAATTACGTTCGAGAACCAACCAGTTTACTAAGATTCAAGAACTTAATCTCACTGAAATAATCTAGTAGCTCGTAAATATCTGGTAACAGTCAATTCTTTAGGGTCTATTACACCACTCGATGTTCAGACCGGTTTTGTCGACGTCACGTAGTGTAATAAGGGTCAGACTGTCTTACTCGGAAGTAAACTTTAAGACAGTCTGTGTAACTTGTGCGGAATAACGAGTGGTATTATAGACGCTTTTCTCTTCTTCTTTTCTTTGAGAGCAGTGATGTCACAGTGGTAGGGGCCCCAACTTACAAGTAGTAGGTTGTGGGTTCAAATTCAATCAGATGCATAATCATCAGCCTTATAATGTTCCCACTGCACAGCCACAGTCGTAATCAACCACGCTGGCCCAGTGTGGGTTGGTAGATGTCACATATCTTCAATTTGGTTCTAGAATATCCCGGTTTCCTCACGATGTTTACCTTCACCGTTTTGAGAGCAGTGGTGATGAAATAAATTACACAAAGTAATGCTCCTGGCTGGGCTTGAACCTGCGACCTACAACTCGTAAGTCGGGATGTTGATGATGTCAGATGCATTACTTTGTGTCAAATATTTCATCATCACTGATTGCAAAATGGTAAAGAAAAACACCATGAGGAAACCGGCATGTCTTAGAGCCAAAAAATCGAAGACATATGGGCCCAGTGCGGATGTTGTGACAAGGATATGTTATGGATGATGGACGGTCTATTCCCTCTCATAAAAAGGAGGCCCGAGTTCCAGCAGTAAGAACATAATAAGTCTGATTATATTAGTCTATTCTTTTCAACAGATTATATTTAACCGAGACTCTAAATTGATAGCAATCATAAATATTTCCTCCTCTTACTAAACCAAAGTCCCATACAAGCTATACGAGCATGGTAATGCTCCACACACAGACAAGTAAAGTAAGGTGTAATGAGAAAGTATAATCAGACGTGGAGGTATGAACAAGGCGGGCTAATATCCGTGGGTTTATCTGTTACAAGAGTAGGTGGATTTCAGAAGAGACAGATCTTTGTTGAAGAGATATTGTGGAATCTTTAATGCCTACTCCTTGATGAACTGGATATAGTGATTATCTCACAGTACCATGTTTTCCGGTAGATACTATTATATGAGCCGTGGTGGTTCAGTGGAAACAGCAGCGACTTACGAGTTTTAGATCGTGAGTTCAAACCCCAGGCAGGCACATTACTTTGTGTACTTTATTCCATCACTTCTCTCCATACTCTTGTATCGTTAGTGTGTTCATAAACATGTGAACTCACATGCACGATACACCCAAACGCTTTACTACTATTTGTAGGTAATAAAAATATTTGTTACGTGCGGGAATCGAACCCGGGACACAAAGTGCAGCAGCCAATTGTTTATCCATATCGTCAAAAGTGATTTCCAAATACTTTTATGTGAAAAAAGGCCAAGTTCGTTATCATGGTTTCGATTGTAAAAAATGAGAAATGTAACTGTGTACCAAATTCGGTCGAAGCTCCTTAAATCATAATTCCCTTGTTATATACAACATTCTTTAGTTGTTTTACAAGAAAAAGAAAATGTTCTTTGGTATTCAATAGTGCAACTTAGCAAGTTTTTGTTATAGGATTTGTTACTTCAAAGAAGGTTTTACTAGTAATGAAAAATTACAAGTGTGTAGATCAAGTAGATTAATAAGTATAGAAAGACGGGGGATCAAACGTGACCCGAAATGGTTGTGTATTTATTAAATCACGGCTGGCGTGTCGCGTTTGCTTTTCAAACTTGGCTGGCACACTAACATGTATCTCAGTGAACAAAACGTCCGTCATTCGATCATTATTTACGTACTTCACAGACATTTCCTCCTATAAAACGATAAATCAAATTACCTTTTTATAATGTGAAGTATCTGTATACTACGGGCTACCACTCATAAGCAAGAGTCAATATATTAAATAACAGAATCTATATTCGAATAGGATTATGTAATTTTATTCTGAAACGTCTTATTCAAACTAAAATGTAATATGTATTCCAATGTCATAATAAATAAACATAGTAATATAGTTATAAATAATTATCGTATCAGATTTACAATGTTCCACTGCTGGGACTCAGAGGGCTTACTCTAGAGTTTAATTCCGATCGGTCAAAATTGGAATTGTAACGTTAAGTACTCTTGAATTCGATGCTAGCGACCAATTGGTTTAAAATTGCGTGACCACACGCCAACCCCAATCCCTATTTTACTTTGTTTCCCAAAAAGATTACGCAATTTGGCCCTAGCATCGAATTCAAGAGTACCTAACGTCCAATTCCAATGTCGACCGATCGGAATTAAACTCGAGAGTAAGCCCCCAGGCCTCCTTTCTAGGAGAGAGTATGGGCCGTAATCCACCACGCGGGCCCAGTGCAGGTTCGTGGATGCCGGTTTTCTCACGATATTTTTCTTCACCGTTTTGAGAGCAGTGGTGATTAAATAAATTACAGAAAGTAATGCTCCTGGCTGGGTTTGAACCCGCGACCTACAATTCGTAAGTCGGAGCTGCACTCGGCCACCACTGCTTTATTAATATAAATAGGTCTATTTAATCGGTAGTAATTTGCATATAATTAAAATGTTGATAACAAAATATTATTAATTATTATTTGGAAAGGTTTGTGTTCAACAGTGGATTGCGTTAAGCTGAGTTTATTAAAATACCAACTTTGTTTAAATGAATACAGACTGTTACTGTACACGCACGATAATATTAATCTATGCCCAAAGGTGGGTAGGCAAATAATAAACACAAAGGTGTATCGTTAGCTACACCTGTTGTTCGTAATCTTTACAAATTATTGTTGTGCCCTGCTAACTGGCGCCCAACCGGGACTCGTGAGCAAAAACTTATGAAAAAAAATAGGCCACGGTCGGAAATATGGTTTGTGTCCCTCGGGTTTTGTAGTTACTATTACGTTACTAGTTGTAACTTGTTAGGGCTTTGTTATAGTGGGTACTCGGTTTTGTTCAGGTAAAAAAGATAGAGAGAGAGCCTCTGATCTAGAGATACTGACATCATCTTATTAAGACTAAAACCAGTTGACACAGAAATAGAAAATGTAGGTTAATACTGATACCTCTCCCGGGGATCAAATATAAATTCAATATTCTATTGTAATTCAGGTTTTAATTTTTTTTTGTCAGGCCATCTCCTTGCCTTGTCATTTATTTCTGTCCTAAATTGATGGAATCCATTTGCATTTCGGGATCTTTTGAAGTTTTTGGCGTAGATAATAAATCATACGAGTATTTAATTTTTATTTAGACTCTAGAATTTTTATTTTTATACGTCAATTTATATTAAATAGGCTCAGTCCTTTCTAGCTAAATACTCTGAGTAGAAACGCCGAAAGAAAATCAAAGGTCAAAGTTAATAGCCATACAGAAAACAAGCGACGGTCAAATCATATGAACCATGCAGATTAGTATCTGAGATGGTCTTTTATAGAAAGAACCATAGTGGGCCTGTCCAGTCAATGTAAGCGTTCGTTTAGCACAACTCAGGAAAATTTGACGAATAATAAAAAAGAGAGGAAATATGTAATAGAAGTTTCCTTTAGGTTTATTATCTTACTGAATATTGGCTGTCTAAAAAACTGGGCAAGTGCGAGTCGGACTCGCGCACTGAGGGTTCCGTTTCGTATAAACTTGTTATTAAAAAAACTACCTACTAGATCTCGTTCGACCAATTTTTGGTGAAAGTTTGCATGGTAATGAACATCATATATTTGTTTTTAGTTTTATCAATCTCTTATTTTAGAAGGTACAGGGGGTGGGACACACATTTTATTTATTTATTGTACGTACGGTTTTCATGAAAAATAATTGAATTTCAGTTCGTATGGACCCCAAAATTTATGTTTTTTTTTTCTAAATCTTAATGCGGTTCACAGAATACATCTACTTACCAAGTTTCAACAGTATAGTTCTTATAGTTTCGGAAAAAAGTGGCTGTGACACACGGACGGACAGACAGACAGACATGACGAATCCATAAGGGTTCCGTTTTTTTCCATTTGGCTACAGAACCCTAAAAACAGAATCAAAGGTTGCAAAAATTATCATTCTTAGATAGATTAGCCCCAACATTTTATTACAGGAAACATCAAATTCTCTTTGTCCCAGGAACTATTATAGAACAAAAACATAACCTATTTGTATAGTCCAAAAAAGAACTAAGTCCCATTATAGAAGACAAAATACTGCGAATAAAACAATGTTGTAACAAGAGAACTAAAGTAAAAGGTGCTCCTCGTCCGGTTTGCAATCCGGCGCCTTATGAAATTCAATGAGCATTTTGTCTCACTCAGAAGTACATAAGTACATATGTGAGCGTGTTTGTAATCCTGTGACTCTATTGGTGGATGGGACAAGTTGAAAGAGAGGGCTTTGGAAAGTACCTTTTTTGGTCTTAAGCGTATTTTGCTTTATGTGAAGCAACGGTATTAGATTCAGTTGTAAAGATAGACTTATTTTTTAGGGACTGTAGACGCAATTTATCTAGAAAATTGGTACTGGTAAGGGCTCTTTCTATTGACCATGAAAAAGGATAGAATAAATTTGATCGTTTTAAGACGCTTTAGTTTGTTGGTTTCTTCGTTTTACTTTTGTCTGCGTAAGCCCTATTACCCAGTATACGTAAATCACACTAGTACTATAGAGGCGAAATAATAATAAACTTTAATAAATTTTTGGTACATGGGTATATTATGTAGTTTTTTTTCCGGGAGTACCTATGTTCTCTTTTGATAATTCTCTGCTATCACGCGATTGAAGCCCCAGCAGCACCTAATAATAGAACTATTATATTTGGCATTGTTCTGTAGACCGCTCAGGGAGCTGAAGAGCTCGTGGCTACAACAATAACAGACATCTCCAGGGTAAAGCAAAGTTGGTCGCGGTTGGTTTGCAGAGGGGAAACTATTTTAAAATGTTATCTACCTAGATTTCTCCGTATCTCAGAAAGCATATTCAGCCGTAAGTAAGTTAGTCTCGGCTTTAATATGTAAATCTTTGATAGTCATTACGGATAGTCAGAAGTCAGGAATTTTGACACCAGGCCCGCCAAGCGTACTGTTCCCGCGCACCTCAAGGAACTGTCAGTAAACCGAAGAGGCCACCCAGCTTGCTAGCTGCAGGCAAGCAGGGTCGAAGCCTACTGGGGTCATGGATCGGCTTATGAAAGGAAGGCTCGGCCCCGGTACGATAGGCAACGAAGGAATGGGGTAGGTTTTAGTCAGTAAGAGTCTGACACTATTTCCCGCTCCACCCAAGGGCGGGATTTGTCATAGGATGATTTTACCTACCATAAAAAAAAACACCAGGCCTGCCAAGAGGTATCTATATAGGTATATATGTAGAGGTATATATATATAGAAAGGAGGTGTTACTAAAATACTGGGTTGTGGAGATCAGATAGGCAGTCGCTCCATGTGAAATATGAGTACCTAGCTGCACTCTGTTAGACTGAAAGCTGACTCTAACTTACTTAATTACTAACTTGAGATAACGCTAGACTGATTAATAGTCAGCCACACATCAGTTGTAAAAAAAAATACATGGTTTGAAAGAGAGCAGAGAAAAAAGAAAGAAGGAAAGAAAGTAATAAATATAGAAAGAAAGAAAGTCAGAAAAAAGAAAGTAAGAAAAACAAAAAGTTTAATTGTGTTTGTTTGCTTGAAATATTTATATAAAATAGACTCGTTGGGTTCATCAGACGATGTTGTATATATTTTGTTAGAATAATACAAATAGTTTTCTCCTGATATTTTCTTTCCGTCTCTTTCTCATGCCTTGTCACAAACAACTACTCTCCCGTTCCATAATCCCATACTTGACACGTAGCTACCTAGATCTGCCGCGAGTCAACTTGTTCTACACTTTATCTATTTTGGCGGTATGACTACGCAGTGCCAGGTGACTTAGTAGATAATTATTAGTGTTCTATTGGAGTTCTGATGGCTACGGTTTTATTTTTAGCCAGACATTCAAATAGTCTGCTCAAATGACTCGATGGGTCTTCACAAGTAGAGACTCGATAATTATGATGTGAAAATAAAATCGTCGAATAAAAATAAGTAATTGGTATCGCTAACCTAATTCCCTCTTCCTCCGATATTATAAAAATCAAAGGCCAACCAAAAGACACTGGTGTGTTTTAGTCAGTAAACGTATGACACACCTTCTCGATCTACTATAGAGCTAGAGAATTTAATAATTTCTTCAATTCAATTCAATTTCAAAGATTTGTTTGCGAAGTCAAAATCAAATTTTTATTGCTGAACACAATATAATAAATCAGTACATTTCTAGATGTCATATGAATGCGCAGTTCATTGTGTTCTACCAATTTAAAATGCAGGCATGCTAAATTGTACTACAAGTTTAAATACATTTGTACAGTTGGTAATAATGAGTAATACGTTAGAAATTAATATAGTCACATGACACAATGTCAACACAAAACATAATTAAAATAAATACTAAATAATGAGTGAAGCTGGAGTGCGTCGTTAGTAAGATAAAATCATCATCTTCATCGTTCTCCAGAACACCTACTTCACCCACTGCTGGGCATAAAGCCTCTCTTTTATTGTGAAAATCCTCACATTACGTAGCACCCTCATCCAGGATCTACTCGAGATGGCAACCATATCGTCTACTCATCTCACTGCTGGACGACCAGCATTCTTGTTTTTTTAATTTAATATTCCTTTAACAGTTTTTTAAACGCCACTCAGTCACAGTCTTACTCCACCTGTTTTACCCCACCTTCTACATAATATATATCAGAGTACACCATATCTTAAGGTATTTTATATGCAGTATTTAAAATAATTATGAAAAGTAACGTGAGGGGGTTGGCGCTGTAAGCTGAGATACAGGTTCTTCCTAGTTCGGCTCTAGCTACTAAAACCTTTGGGTACATATATAATTTGCTTAGAGCCTTTTTTTGGTAAATACAATAAGTACTTTTTTGTGAAACAAAAATAACCAAAAAACAAATATTAAATAAAAAAAATATCTTACTCAACTCTATTTTGAATTCCAGCACTCTTTTCTGATCTCAACGTATGAAATGCGACGTATACTCTTCAAATTACTGTTGCCAGTGGCTTTACTAGCCTGATAATAGAAAATTATCCCCAGAGAACATAATTATATCTGGAATAATCTTATGTGCTGTCCCAGGACATGATTGGGATTTCGAACGTGAAGGAGTAACAAAGGTACAAATATACACACTTAACACACATATTAAATTAACACGTACTTAGTTGGGTTAATTCAGAGAAATATAAAGGAAAACCCGCAATCTAAGCATATAGGTACAATAATCTACTTCAGTGTAAAATACTTCTCATGAAATCCGAGACATCGTGGCACAACATTAGCCTAAACCAAGAACTGAGCTAAACATAGAGCTGAAAGCTCTTCAATAATGTATTAGACGGTACTTTGGCGGAATAAATGGGGTGTTATCAGTTAAGAGCCCATTCTAATGAAAATTCTCTGTAATTTCCATCCAAGACTGATTTCTGCGAGCGGAGCTACCGCCGTGTCTGGGAAGTGGTCCAAATTATAAGCGACTGTTTAAATAGCTTCATTTATTTAGACTTCAGTAGTGACTTGACCCTGTTCTGCGTGGGTTCTTCAAGAGACAAACCTTACACATTTATCACTCTTTCTACTGCTGAAAACGTACCAGGATCTGTTGTGTGGTTTAAGAGGATTTAGAGAATAAATAAACACAACCTGGAAAGTGACTTCGTCTTATAATACGTATTTATGTACAGATGCACGAAGTTACAAAGGTCGACTTGATTAGAGAGGTATTTTCTACCAGTCGATGGTGAAGTAATAACTTGTTTTTGATTGTTCTTTTATCGATTCTGAAAATATAGAGGTTTTAAAATCAATAGTGAATAGGCTACATCTAGGCAAGCGTGCTCTATCATCGACCACTTCATCTTTTACCATCAGGTGAGATAGTGGTCATGCGCGAGCCTATCAATATTAAAAAACATGTAAGCAAATACATAAATTAATGTCTAAGAGAATAAACATATTTTTTTTAATGCCAATAAATAACTGTATAAGGTGACGTCACAGACTCTTCAGGAATAACAGATCGAAGATAAACGTTTTAGAAAAAGTACTTCAATTTTTTTTACATGTAACCTTAGATTTTTCTAACTTTAGATTTGTCTAACTTTCTTTTTCTTCCTTTCACATCAATTTACTCCTCCAATCTATCGAGGGGCGAGGAGGCCTATATCCAACAGCATTTTTTGACTGAAATGATGATGATGATGAATATACTCCTTTTATTCTACCCGTTTAAAAACAAACAAAAAAACTCATAATCTTACACTTTGTACCACAAATTTAAGGGTAAGTTCATTTGTATTCATTGCGCGCTTTCCCTGTCAATCGAGTGCGTCCCGTCGATGAAGATTGATGGGGCTGCCGCTTAAATAAACGGCCATGTCTACACACGACAATTATGTCAACATCCCTTGTGTAACTGTTTTAATATATGTTTGTGAGCCAGGTCTCCTGTTGTCAGCCCATTTTAAAAGGGATTTTGGGGACGTAAATACGGGTCAATCTGTTGACAGTGTCGAAAAGCAATTTATTTTTTCTAGAAGAATTATATGTTCGAATAAACAAAATTGTATTTAAAAATTATATTAAAATTGAATTAAAAATTATATTATCAAATAAAATTACAAATAATTTAATTAATTTATGTTTGAAGTATGTGCTATTTTTTACCAAGTTCTTTTAGACATTTGTTATAAAACAAAAAAACTGGCAATTTTTGCATAAAATAATGAACCAACATTCTGAGGACAATAGCTGCAACCACAGCGTACATTCTGTTAGTTGTACAGCTATTCAGTTTTTTGCCAGTTTGTCACCCGAAAACCCTTTTTATTCTGCTTAACAATGGACACAAAAATATTGGTTCAGAAGCTTCACAACGCAATAATCCACGCACATTTTTCACTAATTTAATCTAACACCAACTCTTGGTTTGTGGAAATAAATTATCAACTTTTGCGAACAGCTAATGGTTAAATATTCATCAAACAACAACACTAACGCGTTTGACAGGTTATCACATTATTTTTAATTTTCAATCGGACCCAGTTATTTTTCTAGTCTCCACTTGAGTAAACAGAAATAGTCCCTTTACTTTTTCTAAGACTGTGAAGACAGTTTTACGACTTATCCTTCTGACCGTCACTACTCTGTGGCACCATTGTGACATTCAAGCAACGAATTAAAATGCCGGTTCGAGAATCCGTACAAATCGACAAAGCTTTCGGTTCAATTTTATTTTATTGTAAAACGCATAGACCTTTTTAAAGCCTCTGATTTGATTATGAAACCACATGGAAAAAGTTACAGTGCCTTCAGGGTACAGGGTGCCTTCGCCACGTCTACCTCTATCTTGTCTTACTGGTTTTTAATTAGACCTATGTCAAATGGGGAGGAAACATTTTAAAACTTCTACCAGTAAGAATGAACAGTGAGATAGGGAAGTCTGATTTCACCATTATTTAATATTTAAGTGAACTGATCAAGGGCCTGACAAGCATCTACAGCGGATTGCATTGATGATACTTGCATTAGTAACATCAGATATATTCGCAAAAAATCCAAAGCACTCTTCAACCCGTGGTTACAATGGATACTTGCGTTTGTAACGCTGTGACTAAGTACTCTTCTCGTCAGCGTGGCAGGAAATATAGATATATGGTGATACCACCACTGGGACTAAGAACGGGACTCACGAATGGGATGATGAGGCTAAGAAAGCGTCTTTCACACGCGTCCGCCGCGGTAGAGGAAACAGCCATTTTATTTCAAAACTTAAGAGACGGCAAATTTTTGTGGTTACGCAGCCGTCGCGATTGCGATATCCCACCGCGATCCCCCGCCAATAGACCGCAGAGCGTGCGGGCTCAAACCGCCGAGACGGCGGGGAAACGCGAATAACCGCGCGCACCTCGGCCGTAAAACGCGTCTTGAAATGTGCTTTAATTTTTACATACATATCTGCATTCTACAGAAGCCGCGGGCCCGCAACCGCGGCGGCCACGGCTGAAAACCGCTTCATGAGTACTCTACTCATTCAGTTCGAAAGAGTTTCAACATCATTGTTATAAAATCGCGCACTTCAGTGTAAAATAATATATTTATTTCAAATAACTTATTTAAATACAATTTTGAAGTGTCAAGAAGTCGTCAGTCAGAAAAATTATGCTAATTGCAAATTTCAAAGCGTAACTCTCAATGGAAATAAAATGTATTACAAATATCTCGGTTACATAATTCTTGTAACTACAAAAATGCAAGAGGTAAATATTGTGCGTCCGCCCTCAACGACCGCCATTTGAATTATATAGCTGTCGCCCGCCATTATGCTACGTTGACAGTTTTACTACGAAATCACAAATACGTTTCAGAGTTGCCAACACAATTAATCGATTGCAATAAATACCTGATAGAATAAAAAAAAAAAAAAATATACTTGGTTACATATAAACAGTTTATATAGTCTGATTACGTATCACTACCCTCGCCTGATCCTTCAGTTAATAAGCCGATGATTGCTGGCTCTTTAAAACTATCGTATGAGCACGTGACGTTATTGTTGATAGATTATGGCCATCGCATTCTCTGCACACTGTTATTATTTATAGTTAGGTTTGCTGATGTTCACCGTTGCACGGTTCACCGTGCCTGCATTGATGGCCTATCGAAAAACCTAAAAAGCCACCAACTTTTTTCACAAATACACTCCAGGCCATGCGCACCTATAACATTAAGCTTTATGCTCGTTCATTTGTTTTATAGATTGGATTGCCAGTTCGTTTTTGTTTTTAGATTGGAGCGAAATTGTAATTTGGATGTTAGGTGTGGAGTTCCGCTGTATGGGTTGTGTGTGTATTGGAAATTGAATTACTTATTTGTTCGGAAACGGTATATGAATATGATGTTTTGGGGTCGTATCGGGCCTATATGGAGTATCGTCAAATTGTAATTAAGCAGCCTTTGCTTTTAGTAATCAATTATTGAAATATTGTGTGATCTTAATTAAGTGAAAACATTCAGTTTTTGGTTTACAAATATTTATTTTTGAGGTTATGATGACAATTTGCATGCAGTGGTCTTTGCGTCTGATTACAATTTAGGTGTCTTCAAAGCTAGACTGAATAGGCTCTTAATAGACTAGTGCAATCACCATCAACGATTGCATCACTGCACTAGATTGCTGTCAAATTTTTTTTTGTACTATTAAAATAAAATACACACAAGCTTCAAGAATAGGTTTTTAGAAAAAATTGACAGTTGTTATGAAGACTTGCTTCCGTGCTGTGCTTCGGAAACACTCTATGTTGGACCTAGATACACAGGCTGAAAAGACGGAAAGGCCTTCCCGTTTGCGACACGGTGCATACAATGCCGTTCCAAGTTTGCCAGCCGACAGTATGTGGCAACTGGCTCCCGAATTTAAAATAAAATAAACAAGCTTATCTCCATTTATCCCTTACCAAAACACGATGTTAATGGTAAACTTACCAAATGGCTGCAGAAGTTAACATACGACGAAATTTTATTACAGTCATCCCTTAAGGATTGATGTTAACTGCTTATTCAATTGTAAAATATATTTTTTCTTTTTTCTAGAATGTGTTATGCAATTTTTTTTTTATAATTTAATTTAATCGTTTAATTTCAATTATCCCAATAATAATTTATATTTTATAATCAATTTTAATGATGGATGTGTTGTACTGTACTTATTATGACTTATAACTAATACCTACTTTTTTTTTTTTTTTTTTTTTTTTTTATGGTAGGTAAAATCATCCAATGACAAGTCCCGCCCTTGGGTGGAGCGGGAAGTAGTGTCAGACTCTTACTGACTAAAAACCTACCCCGTTCCTTCATGCCTATCATGCCGGGGCTGAGCCTTCCTCTCAGAAAACGGCCCTTAACCCCAGCAGGCTTCGACCCTGCCTGCCTGCAGCTAGCAGGCTGGGCCTCTACGGTTTGCTGACAGCTCCTTGAGGCGCGCGGGAACAGAACGCGCCGTCGACGACTTGGGCTCGATCCGGTATGTTACCGGACGATCGGACAGCGTGCTACCCATTGCACGCCGTCCGCAAGCCCGCGCCTACGGTGGCCGGAAATCGGGATCGGAATCCCGGCGGCGGCTGGGGCGAGCGCCCCGTTGCCTCTGCCTGATGCGGTCAGCCTCCTCCTTTGCTAGCATTACTGCTTCGCAGAAGGTGGCGACCGCCTGCCATCCCTCCTCACTCCGGACCATGGCCTGAACCAAGGCCCGGCGAGAGAGATCGCTGCCGCCGATTGCCCCCACGAGGACACGGCGATGCTCCGCCCAGGCGGGGCACACCTCTACAGTATGCTCCACCGTGTCCTCCGGGTGTTCCGCACAGTGGCGACACCCGGGCGAATCCTCCGCACGAATCCGGAACAGGAACTTGGCAAACTTTCCGTGTTCCGTTAGGACCTGCGTCGTGCGGAAGTTAAGAGTGCCGTGAGGTCTTTCCAGCCACGCCTCAAGGATGGGCCTTATCGCCTCGATTGTGGCGCGCCCCGAACGTGGTTGCGATAGTCGCTGACGCCATTTCGCCATGAGATCTCGCCGGAGCTCTGTACGCCATGCCTCGACTTGTCGTGGCAGTGGAATTTCGCCCCGGCGTTGCATCTCCATGCGCTTGTCGTGCATGTGTGCAAGGACTGTTGCCTCCAGATCCCATGGCGGTTGGCCAGCAAGGAGGGTCGCCGCCTCGCGGGAAATCGTTCGGTACCCTCGCACCATGCGTATTGCCATGACCCTCTGGCACGCATTCAGCTGGGCCTTCGGCTGCTGTTGCAGCGACGGCGCCCACACCGGAGCCCCGTAGAGGGCCATGGACCGAACGATTCCCGCATACAGCTTCCGGCAGGAGGCGTCTGGTCCCCTGAGGTTGGGCAGGAGCCGCCCGAGAGCAGCCCCAGTCCGGTTCAGTTTGGGAGCCAGACGTCGGAAGTGCTCCTTGAAGTTCCACCAGCTGTCGAGGACGAGTCCCAGGTACTTCATCGTCGACCCGACGCTGATGTGAACTCCTCCTACCGTTAGCTGGGAACCCGGTGGTGGCGCACCCCTAGGGCCATGAAAGCACATGGCCTCGGATTTGTGCAATGCCACTTCGAGTCCCAACTGCTGGATCCTATCAACGACTATCGCAACCCCGCGTGTCGCTAGTTCGACCGCCGTCCGGTACGACTCTCCCCGTGCTAGGACCAACGTGTCGTCCGCGTAGCAGACCACGCTGACCCCGTCGGGGAAGTCGCCGCGCAGCACGTAGTCGTACCCGATGTTCCACAAGGGTGGTCCTAGTACCGATCCCTGCGGAACACCGCACGACATCTCTCGACGTTTCCACTCTCCCTGGTGACCGGGGTAAATGATATACCTCTCCGATAGGTAGGCCTCGATTACACGACAGAGGTAGTCGGGCACCCGGTGGTACTGGAGTGCCGTTCCAATGCTACTCCAGGGCAGGGAATTAAAGGCGTTGGCAATGTCCAAGGACACTGCCACGACACACCTGCCCTGGGATACCGCATCCCCCGTCGTGAGGGCTCGCACGCGCATGATGGCGTCCACCGTGGAGCGCATTCTGCGAAAGCCGAACTGTCCGTCCGAAAGGTCCGGCCCCACTCGTGCAAGGCGCGCGACGAGGCGGTTTGCAATTACTCTTTCAAAGAGCTTGCCCACCTCGTCGAGCAGCACAATGGGCCGGTACGCGGACGGAGAGTCCGCAGGGCGCCCCGGCTTCGCTATGAGGACCAGTTTTCCCGTCTTCCAGCGAAGTGGGAACTGGCCTCTCTCCAAACATGCGCTGAAGAGCCCCCTCAATCGAGGCCCGAGAGCCTCCATGGCCAGGACCCAGGCCCTCCCAGGCAAGCCGTCGGGTCCTGGGGCGGTATTCTTGGCACTTAGCCTTTGTACCGCCACTCTCATCTCTACCTCGGTCACCTCTGGAACGTCGTCGTCGTGGTCCACGTCAGGTACTGCCGTTGTTGGCGGAGCCATGGGCGGGGGGGAGTGTACCCCCCGCGTAGGGAACAGAGTGCTGACCACACCCTCCACGAGCTCGGGCCGGAGACTCTGAGTCAGCGGGGGAGCCCATGGACGGAGTTTCTCCCGAACCATCTTGTATGGGCGTCCCCACGGGTCTGCATTCAGAGACCCCAGCCAGACGTTTCGGGCCTCCAGCTTGGCCCGCTTCATCTCCGCTCGGAGGGTGCGCTTCGCCAGCCTGTAACCCTCGTACAGCTCCGCCTCTATAGCCTCCGCATCCGGCTGGCGGTTGCGGCGCTTGCAGTACCTGGCGTACCGGCGTCGCGCGTGATTGCACGCATTGCGCAATGCCGCAATCTCCGGCGACCACCAGTACACCTGGCGCTTGGCACGTCCTGGACGGACTCGGGGCATTGACGCGTCGCAGATTTGCGACATGCCCTCCCGGAACCACTCTGCCTCGACGTCGATATCAACAGGCCTGTCCGGTGCTTGCACCCAGGCCTGTACCGTCGCGGCTTCCAGGAGGAACTCCCGGTCCATCTGCCTCAGCGCCCACCGCGGACCACAAGGGCTCTGCCGGACCGGCGCGGTCGAGGTTTGGGCAGAGACGTCAAACCGGATGTACCGGTGGTCTGAGAACGTCTCCACCCCCTCCATAACGCGCCAGTCGACGACACGTGGCGCCAGATCGGGGCTGGCGAACGAGAGGTCCACCACCGATTCGCCCCGCTTCCGCACACACGTGGAGACAGAGCCCCGGTTTAGGAGGGCCAGGCCTGACTCCTCAGCCCAGGCCTCTACCGACCGACCCCGCCCGTTCGTGTACCGGGAACCCCAAGCCTCATTCCAGGCATTGAAGTCCCCGCAAACGACCACGGGGAGGTCCCTAAACCCAACGACGACGTTTTTCAGCTCCATAAGGGAGATGTGGAGATCGCCGAGAGATCTGTTCGGGGACAGGTAGACGCCTACCACTGCAATGTCCCCGAACCGTGCTGCCACGCAACCCCGGCCCCTCGTGACGCGCTCGAGGAGCGGGGTACCGGCGGCGGTCGATGAGATTAAGGTCACCGAGCCGTCCAGGTCCTGAATCCAGTCTCCACTGGGCAGGACATAATACGGCTCGGAGACTACGGCGATGTTGATCGACCACTGCGCCATGCTCTGGAGCAACAGATCCTGAGCGGGGGCGCAGTGGTTGATGTTCGCCTGGAGGAGACGTAATGGTGCCGTTATTGACAGTCCATTACAGTCTCCTCCGGAGCCCTACTTGAGGGCACTGCCGCGGCGGTTGAGGCGGCGATAGCGGCGGCGGCCACAGAGGCGGCTGCGGCGGTGAGGACGCCACCGGGGATGGGCCGGACCCTGGCCTTGACCTTGGCGGGGGGGTCGCAGGACCTGCTCCCAGCCTGGTGGTCGGCCGTCTTGCCTGCCGCCGCACATGCGTAGCAGTGCGGCTTTTCGCGGCATTCGACGGCCCTGTGACCAGGCTGACCGCACTGGAAGCAGCGGTCGCTGCGGTCCACCTCCGCGGTGCAACAGGCCCCGGCGTGGTGTCCCACGCGGCAGCGGTAGCACCGCAGAGGTCTGGGCTCCAGCAGTTTTACCTGCGCGGAGACCCAGCTCACCAAAAGCCTTCGGCCCTCCCCTGTTATGATTTTGGCCGCCGACACGGGGCAGCTAACCGTAACGGCTTGCACACACGCCCCGCAAGCAAGCAGCACCAGATACTGACTCCCCAGGGGACAAGGAGAGGGCAGGACCCTCTCCTAAAACGACACCCACCCCAAGTGTTCGTAAGAGCATTGGGGAGTGGGAAAGTAGCAAAGTCAGGGACCAAAGGGCAGCTGCATCGACCACATTTATTATGTCACCTAAAAAGCAAGTGCAGCTCCCAGCGGCCCTTCCCAAAGTTGCACCAAAGGTCACACTGTCTCAAACTGCGAGGGAGACGAAGAAGCGAAGCTCTTTAGAGATCGCGGGCGGGTCACAAAAGTCGATAGCTTCGGTTGATAGAGTGACCGAAGGCCGAACCTGGCTTCAGAGAGCAAAAACCCAATTAGGGGAATCACGCAATCTGAAGTCAGAAATTAAGGCAGGTATCACTCTCGCGGTGGACTCCATGTATAGGATTATTAAGGAAGCAGCAGCGGAGATGGAAGCCCTCAAGCAAAAATCTGGCTACTTGGAGGCCAGGGACCCTGTATCCCCCCTCTGTGTTAATGCACGGAGGGAGAATACAGGAGATGTTAACGAAAAGAACAGGACAGAGGATACATTTCTCCTGATTAATAAGATCGAGGTGCACTCCAAGCTGCTAGAGGAAAATAATAAGCGTATGGAGGAGTTAAAAACAGCACTGGAGGAGCGAAAGTCGCAGACAGAGACACTCTCATACGCAGAGGTGGCTGCGGCCCGGGGTGGGGGTGTGACGTTTGAAAGGCGGAACACACTGCATTCGGTGGTAGTCACCTCGAAAGATGAGACAGAAACTGGGGAGGAAGTACTGGAGAGGGTAAGAAAGGCAGTAGAAGCAAAAGAAGGTTGGGTGAAAGTTGAAAGGGTGAGAAAGGCAAAAAATAGAAAGGTAGTCATGGGATTCCAGACGGAGGATGAAAGGGACAGAGTGAAAGAGAGATTAGAGAGTAATAGCGTCAATCTCACCGTGGAGGCGGTGAAAAACAAGGACCCGATGCTGATACTCAGAGATGTCTTGGCCGTAAATACCGATGAAGACATCCAAAAGGCTCTGAGGAATCAGAATCGGGACGTTTTTCGCGGCCTCCACGACGGGGAGGACAGAATGGAAGTGAGATACAGAAGGAAGACCAGAAATCCGCACTCTGTACATATAGTGCTGAGCACGTCCCCTGAGTTATGGCAGCGAGTCACAAAAAGAGGATATGTTCATGTGGACCTCCAGAGAATTCGGGTCGAAGATCAGACCCACTCATGCAGTGCACTCGCTGCCTGGCTTACGGACATGGGCGAAGGCACTGTACAGAGAAAGCGGACTTGTGCAGTCATTGCGGTGGTCCCCATTTAAAAACAGAATGCTCGGACTGGATAGCGGGGGGCACGGCAGTGTGTCGGAACTGTGAAAGAGCAAATATGTTGAATAAAGAACATAACGCTTTCAGTTCCGAATGCCCTGTCCGCCGAAAATGGGATGCAATAGCGCGGTCAACCACTGCATATTGCTAAAGGCGCACCAGAGGAAAAAATCGTCTTTAAATTCGCACAGGCTAACCTCCAAAGAAAAAAGCTGGCAACCAACGAGCTGCTATTGGAGGCAAAGAAACGCGGAATTGCTGTGGCACTCTTGCAGGAGCCATATGTCGGTAGCTCAAGAAATATGAGGAGCCAGAGTGGAGTGCGGGTCTTCCAAGACACTGGTACCGGAGATGGGATTGTAAAAGCAGCGATCTTAGTCTTTGACAAAAACATCAAAGTGATACAATACCCGAAACTAACCACGGAAAATATCGCCGTGGTTGGAATCCAAACCAGTGCTTGGGAGATCACACTCGCCTCTATCTATTTCGAACCAGATAAGCCAGTGGAGCCCTACCTCAACCACCTCCGGCAAATTGGCACTGCAAATGGCTCAAAACCGTTTCTAGTTGGAGGTGATGCCAACGCGAAGAGCACCTGGTGGGGGAGCGCGGTGGTTGACCGCAGGGGAGAGGATGTGTGCGGGACTCTCAGCGGGCTCGGGCTGAATATCCTCAATATAGGCGAAACTCCGACGTTCGATACCATCAGGGGAGGACAGCGCATCAGCAGTCATATTGACCTTACAGCATGCTCCGACAACATCCTTGAGCTGGTAGAGCAGTGGAATGTCGACGAAAGCCTCACGAGCTCCGACCATAATGGCGTACTCTTTAGCCTTAGATTGGAAAGAGCAAAAGGGGTCCAAGTAGAAAGAACGACGCGCATGTTTAATACAAAAAAGGCAAATTGGGCAAAATTTCATGAGAAATTCAACCAATTAAGAATAGATTACAAATTCCATAAATCCGAAATAGAGCAAATTGATAATACAGACACATTAGACACCACAACCAATAATTATACAAAAATTTTACAAGAAGCATGCCGCGCAGCTATGCCCATTAAAAAAGCTAAAGAAAAACTTTCCATGCCATGGTGGTCGGAGAAACTCGCTGAGATGAAAAAGAGCGTCGCTACCAGCAAAAGGAGAATATGGTGCGCTGCTCCGGTTCGGAGACAGAAGGTTGTCGACGAATATTTAAGACGTAAAAAGGAGTATGAGGAAGAAGCAGCTCGGGCCCAGACTGAGAGCTGGAAAGAATTTTGCAATAAACAAGATAGGGAAGGGGTTTGGGAGGGGATATATAGGGTTATCAGGAGGACAACACAAAGAGGGGAGGATTTGCCGCTGATGGAGGATGGGAAGGTGCTTGACGCGAAAGCCTCAGTGAGACTGCTAGCGGAGACTTTCTATCCAGAAGATCTTGCAAGCACCGACAACACCCATCACAGCAATATTAGAGCAGAGGCGGAAAAAGTCAATGAAGCAAACGAATTTGACTCCCAAGATCCACCTTTTACGCGGATCGAATTGAAAAGTGCGTGTGAATCCTTTAACCCTAAAAAGGCTCCGGGAATGGACGGCCTCACGGCGGACATCTGCAGCCAAGCCATTGGAGGGGAACCCGATGCCTTCCTGGCCCTTCTGAACCAATGCCTAAAACATGGATATTTCCCAAAGTCTTGGAAGGAGGCAACGGTGGTGGTATTAAAAAAGCCTGGAAAAACCGATTACACCACCCCAAAATCTTATAGACCCATCGGCCTTCTGCCGGTTTTGGGCAAGGTATTTGAGAAGATGTTGATGGCTCGCCTTAGGTTCTACATAGCACCAAGGATGAGTACTCGCCAGTACGGCTTTATGCCCCAGAGGAGCACCGAAGACTCCCTCTATGATCTTATGAAACACATAAAAGGAAAACTTGGCTTAAAGAAGATAGTAGTACTAGTATCTCTGGACATAGAGGGAGCCTTCGATAGCGCCTGGTGGCCAGCAATAAGGGTCCGACTGGCTGAGGAAAAGTGTCCTGTGAACCTGAGGAGGGTCATCGACAGCTACCTAAGGGACAGAGGGGTCAGGGTCAGGTATGCGGGTGAAGAATTCTTTAAAGGCACGACCAAGGGCTGTGTGCAGGGTTCTATTGGGGGCCCAAATTTCTGGAACCTGCTGCTGGATCCCCTCCTGAAAACTCTGATGGCAAAAGATGTTTACATACAGGCGTTCGCAGACGATGTGGTCCTTGTCTTCGACGGTGACACAGCGATGGAAATTGAACATAAGGCGAATGGAGCCCTCGAACATGTTCGGGCGTGGGGTGTCGATAACAAGTTAAAATTTGCGCCGCAAAAGACAAACGCGATGACAATAACAAGGAAACTTAAATACGACACCCCACGGCTGAGCATGGGCGGGGTCGAATTAACTATGTCCAAGGAAATCAAGATCCTGGGTGTCACCGTCGACGACAAGCTGACGTTCAACACGCACGTACGGAACGTCTGTAAAAAAGCAATTGGGGTACATAAGCAGTTGTGCAAAGCAGCAAAAATCAGCTGGGGTCTGAATCCTGAAATCATCAGGACTATTTATGTGGCGACGATAGAACCGATCATCCTGTACGCTGCCAGTGTATGGGCGCCAGCGGCAGGAAAGCTGGGCATCAGGAAACAGTTGGGCGTCGTGCAACGCGGAATAACACAAAAAATGTGTAAAGCATACCGTACCGTCTCCCTTAACTCAGCACTACTTTTGGCAGGGATGCTTCCCCTGGATCTCCGAGCTCTAGAGATGGCCTCACTGTACGAGGCCAAGAGGGGAGTATCACTGCAGGTGCTGGGGGACCGGGAGATGGAGCGACCAGTGTCGGCGCTAAAGTCTCCACATCCTGCCAGCCGTATCGCCTTGGAGTTCAAAAGTCTGGTGGACCAGGAGCAGGTTGACGCCAGTGCCAAACCAGAGGTGAGGATATTCACTGATGGGAGCAAAATTGGGGGGCGTGTCGGCGCTGCGCTGTCCTTGTGGAACAGCGAGGCCGAAACACGTTCCCTCAAGCTGGCGTTACCAGACTACTGCACAGTCTACCAGGCTGAGCTCCTGGCGATATGTAGGGCATCGAGGGAGATTCGGAAAAGTGCGGCGTCCACTTTTGGTATATATAGCGACTCGATGGCGGCCCTCATGACAGTGATAAACCACAGTTGCCTTCATCCCCTGGCAGTGGAAGCTAGAGAAAATCTAGCAGCTATTTCTCTCCAGAACAAGGTAGTAAACTTGTTCTGGATTAAAGCTCACGCAGGGATTGAAGGTAACGAGCGAGTGGATCAGCTGGCAAAAGAGGCCGCCCTTAAGAGCAAAAAGAGGCCGGAGTACGATCTATGTCCTGTCTCATTCGTCAAGCGTTGCATTCGTACGGCAACGCTTGACGAGTGGAACAGCAGATATAAAACCGGCACTGCGGCCTCTGTTACCAAAATATTTTTCCCGGATGCGGTGGCGGCATACAGGATAATCAGGAAGCTTAAAATCGATAGTCACCTGACTCAGGCCATGACGGGGCACGGTGGATTCTCCGAATACTTGTATCGGTTCAAGTGCAAGGAGAGTCCATCGTGCATCTGTGACCCGAACGTGGAGGAGTCGATACCGCATTTGCTGCTTGAATGTCCTGTTCATGCTCATGAAAGGAGTAATATAGAGCAGGAACTAGAAACAGACCTAAATAGAAACAGTATAGGAGAAATAATGCTGGGGAAAAATCGAAACAAGTTTCTAAACTACTGTGTGAAAATTGTACAAAAGGTAATAAATAGGAATAAGAGTAATCGGTAGAGTATACAACCGTTATATAGTAAATATATATAAGTGAGCATATAAAATATTTAGAAAAGTAAGCGAGAATATAGTAAACAGTAGGATTTAGAATATAAGAAATGTAATTAAGAAGAAAATTAGAAATACAAAGAACTAGTAACATAAGATAAAAATTGTACCTTAGAATATAAGAACATGTATTGTACCTAAAAAGCCGTCAATATAGTACCGGGAAAAAAACAGTAGAAAATGTATGCGGAATTAGTAATACGTAAATAAACAAATGTATTATATAAATACAGTTTTAGAATCTAGATGTTATAAAAATAAAATAAGTAAAATAAAGGTATATTGTAAAATAGAATGTAAGAAATATAAAAATAAACAGTGCAAAAGAAAGTGTATAATGTGCCTAGAATGTAAGAACCTAGAAAATGTAAAATTGTAAACTACTGGAAATAAAAAAGTTGTCAGTGTATTATTAACCCCTAAAAAAGGAAATAAAGAAATGAAATAAAGAAATGTACGGGCAAAGAAATAGATAGGCCGTAAAGTAGATAAAATGGGAGTCCCACCCATGTTAAAGAATAAAAGAGGAAGGATGAAAGAAAGATATTGTATGAAGAATAAAAGTGCGAGAGGCAAGCAAGCGAGAACTGGTATGAAAGAGAGAACTAGTTTAGAAAAAGACCCTGGTAATGTCAGGGGTAGAGATTATAAAAAAAAAAAAAAAAAAAAAAAAAAAAAAAAAAAAAAAAAAAAAAACGGCTTGCATACCCGTGCCGTCAGTGCGGATGGTGCCCGCCCGGACCTGGTCGGCCGTGCACCCTCCCGCCCTGACGATGGCGGCCACTACTTCGTCCACCCCGACGGAGTCGTCCAAGCCCATGATGCGCATGTCTATGCACTTCGTGGGCCCGGACACTCGGGCCTCCTCCGCGTCCAGGGACTCCCTGAGCCTCTTGGCCAGGGCGTCTGCCGCTGGGCCACTGGACGCGCCAGGGACCTCCAGCATTTGGGCACCGGTCACGGTACGCCTCATGCGGAAGCCCTCTGTGGCTCCGAGCTCCTCGAGGTGGGGCAACACCGCCCGCCTCGCCTTGTCCATGACGGACTTATAGGTCACGCCCCTCTTTTCCGCTTCAGGCTGTAGTGTGATCACTACAGCCTCGGATTTTGGGGCGCGAAGCCTGGCCGCCATGGCACGCTTCCTGCGCTCTCGCCGCCTTAGGTTCTTTTTGGCCGCCCTAGCCGCCTTGCCCGCCTTCTTCTTGGCGCCGACAACCGTCCAGTCGGCGCCAGCCGAAGGTTCTTCGGGCGGGGGCGGCAGGCGCGGCCTGGTCGCCGCCACTGCAGGAGGTCCCACTTGTTTAGCGGCATGAGCCGCCCTTCCCTTCGTGGAAGGAGGAGCAGCTGGAGCAGGAGCAGCCACCCCCCGCCGCCGCTGTTGCTTGGCCGCCGGAGCTGACCTCGTAGGCTCCAACGCCGCGGCCGCGCGCCCAGCTTGCCCCGACGGGCCCGTCTTGGGTGCAGCCGCCGCGGCGGCGTAGGATGCCGTCTTGCGCTGGCCGGAGGCCGCGAGCGGGGGACGCAGCACGATCCCCTCCAGCACGGACAGCTGCTGCTGCATCCGTAGCTGGACCTGCTCCAGCTGCTCCTGTTGCTGCTGCCTGAAAGCAGCCAGCTCCTGCCGCACCACCATCAGCAGCTGGCTCTCCGGCTCGGGTTGGGGCTGGGGTCGCTCCTGCCTTTGACCCGGCGTGCCACCTTCTTTTGGCGCCTCCTCAACCCGTGGGTCGGGTTTTGGGGCACCGGTGAGCTCGGCCCGAAGCTTCTTCAGGCTGAGCTCAAAGGTGGCATCTATGGCCTCCAAAATTGAGGTCGCGAACTTCGCGATGCCCCTCTTTTTGGAGCCCTTCTCTCGTTTCCTGGTCATTGCCGTCAGGGCCTCCACGACCAGCTCGCCAAGGCGCTTGCGCGACTCCTCGACGGAATCCGCCCCGACGTGTGCCTCACTGTCAGACGGACGCGAGGCACCTGCCCCAGCGCCAGTCGTTCCGGGGTGGCGCCCCTCCGCGGCGAGCCTATCGGCACGCTCGGCTGCCTCCTGAGGGGTAAGCCCCCTTCCTCTTCCTCCCGCTCGGCTCGCACCCCGGCTGCTGGTGGGGATTTTGCGCGCAGACGCCGAATCATCTTCGGAGGACATTCCATCCCCCGATATACCACGTTTCCGGAAAAAACGGGAGTTTATTCCGGAAACCTCAGCAACTTCCGCCTCCGAGCCCTCAGAGCTCCTTTTGGATGCCGCGTCGGACTCCGACCGCGCATCGCTCTCCATCTCCTCGTCGATTTGGGTTTTAAGTTTATTTTTCTGCATATCTGGTCCCACGAGTATATACAATCTGTACTTGCTCAAATTCAGTGGTTCGCACTAGCGACTAATTAAGCTACCCATTAGTCAAGCTAACTAATACCTACTTGCAATATTGTCTGTTATAATTTGCTTATTTCTGGGATAAAGCTAAAAGCCTGTACTTTAGGAACATTGGCTCCTAAAACACAGGCTTTTAACCTAGTTTAGGAGGCAGCAGTTCGCATTTTAAGTTTGCTATTATGCACATGATATATGCAACTGCATACTAATTTATTTAAATTGTAAAGTACAAATAAAAAATATATATATTATATTATATAAACTTGGGAAAAGTAGACAGCCATTCTCAGGTAAGTTAGTAAAAATAAGCACACGAACGCATATCGTGGAACCATAAACAAGACGCTATAATCCAAACAAACCTACTTCTATTTTCTTTTTAAGTCTCAAACGTAATACACAAAAATTTCCGTCCGCTTACCCATCTCACCACATACTCACATAAAGGAATACAAGAAGAAGAAAAATACAAACTTAAACTGAATTGCATGCCAGTTTCAACACACTGTACACTTTATTTTGTCCGCCACAACACGGCCAACGTTGCTTGTCGCTCGTTACGATATTCCAATTCCATTTTGTGGCTTTGTGACGCCGTGGTACAACTTGTCATATTTATATGACGTATAACTCGGGCAGACGGGTTGTGTGATATGTGGAACTAACATGGAATTATGGGGGTAGTTGTGCCAAAGATATGGTTTTTTTTTTTTACGGTAGGTAAAATCATCCAATGACAAATCCCGCCCTTGGGCGGAGCGGGAAGTAGTGTCAGACTCTTACTGACTAAAAACCTACCCTGTTCCTTCCCTGCCTTGGTTCCAGGGCCCTGGTATGCATTTTCATACCTTCCCAGAGCCCCAGACTAGGCCTCGACCCTACAGGGCCCCTACGGTTTGCTGACAACTCCTTGAGGCGCACGGGAACAGTGCGCGCCGTAAACGACTTGGGCTCGGTCCGGTCTGTTACCGGACAAACGGACAGCGAGCTACCCATTGCCCGCCGTCCGCAAGCCCGCGTCTACGGTGGCCGGAAATTTGGATCGGAGTTACGGCGGCGGCTGCGGCGTGAGCGCCGTTGCCTGATACGGTCAGCCTCCTCCTTTGCTAGCATTACTGCTTCGCAGAAGGAGGCGACCGCCTGCCACTCCTCCTCGCTCCGGAGCATGGCTTGAACCAAGCCCCGGCGCGAGAGATCGCCTCCGATTGCCCCCACGAGGACACGGCGATGCTCTTCCCAAGCGGGGCACACCTCGACTGTGTGCTCCACCGTGTCCACCGGGCGTTCCGTACAGTGACGACACCCGGGCGTCACCTCCGCACGGATCTTGTACAGGTACGGCCCGAACTTGCCATGTTCGGTTAGTACCTGCGCCATGCGGAAGGTTATGACGCCGTGAAGCCTTTCCAGCCACGCCTCAAAGAGGGGCCTTACCGCCTCAATCGTGGCGTGCCCAGCACAGGGTTGCGACAGTCGTTCTCGCCATTTCACCATGAGATCTTGCCGGAACTCTGTCCGCCAAGCCGCGACTTGTCGTGGCAGCGGGGATTCGCCCCGGCGTTGCATCTCCACGCGCAGATCGTGCATGCGTGCAAGGACTGTTGCCTCCAGATCCCATGGTGGCAGGCCAGCAAGGAGGCTCGCCGCTTCGCGGGATACCGTGCGGTATCCCCGAATCATCCGTATGGCCATGACCCTCTGGCAGGCGTTCAGCAGGGCCGCCGGTCGTCTTCGCAACGTCGGCGCCCACACCGGCGCCCCGTAAAGGGCCATGGACCGAACGATGCCAGCGTAGAGCCTCCGGCAGGAGGCGTCTGGACCCCCCAGGTTCGGCAGGAGCCGCTTGAGTGCAGCCGAAGTCCGATTTAGTTGGGGAGCCAAACGTCGGAAGTGCGCCTCGAAGTTCCACCGGCTGTCGAGGACGAGTCCCAGGTACTTCATCGTCGACCCGACGCCGATGTGAACTCCTCCTACCGTTAATTGGGAACCCGGTGGTGGCGCGTACCGAGGGCCGTGAAAGCACATGGCCTCGGACTTGTGCAATGCCACCTCGAGTCCCAACTGCTGGATCCTCTCCACGTCTGTCGCAACCCCGCGCGTCGCTAGTTCGACCGCCGCCTGGTACGACCGTCCCCGCGCCAGGACCAGCGTGTCGTCCGCGTAGCAGACCACGCTGACCCCGTCGGGGAGGTCGGCGCGCAGCACGTAGTCGTACCCGATGTTCCACAAGGGCGGCCCTAGTACCGATCCCTGTGGGACACCGCACGACATCTCTCGCCGATTCCATTCTCCCTGATGACCGGGGTAGATAATGTACCTGCTCGACAGGTAGGCCTCGATCACACGACAGAGGTAGTCGGGCACCCGGTGGTACCGGAGTGCGCTCCTAATGCTACTCCAGGGCAGGGAGTTGAAGGCGTTGGCGATATCCAAAGACACCGCCAAGACACACCTGCCCCGGGACACTGCATTCCCCGTCGTGAGGGCTCGCACGCGCATGATAGCGTCCACCGTTGAGCGCATCCTGCGGAAGCCGAACTGGTCATCCGACAGGTTCGGCCCGACCCGTGCTAGGTGCGCGACGAGGCGGTTTGCAACTACTCTTTCAAAGAGCTTGCCCACCTCGTCGAGCAGCACAATGGGCCGATACGCGGACGGAGAGTCCGCAGGTCGCCCTGGCTTCGCGATTAGGACCAGTTTCCCCGTCTTCCAACGAAGCGGGAACTGGCCCCTCTCCATACATGCGCTGAGGAGCCCTCTGAGTCGAGGCCCGAGAGCCTCCATGGCCAGGACCCAGGCTTTTCTAGGCAAGCCATCGGGTCCCGGGGCGGTATTTTTGGCATTCAGCCTTTGTACCGCCACTCTCATCTCTACCTCGGTCACCTCTGGAGCAATATGGTCACCGTCGTCGCCATTGTGGTCCGCGTCGGACACCGCAGGTGGCGGAGTGCCAAAGATATGGTGGTTTGGTGGTTTGAAGTGAGACACACAAAGAATGGGTTTAAAGAACCTAATTCATTATTTTTATGATAGTTCTTGTGGTTAAATAATAATTTTGATTAGCACGATCATTTGTTCTGTGTCTGGGTGTAATTTATCTATAATATGTATGTATTTATAAATATATAAGTAAGTTTATCAGTTGTCTAGTACCCATAACACACAACTCTGCTTAGCTTGGGACTAGCCGGCGTTGTGTGATAGTTGGGGAATATTAAAGATTAAAGATTTTTACATTATAATTACCTAAATATTATTGTTATATTTATATTAGTCCCGTGGATGCCCGTCTCCTTCACTAACAATACGCTACGCAGAAGGAGGCGACCTCTTGCCATTTTTCCTCGCTCTGGACCATGGCCTGAATTAGGGCCCGGTGCCGTCGTGGAGAAGCTCACTGGCCCCATGAGGACAAGTTGGTGCTCCGCCCAAGCGGGGCACGCCTCCACCGTGTCAAAAAAACAACCATAATATAGACGAAGCAGGATAGCTTCTTTGTGACGACATAGATGTCGCTACTCATACTTTACCTAGGTAATTACTCTATACAATTCTTAGGGATTATATAGAGTAACTGCTGGTCCACCGAAAAGTTGTAAAATAAATAGGTTTTGGTCTATATTTATAAATGTTAACCGACTTACCTATGAAATGACTGGCAAACGAAACATTTCCTATAACTTTATATTAACGACCTTAAAATTAATGTGTGAAAGCAGAGAAGGAATCGACTTAATTTTAAGGCACCCCAACTCGGAGAGGTTAGGTTTGAAGACAAAGGCGGTAGCTGAGCTCCCACCTTAGACTTTGAAGTTATTTTTTTTTTATAACTATCCAGAAATAAGAGCCTTACTTTAAATTATTTCTATAGGACCTTATTCTAACTTAACCTGTCCGTGTCGGGGTAGCCTAAAATTACGTTACCTCCCTCCCTACTCTCGTCTTATACACACATTACCTGCTGTGCATTCGACATTGTATAAAATACCTAGGCAAAGTATAAAATTAATAATATTTCATATAGTAGCCACACGTATTTGGTATTCCACACATTGCCTAGGTATTTTGTAAAATACCAGATTATACATATTGCTGGTAACATAGATACCAACATTCACAAAATGAACACTAGACACAGAAGTAGGTAGGTACCTATAATACCAATTTTTTAGAATTCGAAATACATATAAAAATATAAACTTTAGCGCTGTGTAGAGGAACTTTAACTTTATTTTGTTTAAAAGTTTTAAAAATTTTAAATATGACATATGTAAGTACACAAAATGATAGTTTACATGTAGTTACTCAAGCCCAAAGCGAACGCCGGCGTTCGCACACCTATTGACTTTCTATTGTATCTCTAATTATGGTATTGAAAACCAGCGTCGTAGACTCGTCGCATTCTGTGTGTGGTCACGGCATTAAGCTGAGTGCTCGGCCGTTTTGCACGGACGTGGCGCATACTTCTCACAAAATTAATTATCTTTGTTAACCTTTAATTTGCGCCTTTATCCGGCAAATAAAAAAGTTTTTCTTTCTTTCTTTCTTATATTCAAAAGATTAAGAGCGGCCAAGCTGAGGTACATTTTCATGCAACCGCTTTTACGTGATTATGAGGTTATTAAACATCTTTTTTCAGGTACACAGATATCTAGTGAATATTATGTAGATTTCTATAGAAATAAAATTTCATTAACACTAATCCAGTAAAGACCTCTGAAAATCTACAATTTTTGTTCACATGTATTAAAAATATAATAATAATAATAATAGCACACGAGGTTGTCGACATGTGGAATGTGGACTCGGCTGTCATTGTGCCGATTGTCGTGACCGCTAATGGCCTTATAGCCAAAAGCTTCGACGACCATCTGTCGAAGCTGTCGTTGCGCGGTTGGATCAAGGGCCTGGTACAGAGGGCAGTACTCCTCGATACGGCTCGCATTGTGAGGAGGTTCCTGTCTCTGGAGCCCTAACCACCGGTAGCTTGGACCCTGCTCCCGACACCGGCGGACTACTATTTTTTATATTTTTAAATGTTTTTTTTTTATATATGTATATATTTGTGATAAGAAATATTTAGAAATATAAATCAATATGTGATGAGAATAAATAAAGGAAATAATAATAATAATAATAAAATTTATTGGTCCATTGCTACAAATTGTTCCTTAATACTTAACTTATGGTAGTTATACAGTAACAGGTAAAATTAACATAGGTATTAAGACTTAGCATAACAAAAAATACATCCATTGAAGTATTGCACATTTAATCGAAATTCTGTATGACAACAATTTTTCTCACGTAATTCTAAGAAAAAGTTTTGTGAAATATTTATTTATTACCCGACTGCGCCGGAAGCAGGGTTATGTTTTTCTAGAGTATGTATGTACTCGTATAATTGTTTGGCACGCTCTGCAGCCTGAACGGCTCAATGGATTTTAGTCTGAGAGGTGTCATTAGATTCGTATTTACTGTGAGAGTGACACTGGGTATATAAAAAAAAAATCACTAAGCCTCCATTTCTAGAATGGGTCCCGACTGCTACAATTTATCTTGTTTTAAGACTTTCGACTTTCTTGTTTTAAGGCTTTTTCATGAATACTCAGAAAAGCAGTCTGATTTTTTGGTTTATTAAATTACCGTTTTATTTTATTTTATAATTTTATGTACATTCATTGTGCATATATGTATGAGAAACAGATCCAGTATTATATTTAAAAAAAAGTTGTACACAAGTACTGCATATTTCCAAAAAAAAAAATCTTCCAGCAGACCTGCAAAAAGAGAGATAAGAAGAAATTTAGGCAATATAGTATGTTCGTGAAATCTCAAATTCAAGCAATAAGTGCATATAAAGTTATTCGAGTAAATCACGGAATTACCGAATGCTAACAAAGTCTTCAGGCGTTATCTCTCTTTTTTCGCGTCGCCTTTTCATCAAACGTCGCGATTGATTGCGTAAGGTGAAGCAACAGCTTTTAAACTATACTTGATATTGACGATAGACGAGTCGAGAAGCCCCCTCTTAAGGGGATTACATCGCCCAAATCCAAAAAAACACCTAGGTTGATTGAAGTTTATAGATTATTCCTTATGTACGATTACCATATAAAAAATGAAGGGGATACTTAGGACATTAATAATAAATTGTATTGATTACGTTTCTCAAAAAAATACCCTAACTCTAGCAAAAAAAACAGGTAAATAGGCCTTTTTTGAACATTAATTCCAAATTCTCTCGAAAACGGCTCTATACATTAAATTTATACCAAAATATATGTTACGATAAATTGAATAACTTGTATTGATTTTTTTTCTAATTTCATTGAATATCGATAAGTAATCAAGAAAAAATCGAATCAGTACTAACACCCCGCGCGCAGCACCCCCTGCAATGCCTGTGTAGAGGTCAATTCTTCTCTACTAGTGTAGAGGTAAATTTTTCAGGGTCATTGAGCAATGTAATACCCTTAACTTGACTAATGATAGCATATTTTGTTATAGCTAGGTTCCGGGTCTTTCCTTCAAAGCGGACCTAACAATATTTATTACAGGAATTATTTCATCCGATAAAGGGCTTGATAGATTTATGTTGGGTACGCCAATCTATGTTCTAAGTGGTTGGTTCCGGAAACAACTTATCAAAATATCAATGGAGGGCTTAGCTTACAAAAGTACTATCTATTATTGAAGGATTTCTAAGAGAGCATTTTAAAGTTTCGGCACGAATAGCACAAATATGGCAAAAAAAAGTCTGTATAAAAAGTACTCATTACTTTTTGACTCCATTCAAAAGTAGAGAGCACTACAAAAAAATATTCCGAATTCATAATTGAACAGTGGAATTACTATCAAACATTATTTTACTGGCTAAAGGGGTCTTTAATACCGTACGAATTTCATTACGCATGCGGAATTAGTCCTCACGCGTAGCCCGCGCAAATGTCCTCTTCAAGTATTTACTGTAATGCGTGGAATACGCACGTGGGATACGAGGCGTGATATCGGGCACCAGCCCCGCATGTGGAACAAGCCCGCATGCGTGTTAAATCCGCACGATATTAAAAACAGCCTAAAGGCCTCCCCCAAGTGTCACCATAATGTCCTACTGTGGACGTCTTTCGTCTGAAATAATGATGATGATGACCTATTTTATTGATTAACCGCATTTAAAAAAGTGACATCACGTAGTTAAATTTAAAAATATTTTAGTCCGTACAGTATGACTCGCCTCCCACTCTACCTTAAAGCGGGAGTAGTCATTGGATGATTTCACACTTAAAAAAAGTCAGAGTCAAGTGACATAGAACGGCTTTCCGCGGTGTGTCTGATTTTACTTTTCAGTTCCGCTGAGAGCCCAGTGCACGGTTGAACGACTTGGAGTTTTGTATGCAAAGCGACTAAAGTAAATATTCGCACTCCGAATGAGAGTTTAAATTATGGAGGCTTTGGGTTTTACCAGGATGTGTAGCTTTGTTAGCGGTGCAAATGAATAAGGCTTTTCGTTTATCATAATTACTTCATCTTATCAATTATTCGCATTTACTTCTTTGGGTTCCGTACCCGAAAGATGACCTAGGAAACTTTATTACTAAGCCTACGTTGTCCGTTCGGCCGTCTGTCTGTCAGCGAGCTATATCTCATGAACCTTTAGTGGGACACGGGACAGAGTGTTTTTTTTTTTTTTTTTTTTTATGGTAGGTAAAATCATCCAATGACAAATCCCGCCCTTAGGCGGAGCGGGAAGTAGTGTCAGACTCTTACTGACTAAAAACCTACCCCGTTCCTTCGTAGCCTATCGTGCCGGGGTCGAGCTTTCCTTTCGGAACTAACCCATGACCCCAGTAGGCTTCGACCCTGCCTGCCTGCAGTTAGCAGGCTGGGCCTCTTCGGTGTGCTGACAGCTCCTTGAGGCGCGCGGGAACAGAACGCGCCGTCGACGACTTGGGCTCGGTCCGGTCGGTTACCGGACGATCGGACAGCGTGCTACCCATTGCACGCCGTCCGCAAGCCCGCGCCTACGGTGGCCGGAAATCGGGATCGGAATCCCGGCGGCGGCTGGGGCGAGCGCCCCGTTGCCTCTGCCTGATGCGGTCGGCCTCCTCCTTTGCTAGTATTACTGCTTCGCAGAAGGAGGCGACCGCCTGCCATCCCTCCTCACTACGGACCATGGCCTGAACCAAGGCCCGGCGAGAGAGATCGCTGCCGCCGATCGCCCCCACGAGGACACGGCGATGCTCCGACGGGACAGAGTGTAAAGATACTTCCATCAGACTTCCGTAGAAAAAGGAGGATCTTCTGTCCACCGTTTGATCTGGGCAACGGGATTGATAGATGATTTTGGGCTGTTATATATGTACATATGTCCAAATTACGCGTTCTACATTTTTGCTATAGACCTTATTTTATAGACAGCTGAAGTTTTCAAAAAAAGCAATAATAAAAACAAATTAAATGAAACATAAAAGGTGCTTGGACGGGTTTTGGTTGCGCGAATAAGCTTGGTGGACTGTATGTTTGAAAAAGCGATCTAAGGTTTGTTAACAATATGCAGGTACTGTGCCTGGCATTTATTGATGGGATGGATGTATTAGGGAGGAACACTGACCTTTTGACCTCGAAGGTTCCACGTGGCGCCGGCCGGCGAACCCTGACTTCGCACCTTTAACCACTGCCAGGTCCTGTATTGCACTACACTGCACTATTGTTGAGTCTTTGAATGGTTGGATCACGAAATAGTCAATTTTCTTGTAATTTCGAGCGGGCGATGTTAGCGGAGCGGTCACATTCACAATCGATGCGCAATCACGTCATGTCATTCTTTTCTTGAGGTCGTGCGGGGAAGGGAAACGGAAGGGATTGGATTGCTAGGCCAAAAAAATAAATTACAAAAAAACAAAATCGCGGATCATAGCAAATTGGCGCAACCAGGTTTTATGTTCGTTTTTGTTTATTGCACCATTGATTGGAACATTGTATTTATTCTTAGTAGGTACATTGTTAATCAATTTATAATGCGGGCAAAGCGGCGGGCAGGAGATTCTATTCTATTCTTTGTTTTGTCAACGGTTAGTTAGTTAGTAGTCTAGACAATTTTTTTATTTACATATACCTACAAGTCTTAGTGTCTCAAAAGTTTTTGTGGAATTACTTCAAACGAACTGAGTAATTCAGTTTTTTATTTTATATGAGACAATTTGGTGTAAGTCTAGGTCTTCATAACTGAAATAGGTTGAATAAAGGTCAAGTACGCTCTGACATTCCGAATTTTTGTTTATAGGTTTGTTATTATTGAAAAAATTCACAAAGCAATAAAACAAGATATGAGCGTATATTTATGTTAAGCTATATTGAGTTGTTTTTCGCTTACAACTAGATTAAATTGACGCGTCTTGAAATTGAATGGATAGAAGTACTGTATTGATTATAGTGGAAAAATCTGTGCTGTGTATGTATTGTAGTTTGATTGATTATTAGAAAAAAAGTCAGTAGGTTTTTACAATTAATTATATTTAAAAATTGCCTACTGGTGGCAAGGGCCGCTTTCTGGAAAGAAGGCTCGGCAGGTATTAGGCAACGAAGGAACGGGGTAGGTTTTTAGTCAGTAAGTATCAGACACTATCTCCCGGCCCGCCCAAGGGCGGCATTTGTCACAATATGGACGCTGTGAATTAAAAACAATTTCCTAATTTACTCCCCAAAATATATCAAAATCGATCAGTAAATTTTAATCTGTGACAGGGAAATCAGGTTAGGTATTAACTATTAACTTTCATGCCAGCGGAACCGTAAACGTATCTAAATTAACAACATATTTTCCTGAATTCATTTTTATGTTAAACCGATACCACTTTACACATTCACAAAACTTTTCCTACACAATCACAATAACATTAAAAATTCTCTCACAAAATCAAACACCCATTAAAATTATTAATTAAACCACGCCACGAGGGAGTTAATGAAGTAATATCTGCGTTTAAACATCAGATCAAAGAGAAACTCCTTCGGAATTGTTTGAAAAGTCATATAGAGGTTGTATGGAGGTCGCATAAGAGACGAGCGAAGCCGCGGGGCCATGTTAGGTAATTAAACAATTTGTTTCGCTGATTCGTTTCAGATTTATAGCAAAATGGGCATTTTGTGAATAAATCTGGAGTTACACGGCTTGACGAATGACGAGAACAAATCGGAGGTGCAAAGAAAGAAGTATTATAAATGTATAGTCTGTTGTTCTGTCTCATACAGACAAATTGTCCCATTTTACTTAGGCGTGATATTCTATCTCATTCTAAAAATGTTGTGTTTTCTATATTAATGCTCGTCAGTTCCAATTTCAAATAAAAAGTGTGCTTAAATGTTTTGAATTTATGATAGAAGTTTACTTAAGTTGACTTCTAGTCCTTGTTATAGGCAACGAACTTAAAGTAGTCCTGGTTCAAAAGAAATTTAAGTATCCTCTTGTTTATATAGTCTCCCTATAATGCGTAATGTGTGTAAGTGTTGATGATCTAGAACTGTTCTCCACCAGCGTCACTAAACTTAATAAAATTATGCGTAGGTACTAGATTTCTGATATAAAACAGTTCTTACTATTATGTACTTGCTCCGAACGTCATTACTTCTTTTTTTTTTTACTTTCTACTGTCTCTTATTCTGTTGTAATACTATCTTAAAACTTGTAACTGGCCTTCTTTCAATATACTACGATCTGTATCCAAGCTGTAAGTTTTCCGAAGAAAATAAAATAAAATAAAAACCAGTGTAGTAGTCCTTTTGAGTTTGAGTTGTGTACTCAGAATGATTTCAGGTTTTTAAACAGTAATAAGTAGGTAAAACAGTTATTGCGAAAAAATAATACATTAAAATGCCGTAAAACTAACTGGTGGTTATCATTTAGGTTATCGTGTTAAGAATTACTCTTTACTTATTTTCTTGGAGCAATATCACCTCTTAAGCTTCATACATGAATGTCACAATACAAATATATGTGCGCGCTTCAGTGCAGAAAGGAAATTGAATACACAATCTCAGGAATCGACCGTCTCGGCCGGATTACAGGCGCGACAGGGCTGCCGAGCCCGCGTTTTTATATGTAGTCCAATACCTAACTAGGAAAGTAAGAAAAGACGGAAATTGGAGCAATCTAAAGATAAATGGAAAATGTATTTAAAGAAGTTATGTTTGTATTTATTCTTGAGTAAGATAAGATAGTAAATTAACTGAAAAGACGTACTCATAGATCATATCTTTATAGTTAACCAGCGCCTTGGTCCGCATGAATGTCGGTTATTATGGACGCGCAGTCAAAATTGAAGCCAAATAATAAGTAGCCGTGATTTTCAAGCTTATTCCGTACCTAATTTCAGCAAAATCGATTCAGCAGTTAAACCTAGGATCCCTTTTCTTTCCCTTAGAGGGAGAATTTTAAATATTTAATAAATTTCTTTTTGTACATCATAAAAATAACCTCTGTGCATAATTTCAGCTTTCTAAGTCCTGGGCGTTGATGAGTCAGTGAGTAAGACAGGACTTTGCCTGGCATTGCTCAATGACCCTGAAAAATTTACCTCTACACTAGTAGAGAAGAATTGACCTCTACACAGGCATTGCAGGGGGTGCTGCGCGCGGGGTGTTAGTACTGATTCGATTTTTTCTTGATTACTTATCGATATTCAATAAAATTAGAAAAAAAAAACAATACAAGTTATTCAATTTATCGTAACATAAATATTTTGGTATAAATTCAATGTATAAATATAGAACCGTTTTCGAGAAAATATGGAATTGATGTTCAAAAAAGGCCTATTTACCAGATTTTTTTTCTAGAGTTTGGGTATTTTTTTTGAGAAACATAATCAATACAATTTATTAGTAATGTCCTTAAGTATCCCCTTCATTTTTTATATGGTAATCGTACATAAGGAATAATCTATAAACTTCAATCAACCTAGGTGTATTTTTGGATTTGGGGGATGTAAACGATGAAAACGGCATGTCCTAGAACCATAAATTCGAAGACATTTGTGGTATTCACCAACCCGCACTGGGCCCGCGTGGTGGATTACGGCCCATTTCCTCTCTTAGAGATTTTTTTTTTTTTTTTTATGGTAGGTAAAATCATCCAATGACAAATCCCGCCCTTGGGCGGAGCGGGAAGTAGTGTCAGACTCTTACTGACTAAAAACCTACCCCGTTCCTTCGTAGCCTATCGTGCCGGGGTCGAGCATTCCTTTCGGAACTAACCCATGACCCCAGTAGGCTTCGACCCTGCCTGCCTGCAGTTAGCAGGCTGGGCCTCTTCGGTGTGCTGACAGCTCCTTGAGGCGCGCGGGAACAGAACGCGCCGTCGACGACTTGGGCTCGGTCCGGTCGGTTACCGGACGATCGGACAGCGTGCTACCCATTGCACGCCGTCCGCAAGCCCGCGCCTACGGTGGCCGGAAATCGGGATCGGAATCCCGGCGGCGGCTGGGGCGAGCGCCCCGTTGCCTCTGCCTGATGCGGTCGGCCTCCTCCTTTGCTAGCATTACTGCTTCGCAGAAGGAGGCGACCGCCTGCCATCCCTCCTCACTACGGACCATGGCCTGAACCAAGGCCCGGCGAGAGAGATCGCTGCCGCCGATCGCCCCCACGAGGACACGGCGATGCTCCGCCCAGGCTCCTCTCTTAGAGATGAGGCCTGAGTCTCAGCAGTGGGCACATTAAAAGGCTGATGATGTTTGTTTCGTGTAGGTTTCGTTATTAGTAGGTATGGACTCTCTTACTAGTTCCACTATCTATTCTTTGCGGTATCGCCGCGCTTCCATGGGTCATCGCGTAATAATAGCCTTACTAAGTAAACGGGCACAAATAGTTTTTTTTTATCTTTAAACTGCTTAAGGATATATCTGACAAGCAGTTTCGCGTTTATTCCACCAGGATCGCACATTGAAGAGCCAAACGAAATGGAATATCCAGTCGCTAATACATGACTCTGGCGAATAGAACGCGAAAACGCTCGTCGGACCGGTCCGACGCGGGTAGTTAAAGGGTTTATTTAAAACCAATAGTTCCCGAGATGAGTGCGTTCAAAGAAATGTGATGTATGTATTTAGAATAAGTGGGTGCCAGTCTGCGAATATACGCTGTGCTTTCGAGACGTTACTTTTGCTCCTAGCTAACACCTACTCCCATAATTCTCAGGAAACAAACACTCCAGTTTTTTAATACTTGTATTATACTATAGTATACTTTATAGTACAGTAGTAGTACGTGTACTATAGTATAGTTTATAGGAACGACTAGTAAACCGTTAACCAGCTATCAAATTAGAAATAATTTATCTACCTACTGTATTAGTACATTAACATTGTGTATTATGTATCATCACCATCATCATTTGAGCCGAAGAACTGAGTGGACGGTTTCGGTTCGGTTCAGATGGTGGATCGGTTCAGTGTTTGGTTGTTGTTGGATCTGTTGGCCTGTTGGATCGGTTGATTGGTTGGTTGGTCTGTTGGTTGTTACTTTTTTTGTGTACAATAAAATCTATTGTATTCAATTCTTTCGGCCTTAAGTATATCGTACACCTAATCGTGTCAATATCTACTGTACAGATACCAAAACAGCAATTCCGTGACACCCCTTGAAAAACAAACGAACAAAACTTCCTTCTTTACGTGATAACATCAGTGTTTAAAGTTTACAGACTCTGATTTGAATCGCAGTTAAATGAGAAAATGCATTACAAAGTTCCACGAAGTAATAACATCGGTTCTTATGGCATTTAGATAAAGTGTTTATGGTATCTCCTTGGAATATTGAAAACTATTTGCACGGTATACTTAGACCAGATGGCGTCACGAATATATTGCAGACTATTTTAGAGTTGAATGAAAATACGCATACCAAGACTGACATAATATTTTTTTATTGTTGATGGAAAACAACGATGCGGTCGACGATTGAGCGCACTTACCTGGAAGTAACCTATTCACTCTTGATTTAAAGATCCCCAGGCTGTAGCCATCAGGAAAGACACTTCGGCAGGGAATTCCACTCCTTAGCTGTACGCATAATGATTGTGTTCCCAAAACATTGTGCATATAGGTAGGATTTCCACCATGTACCTAATGGTGGGGTATCACCGTACGCCTGGTGACCATGAGTTGAATTTCGCAAAAAATTAGTGGTCAGGGTACATTACTAGCAGAACAGATGGCCAATGGGGACGAAAAGACGGTTACTGGACGGCCAGACGTCAAGCTACCCATTGCTCACCTTCCGCAAGCCCGCGCCAACGGTGGCTGGAAATCGGGATCTTGATCTTGTCAGCTGGGGAGCGAGGGCCGTTCCCTCGCGCGTGCAGCCACCTTCTTTGCTAGCATTACTGCTTCACAGAAGGCAGGTGAACGCCTGTCATTCCTCCTCGCTCCGGACCATGGCCTGTACCAAGGCCCGAGGCTAGAGATCGCTGTCACCAATCGGTCCCACGAGGATCTGCCGGTGCTCTGCCCAAGCGGAAGAAAAGACAGACAAGAGTTGTTGCCCAATTGTAATGGCCCCACTTACGAGTTGTATATTGCGGGCTCAAACCCAGCCAGATGCATTACTGTGTATAATTTACCTTCATTACCACTGCTCTAAAAACGATAACGATAAAGGAAAAAATCGTGAGCAAACTGGCATGTCCTAAAAGAAAAAATCGAAGACATGTGTCACCCGCTATTATACGCAGTTACTATCGACATTGTTTGATTTAGTGTTTCCTGAAATAAAAGGATTAAACTACTTGAGTGTGTAAGGCTACAATAAACTACCTACCTACTAGAGTGGTGCGGGCGCCCGTGCGGGCAAGCTTTGCGTGACTATGCGCGTGTGTCGTGTGCGGCGGTCTCCGTAGCGAAAACCGGATTATTACCTGCAAAGTCACAGTTAAACTTTAACAGTGTGCATGTAGTCGTGTCGATGGAGAGCTTTAATGTGTTATTACATTGACAAAAAGGCGCGGGGCGCGTCTGCTTGCGACGGGTGTATGCGTGGCGAGTCGCGACGGAACACATTTGTATGGGACCACGCGGGTGACCGCGTAACGCAGCGTTAGCCCTTACTTTCACCTTGCTTCGCCATAATGAGCATTATGATCTTCATAAGATCAATGCTTATTCTTTTCTGAATAAAAAGATTTTCGTATTCTTTAGTAGGCCTATGTTGAGGTTGATATATATTTGTAGCAGCCCTACGTTCCAATAACAATTCAGATACAATATATATATCTACACCTAAACACTGGCGCGTTTTATATTTCCACAATATATGTTCTTATCTACATAATGTACTTACTTGCCGCGGAATGAGGATCTTTTTACAATAATGTGATGGAAATGATTTTTTAAGATAAAAAATTGAGTGATATTGATATTGTACAATATTATGTATTTCGTACCTAATAATGACTGGTCCTGCGCGTTTCGCAGTCATTGAATTCTCATGATCCTCACCAGGTCAACGTGGTGGGAGGCTGGTTCTTCCAGTACGTGGTAGTCACTCCAGAACCTTTCGGGGCAATCGACCATCTGTTTTATGAGTAACCAGCTTTTGCCCACGGCTTCGCTCTCGCTATGCTCTACCTTACTCTACCCTACACTACCCTACTATACCAATAAATGAGCAGTTTTTGATTTTTTATTTTATTTACCGAAATAAAAATTACCCTATGTTCTTTTCCTGGTTCTACGCTACCTTCCCACTAATTTTCAGCTAAATCGGTTCAGCCGTTCTTGAGTTATAAATAGTGTAACTAACACGACTTTCTTTTACATATATAGATGTGCGATACTTGTGGAAGACCTGTCCAACAGTGAACGGCTTTGGCTGTAATAATGCTGATATTTTAATATAATAATAAAAAAAAAACTATCACTACCTAATTATATTAAGGTGTCTGTTAAGTGAAAATCCTTAATCTAAGTTAAAACATAAGTGTTATACTATAGAAAGACTAGGATTTCAATTCTTTGGCTCCTTCATTTTGTGGCAGAATAAATCCAATGCATTGCTTTCTACTCAAACCAAACTAAAAAATGAAAACAGTAATATTTCTCCATTTCGGAATGCATTACTCTCAACCAGTATTAATTCCGATGCTGGTTTCCATTCGCTAATCTTCTAAGCTTCAATACCTTGCCAGGGAATAAAGATCCTGATAAAGTAAAAATAAAGGAATTTTTCAACATTTTTCAAAAGAAAAGCTCTTCTGAAAAAATTGCGATACACGTCCCGGCGAACTGGAAATAAATAGAAACTGTTCTTTCAGGTAAGCGCCTGAATCGGACTCTGATAACGGTTTACGACTTAGATTCGATGAATCTGGATTAGAAGTTCTTGATTATTTAATTAATTATTTTTCTTCTCTTTTCGAGTTGATGGTAAACTCGCTAAAGTGTTGAGGCCCAGTAGGTGGCTACGTTAACTGCAGCATCAGTGGCACTCATTAAATCCTCCATAGTGCCGGTGTATGGGCACTTCGAGCACTTTAACATGTGGAACTACTTAAACTACTGAAACTCATTTAATTATTGCTTTTCCTAGATAAATAAATAAATATACTTTTTTAATGCACTCTATAAATAAAATTATGGTAGGAACTTAAATTAAAATAGATCTTTGTTGAAACAGTCATCGATCATTTTTTTTTTTTTTTGTTATGGCAGCTAAAATCATCCAATGACAAATCCGCCGTGGCCGGATCGTACGTCATCGATCATTAATTAATCGACTTAATTTTCATGCAACACAATAATACAAAGGCGGACTTAAAGCCTTAGGTATTCTCGACCAGTCAACTCTCAGTCAGTTTTATTAAGGTACTAGCGGTTGCCCGTGGCTTCACCCGTGAGAAAGTAGAAAACTGGTCAAAGGGGACATATTCCTGGAATTAATAGTATTCCGTGTGATATTCTAGGTTATAATCTACATGTGAAACAAATTTCATTCATATCGGTTCATCCGTTCGAGCGCTTTCGGCATTGTAATTTATGTGTGATTTTATGTTGTGAGCTAAATAAAATTAGTAGTTTATTTAAAATAAACCGATATACTTCCTTATTATTAACAAGACTCAAGCAGTTAAATTGAAATTATCTGCTTGATCCTTGTCTATTCAATATAAGAACATTCCTCACAAACTGCAACTGAGGCAATGCTCATTAGTATCGCCATTTCATCTTTTTTTTTTTAATTAGCCTATACTTTCCCACTGCTGGGCAAAGGCCTCCCCCAATTCCTTCCAGGCATCTCTCTCTCGGGCCACCTCAAACCAGTTCTTGCAGTAGTCGTCCAGCAGTGCTATTCTCTAAAAGTCATTTTCATGGCTGTACCTTGTGACGAGGTCGAGGTCGAGACAGCCTTTAGATCGACCAAGTGTGCAGCCTTGATTTAAACGGTATTCACTAGCACGATTAAGGTCGTCGACGAATTCTAGGCTGTAACGTCTCGTCACTAAATCCGTAGTCGAATAGGGACTTGACACAATTTTCTTAAATCATAATCGATCAATCTCGACTTAGAGTTTTGTAGGTTTAAAATATGTAATAGAGGTTTTTTAATTATTATTTTAAAGAAAAAAAGTATAACTACAACAAAATCTATACATATAAAATCCTTTGTCCTGAATGACTGACTGATCAACGCACATAGGCTGTGCGTTGATCAGTGGCCACCGAACTGCTGATCGTAAAAATCTGAAACTTGAAGGATATGTTCTTTGTATAACGTAGGCATCCGATAAGAAAGGATTTTTCAAAATTCCACTCAAAAGGGGGTAAAAAGGGGGGCAAAGTTTGTATGGGACAATGTGACTCCTTGATCCAATCTATAAAAAAATTTGCATGAATATTCTTTAACCCAATTGATGGAAGGTAAGTTATGTATTTAATTGCAATTCCTCTCCTAAAGGGGTTAAAAAGGGGTAGAAAGTTATTTTTAGGGTGATTTGCTTCGAAGTTGATATCAATACTCTTTAGTGCAATTTAAATTACATTTTATTTTGACACATGTTTGAAAACTCAAATGTCAAATAGCAAAGAGAATAGAATAACTACATAAGATCAAACAGTATTTATGCGAATGTATGTGCGAATGTGCTTTCCTATTTTGTATGACAAAAAAATAATAAGTAGGAGGCGTGGAAGTACCTTATTGTGAAAACAGAATCAAAATTAACGTGATTTAGGTGAGAAAGTTACCAGCATTGAAGAGTAAATAAATAGCCCTTTATAGACAAGAGGATCATTGGCAATGATGCACTCGTCGAGTCGAGGCTTCAAAGTCTTGAGCATCGACGCCGAGTTGCTAGGCTGTCGGTTTTCTACCGGTTACATTTCGGGGAGTGTGCGTCGGAATTGCATAGCCTAATTCCGCCAAGCCCGTTCCATCATCGGACTACCAGACGTACGGCGTTGCGCCACCGGTACATGGTGGACATCCCACCTATACGCACAAAGCGTTTTGGGAACACTTTTATTATGCGTACAGCTAAGGAGTGGAATTCCCTGCCAGAGTCTGTGTTTCCTGATGGCTACAACCCGGGAATCTTTAAGTCAAGAGTGAATAGGTTTCTTCTAGGTAAGCGCGATCCATCGTCGACCGTATCGTCGCTTTCCATCAGGTGAGATAGCGGTCAAGCGCGAACCTATCACTAATAAAAAAAAAAAAAAAATATAGAGCCCCCGCGAAAGCGACCGGCGGTCCAACTGAACACATGCCAGAGGGTTATGGCCATACGGATGGTGCGGGAATACCGCACGGTTTCCTGCGAAGCGGCGAGCCTCCTTGCTGGTCTGCCACCATAGGATCTGGAGTCCTTGCACACATGCGCGATTTGCGTGGAAAAATGAAAAACGCCGGGACTTTCGCAACCCAGTGCTGGGCACACCATGAATATGGCGACAAGTCCCCTCTTTGAGGAGTGGCTGGAAAGACCTCATGCCGTCCTCACCTCCCGCATGACGCAGGTTCTCACCGATCATGGTCAGTTCGGGAATTCCTGCACTGGATTCGTGCGGAAGTGACGCCCGGAAGGATACAGTGGAGCACACGGTAAAAGTGTGCCCCGCTTGGACAGAACATCACGATCTCTCGCGCTGGACCTTGAGACAGGCCATGGTCCAAAGCGAGGAGGAGTGGCAGGAGGTCGCATTACTGCTAACAAAGGAGGAGGCCACACGCGTGAGGCAACGGCCCTCACACTCTAGCCACCGTAAAGATTCCGGCCACCGTGGGCGCGGGCTTGCGGACGGCGAGTAGCTCGCCGTCCGACCGTCCGGACCGAGCCCAAGTCGTCGGCGGCGCGCACTGTTCCCGCGCGCCCCAAGGAGTTGTCAGCAAACCGTAGAGGCCCAGCAGGGCTGAAGCCTACTGGGGCCATGGACTGATTTCTGAAAAGAATGTCCAGTCCCGGTATAAAGGGCTAAGAAGGAACAGGCTAGGTTTTTAGTCAGTAAGAATCTAACACAATCTCCCGCTCCGCCCAAGGGCAGGAGATGTCATCGGATGATTTAACCTACCATAAAAAAGACGTTGGGAGAAAAAAGATATTCAAGGTAAAAAAAAAACTTTTTACAAAAAAGAAATAACCGACTTCATTAAAATAAAAATACTAAAAGGATTAAAATAACTTTAATTTCGGAAGTCGGTGTTTCTCGGTAGGTATTTTTTGTTTCTAATTTAACACCGACTTCCATAATTAAAGTTATTTTAATCCTTTTAGTGCTTTTTTTTAATGAAGTCGGTTAATTTTTTTGTAAAAAGTTTTTATTTCACACTTTTTAGTTGCGGTGCACTTATAATAATCAGAGTGCCTATTTCTCATGATAATTCGAATAAACCCAAACACAGCTAGGATACATTGTTTTATTATAAAGTTCTCGTGTCTACCTTCCACCTTCCGGCTCTATCATCAGATCAGTTTGATAGTACCTTATAGCCAAAGTGCATCTCATGAAAATCCCCCTTAAAAAAGACCCCTTAGTCTTTTCTCCATTACTTGCATCTGAATAAAACTATGTTTGGTGATGTTTATGTTTGACCATACTTATTTAATTAAAACGACGAGGCATTAAAAATACAAATAGCCTTTGTTCACAAAAAGTATGAACAAATAGTATAGAATATTTATTAAGAGGAATAACATGCAAGTTTATAGGTATATAAGTAATGTGGATGAAGTCAACATCACGGGATATTGACTTAAACTTTCTTAACTGCTTCGCCCGTCGAGCTTTCCTTATATCGTCACTTTTCTCAGCTTCTTTTAGCAGATAAATCTTGATCATTAACTCCACTGCCATTTCAATCAATTTATTAGTTTATTAAATTTTAAAGAGATACGGTGGATACTAAAATTTTTTTAATTGCGTGTTAAATCTAAGAAGTTAACTATGAAATCGGCGTCTAAATTGTAGCTTTTAGATTTGAAAGATAGAATCGAGCCCGAGGTCGAGGCTGTTAACGTCCTCGACGCTGTTTTTTCTTAGGGAATACCAATATGTATGAAGAACTGTCAAATTGCTCGCCGGTGAGTAGTTCCAACTCACAACCGTCACAGCTTTGAGCGCTAGTGTAGCTACTCACACCTTAGTGAATACCTATTTGGATTTCGTCGTTGAGGCAACGTTCCACAGCGTTGTTTTCAAGGCTGTTTTTCTTAGAGAATAGCACTGCAGGTCGTCTCGCCACCTCTTCCCAGGCCGACCTCGGCGGCGGCCATTTCATCTAATCCATAATAATATTTACAACCATTCATCTAATGACTGGGATCATGGGATAGCAGTCAAGCACTAGTTTATATAAATTTAAATAAAATGACTATTTCATTTTTGGTTTTGTGAAATTTTTATTGATTATATTTTAGTAGTTATTGGCTTTTTGAAAATAAAAATGTATTTATTGTTTTTAGTTGATATTACTTAATTATTGTATGATATAATTCAAATACAACGTAATTTTTAATGACTAAATAAATAAATCGTATTTTTTATTCATATCCAGTACTTCTGCATCTCGGTATCGAACTCATCTCGTCGGTAAAGCGATCGTATCATCCCGTAGCCCCTACAGATCCACGCGATACAGTTTACACTTTTGTATCGAGGTCGAGCCGTAGCTCACGAGTGATGGAAGACTTTGTTAACGTCGGGAGAGGCGGAAATTAGATTACCAGTCTTTTGTAAGGTTTTATGTTAGTTGAAAAATAAAATACCAAGTAATATTGGAATTCAAGTCACTTACATAAGTATCTTCCGACTCGAGCCGAAGTCGCCTCGGGCTTTGGAAGTCACATGATGATTTCCGGCTTCCGTAGGGTCGGGGTTTTTTTTAGGTGCGAAAATCATCCATTGATATCTACCGCCCACGTCAGCCTTTACTGACTAAAAACCCACTCCTGCTCCTTCGTTGCCTTTCATACCGGGGCCGAATCTTCCTTTCAGTCCGGACCGGTTACCGATTTTAAGGCAAGCTACCCATTGCTCGCCGTCCGCAAGCCTGCGCCTATGGTGGCCGGAAATCGTGATAGGAATCCTGGCGGCGGCTGGGACGTGAGCGCCGTTACCTCACGCGTGCGGCCTCTTCCTTTCCCAGCATTACTGATTCGCAGAAGGAGGCGATAGGCTCCGGCTTGCTGTTAGTGAGCGTAGTCTGGTCCAAGCCCGGATGGTGAAAGAGAAATCAGCAAAGTTGATGGCGCCAGTCAGGGCTAACGCTTGGCAGTGCTGTGAATCGTTTGAAGGAGTTTCCATGCCTCTCGCATAAAAAGGCAACTAAGAAAAACCCTGTGTTTTAGTCAGTAAAAGTCTGACACTTTCTTCTGCTCCAACTAGAGCGGGAATGGTTATTGTATTATTTGTCACTTAAAAAAAATGACAGGCATTAGGTGAGATAGATTAAGATAAATCTAATGCAAAATTAGTTGTAATACTTTCATGTGAAAGTACCATACTAACAAAATATGCAAACAAAAAACGAAGTCTTTCAAGTATGTATAAGTTTGAAGAGGCCCAGTAGAGCTGATGCCTGCTAGGGCTGTGAGATTGTTTGAAAGAGTTACCACTTCCCTGGAAAGTTAAGGGTCACTGAAAGGAATTTTGGGAACACATGTATTGTACGTACATCTTAGGAGTGGAATTTCCTGTCAGAGTCTATGTTTCCTGATAGCTACAATCTCAAGAATGAGTAGGTTACTTAATTCTAGACAAGTATGATTCCTTCCTCCATTTCAACCTATTCAGGTCAGATAGCGATATAATCATAAGAAAAGAAACATAGATGAGTTTTAGTCAGTAAGGGCTTGTTTACGGAGACGGGGCGCGTTGGGCGGTTCGTAGTACATTGCCATATACTCGTATTTATGTTTGCGCGAGCGATGACGCGACCCGCTGTTGCAATGTACGGCGAACGCCCAACGCACTGAGCAACGCGCCGCGTCTCCGTAAACACGGTCTAAAAGTAAGGACACCCATCGCTCCAGATTTCCTATCGCAAAAAATAAAATACAATGATATTTTTTTTATTTGTTAATCATACGCCTTTTTACAGACATCCTTGAGAGGTATAGCTTTTGTGATACAGATATCTGTGTCTTTAGTCTGTTAAATAAATAATAATTATTAATTAATTAAGTACTAGAAACCACTTCTCAAGATCAAAAATACTCGTAAACTTTTTCAATCGCTTAGATTGAAAGCGTAAATGCTTCAACCATTTTATTTCATCCACAGCGAGTAGAGGATAAATTTTTGTTCTATCATAATTAGTTACGGAGAACATTGCCCTGAAAAAGAGAATGTCAGGCGATAAATATCATTGGCGTTTATCTCATTGAACATGCCAATCAAATAAACAAAGACGCCTCCAGAGGCATTTCACGTTCGCGCTCAAAATACAGACTCTAACCCTCTGCCTTACACAGTGTTACCCACGTGGGCACATCTACACGACACACTCACCAACGTGTATTCTATCAAGATTACCATGCAGTGTTCCCAGCAAGGACAAAGCGGTATAGACTGCTATACAGCAGGTATACAACTCCCATACAGCAGCTATACAGGGTGGCCAGTAAATTGAGCGTGAGCGACGACAATTTGACGACAATTTGGCGTTATTACCACGCTGTCTTGGAGCCTCGTAAATTTTCGGGGGAGTGGAGGATGCTGGGGAGGGAATGCACTGGTTTTTGTGAAGTTTTACGATCGTTTCTATGAGTGATGTGTGTTTTTGGCGATATTAGTCTTAAGAGTATGGAAATTCTTCGCATTTTTTTTTTATTAAGTTGAGAAATCATCCCATTACTTCTCCCATTCTTGGACGATAGGGAATGTCAGACTTTTACGGACTGAAACCCATTCCTGTTCCTTCTTTGCCTTTGTGACAGGGCCCCGGGGTTCACTTTCACTAAACCCATGGAAAAATCTTCGCAAAGTAAGTACCAAGTTAGTTAATTTTTCTTCTGGTTAGTTAATATCCTTACAAATTTGAAGCTGGTATATAGTGAAAATGCTAGATAACATTAAAGTTATAAAAGCGAAAGTTCGTGAACGAGTGTATGCTTGTTAATTCTTTACGTTCAAACGGCATTCGGGCAAACAACGTCTTGGAATGATACTAGTAAATAGAATACTTTTTATCCCAGAACTACGAGTATGTTCTCTTGGTTCTTATTTTGTACTCTTACGCGAATGAAGCTGCTAGCATCAGTTAGTGCTAGATAATTTTCACTACTCTTACGTTTTAACAGAAAACATAAAGTCATATTAAAACATGATAAGGTTACCATAAAAGTCTCTCTGACTATAAAAAGGTTTGGTCTGGCTTAAAAAATAATATTGATTATAACATCTACTTTTAACGATAACTTCATGATAATGTAATCTGCCAGTTATGGATGATATATTTAGCTGAATTGATAATGTTGACCAAATTAAGCTAAATTGCCTCTAAATAACATCAATTTGAAGGCAATTTGCTACTATTACGTCGATGTCTTGAATTTTCAGATAAGGCTTCGTTTAGAGTAGCATAAGATTAGCGGATTTTTTTTATATTTTTTTTTTATCTCCAGCACATTACATATTAAAAAAAATTAAATATCATTATATACACTAAACTAGCTTCCGCCAGCGGCTTCGGCCGCGTACAAGTAGCTTTCTCCATACAAACTTTGGAACCCTGTTTCATCTCCTTAGGGGAAGAATTTCAAAAAATCCTCTCTTGGGTTCTCGTTCGCCATAAAAGGAAACCATGTGCAAACTCGCTTCTGGTTGCAGTAGTTTAGGCTGAGCATTGATATCAGTCAGTCTCCCCTTTTATATTATAAAGATAATAATATTATTAAATTTAATTAAATTGAAAAGAAAGAAAGTATTGAAAATTAGTAATCCGAAATAATATGTGCAGTAGTTTTTAGTTACTACAGTAAAAAAAAAAGTTATTACAGTAATATATTTCTTACTGTAAAATCGGTTATAATCCTCGTCCTCGTCACACAACTTGAACCAGCATGGTGGTCAATCATGAATGCGCATTAACCGATTTTTGGGTCCTAACCACAGAAAATGGTTCGACTTATTTGCCACGTATTATAAGCTGAACTCAGTTAATTTTCTTAAAAAAATATCTATGGGTTCTTTGAGTGAAGTTCAATGGTGGTTTTAACCTAGTAGATATTGTGATGTAGAATTGGTGTAGTTTTGTTAAATACAATATTTTATATCAACAAAGTTTTCGGCGAAACGTGCCGTTTAGTATTAGAGATTTCTATTAACTTTGCTTTCTGTATGTAGTCGTATCGTACAAGCGTGGTCTTAGGTTCCACGCTCTATCTCAAATGTGTGCGCAACTGGACAACATGTAGAATCATTGAAACAGGCGCAATCTCAGTAAAATGGAGCTGAGAATTTAATTGTAGTGTTGACTACCTCAGCGAAGTTTGCCGAGAAGGTTGACTTGACACGTTTGCTGCCCAATACTAAAAAAACATTAGAATGTGTACATCCATATTCTAATGGTTAGTTAGCCCATTATGTCCCACTGCTGGGCAAAGGCCTCCCTCTCCCTTTTCCATACACGTCCGTCTTCGGGCATCGCGGGCCAGTCCCTCCGGTAGTTCTGCAGCTCATCTTTCATCCACTTTCGTCTTGGTCCGCCGCGGTGTCGCCTTTTGTTTAAATTTATTGTAATAGTAAACAAATTAAATATTCACTTATAATACCACAAGAGCTCCAAAATTATCGGGTATTTCGCGATAGGTTCGTTGCAAACAAATGAAGGAGTCAAGTTTTTGAACTTGACGACTTTATTTGTTTGCAGGGAACCTTGAGGGAAATGCCAGATAATTTTGAAGCTCGTGTGGTATTCGGGGGATTATTTTTCCGTCCCAAATGTCGGCCAATAGAATCTCCAATTTTCACAATTGAATTCAACCTGTCAGTTTGACGTGTGGTTAATTTGACTGGATCATGTTTTGTTTTTTATATATAGCAACTACCAGAGAAAATTTTCAAAAAATTATCAGTATAATACCATGTAGGTTGTACCACGTGACGTCGAATGGTGCAATTCTATTGGTCGATATTTGGGTCGGAAAAATAATCATACTAAAACATGGCTGAAAGAAATTAGTATCCAAGCCATAAAATATTAACAAAAAAACAATAACCAAGTGCGAGTTGGACTCGTGCACAAAAGGTTCCGTACCGTCCGTAGCAAAAAACGGCAAAAAAAACATTTTTGCTGTATGGGAGCCGCACTTAAATTTTACTGTATTCCGTTTTTAGTATTTCTTTTCGGCAATAGAAATACATCATTTATAAAAAAATCAACCATTTAGCTATCAAAGTTCATGAGATACAGCCTGGTAACAGACGGACAGACAGACAGACAAATCGACGGACCGCGGTGTCTTAGCAATAGGGTCCCGTTTTACCTTTTGGGGTACGGATCCCTAAAAATAGGTAACTAAAACCTAGTTACGTAATAAAACGTTAGAAAGAGACAGACATCAAGTTATTAGAAGAGTGTATTAAGGATAATGGAAACTGTCTCGTTCGAATGATGAGTTTATAATTAAACTGTCACGAGTCGCGCATATTTCGATCTCAAATACGACAGTTTGCTAAATTAATGTTCCACTGAAGTAAATATTTTGTGTAACATCAAGCCTGTGTAGGCGGGGGGCTGGTAATAAAGTCAGTATCCTTAACAACTGTAGAGCCTCTAATAAAACATTATTTTCTCCTCCGCTGTTCTCTTTTAGAGTTTCGTACCTCAAAAGGAAAAACAGAACCCTTATATTTTATACAGATTACTTTGTTGTCCGTCTGTCTGTCAAGACCCTTTATCTCGAGGAGACGTGGAGGTATCGAAATGAAATTAAAACCACATATTCAAGTCTGCGTTCCCTTGAAGCTATGTAAAAGTCAAACCTCTAAGTTAACGGAAAAAAAAGATACGGCCATTTGTCGTCGTCGTCATTTTGAATCAACTGTTGTATCGCTGCTTATCATTAGATGAGAATGTAGTCGAGCAATAGTATATATTATTTTTTTTAAAAGACGTATATTTCGACACTCTTAAGGGAATCAAAGTTCATAGGGTACTTCCAGTTGACCTAGAGCCCTGATATTTGACATGAAGCAAGGTATCATAGCATAAATTTAGGAATAAATCTGAAAACTGTAAATTTGTAGTTACGTCACAATAAAAAATTACTTTTTTTTTTATTGTTTTGTCTATACTCTCCCACTGCTGGGCAAAGACCTACCCAACTTCTTATGACGGTATTCTATTGCAGTAGGTGTCTAGGTCATCGCGCCAATTCTTCCCAGGTCGGCCTCGGCGGCACGGTGTTATAGGATCACGACAGTGACCTTTATTGTCTAGCAACTAGTGGAGCTTTAATGCCTCGGCGCTGTTTTTTTTTAAGGTGGGTCATCCTCCAATGACATTTCCCACTCTAGGGTAAGCGCAAGGGCGTCTCAGAATTTTACTGACCACATTTTAAAACCACAGCTGTGTACTTCAGTTGCCCTTTGTGTTGTAGGACTACGAGTTTCCTTTTCAGAAAATCCCCGTGACCCTAAAGGGCATCGGCCCTGCTGGGCTGTTACGGTTTGCTGACATCTCTTCTATGAGCGCGTTAAATACTACGCGCTGTCGATTACTAGAGTTCGGTTCGGACGTTACTCGTCATCACCAAGTCTATCGGAGTAGAGTAATCATCAATATAAAAGAGAAAGAATCTAGCTTTGAAGAGTTTTCATTAATAAGTAATATTAAAAACACCCATATTCATCTGATTGATTATGAAAGTGGGTACGTTGATTGTTCAAAACGCAAACGACTACTGAAAGAACAGCCCCCCTTGCCAATTTACAATTGTTTCGCTAGCGTGAAGCTTGGAGCTGGCGACGACCCCAATTCCTTTGTTTTGAACACATGACTCAGCGTTGAGATGACGTCAAAACAAAGGAATTGGAGGCCTGGCTTAACGAAACGATTGTAACTAGTTGCACTCAGAACGGGAAAAGCTGTTTGAATATTTCTAACCACTAAAAAAAATTGGTGATAACATAATTAATGCCTTCCCAAATTCTAATAAGTGAGTAAATAAAGTTGAATGTCCAAACTCCATGAGCGCTAGCGATTTCCCAAAGACGCTTCGGTTATGAGTCTGTGTGCTCACCTGATTGAGACATGACAGCATTTAACCTTAATAGTGACTGAACCTGTGTTCCATGTATACTATTCTATACTGCCTGTATCGTTAATAGAGTTAAACTGAGACAATGTAAGTCACCAATATAGATTACTTAAATATGCTATTAGAATCAGCTTTACTAAGTTCATCTTTTGTAAATCTCAAAGAGATTAATTTTTTTAGAAATTTTATCTCTATAGGCAATCCTCTTATAAATGTAAATGCTTTTATAAACATATAAACTGATATACACAAGATACTTAAACTTAAAGCAAGTACTTGAAGTAAAAAACCTTTTTACAAAAAAAAAAAATAATAACCGACTTCAATAAACAAAAAAAAAAACTACGAAAATGATAAAATAACTTTAATTTCGGAAGTCGGTGTTTCTTGGTATTCTTTGTTTCTTATCTTAAAATTAAAGTTATTTTCATCATTTTAGTGTTTTTTTTTCTAGTGAAGTTGGTTATTTTTTTTTTTGTAAACGTTTTTTATTTTACACTTTTTAGTTGCGATGCACCTATAACCAGAGCGCCTATTCCAACCATTTTATGTACCACAATTTGACGAAATAAATGAATTGAATTGAATTGAATTGTCGTGTCCACCTTCCATCTTCCGGCTCCATCATCAGATCAGTTTGAGAGTACCTTATAGCCAAAGTGCATTTTATGACAATTCTAATAAGCCCAAACACGGCTAAGAAACATTGATCCATTTCGGAGTTCCTGTGCCTATTTTCCGGCGCCATCATCATCACTTTGATAATATCATTTTCAACATAACTATTCAGAACCATTTATTTATTTGTATTGTCATAGTCACTTAACTATCTTCATTGTGATATCTATGTGAGTATGAAGTTCCGTTGGCCATTTCTGGTCTTCTTCATCAATTCCACTCCATTAAATGTTACTTTTTGACTGTAAATGCTTAAGTCCTCGATAAAAAACTGAAATCACTATATGGTTGCCTCAATTCCTCATGGATCCCATCATCAGAAATGGATTTCGAAAAAAATGGGACCAATCTGGAAGCAAAAAGAAATCCAAATCGGTCCATAAACGACGGAGTTATCCGCAAACAAACATAAAATAAACGAATCTCAATTCGACAGTATATAACCTCCTCCTTTTTTCAAGTCGGTTATAAAACAATAGTTAAAATAATAAGACCAAAACGCTAATTATCTTTGGTAACTCTATGTCATGCGCATCTGTTTTGTGTGTGATGTATGAACGTCAACAAAAAAAAAAGAAGTATGTAAGGTTCGTATCAGTCTGCGTTCTGACTTTAGTTTGTGCCTACCCCATGAGAGAAAGCGTGAGTTTATGTATTTTTCTAGTTAGTATTATACAAACTAGATGGCGCTGGCGTTTCTAAATGTTAGATACTAAAGAAAAATGCTGACACAAACTTGCTGTTCATAACATATATTAAAATTGTTTAAAGAAGTATAACGTATAATATATAGAAACCAGCTTGAGTATGACATTTTATCACACTGTGTTTATTATAAACTAGGTATAGCTTTGTATTCAAACCCCATCAATCTATCTACTAATTCTAGTAAACAACACAAACATATTACCTACCATAACTGATGTCTGAATCAGTAATTAGCTCTAAAATCGATCGCATACATAAAACTCATTTAATCGGCGGCTGTAGCAAACAGATAAAATGGTATAAACGAGCGGCTCAGTCGGTACGCTCATATATTTTGACAGGACTGCAATGGACTAGCAATTATGTTAGATGCGCATTATGCTCGACAGATTGCTGTAGAGTTAGGAGGGACGATACTGAAACGGTTTTATTGCGATAATATGATTACTTAAAAAAATGGAACTCTATTATTAAGTAATACGAGATTGGCATGAGCATAAGTATAATCAGTCATAGAATGTTCCTACTGCTGGAACATAGGCCTCCTCTCTAAGAGAGGGAATCGGCCATAAGCCACCACGCGGGCCCAGCGCGGGAATGTCACATGTCTTTGAATTTTTGTTTTAGGAAATGCTGTTTTCCTCACCATTTTTTCCTTCGCTGTTTTGAGAGCAGTGGTGATGAAATAAATTACACAAAGTAATGCGCTCGGCTGGGTTTGAACCCACGACCTACAACTCGTAAGTCAGGGCTATTACCATACAAGATTGTACTTCATATTTATTAGTTTTGTATTATTAAAATTCTTCAATCATCATTGCCACATGGTCTATACGTGAACTAAGTTTCAAAGAAATATGTTCAGCCGGTCGAGTGCGATGAAGTAACAAACATAGACACACACACACACACACACATTAAAATTATTATAAAGGTGAAAGTTTTAACTAATGAATATCCCTAATGATTTTCAAAAATATTTTGTGAATTCTCATTCATAGTGAGACAAACTAGTGTACAGACTAAACATGTGTGTTCCACGAGTATGAAATTCTAACTCTAAATTGTTTCTGAGCAGCAGTATTGGCAGAAATATTTTTCAATCTTGGACTCAGTTTTTTGCTTACCGGATTTGAATATTACCGCATTTGAATATTAGCATTTCGTATCTTTAGAAAGACTGCTTGACAAACATCATAAATATACTGGGTAATACTGGTAGGAGTGTTTGTTGTACTGTTTTACTCTCCGAAATGATGTTATTTTGACCAAAATAGTACCAACCTGTAAAAATATGAACGGATCAAAACAATCTCCCAACAAGATTTCTCATCGTCGTCATCTGTCGATTCACACATACCATCAAAACCCACAAACAAACAAGTGTATTTCAAATAAACTATTTACAGACACTAGGATTGATCAGAAAAACAGTCTAGTGCGATTGTATGGGAGCCCCACTTAAATATTTATTATATTCTGTTTTTAGTATTTATTGTTTGAACATTTCAACTGTCACAATTTATGAGATGCAGCGTGGTGACAGACAGACGGACAGTGGAGTCCTATTTATTATTATTATTTATTTCTGTATTGCACACCTTAACTTATCATAGGATAAACATTTATAAAAAAATAAGTGTACAATAGGCGGTCTTATTGCACAGGGCAATTTCTACCGGACAACCTTTGGATGGACTGGAAGAAAGGAAAAGACTTGGGGTTGTCAGTGTAAAACAATATAAATAATAGAAATATTTATATAAATAAAGAAATAAGAAATTTTTATATTTCTTAGTAATAGAGTCCTGTTTTTACCCTTTGAGTACGGAATCCGGAATGATACTCGTTGTACATTTCAAGGGAATGTTCCAGAATCTCCACGAACACTCTTGTAATTCATGTTATATTACAAATATTATTTTACAAATGTTATAATATATTGTAATTATATCGTTCCTCCGCATTCCCTCTCAGTTTAACATAATGTATAAGCATGAAGTGTGTGTCAGTTGGGGTCAGCAGATAGCTAGCTCGTTACGGCAGCGATCCGTCGATAGCCCAACAATGTTGTTTGCGATTACATTCGCAACTTATGCACAAAATTGTTTAGTATGTGAATTATGAACACACAAATTCGGGATCGCATAGTTTATTTTGTGCAGGTAAACTCATGAATTTTCAATTTATCTCAGTTTGGATAACTTTGAGGGGAATAGGTGTGTTTTATTTATATTTAAGTGGTTTTGATCGGTTTATTATACAATCTTTGTTTTGAAACAGAACTACGCTTGCACATCAAATACAAATGTTTTTATTTCTTAAACTTAGGTGGTGTGAGGGTTGTATTAAGTAATTAAGTACCTACTTTAAGATCTATGTTATTATAGTCAATGCACCTTTTGTAAACATATATGCACCATCTTATTAAATATAAAGTAGTATTACTTTGGCATTTGTTGGTTTCATTTAGCATTAACACCGCTCCTTATAGGGCGACCTGGCCAGGATTCATGTAAGGTGCGTGTGTGCAGAGGGTTAGGTGCATATGTTCTAAGTATTAGAAAATGTCTAGCGGTTATTGGCATATTTACAAATATTTTATGCATACATGCTACTTAACCAATTTTCAAACTTTATAAGTCAATCATCAATAGGTTGAATCATTTGCTATGGTTGCGTGCGACCTGAAAATTCAATTGCCTATTCAATTGTCTTAATCAAACGTTAATTGTGACTTGAAAATCGGTTACTGCGCATTCAAGGTCATGTCCACTCCAGGAATATCTTTTTAAAATCGTGTATATTTTTCGTTTCTGTCATTTGCCCTAGAACTTTATTATGAATCCTAGGCGCCATTCCTAAAAACCTTTTTGTTAAAAGAGCAGTGTTATATGGCTTAACGTTTAACTCTCTATTGCGTCGTTTAGATTTTAATGTTTCAAACAAATGGAAGAAAGATATGACAAATACTGCTGTCTCAAAAAAGTATATAGAAGGCAAAGTTAAAAGTTGAAAATTTTAGAAATAGAGAACACAATTTTCAGTTGATTTTAGCTTAAACACAGCAAGCAAACATCTTTTTTGGGCCTTAAACGCAATTTCTTTGTCAGCGAAAATTTCTCCAATATATTATTCCGAAACGTAACGCAGATGTAAAATAGGCCTTATAAGAAATAAGGCCAAGACTTTTCTAGATTATAGAGTCCATATATGAGTAGGTACTGGTTTAGTTTTTTTAAAACAGTTTCTGCAAGACATTTATATTTTAAGTGTGTGTCCAAGTGAAGTCCTAAAAATCCAACACAGCTTGTTTCTTTTTGTGTTATGTTTAAGTTATTTTGTTCTTTGACAAAATGTCATAAGGTTTATTTTGTCTATATTAATTTTTAGAGTAACCAATTTATAATGCAAAAGATGGAACTTCATATAACTCCTCCCGTTTCGGGTGGACCATCAGACTTTTAGTAACTAAAAAAACTACCGAGTTCCATCTTTTCTAATTTCTTTTTGAGTTTCAGGACCGCAGTAAAACTTTTAAAGAATCCCGCAGCCTCAAACGAGCCTCAAAAAATGACAACAAAGCCGTAAAGGTTCAGCAGGAGCAGCAAGTCTACTCTCTAGTAGACATGGGTCGACTTCTGAAAAGCTTACACGTAGTCCTACAACGTAAAGGGTAAACTGAAGGCCACAGGTTAGGTTTTAGTCAGTCAAAGTCTAACAGGCCCTCTCGTTGCACCTGGGAGCAAAAGAAGTAAATGGATAATTCAACTTAAAAAAATTCATTCGCAATAAAGTGGCATTCTACAGGTGCCAGTAGCCTGTAAAAATTCTTCTCTTTCTTCTTTATAAAAATTGGTACAGATATAAGGTCAATTTGTATGTAGCTCGAGATGTTGTTTCGATTGAGATTTGAAATTTCTCTGAAGGTTGTCGTATTTCAAAAACATGTTACGTATTTAGAACACGAAGAAACTGGGCTACCTAAGTTTCGCCATCACATACCCCAATAATTTTAACCAGGTCATACAATAATCCTAAAGGGTTTTGCTCGCCCACTTTCCGGTTATTTCCTAAACATAGCGAAACTCTGAAACACGCCGTAAAACGAAACAAGTACACTTTGGACAAACGAGAAAAAACTCCGGAATTCGTTACGTAAAGTTTTTGCGAAAACAAAAGTAATTTCAACGAAGCTTGTTAATATTGTGTTCTGTATTAATTTCCTCTTTAATTACAGCTTGGTTTTAATCATTTTCTATTTCTATCGTTTGCTGTTGTAAATGTTTCTGGTTTGTTTAATTAAAACTTTGATAGCGAATCAAATTTTTAAATCGGATCGCATATATCTTTGGAGGAGTGTGTGGAACAGAGAGTAAAGTCCCACATACCTCCATTGAAAAGGGAGGATCCTCCGACCAGTCTGGTGGGTTACTGCCCGTTAGATGATTTTGGGCTGTTCTATATGTTCAAATCACGCGGAGAATGTTACTTGCGCGTTGCAGAATTAGTTCATTTGTGACGATATAGATGTCGCTACATATCTAAGCATAATCAGCCTTATAGGTAGCCATCCTAATGGGTCGCGTTCGAAACACTATATTGCGATCTAAAACATAGATCATTCCAGCAAAAATGGGGTTAAGCTGGATATGTCTGTCGCTGTTCGAGCGGTGGGTTAATAAAGCACAAAATTGGTGCCCCGAAATCACACAACGAGGTCACGGTAGATCACTAAGGAGATGTTGGGACAATTTAGATGTTTTCTTTAGAAATTGGCAAAACGTAGCTCAGGGCCGGGAACAATGGAAGAAATAGAGATATACCTTTGCTCAGCTGTGGGACAGTCTCGACTAGATGTAGGTATATATAAAAGGCAAATACCACTCACTGATTAATCACGAAATCTTAGAAACTATTACACCTACAATCTTAAAATTATAGATAGGCAGGTAGATTCCTTATGAAATGCCACCCCTTAGGGGGTTGCCCAGCAGGGCCGAAGCCTACTGGGGCCAAAGGTTATGTGAAAATGTCACCCGGGGCCCTGGGACAAAGGCAATGAATGGAAGGGTAGGTTTTTAGTCAGTGAGAGTCGGACACTATTTTCCGCCCCACCCAAGGTCGGGATTTGTCATTGGATGATTTTACCTACCATAAAAAAAACCTCTTAGGGGGTAAAACGGAGGTTGGAAGTTTGTATGGAGAACCCGACTTTCACACGGGCGAAGCCGCAGGTAGAAACATGTAAATATATCACCATCATCATCATCATCAGCCTTTTAATATTCCCACTGCTGGGACTCAGGCTCCCTCTCTATGAGGGACAATGAATCCTACCGCCCAAGGGCGGGATTTGTCATTGGATGATTTTACCTACCATAAAAAAAAAAATCTACCCCATGGACCCAATGCGAGTAGGTAGCAGTATGTCAGTTCTAACAAATCAGATCAGTACTTTCTAATAAGTGTAACCAGTAAGTTTTGTTTTTGAAGTTCTTCGATGTTCTTGATGATGATGATGATGATGATGACTTTGGCCTCTGACCAACAGTGGACGTTTTTCGGCTGAAATGATGATGATGACAATCCAATTTTGGCCTATTTTTTAAAGTAACGGGTGCATTGTTTTCACGAAATAACACGGCGCTTGTCAGCTGGAGTCTTAAAACACATTTAACCAAAAGAAACACCCTTTAATTTATTAAATAGCCCCACTCTTAATATTAATGACCCCATTGTAAATAACCAGCATACTATATTTTGTCCAAATAACACACCGCTAATATAAATCAGCATAATGTATAGAATAGCGTCATCATTATTTAGTGTGCTGCATTGCCCCAGTTACGGATAATAACGTGCACTATTCAATTTAGTTTTAGTGGTACACTATTATTCTAATGCTAATTATTAATGAGGTTTGAATGTGGAGGAAAGATACTAGGCACTCATGGCTTAATAGAAATAAAACGCGAAGCTCAAGACCGAACGGGATAGCAGCGCACTGTGGACGCCCTCTGTCCAATCTAGGGGACACAGAAACTTAAGTCAAAAGTCAAGTCATACACAGTCATGCCAAAAGTAATTATTAAAATCATAATTGAATCTAAGTCACTCTCAATGGTTCTGTAAGAAATTCATTAATGTTATAATATGCTTTGTCTGTTAAGACTTAAGTTGTTTCTTCAGTTGTATATTATTAAGCCCTCTTCAACTTTTAGGTACTCGTATCTTATTATATATAATGGGTGCCATACAAAAAAACACTTTTGTGCATAAGTGCAATCCTACTCCTATGTAGACACAACTGAGTTTGATCACGCCTGTTTCTCGGAAATTTATCTGCTATTTGCGAAAATAAGTTCCTATTATTTCTAACGAACATTACTGGTTCCAGAATGTAAAGTGAGGTCAGTGTCTATATTTTATGGCATAACAAATATGGCTTACAATATTTACTATCGGTGGTTTTCAATTTAAATATGGCTCTGATACATCTCTTTTGTGCTTTAAAAGCGTCTTCTTTGTCAGTTGAGTTACCCTAAAAGATAATCCCATATATGAGTACAGATTCTGTTTGCCCGCACATGTTTTGTCTTGGAGGTGACCGGGCGGCAGCGATTTCTCACGCTGGGCCGTGGTTCAGACCATCAGTCTTGAGCTTGGAAGCAGTAATGCCAACCAAAGCGGCGGCCGTACGCATGATGGTATGGACATCCTCACACCTTAGCCACTGAGAACAAGACGCCGACTACCCTTTTTCTGAAAAGAAAACCCGTGGACTGCCCCCCTAGCCAAGTTACAACCGTTACGTTTCGATTCTCTTGAGCCAAACGCCTTGAGTTTGCACCGCCTCCGATTCCTTTGTTTTGACCATGTGATTGAGAGTTGAGATGACATCAGAACAAAGGAATAGGAGACGTGGCCAACTCGAGGCGTTCGACAAGAAACAATGAGAATCGAAACAAACTTCTGGAAACTGGTCATAACGGTTTTAGTCAGTAAAAGTCTGACATGCTCCACTCACAGCGAGATAAGTCATTGGATAATTTCCCACCTTAAAAAAAGAAGTATAATTAGAATCAGTTGCTTCAAGAGTGTTAATTGATTACAGACATTTCGTTTTTATCTGTGGATACACAAAAGAGGCGAATTACCTAAATACCTAGACACTTAATTTTCCTCGTAGATCTTGAAACAATTTATCACTTAAATATGTATTTCATGGTCTAACCGATGAGCCTTTTCCATGGGAAACCAGATCATAAATATTCACTACGTAAGTACAAAAATTCCGATCCATAAATTTCACTCACTTTTAGGCAGAATGCACACTCAACGGCCCACATAGCTGAACACGTACCCGGTCCCAAATTCGCCACTGTATGTACCCAAATCAACATATAAAATTAGATTAAACAAAAAAAGGACTTAAAACAACACAGGAGAAACAATAGAATCGACGTAGGTACTGCTACTTTAGATTCAGCCCCACATGTCTGCAACCGACTTTATTCGTCTCACGAAATAAATCTTTCTTTATTTATACTTTCAACAAACCTATTGTTTTTTTCTTTCTCTCTTTTTTGTCAGTGATTTGGAAGTTTTTTCTTGTGTTGTGGTATTCGGTTACCTCGCGGTGTTAAAGTTGACAATCTTGTTTGGTTGTTAGTTTTTGTGTAGTAGCTTTGAAGATAAAGATACTTTGTTGGTATATTACTTCTTTTTACGGTAAGATACACATTTACATAGATATTATATAAAAAACATATTTACATTTTTTTTCCACAGTTTTTTTAGGTGGGATATCATCCCATGACTTCTGCTGCTCTAGGGCGGAGAGGGAGGTCGTGTCAGACTTTTACTGACCCTGAGAGACGTTCTAGGACCCCGGATTTTTTTTCTAGAAGCGACCCTGCTGGGCCCTTAATGTCTTACTGACATCTCCTTGAGGCACGCGTGGGACACTACGCGCCGTCAACGACTCTGGATCGATCCGGACGGCCAGACGCCGAGCTGGCCATTGCTCACCGTCCACAAGCCCATGACTACGGTTGCTGGAAAATTATTCGAGATTTATATTAACAGATATCCTGAAACTCACATTAATAAAGACATAAAATTGTCAAACTCACGTTCATGGTTTGATTGACTTGAGCAACAACCAAAACAATCACTAAATGTTAAGTCACCCCGTGATATTTCGGTTATAGTAACACAAGTTTGCCAACCTGTGGTAAATGACACTTGCAGCAGTGGTAAAAATCTAGGTCAACGATATACCTACAATTTTTGTTTTAAATCAATAATCGTTCAGGCAACTTTTCATTCCTATCGCACCAGTTTTATAAGAATAAGTATTTTATGGTTTTAGCATGTAACTGAACAGCAGTGGTGGCCGAGTGGTGACGGCCTCGGCTTACGAGTTGTAGGTCGCGGGTTCAAATCCTGCCAGGCGCAAAACGGTGAAGGAAAACATCATGAGAAAACGTAAGGCATGTCCTAGAACCAAAAATTCGAAGACATGTGACATTCACCAACCCGCTCTGGGCCCGCGTGGTAGATTACGGCCCATTCCTTGTTTTTGTTCATGTTATGGTGTACAATAAAGCATATAATAAATAATAATAAATAAATAAACATTAAAGGGCTGATTATTCTATGTTATGCTATATTTTTTGATTAACTCTAATTTCTGTTCTTTTGTATATTTGAAGTACGAACGACCGACGCATTACATGATGTATCATTTTTAAATTTGAAATTTCGAGTTAGTTTATATAAATGTAAGTATATAGAATTCACTGTATTTTTTTAAGTTCGAAATTTTAATTTCCAGTCAATCAACATTTACTCTGGTATCGTGATTATTATCGTGTTTATTTAAGAATCATTATTATGTATATTTTATTTATTTAAACTAGGTAGTCCTATTTATATTCTCAAAAAGTGCTCTCGCGCATTTTATATAAAAAAAAATGCTTTGAAATTATTGTTTTATTAATGTCACTTCAAATTATACAAATAATTTATTCTCCATTATTAAATAAGTCAATTTTTTTCAGTTTCAATGAAAATTGTCAAAGATAGCTTTTTAAAGCAAAAACCACGGTAAAAATATTATGATACAAAGTTATTACGATTTAACTATAATACCTATTAATATAGAGTCTAAAACATATTACGAGAAAAGCTGATTTCTATAGGATTTAAGTCTATAATCTCTTTGTAGAAGTTCTTTGAGCTCTGGAGAATATAATAAATAGGTAACTACGAATTCAAAATCGGTTGAACGAACAGTGAAATTTTATTTTATTTAATTTGATATAAACTAGTGCTTGAGTGCAATCACACCTTAGGTGAGGAGGGTGAAGGGAGGGTGAACTTAATTTTTTTTACATGTCTAATCATGAAGTGAATGTAGTATAGATTGCTGGTATGCATGAAGAGTTCTTATAGAAAATACGCCAAGTCTCAATAAAAACAAATATCATCAACGCTTATCACATTCTCAGTATGAGTAAGTGGTCTGTTTACAAATGATATAATAAGTCAATATGTCGACCCAAATGACGTTATTCAAATCTGAACACGATATCATTACCATAACGTAAACACAGAGAGGAAAAAGGAAAGAATACTAATTTTCTCTGATGACGGAAAAATTGTTGTCGAAAAGTTGGAATGATGGAAGGGCGGAAAAAACGGATATTTTTGTGAAAACAAAAAGGGACCGAATAGTGAATATTATTATAATAATGATTGTTAACGAGTGGTGGAAGGTACAGGCCCAATGGTTGGGGTACCCGCCTTTTATGCATAAGTATCAATGTGAATTTTGTCAGGTTATACGTGCTTGAGTTTATCTAAGACATTACCTACTGATACCCTGTGCCTTGGAAAGCACGTAAAGCCTCTTGGTTGTAATTCGTAGACCTTTGCCAGTCGCTACAGGTATTCAGACGTCAGATCCGTCAGACCATCAGTCTCTTCAAGGAATATCGTGATGCCCAGTAACAGAGTTACAGGGGTGTGACCGCCAATCGCGGTCACTCCATGTAAAACAATGAATGTGGCTGAATCCACATTCACTTAGACTGGAAACCGACCCCTAGCTAGGAGGGAAAAGGCTGCGGAGATCATGATGGTTGTTAAAGAGAGGAGAGGAAAAATGTTTGAGAACAAAATGATAAAAAAATGTACTTCAAAGGGGTATGAAGAAGTGGGGTACGAGATTGTTCAAAAGAGTTACTGAGACTCTAGAACGCAACAGAAATACGATGGGTCGAATATACCTACTTGATACCCCCTGTCGGATCATCCAGAACGGGAGAAGCTATGGAAAAAGTGAAATCAAACGCGCATATTTTGTCAAAAATTCTATAGAGCCTCGCCATCATTCTAGACTTCAGAATTTATAATATTTTTGTTATAACAAGTCTATTTTTCAATTACAAGCGCAACACTATATATAATACGCCCAATGCCGCTGATGTGACGTCTATTTTCATTTAAAAAAATAGCAGTTAGAATTGTGTCAATTTGTCGTGTCGCCCCTGTCTGAGGAAGTTTTGACAAAACTGCCAATCAGACCGACAAGTAGTTTTTTTATTTGATTTAAACTATTGCTTGACTGCAATCCCTCCTGATATTAAGCAGTGATGCAACCGTTGATGGTGAGACGCACTGATTTATGAAGAGCCTATTCATGATTCACTCTAGCCTTAAAAATACCTAAATTATATTTAGATGGGAAAACCGTAGCAGGCAAATTATTCCAGTCCTTCAATGTACGCGGTATAAACGACAAGGCGAAACGCCAGGTTTCAACAAGTTTTTTTTATTAAATAATGTTGGCCTATACTAGGAAGTAATATTGTGTATATGTTCAGTAATATACACCGTTAAATTTTTGTCGTTTTAATCCCGCGGAGGGTCGATTCGGTACGTGAAATACTATCGATATGTAAAGAGAAAATTGAAAAACAAAGTACTTTTTTTAAACTAGAATTAATTTATACATGTACGAAAATAATTTCTTCAAGTAAACGTCAACAGCAACAACCGACAACTACCTACAAGGTCATTGACTCGTTTACTTATAGAAATTAATTTCGTACATACGTATACTATCTAAAGTTTTAGAAAAAAAGTACTTTATTTTTTAATTTTAGCTCTACAAATCAATAGTGTTTCATGTACTAAATCGACCCTCCGCGGGATTAAAACGACCAAAATTTAACGGTGTATTACAAACAAAAATACAAATCTTTTCTTTTTACGATATTAGTATAGATATATGAATAAAGCTGTGTGTGGTAGCAGTATAAAAAACTATAGTAAATGTTCATGTGGAACATTCAGATAGTAATTTCAGCAAAATACGAGTTAAAAGACATTATTTTATGAAATAACTCTGCAGCACTGGCGTTGTTTTAATCTGGTAAAAATGTTTTTTACTTTTTATCACAAAACTCGACGTATTCCGATGATTCATTGTTTTACGAACGTATGCAACTGAATTTGTTTTTTTTTGGGATATTATGTTAAAAAATATGGTCGTATTAATATGGTGCATTTTGTTTGTTATTGTTGTTTTTTGTTCTCATTCATAGTATCTTTGTTATCACTATGAGTTATGACGGTTTTAATCATTTTCAATATCGTCTTTGCAGCCGAAAGATATTCACATGTGCCTCCTCTAAGTGTCGCCATAACGACTGGTTCCATCGGATTCCCGCCCCGACTGGTTCATTCGGCCTTCCAACGCTACGTGTTCCGGTACGTGGTGGCCACTCCAGAACCTTTCGTCCCTGTTAACCATCTGTTCTGCGAGCAATGTGCCAAACTAACTGCCGCTTTTTTATGGTAGGTAAAATCATCCAATGAAAAATCCCGCCCTTGGGCGAAGCGGGAGATGGTGTCAGAATCTTACTGACTAAAAACCTACCCCGTTCTTTTCTTTCTTTGCCTATCATACCGAGGCCGAGCCTTTCTTTCAGGAGCCGACCCTTGACCCCAGTAGGCTTCGACCCTAGGTCTCTACTGTTTGCTGACAGCTCCTTGAGGCGCGCGGGAACAATACGCGCCGTCGACGACTTGGGCTCGGTCCGGTCGATTACCGGATGGTCGGACAGCAAGCTACTCATTGCTCGCCGTCCGCAAGCCCGCGCCTACGGTGGCCGGAAATCGGGATTGGAATCCCGGTGGCGACTGGGACGTCAGTCCCGTTGCCTTTGCCTGATGCAGTTGTCCTCCTTCTTTACTAGCATTACTGTTTTGCAGAAGGTGCCGCCCGCCTGCCATCCATCCACCCTTCGAACCATGGCCTGTACCAAGGCCCGGCGCGAGAGATCGCCGCCGCCGATCGCCCCCACGAGGACTCGGCGATGCTCTGCCCAGGCGGGGCACACCTCTACAGTGTGCTCCAGCGTGTCTTCCGGCCAACATGTTTTTCGATTATTCGAGCGAATGTGCGCACGTAATAGCAGTAAAATTTTATGATAAATATAACAAAAGTACTGTGATATTAGGAAAGTTAGTTTTTGCCTGAGAATGACATGCTTTGAAATTTCACATTAAATTCTTATCTATTTCAAAAATATCTTAATTTTTTTTCCACGACTGTCATACAACGTCGTCTAGTCCTAAGTCCAAGCAGAGCTTGTGTTATGGATACTAGAAAACTTATACCTATATATTTCTCAATACAAACATATTATAGATAAATTACACCCAGACACAGAACAAATGATCGTGCTCGTCGCACAAACATTTGTCCTGGGCGGGAATCAAACCCACGAGCTCCGGCATAGCAGTTAGAGTCACTGACCACTAGACCAACAGGCTAGTCACAAATTACTTTTAGTTGAAAAAAAAACATACCTATCGCATGTTTTCATATCTCACTTTAGAACTAAACGTTATCAAGTAAGTTTTAATTAAGCACTAAAACTTTAAAAAGCTCGAAATACAGCTCTAAATTCTTAGCTAGCTAAATTAAACTCACACAAACCTACACTCAATTCTCATAGTGAGATGTAAATTCACTAAACACCCGATAAATTCTGCAATTCCGGCCGTTAAAGTCATTAAAGTCGTAAATAGGTAACCGCGGTTGCCGTTCGAGGCTCGCCTCACAATATTTTATTTTAATGTTGGTAGCACTGAAATAATTAGCTGCAGAACGTCAACTGAGCAGAAAATTCGAGTAGAAGAGGAAAACATTGGGAGATTCAGCGCTGGTTTGTTGAGGTGTGACCAGTTTGATGGAAGAAGCGGTAAACTAATAAATTAAGTGAGTGCAGAATTGAAATTTTTTGTATTATGTTGTTTTAGAAGGCATAATATTGCATGAACATAATAGGACGCATTTTGGAGACTGTGCCCACGAACAGTCTCCAAAATGCAACTAATGCAATTCCCCCGAATTGCATGTCTTGAATTCTGCCATCTCCGTTCTATCATCGGAAAACCCGACGTACCGCAAATATCTATCCTTACGTTGTTGAAACTTCTATGATCCGGACTAAGGATTTTACCTCGTCGTTTATACCGCGTACATCGAAGGACTGGAACAGTTTCCTGCTGCGGTATTCCCGTCCGATCATAATATAGGTGTCTTTAAGGCTAGAGTGAATAGGCTCTTAATAAACTAGTGCGCCTCACCATCAACAATTGCCTCACTGCTTACCATCCGGTGGGATCGCAGTCAAGCACCTTGTTTATATAAATAAATAAAAAATATCCTTTAAAGTTTTATTTCTATTCATAACATTTGATTGTATTTAAAAAGGCAAATAACGCAGAGCTGGTATTCGTTTTATTCCTTCTCATAAATTTTAACAATTAATCTAATTAATTAACCATTCACTATAGTCTCACCCTAGGTACCGTTGGTAGCACAGTCCCCAGAATTGTGCAGCGGTAGGTAAATCCTGCAATTAGTTGAGACGCCGATATGCTGGCTGTACCTGGCTTTGAGGCAATCGGGAACTCGTGACGTCGTTATTGTGGTTTTAACCGGTGAAGTGAAACCTCTTTTTCTTTTGGCTGCAATAGGTTTGTGCATTTAGCTAGTGCCACGTTTAGAATGTGAATAGTTTTTGAATTAGAATAGAGTCACTTTGTTATATAGGTACCTATTCTAATGATTCTGCGGCAATAGTCGATATATTTGGCAGCAATAGGAAATGAATTATGAAAAAAAAATACAAAAAAATATAACATAGCATAATCAGCCTTTTAATTTTAATATATTAATAGTATATGAATAATATAATATAATATTAATAATTATATAATATAATATTAATAGTACAACAGCCATTAGTTTTCACCTCTTTGATATGTACATATAACGCACTATCTATAGTCATAATGAGCTTCGCTTTCGTTTCCGCATCATCTGCGGCTTCTATCAACTTCTCAGGAATTGATTTAATGCAATGCACCACATTTTCTAGCATTAGAAAATTCTCCGCGGCGAAGATCCATTCACTGTAGTTCCCTCGACCTCTCAGTTTAGGAACATTTACTAGATAGTTCTTCTTCATTCTTGCAAACTATTATTGCACACAATGAATAACATGACGCTATGTTTCACTACTTTTCGTATTCTTTATTCTTCATACAATTTTACACATTAAAAAATAGGACAGTTGATGTACATAGGCGAGCTTAACCCATAATTGGGTTTTCTTACAGCAAACCATACATGAAAAAAAATTAGAGATAAATTTTATAATTGAGAATAACTAAACAAACATGCACAACAAAACTTAATCACATAAATTATTATTAAGACTAACTTAAAACTAATAAATAGACTATATAGATACGTGTACAGCACTCTATACATAAATATATACATATAATAAATAAATAAATAAAAACCTATACATAAGTGCAAATTTACGTGTCATATTGAAAGAAAATGTTCCTTAATTCTCCCCCTGAAAACCTCCAACGAAGGGCTAGCTCTCAATGTGTGTGGAAGAGAATTCCAGAGGCGCACAGCATGAACTTCGAGAAATAACTACTATTTTTGAATAAAAAGTAAGGGCTCTGGGCCCATAACCTATGATTAAAACAGAGCTTTTCAGTGAGACATATCGAACAAGACAGTTTATTTTAATATTATTATTATAATCAGTGCAGTTGTGTCAAATGTGTCAGCCAGCTTTATTTTAATACAAAATTAAAACACTGTTTTTCACTGGGAAAAATCCCGCTAAAAACTTTACGATGATGACTCAAATATACTTTGCTCTAAGAAAATGTATTTTATAATTTAATAAAGACATTTATTACTTTGCGATTAAAGAAAACCAATTTTCAACATGAGAAACCAAAAAAAAAATTAGTAACTTTTTTTTGGTATTTCGGAACTTTATTGTTAATTTCTTAAGGCTCTCGTGGGAGCAATTTCCTGAAACGTAAGTCTTTAAATATTCGAGTCAAGAATTAATTTTCTAGTACCTAATAAAAATCTTAGATTCATAAATTATTTCTTTGCCCGATGGAGAAAAAAGGCATTTTTTATGCCTGTTCTATTACTCTTATTGCTATCGTAGGTAGAATAATAACAGCCACTTGGGTCTTTCCAAGTTAAAGCAACGTTGGACGAGGCCGGCCTGTAGATGGGTTACCATATTAACATACTCACACCCGTATTTATAAACAAGTAAAAATAATTACTTGAGTAAAAGTAACTACTTAAGTAACATAAGGTAAAAATAAAAAATCTATTCAAAAGAAGCTTTTACCGATGGTAAAGTATTTACTTTTTACGAGTACTACCATTCCAAAGAGCCCAAACACGATAAGGTTTATCTTGTTGCGCTTAGTAGTTCTTATAGTCACTATCCGACTTCATCATCAGACCAGCTCCGTGGTACCAGTTAGTGTAGACAATGCACTAATTGGTACCATGTAGCTGGTCTGAGTTTAAGTTATACAGGTATTCCTAATTTCAGCTCCACTGATTATGGGTAATGGTTCCAAAATCCGATTGCAAGATTTACCCTAAACACAAACGAACTTGTAAAAACTCATTCTTTCATCTAATAACTAATTAAACCTCAATTTTTATGTGCTGTAACAATTTCGTAACATCCAAACTTGTATGTTTGTGTGACGTTTAAAATCCTGAATGGCGAGTAAAAAAGCTGCAAACGTCTAGAACCGCCGTATTGATGTGAAAAAAGTTTTTTGTAGTGTTACGGGGCGCCAGTGCAAGCGACTAGATACATGTTATACGAGCATTATTGGAAATGATCGTGTTTTCGTTGGTTCTAGTACTATACTTTTAGATTTTAAAAAAGTCTTACCATGATAGCTTGTAGGACGGACCAGCATTCTATATCTTCAAGTTACACACACAATTATGACTTTTCTTGCAGGATAAGCTCCTGCAAGAAAAGTCATAATTGTGTGTGTGTTATCTCCTTAATCCCAAGCCTGTGTGTAAATTATTTCTTTAGTGCTCGATTACGGAGACGCGGCGCGTTGGGCGGCGCGTCGGCCGGTCCACCGTACACGGCCATATGTTTGTGTTTGCGTGAGCGATGATGCGGCCCGCTGCTGCAATATACGATGAAACGCCCAACGCGCCGCGTCTCCGTAAACACGGCCTTAGAATGATATGACCGACCATTTTTTAGTTCGTTTTGTAAAACTTTTCATTAATATAACTATCATTTCGTTATTTAAATTCGCTTTGCTTCAGAAACTTCTTAAAGTTTATAATTTTCTTATGCTTCCGCAAAATTGTATCGCGTTCTAGACTCGTAATAAATAGACGCTCCTAGTAAATGTATGGTTTATATCATCACAAAACGCCGAGGCCAAAACTCTGATCGAGTCTCAGAAATAAAAAACAACTCTTTTAAATCCTGCAAAGAAATTGATTGACAAAGTAACGCAGTAAAGTAAAAAAGATAATGCCATATCCAATTCTCTTTAGAACAGACAGGACACAAGCACTTTTTGTGTACCTATTATACCTAAATCCGTCTAAAAACTGTCTTTAAATTTATGTCTTTTGCGATAAGGTCATCTATTCTATCACATAATCAAATGGATTCTCAAATTTCTCGGGCTTTCTTGTTTAAAATGGTGTATATAATAAAGGTTACATCTGTGTATCGCCCGCTGGCAGAGCGTCCACTCCCAGTCGTGACGTGTTAATGCTGGTTGATGGATGCGCGCCCACCGCCGCACCGCCAGCGCCGGATTACTTCGCGCCGACAGATTCCACCCGCACACACTTTTTATTACACACTCTGTTGTGGAATTTCAAATGCTTTTGTTGGTATCTGTAAGAATATAGGAAATTGCATTACAGAGATGCGCCAGATGTTGCTTACAATTAAATTACTGGAAACTTTATCATATTTTATCCATTTTTCATGTTCGATAATTAATGAATAAATATATTCATAGATGTATCTACTTCTTATCTAACAAAATTGATTTACATCAGCACACCTAAAACTATAGTTACGTAGTTGCCAGGTATTATGCTAAACTGGACCTACTTATCTTGCGCAGTCGTGAAACATTTTTAATTTAACTTTCTACACAGCTCCCTACTTCACTGTGTGTCTGTGCTAATATTTTTTAAACTGATTTGAGAAGGAAGTAACATGATAAAATAATGCAATCATCAAAATAGGTGCAAAAACATAACATGGTAGGTGCAAGTTATGGTAAACTATAAGAAATACAATAACAAAATAATATATATGACGGCTCGTTCAGGATGGTTCGAGCTCTGGTCATCTACCAGGTGGGCCTACGTGGGTATCGTGCAATGAATAAAAACGGTTAGGAACTGAATCAGTTTACTTCTCAATACATTTCGGTACAATGCACTGTTATTAGGTAGGTACAAATAACAAAACGGACAGTTTCAGAACGTCTTGACTCTGCGACGGCCTGGCTGAGAGTGTCCGCTGTACTCGGCGGATTCTCCCTCTCCAAGCTCGTAGCCAAAGCGGAAACGGCTGACTCTGTCTAGGCGCTCCACCTCTATTTCTTCTAGTCGCCACTAGATGGCGTGCCTTGTTTTGTTGTCAACAAATCAACGCCGGATCCGGCATATACATAGATACATACATACAAATTAACAGTGATATTATGAAAAAATAATCCAACAAATCAACGCTGTGATGATTACACCAACTTCCTGTGAATGTGTTCACGTGCCTTCGCCTTAAAGTGAACCGACTGGAAACCGTTCTGCGATATTCTGCGAGAGCGCATTTATTTATTTATTTAATCGTCATGTACAATAGTGGTACATAGGCGGACTTAATGCAACAAGGCATTCTCTACCAGTCAACCTTTGGGTTAAAAAGACAAAACTGTGGTAGGTGTGCACAATAAATAAATAACAAATATTTCAAATATAAATAATCAAATACATATATATGCGTACCAAAGCGTGAAAGAGGAGTGGATAAACCTAGAACATTGTAGAAGGCGATATTGGTAGATCGAAGATTATTATTATGACCAGAGCAAATAAACTAATATTCAATCAGAATTAAGAGTACCGTGTTGTCAAATGGTTTGTAGAGGTCAGATATACAGTCACTCCTTGTAAAATGCCAATATTCAGATGCATTCGATAAGACTAGAAGCTCATCAAGACACCCAAAATTAATAAAGGCATCTGGATGCCTTATAATATTCCCAATGCTGGAACACAAGCCTCCTCTCTAGGAGAGAGCATAGGCCGTAATCCACCACGCGAGCCCAGTGCGGATTGGTGTATGTCACATAAATTCGAATTTTTGTTAATAGGACATGCCAATTTCCTCACGATGTTTTGCTTCACCGTTTTGAAAGCAGTGGTGATGAAATAAATTATACAAAGTAAGTAATGAGCCTGGCTGAGTTAGAACCCGCGACCTACAACTCTTAAGTCGGGGCCGTTACCACTCGGCCACCACTGCTCTCTAAGGCCCGTATTACAGAACTACAATCAAGACTCAAACATTACTTAAAACTAGTCTCAGTTGGAGTTTTAATTTTAGAACTTAACTTGAGCAGAGAAACTACAATCAATAATCACCTGAGCAATGTCACTTTAAAATAACATTTTTTACGTATTATGGAACAGTGCTTGAGGCTTGACTGAGCTCCACTCAATGTGTCCTTATTTTAAAATCTCAATCAGCTCAGAGTCACTGCTTGATTGCAAGATTTTCAATAGAAAACAAACAATTATTCAGGGTTACCACAATGACAGCTTACTCACGTAATCAAAGATCAAAATCTCTACTCAAGCGTTGTTTAGTTTGATTTGAGTTTGAGGATAGTTCTAAAATAAACTGAACGCTTAAGTCGGGATTCTTCGCTCAAGCAGTAATCAGTTGAACGCAGTTTAAGTAGTACTTGAGTAAGGTTCTGTAATACGGGCCTAAGAATTGTATCTAGCAATCTGGATGAAAATATTTAATTAAGCAGCTCAGAATTGTTAAAAAAAAAAAAATGATAAACAGCCTTTATTCAGTGAGCCAAAAAAAAAAAAAAAATCACCAATCCAATTCCAGTCACAGGAACCAGTCACACGCACGAATCCTCTTATTCCTCGCAACATTCTCACAATTACTCATCGCAATATCATTTCTTGCCTCAATCGGCATTCAATACCGAATGATACAATATTTCGTTCAAGTACGTCACGTAATAAATGCTGTATCGGCGCCGGCGCTCGTAACTCACGCCGGGAGAACATATCTCATCGCTATGAATCGCTGCTGAACGTAAATTGTCGCAAATGCTATGTTTTTCAATGGGTTATCGAGAGGCAATATGGGTTGGTATATTTTGATGATGAACTGGGCTTATGTGTTGACTCTGGGGTTTGCTGTGATGTTTATTCATGTTGTTCCAAAATAATTCACCTTCCATTCGTTTCTAATGGCAAAATTTTATATTTTAGCAGCCCAATAAAAGTATCACATTAACATTTTGAAGAATTTGTCGCGGTTAAAGACAGCGGCAATAACTAGTTTGGGCACGCCATAATTATGGTGGTAAATCCCCTCTTTGAGGAGTGACTGAAAGACGATACGGCATGCTAAACTTCCACATGACGCAGGTCCTCACTGAACTTGATAAGTTCGGGAGGTTCCTGCACCTGATTCTGGAGAAGAAATGCTTGGGTGTCATCATTGTATAGATTCACGTCCTCACGCCACAGCTGTCGCCACATTAGGCTTGTGGATGACGAGCAATGTATAGCTCGCCGACCGAGACCGAGTCGTCGACGGCGCGTAGTGTTCTACGCGCACCTCAAAGAGATGTCAGCAAAATCGTAGGGACCCAGCAGGATTGAAGCCTACTGGGGACATGATTTGACTTTTGAAAGGGAAACCCGTATTCCTGGATTGCCAAGGGTAAAGAAGGAACATAGGTCTTCCTGCTCCGGCCTAAAGCGGGAGAAGTCAGATGATTGCTCACCTTAAAAAAAAACGTGGAGCTGTAATCTCACCAGCATTTTTTCTAACTTGACGCAGACAAAGACGCAAGCAACAGTTGATAAACTCTTTCATGGCTTATAAAATAAGCTGAGTACCTACAAAGTGTGTAGGTAAAATAAATCATTTGATCTCAATCCTGATAAAGGATGCTTATAAGCCACTGGGAATGACGTAGCAGCCTCATAATGATGAGGGTTCGTGAATAAATTATGACACATTACGTTTAAAGTCACCGTAATGCTCGGAATATGGGGAGTCGGGGACTTTGCTTTTGTTTAATTACGTTCCATGTCTGGAAACGACAGAGATAGGCGTATGTAGGTTTGCACACGATTGCTATTCGTATCTTTTAATTATTTTTGGGGTTCCGCACCTAAAGGGTATAAAAGAGACCCTGTTACTAAGACTTTTTGACTATTTATCGGTTTGTCTTCAGACTGTTTCTCATGAACCGTGATAGCTAGATACTTAGTTTAAATTTTCACAGATGATGTTTTTTACATATGTTGCACAAGTATAAATAATAATTACTGCTACGTATGTAAACAGACACAAACATACCATTCAATAGGTAGTACTAGAAGCCACATAAACACATTAATTAATTACACTAATTGCGAGCAAACCTGATTAAATCCGCAACCCGAACCTACAGCAGAACAATAAATTCGACCTTGTTTAGATTGTTTCCAAATCAATTTACAGTAGAATAACCACAGCCTAAATAAATAATTGATTTGTGGCGTGGAACCGCCGCTCTTACCGATCAATTATTCCGCCTGTGGCTTTTAACACAACCACACCTGAACACTAGTTTGTGCTGAATTATTGCTGAAAATATTGTTTCGAAAAGTTGGTCTGAAGTACCTAAAACACAATCAATCAAATAATAAAAACCGGGCAAGTGTGAATACGATTAACGCAATGAGGGTTCCGTATAACTTACCAATGTTGAATTCCCGAATAGAGTTTCGAAGATTTATCCGAATCGCAAAAAAGGTTTTGACTTTATAACGTAACTAAAAATTTACAGTTTTCAGATTTTTTCCTATGCTATAAGATCTTGCTTCATGCCAAATTTCAGGATTCTAGGTCAACGGGAAGTACCCTATGAATTTTGATTCCTTTGAAGAGTCGAAATATACATTTTTTGCGACATAAACGGCCGTATCTTTTTTTATAGATAACTTATAAGTTTGACTTTAAATTTCAATTCAATACCTTCGCATGTTCCCGAGATAAACGGTTTTGACAGACAGACAGACATACTGACAACAAAGTGATCCTATAAGGGTTCCGTTTTTTTTTTTCCTTTTGAGGTACGGAACCCTAAAAAAAAATATTTTATACTAGTTTCTGCCATCCACGTGTTAGTAGGTTTCTCCATACAAACTTACTTACTATTAGATCCCCATTTCATCCCCCTAAGGACAAAATTTCCCTTTTTTAATGCTCGCCTACGTTATAAAAAGAAGCCTTGAGAAAAATTTGATATTCGTAGTCTCAGAAGTTTCGGCTTGTCGTCAGTCAGTTTCTCCTTTTATATTACATAGATAAACCATATACTTTTGACTTGTAAAAAGTCGGTCTGTCAAAAAAGCAAAGCTAAATTGCACATTTCCAAACGTAGATCTCTATGGAGAAGAACGTGCAAAAAACTCTATGGACATTTTTTTAATAATGTTTAGTCAAGTTGCAAAAATCTAAGTTACATATTCCTGGTCGCTTACATTATGAGCACGATGTAAATAAGTAATGAAAAAAAAAGTAAAAAAGGTAGAAATTGAAATTAACCACTGGCAGTTAAGGCCCGGCTCAACTGACGGCATCCGTTCACGAGCACGGCATCCTCACTCATTCTATCCATTTCGAAAGAAAGTAAATAATATAATAATATACTCGTAATCTAATATTTCACAACTATCACACAACGTCGTCTAGTCCCAAGCTAAGCAGAGCTTATGTTATGGGTATTAGACACCTGATAAACATACTTATATATTTTTGAATACATACATATTATAGATAAATTACACCCAGACACAGAACAAATAATCGTGTTCGATCGCACACAAACATTTGTCCTGGGTGGGAATCGAATACACGACCTCCGGCTTAGGAGTCAGGGCCACTAACTACTAGGCCAACAGGCCAGTAATAACCCAACGAGAAGCGCCACCACCAGCGAGAGATATTATTCGTTTTCCTAGTATACTATATACATAATAAATATATGTATGACACAGTTGGAATGTTCGTTAGACTCATTTATTGAATGGATTTGGATGAATCTTGGTACATACTTTTATTCCGCTAAGTCCGTTCCATCATCGGATCACTAGACGTACGGTGATGCACCACCGGTACATGGTGGATATCCCACCAATACGTACAAATCTTTTTGGAAACACATTCATTGTGCATTTAGCTAAGGAGTGTAATTCCCTGCTGGAGTCTCTGTTTCCTGATAGCTACAATGTAGGGGTCTTTAAGTCAAGAGTGAAAAGATTACTTCTAGGTAAGCGTGCTCTATCGTCGGTACATCATCGCTTAACCTCAGGTGATATAATGGTCAAAATAAAAATCTCTTGGGTTTATTTCTGACTTTCATAGAGACAGAGCCGCAAACAAAAGCTAGTTGAACCAAATTTAAGCTGAATTGGAAATGAATATTCCATTATTCAAATGGAATACGATAAGCTACTGTACATTTGTAATCGCTTGTCATTGAAATTAATATTTTAGCTAAGGTACCATACTACTATACATTTTATACAAACCCAATATCAGTTACATACTAGTCAAATTCAACAAAAGACATCACAGTAAGGTCTAACATCAATAATTCGTCCACACGAAAGCACTTGACCACAGTGTAAAAATAAGGCAAAAAGTCCACCCTTTCATCGGGCCTCTTTTCACTGCTGGCAACATTAAGATCTGCCATTTTGACTCGACCAAACGGAATAATTTAATAGAGCCGAGCCTTTTGCCGTGCGCCATTTCCGTTGCTTAACTTTTCAGTTTTTTTTTTTTACTTTTTGAGTAATTTATTTTTGCATGTAGTGTTGAAGACTGTTGCTTTTTATACGGCCATTTTGCTTCTAATTAATGTCGTGAAAATTTTAAACTGTGACATATATTTTTTTTAAGTTTTTGCTGAATGTGTTCTGAATGGTTTATTTGATGTTTAATTTTCGAAAAATTTCTATGGAAGAAAACATTTTCGACGATGTTTGTCAAAGGCATAAAAGATTTTAAAGACATTTATATAAACAGAAAAGTTAGCATTGGCGTGCACTGCTGTGCTGCACAGACAAATATTCTATGGTACTATTACTAGAGTTTCTTCCGCTTGAATTTGGAACAATAACCTCCCAAATTTACTATGTGTGGTTAGAGATGGGCGGTGGTTAAATACCCATCGGGTATTTACCGGGTAAATACCCAATTTGGGTATAAACAGGGTTTTTACCCGGTAAATACCCAAAAGCATGGGTATAAACTATAAACACTTTATGGAACGTTTTATTTAATAAAGTTTAGGTGAATTTTAGCCCGTTTAGATATTTTTAACACATCCATGTTATAAGTTCGGCTACTTTCATATGTTTTTCGTTTCATAGCCTGATTAAATTGCTTTATTAACTGATAATAACTGTAATTTTAGCATAAATGTAAAATATCTTAACTGATTTGATGAAGTTTCTATATAGTAAATGACATAATATAGGGTGACTAGTAATTAGTGAACGACACTTAAACACGTGATTGTAGTCATGAAAAGCAAACAACTTTTACTACGGGACCAAACCTGAAATCGCGAAAAAAAATCTACTGGTCAGTACATTTGTGTTCGCGTAACTGGTCAAAATGTACTAAACTTGGCTGATTTTCCTCCTTATATAAGGTGTTAAAAAATTAACTGCAAGAATTTTGTCCACTTACTCGCCATCGAAAAACGAACACATCAAAAAAAAAAAAATTTTTTTTTGATCGTTTTTATATTTTCACATAAATAAAATAATTACGTATAATATTTTTTTGTGCGCTGTACCCAGGGCTGCGCTTGAGGCTTGGGCCGCCATCGTACCGCGCGCGAGCGGCTTGCTAGCGGTTCCCCCGCCGCCCGCTACTCTTCCCGCAGCTCTCTCTACCCCTCCCGACCCTTAGTTGTCCGAAATCCGTCGCGCGGTAAGGGTGTTTTCTTGTGTCATTACGGCGAATACGTGTGTTCGTGCAGTTTCGTGCTTTTAATAATGCCGTTTACGTATTCCAATCGAGAGTACTTAGATATGGTAGTGTCCTACATTACGACTGGTCAAAGTTTAGCTGCGGCACGTAACCGTTACCGTGAACTGTATGGTGAGCAACGACGAGTGCCTGCTGTCCAAACAATCCTAGTAGTCTACCAGTGCTTTTAATAGTCCTATAGGTATAATAAAATATGCTATTTGTAAGTAAGCTCAATAATTTGCCAGTCCAAAGTCTGAGAAATGTGATGAAAAAATTAGAATCAGCTGTTTACGAATTTGCGCCGTCGCGTGTCGTGTCACAGGGGTGAACGACTCACGCGTACCTACGGCGGGGCGGTCGCGCCGGCGCACGTGCGGTGTACAGTGCGCATATTCAATAATTTTGTGTGAAGTGAAAATATTGCATATCTCCGAAACGGGTTGTTATTTAAAAATCATTTTTTCGCCAATTTTTTTTATTTGTTATTCTAAACCAGTTCTTACTTTTCTTGCAGTTAATTTTTTAACACCTTATATAATGTCCTTTCATTTAATTTGGAATCGGAACTCCCTTTTTAGGGTTCCATAGCAAAATGGCCCAAAAACGGAACCCTTATGGATTCGTCTTGTCTGTCTGTCCGTTCGTCCGTATGTCACAGCCAGTTTTTTCTGAAACTATAAGAACTATACTGTTGAAACTTGGTAAGTAGATGTATTCTGTAAACAGCATTAGGATTTTCACACAAAAATAGAAAAAAAAAACAATAAATTTTGGGGGTTCCTCATACTTAGAACTTCAGTTTAATTTTTTTTATGGTTTAAAAAATAACAGGTAAATAGGTATCAGAGTAATCAATGTTGTTATATCAATTTATAAACACGCATTTTAATACTCAAAACTGAATAATATGAATTTGCTTAATTTTTTAACACTACTAAACGAAGATGATTTTTATCGCTGGCTATTTGTTTTTTTTTTTTTTTTGCTTAATTTACACGGTTCTATATTTTTTTGTCTTGATTAGGTACAGCTAAGAAATATTCAGTGTTTTTATTGTTTTATATGACATAAAATATATATTTCTATATTTTTTCATCATGATTACAGAATGAGACCCTGAGAAAAAAAAAGCTTCAAAGTGTTAATGACGTACTTCTATTACAAAATACTTAAATTACTTTCTTTGGGATATCTAGATCTACTGTAGTTTAGTACGAGTATATTTTTTAAGGTTTAACGTAAATTGTATTGCATTCAATTAAATATACATATATGAATACAATATATTAATATTTCCAAAACCAGTTTTAGTCGTTAGCACCAGCAAAATTTTGAATCCTGATCCAAAATGAAACAGTATGAGATATCACATCTACGTGCGCACTCTTTAGTAATTCAAAATCAAGTGGAAGTAGTAAGCATAATACGTATACGCGGAGAGAAGGCGAAGAAGCGGGAACGGTTGATGTGCATATTTGTAAGGATTGAGGGACCGCTGGCCAGCTAAATGCGCCTACTGACGAACTTATTTTATCAATTGAAAGTCAACTTTAGAAACTTTAACGTAAGGTTGAAACGCCGTGAGCTGCACTACGTCAGCATTTTTTTAATATTAATTTCAATCTCATACGCTAATGTAGTAGATTTTTAGTTAATAACAAAGTATCTTCATCGTCACTAGTTCTGAGAATATACGCGAGTTTGCCAGATTTTAGTTATTCATCTTATATACTCAAGAGTTTGATGTTTCACGTTTATTTAATGTATTTTATCAATAAATATTTGTTACGACATGCTGTGATATTCAAATAGTCTTTAATTTAAAACTACTATAATCAAATGTAATATAAACCACCTAATATAATACGTAAAAATACAGAAGTACAATTTTTATATGATTTGTTAGTAGAAAACTATTATTTGCTGACACCATTTACACTTCATGCATAAAACACATTTGATAAACATTTTTTATTGCTTAAAGTGTATAAAAGACTTAAAACAATAATGAAAAGGAAAATACCCACCATTTGGGTATTTACCCGGGTAAAAACCCTGCATTTGGGTATTTTGGGTATTTACCCGGTATTTACCGGGTAGAAACCCATCTCTATGTGTGGTGAGGATATGTGTCATATGGATGGTGAGGCCGCTGGCGCCTTTTCAGCCACTCCTTAAAAAGAGGACTTATTACCGCAACCACTGTCGATGTACCATGAGATCCCACTGAATCTCGGTCCACCAAGCCGCAACTTTTCACGACAGCGCGCGGTTGGAATACCACGCGCAGCCATGTGTAAAGACTGTTGCCTACAAATCCCACGGAGGCAGGCCGGTGAGAAAATACCACTGTACCGTAAACTTAAGGCTTGTTTTGAGGTGGGAAATCATCATATAACTTTACCCTCTCTAAGTGGAGCTTGAGGAAATTATACAATTTTACTGACTAAAACGTACCTGTATTCCTTCAGTTGCCCATTACATTCCAGGTCTACGATAACTCTCTCAAACAAATTTGCATGCACCATAAGGCTTACTAAACGTTTTGATCAATTGTTAATACTTACTAAATGGTTCTATTCGCCAGCAAAGTTAAAAAAAAAACACACACATAATGATAATACTCGATAAACATGCACGATAACAAACTAACAGCAATAACCAAACAATGCCACCAGACCACTCAGGAATTTTAATTTCCCAGCAATCACCCAACGAAGTGGCTACTAAACATAGCTTTCCCATAACACCTACTCAAACTTACAGGTACATATGGAGACGAGCAAGTTCCAAACTATTCTACTGTGGGGACTCCCGCGCATAACTGGGGAACTATGTCGACCGGGTCATATTGCAGAACTAGTGTTGGGATAGGTATGTGCAGTACCTATAGAATTGGTGACTAGTTTTAAACAATTTCTGGGATCTATACAGTACCAATATAATGTAGTTAGTTCTCTATGACGATATTTGGAAGTATTATTTCAAACTTAGAATACGGTTCAAATAAAAAAATATACTGAGAAATATCAGAAAAAGCGCCCGCCGTACTCACTATTCATCATAATGAACGTTCTATCAATCGCGTTCTATAATTCGCCATAAAAAAACGCCAATGAATAGACTTGATGTACGTCGATAACAAACCAATAATATAATTATTAACGTACGTCAAACCTATAAAGACGAACGTACAGCAAAGTGGACCGTGAGGATGTTGCTTAAGTTGTGGTCACATCATACACGGCCTCAAGTCTGCTATTACAATAGTGTCAGAATCGTCTAATAATGATTTCATCATGGTTGATTTTGACAAGTTTGGTAATCTACTAATATAATCGTCACTATGACATTTGAACAGTCATTTACTGACACACCATTGAAAGAAATGGTAATCTCGTACATAATGACAAATGAATTGCTGACTTATGGGGTAATCTGCTAAAATTTTGTCAGTTCCGTTGATTAGTGACTTACCATTAGATTTGTCTGAATACGACAAAGTAATTCTACCACCACTCGTTTACAAGACCAATAGCCGACCAATGATCGACCATTGTGATTAAGAAGATTAACAACTTTTACCAAAATGACCATGGGATTCCAACATGACAAAGTATTGGTACATAACCACATAATATGTGTAGTTTGTGTACGTTTGAATACGTAGAACCAAGGTGCCTCTTCTGAGCTCATCAGAATAGCCTATAGATAGTCAATCACATGAAGCGCAGCCACTCGGGCCCTCCCGGGTGCTCCACGAGTGTGAGTCGACACTCGCTAATGCGTGCGCCGTGTCGCGCCGCCCCGCTCGAGTGTTTGCTGGCGCCTTCGGAACGCATCCATATTCTGGACTAGGTACATAGGTGATCAATAATCCTCCCGGCCGAATTCCGATGATTACGATGGCCATCATAGTGAAGATTAAACAGGCCCACAGGAAATTATAGGGACTCAGGTGCACGATCTGTTTCTTTACGTGCGTGCACAGGGGAATCATACACTGACTTCCAAACTGAGAACACCTGCAGAGTAATTCCCAAACCCACTAGCACTTTGTGCCTGACCTGAGAATCGAACCCAAGACCTCGCACTCAATAGTCGCGCTTGCGACCACGACACCAAAAAAGCAGTTTATTAAGAAATATTTCTTCTTCTCTTCAGCCAAAAGAAATTGGAAAAAGGCCTTCCCCAAGTATCGCCACGACCACCGCTCGTATGTCAATTGGACTCCCGTGACCCCTACTGGGTCATCACTACCCAGGTGTTTCTTCCACCTGGATCCGGTGCAAGAGCATCCCGAACTTACGTACCACAGTGTGATAAAACGGAAGTCTTATGATATCACTTTGTTGGTTGTCTATCAAGACCCTTTTTCTCAGGAACACGTCGAGGTATCAAGTTGAAATTAATATCAAATACTTAAGTTTGCTATTTTTTACAGTAGTGCCGATGCAGTCGATCTAAAGTTAAAGTCCTTTATGTTGCACATTAAAAAATTCAAAACTTAAGGAAATAAACACCTATAGGGTTTTTTTTTTCGGTGGGTAGAAGTCATTCACCCTTGGGCGGAGCGGGAGATAATGTCAGATTTTTACTGACTAAAAAACTCACCCCGTTTCTTTGTTACCTTCATACCTTGACCCTGGTGTTCACTTTTACATTTACCCATGGCCCCAGTAGGCTACCTAGTAGTACCTAGAATCCTGAAATTTTGCCAGAAGTTAGGTCTTATATCACAAGAAATGGCATCAATAGGTGATAAAAACTGTAAATTTTTAGTTACGTTACTAAATAAGACCTTTGCGTTTCGGAAAAATTATCGACTCGATTCTAGAATCGAATTATTTACAGAAGTAAGTTATTGTGGAAGTGGACGAGTCCGACTCGCACTTGACCGTTTTTTTTAATCGTTCCTGAATATTATCGATCAAATTCTTTTCTTTCAATGCTTCACCAAATATTTCGAATTTAAATTACAGGTGCTAAAGACCGGTGAAGTACCACAGAATGCAATTGTAATCAATTGAAATCAATTGAAATTAAATGCCTAAAGCGAGCATTTGAGCTCAGTGATCTGTTAACAATCGTCCAGTATTGCATTGTTCAAACGTGTTGCTTTGAAACTATACGTTGGCATTGTACTCGTAGTTTGGTACTATTGCATTTGACCAGGTATGCTGCTGACATTGGAAATGGAAATGTCAAAGGTACTTTGTTTCTTTTCTCAGTCATGAAACTTGCTTTCGTTCAAAATAAATGACAATTGACTATTTAGACAAGGAAATAGACTTCCATATAAAGCTTCTTAATCATTTTATTTGTACAAAATCCTTGTAATTTTCATTTTGAATCTGCACTTTTGGGGCTGAGCCTTCCTCTCAGAAAACGGCCCTTGACCCCAGCAGGCTTCGACCCTGCCTGCCTGCAGTTAGCAGGCTGGGCCTCTTCGGTTTGCTGACAGCTCCTTGAGGCGCGCGGGAACAGAACGCGCCGTCGACGACTTGGGCTCGGTCCGGCCGGTTACCGGACGATCGGACAGCGTGCTACCCATTGCACGCCGTCCGCAAGCCCGCGCCTACGGTGGCCGGAAATCGGGATCGGAATCCCGGCGGCGGCTGGGGCGGGCACCCCGTTGCCTCTGTCTGATGCGGTCGGCCTCCTCCTTTGCTAGCATTACTGCTTCGCAGAAGGAGGCGACCGCCTGCCATCCCTCCTCACTACGGACCATGGCCTGAACCAAGGCCCGGCGAGAGAGATCGCTGCCGCCGATCGCCCCCACGAGGACACGGCGATGCTCCGCCCAGGCGGGGCACACCTCTACAGTGTGCTCCACCGTGTCCTCCGGGTGTTCCGCACAGTGGCGACACCCGGGCGAATCCTCCGCACGAATCCGGAACAGGTACTTAGCGAACTTTCCGTGTTCGGTAAGCACCTGCGTCGTGCGGAAGTTGAGAGCGCCGTGAGGTCTTTCCAGCCACGCCTCAAAGATGGGCCTTATCGCCCCAATTGTGGCGCGCCCCGAACGAGGTTGCGATAGTCGCTGACGCCATTTCGCCATGAGATCCCGCTGGAGCTCTGTCCGCCATGCCTCGACTTGTCGTGGCAGCGGAATTTCGCCCCGGCGTTGCATCTCCATGCGCTTATCGTGCATGTGTGCAAGGACTGTTGCCTCCAGATCCCATGGCGGTTGGCCAGGGTCGCCGCCTCAAAGTAGGACAGTGACGTTGTAGGGTTTTTTTTAGAAGGTATATAAATTCCATTTTTCAAATTGAAGACGCTTAGAAATGTTCTGAGTACTGTTTAATATTTTGCTAATTAACGTTCATATAGCTGAATTATTTTCCGTATGCCAGGTATTTTTGGCTTTTTATCAAATCTATTAAACTTAATAGTATTATACCGTATTAATAAATATCTTCTCTTTACTACTGATAAGTATTTTAACTCACTGATATATTTAACAGTAAGTAGCCATCATTTATAGAATAAAGTGTGGCTTTAAATATTAATTTTAATGTTGTAATGATTACACAATCTTATTTTTAGTTTGCAAAACCAGATTTTTTATGCAAAAACTCTGTGTACAAAATTTCATAACTGTATGAAAAAAAATCACAAAGTTATTTTACCTGGTCGTCCACACAAAAACATGGTCACGGGGCCCTCTGGGCCACTGAGGGGCTGTTTTGCTCCCGCACCCAGCTAAGCGCTGGTATCTAATATCCGCTACGTCCTGCCGTGACCTATATTCTACTTAGTCTCGGTGGTGTCCAACTTGTGACCTCTTTTAAACATGTTTGGGAAAAAATAAAACATGGTGTAAAAATGATTGAAACAATCTATACTCAGGTTTCGCGTATATTAAAAATAATGTTGTATTATTGGGCGCTGTAGTTACAATCTCACCTTAACACCCCAGAATCAGCCAGTTTAGTGGACAATCGAGAAGTGGAATCCATTTGCACCGATGAGGGGCAGATCGTGAGCTGCAATATTAGGCGGCGAGAGTGCTACACTTAGCATGTATGGCTTACGGCACACAGCTATACGACGTGTTTGCCAAGTACCTAATGTTAGGGAGGTCTTTGTGACGTAAGAGGTATGTGGAGGTTGATTGGTATAATTATTTACCGGTGAACATTTACAACTTTATTTTTAGTATATTCGAAACCTGAATATACTCGTAGTTTGTTCAGTATCAGTAACTGAATCGATTACAATCATTTTTAAACCACGTAATAGTTTTTCCCAAAAATATTTATAAAGGTCACAAGTTGGACACTACTACACTAAGTAAAAATACAAAACATGTTACGGCAGGTCATAACAGACATTAAATGCTAGCGCACAGCGGGGTGCAGGAGCAAAACAACCCCTTAGTTGCCCGGGTGGCCCGGTGTGTATGTCTTAAAGTCCTGAAAAAAATTTAATACTTGTCGGAAATTGAAACATTTATATGTATAAGTTAGTTTGTAGATTATGTTTTTCACTAGGCAAGAGATCAAAAATATTTCTACTCAACTTCTGAGGTTTTTTTATAGTAGGGAAAATCATCAAATGACAAACCCCGCCCTTGGGTGGAGCGGGAGATAGTGTCAAACTCTTACTGACTAAAAACCTACCCTGCTTCTTTCATTTCCTTCGTTCCAGGGCCCCGGGGTTCATTTACACATAAACCTTGGCCCCGGTAGGCTTCGGCCCAACTGGGCCCCTACAGTTTGCTGATAACTCCTTGAGGCACGCGGGAACAGTGCACGCCGTAAACGAATTGGGCTTGGACCGGTCTGTTACCAGACGGACGGACGGCGAGCTACCCATTGCCCGCCATCCGCAAGACCGCGCCTACGGTGGCCGAAAATCGGGATCGGAATCCCGGCGGTGGCGGCGGCGTGTGTGCCGATGCCTGATGGTTGGCCTCCTCCTTTGCTAGCATTACTGTTTCGCAGTAGGAGGCGACCGCCTGCCACTCCTCCTCGCTCCGGAGCGATCACCTCTGTCGGGTGATCGAGGCCTACCTGTCGGACCGGTTCATCATCTACTCAAATTCTGAGGTGCGTTTTGATGAAACATCTGAAAACAAAAAACGTTATTATTTTCAAAAAGTAATTTTTCCATGCCTTTGAAGTAATTGTCCTGTTTTGAAGTTTCCGATATTGTAATTTAAAGTGCTCATATAAATACATCTGTAATTATTTTATGCATCTAAAAAACTAAGCTATTTTTCAAAAATACCCTGTACTATGTACATGTCAAAGAATGCATATGTCAAAGAATCGTTGCGACAGTATCCGGTTATATTTAAAGGTACGGTTTGCGTAGTGATGTGACTTCAGTCCCCGCACGAAACAATTATTTGTACCATTTGTGAACGCACTCTTTATAAGTGAGTTATTTCTAGTTTGGGAACCGAAAAAAACCTACTTACACGGTTAAGTATTGTATTACCTTGTCAAACATGAAACTATTAATTATCGCCGCAGGCAAACTGAGACGAACCTCGTATTAGAAACAATAGCGGATACTGTTCCTTAAATTGCTAGTTATCTATTAATTTAATAGAAGATAGACTACAACGGAAAATTTTCTAAACAACTCCACAGAATGTATCCAGTTTCATGTCTTCATTATTGTCTACAATCCCCGCAAAACCCTCACAAAATACATTGTTGTCAAGAAATACCCACCTGGGCACATGTCCCTGTACACAATATTCCGTGTAAAAGTATTTACTCAATCAAGGCTTGTCAATTCTGTGAAGCATCACCGAACACCAGCTGTCTTCATCTGTCACTATCTGTGTCACAGAAAAAGTACGGAATTTTCGGAAAAAATATACCTAAATACTTTTTTCGTTGTGAAGAATATTGTGTTCTTACAAATATGATGCATGGATTTTTTAATCCATCATCATCATCATTTCGGCTGAAAGACATCCACTGTTGACATAGTCCTCCCCCAAATGTATGACTTGTGACCAGTCCTGTGCACCTCGCATCCATCGGATTCCCGCGATCCTCACCAGGTTATCGGTTCACCATGTTGAGGGCCTTCCAACGCTCCATGTTCCGGTACCGGATTTTTAATGCGAAAAAAGTATTAACTAATTGGTGTGTAGATCTGTATAATTACTCCCATGGAATATAAGATGATATTTTGGGTGTCATAGTATTATGATTTGACAGTGGCAGTGACTAAAACGTAGAAGGGGAATCGTTTGTCTTGGTATGATCATGTGATGAGGAAGGATGAAACACATTTTACTAAAACAGTTATGAGTATACACGTTGAAGAATGGAGAGGGAGAATAAAACATAAGAAAGATGGGTAGATTGTCTGAAGAGTGATACATATGAACGAAAAGGGAGCATGTCGGGTGATAGGACAGAATGGATCACAAAGAGCACTGGACACAGGTGGGTTCTAGTCAGTAAAGGTCTGGCACGCACTCTCACTCCACCCTAAGCGGAAGGAGTTATTTGATGTTTCCCAACCTCGGAATACAAGGTATATTATTTGAAGGAATAAAAATTCGTTTGAATTTAAAGACGATTCTTCTTAGTGTTATAACAATTGGATAAACTGAAAATTAAGAAAAAAGAAACCCAATATGAAAAATATAAAAGTCCTGATCCTTTTTTCCGACAGTAAATTACTAAATGACCTTCCACTTTGGGTGCAGCGAGAGCGAGTGAGTGAGTGAGTGAGAGAGTGCCAGACAAAATTTTTACTGACTAAAACCTACCTGTGATCTTTTAATTGACTTTTGCGTTCCAAAACCATGGTATCTGTTTTGAATTATCTCTTAAAATCCCAACTAAGGTTTTATTTCTACGGCTTACAAATATTATTTTGGGTCTAACCAGTAAAGTCTTAAGACAGAATTTTCTGTTATACTATACGAAATAAGAAGTGTTATAATAAAGTAACGGACAGCTGTATCCAATCATAAATAAAATCGATGTTAATATCCAAAACGTTGTTCAACATTCTTTCCCAAATATTGGGAAAAATAATATTAAAATACTATTACCCCAAGAAATATGTTGGAAAATAATAGGGTCTACTTTTTTTGTTCAATTACTAGTTGGAATTCTGGGTAAAAAACTTGTTTTTCAAGAAAATATATCCCGATATAAGATAGGATCAGACAATTTCTCGGGATATCGGACATTGAAGATTATTTTTCGTTGTATTGTTTATCTAGACTTATCTAGATTTTTATTTTTTAGGGGCGTCACTCTTGTAGAGAACGTGGTCACATAATGTACACAGAATTCTCACATATTTTAAGCAACGTTAAAAAGAAGGAGGTTTTTAGGGTATCATACCTCAATAGGAAAAAACGGAACCCTTATAAGATCACTTTGTGGTCCGTCTGTCTGTCAAGACTCTTTATCTCCGGAACGCGTGGAGGTATTGAGTTGAAATTAAAACCATATAGTTAGGTCTGCGGTCCCTTGAAGCTGTCAAAAAATAAAACTACTAAGTTAACAAAAAAAAGATACGGCCGTTTATGTCACAAAAAACGTACTAATCCTAATCCTGAAAATTGGCATGAAGCAAGGTGTCATAGCAAAAATGTGGGAAAAGATATCAAATCTATAAATTTGTAATGACGTCACAAAAACAAACTATTTTGAGATTCGGAAAAATCTTTGAGATTTGATTCGGGAATTGTATTATTTATGTAAGGTAAGTTTGTACGGAACCCTCAGTGTGCGAGTCCCACTCGCACTTGCCTGATTTTTTAAATGTTCACTAATTTCTCGGTCAACTGTGGACTGATTTTGAAAACATTTTTTTTTATTACCTTAGATATTATTATTATAAATATGGTTATTATCTGATGGTAAAGTTTAAAGATATGGAACGGAACTCCTCATAGGATCATAGCCTGCAGAACTGTCGTTACAAGTAAAGTGGCTTTATTTAAATGTTTAGTTGATGGTGATGATGATGACTGAAGAGAGGGATACATCAAACTAATCTAATGATGACGCTGGAAGGTTGGCTCGAAAACTCCGTAATAAAACAACCTAGCCGTGGTTTAGCTTATTGGAATTGACATGAAATGAAATGTATTAAAATTTATGATTAAATCCTGTCAGTACCTAACTATAGAACTGGCACACTAATTAAGCTTGGCTAAGGAGTACCACAACTAAAAAGGCAAAATAAAAAACTTTTTTCAAAACAAATACAACCGAGTTCAATACAAAAATAAAACGCTAAAATATGGAAGTCGGTCGGTAGTATTCTTTTTTTTAATAATATGAGTACCTGACCTTTAGCATTTAAGTATAATGTTACTTTCTATTAGTGAAATAATATTATCAGTCCTTTTAAAGGCTTTTCTATAAACATACAATTTTATTTCTTCATGATATTAGTTCAAACTTGAAAGGTCAATGTATAGAATTTGATATCTTTTTTGTTCCCAGAATAACTTCGTCGATTTCCAACCCACATTACTATGAGTGGTACGGATCAAATTGTTGGGCTGTGAAAAAGACGAATGAAAAAGAAACGCATGCAGGGGAGATGTAAATGTTAAGATTATCCGGGCTTTCATGACCCTATGTGGTATGTCCGGGATTAGTCAGTTCAACAAATTGACGACGTCAAGGATCTGGGCTTGCGCATTGCCACTTGAGTACGCCAGTTCAATGTACTATCATTGAACTGGCGTACTCAAGTGGCTAGCGTTAGTCAGAAGGCTACAGGAACGATGCGGGCTCTGTTTCGGTTGAAGAATCTGCTACCATCGAGTACGAAGACAATGCTTGTGCAGACCTTGATTTTTCCTATCATCGATTATGGTGACGTGTGCTACTATGACCTGAATGCAGATCTCCTCAATAAGCTTGACCGTCTTCTAAATTACTGCATTCGATTCGTCTTCAATCTACGTAAATATGATCATGTTTCAGCGCATCGGTCGCTTCTAAAGTGGTTACCCATACGTCAGCGCAGAGAGCAAAGGGCGCTCACTACCTTGTTTTCATTTCTTGATTCACCTAACTCCCCTAGTTATTTAGCCCCTTATTTTCAACACATTAGCGTCAACCACAATAGAAATCTGCGCTCATCTTTTAACCGCCTACTTCAATTTCCCAAACATCGTACTGACTTTCTTCACTGTTCTTTCTTCATACAAGCTATTTCTTTGTGGAATGCGCTTCCCCAGGAGATTAGGATGGCAACAAACCGATCGACATTTAAAGCCAAAGTTCGCGAGTTGATTCGTAGGAAGTTGGCAGTGGTTTCATCACAGCGTTAATATTTTGTAGTTGCTGATTTGAACCATTAGTTGGACTTTATTAATATATATATATGTATATATTATGTAGTTTATTAATTTGTGTATATACATTATATAATTGTATTATATTTATGGTTTATTAGTATTTCTGTTCTTGTATTCACCTTTTCTCTCTCTTTATTGCACCTACCACTATTTGTCTCTCCATCACCCTAAGGTTGACTGGTAGAGAATGCCTAAGGCATTAAGTCCGCCTCTGTACGTTTGTGCATAAAGTGTTAAAATAAATAAATAAAATAAACAAAGTTATTTATCGAGCTAATTAGTTAAATTTAATAATGACTTCATAGTAGCCATGCTACGAGACCAGTTCCAATACGTGTTATTGAGTTTCATTGAAATCTGTTCGAACATGAAGAAGTAATAAACAAACACACTCTCAAACTTTTGCCTTTATAATATTAGTACAACATTAAAATAAGCTTGATTTATTTGGTGGACTAGATTTTGCTGGGCTTCACCTACTTAGAAGTTAAAGGTTAACACTGACGAATTTGCTATTGCTATAAAATAAACCAAGAGTACATTGTTTTCTATATATTACACACAATACGCTCCAGGTCTACCAATACTTTATTGTACCTACCTAAGGGCACATAAAACATAATTTTATATACCTGCTAGCAAAGTGCTCTAAAGCCATTTATGGAAGCAGTTTACAAGAGCAGCCTATAAAATAATTCTAGCCTTGCGAATTTTCTAGCTTATTTTAAGTTAAGAAAAAAGTACTTGGATAATAACCTTTAGGCACTTTCCTGACAGTAACGAGCTCAGGTCAAGGTAGAATTTCCTCTCATTTTATGAAGCCTCTAATAAAAACAAACTAAAATCTTGAGCTAAAACAATAGAGCCAAAAGGGTAAAATATCTTCTCATCTCACAACCACTAGACAAAATATCAACTTCAATATTATTCAATAGTTTAATGAAACCAATCCAGGAGATTTTGAGGGTTGTCGACCATCAGCAAACAGCCTAAATAAACCATAAAACAATTAACCCTTTATTCCGACACGTTCAAACTCGGAGGCTGCGCGACCAATAAAACCATTAAAATTCTAAACTCTCAGAGCCATGGTCTCATGATATTAGGGTGTTAAGTTACAAGCGATTAGGTTGTAGTGACATCTATGTATGGCGCCACATAATGCTACGTTTACATGCTGGCCCAGCCTCGGCCAATCGCCATTGTATGAGTGGGGAAACCCCGCAAGTACAATGGCGATTGGCCAAGGCTGGGCCCATATGTAAACATAGCATAAGAACTCAGAAAAATATGAAATCCTGCATCGCGCAATCAAAGTTCTCTGCGCGATTTGAACATACACAACAGGCCTATTGTCTGGTTGCCCACCAGATATAACACCTGTCTGGTCGGAGGATCCTCCCTTTTCAACGGAGGTATGTAATTCGTAGGTCTTTATTCCCTCTTTTTTGCATAATATACCTCCAAACTGGTGACCTCGACTAGTGTCCCGTGTATTGAATTTGTTTTTTTACATCACAAAAAAACACTATGGCTGAAATTCCTAAACTGTATTTTGCATGCAACTTGGTATTATTTCTGCTAGTCTCATAGAATTCCTCTACCACGTCTGTGCTCTTATCTATCTATTTACGATAAACGACTTAGACTCTTTCCATAAAACATGATTATCATCATCTTAAAATATCAAATAGTATATTGAATCTTTGTGAATTCATGGTTTCCTCACTTAGACCTTCATTCCAGCCAGCCTACCTCTCTACAAAAGGAGATAAGTCATTTTAGTTCATAAAGTAGAGGTAAAAGTATACCGCTATAATAAAGAGGTTTTAGGAACAATCATTATTTTACGTGATATTATTGAAACATTAACACAAAACGCTACCGCTTATCCCTCTCACCATACCCAAAAATCTTGAGACAATGACGGTGTTTGGAGAAAACTCGAGCTCATCAATTTTACGGCACAAGTTCTGAGCCGAGCCTAGTGCGTCTCCGTGACGTCATCATAATATGAGCGGTTACTATATTATTGCTGGAGTTATACGAGAAGTGAAGCGGGGGATTACTAAGAGCTTATGAGTGAAGGGTATTACGTCTTATTAGAAGGGATTTTTCAGTTAATTGCAAAGTTTAGAGACTCATTTGTAAAGTTATTTTTGGATTGAATAACTCTTTTGTTGATGAAGGTCGAAATCATGATTTCGCTAAAGACTCAGTCATTGAAATTCTAGACAAAGAAAAGGGCGTAACGGTTTATCTTTAAATTAAATCATCATTCAAGTTCCGTAACTTGAATGAGTATTTGTCTTCTATCTGTCTATCTAGTCTATTTTTTCCTACTGCTGGGAAAAGGCCTGTATTTTGCTAGTGCGCGTAAGTCCTTTTAATATTTGTGTCAGCATAAACAACATACCTAATAGTTTTCAACAATCCCATTAATTTTCAGAACATGACTTTTGAAGTAAAATACTAGGTACTCATTACAAGTCTAAGTCTTTCCCTCTGCGCCCCAAAAAACACATCACAAGAAATTTCAAGTCTGGCATAATTCTCGTTTTTCAAAGTCTCACCCGCCCGCATACAAAGAAAGATCGTAGGAACCCTAATTAAAGAGGCTAGGCTAATTACAACGACATGCCAAAGCCGGGCCTGGCGAGACGGCTTAAAATTGTCAAGACGCGTTATTTGAGAAGACATTTGTTACAAAAAGAGGCTCTTGGGAGCGTGCGGCAGGGCCGCCGGAATCGGGGTGCATGAGTGGGTGCGAAATGCTGCTTTGTTGGTAGGTAAAACAGTGCTGAAGAAAATAACGCGGAGTGTTTATGATACGGCTTTTGAGCTAGTTGTTTGACATAGTTTAGTAATAATATTCGTTATATAACTAATACTTTTAACTCGACTCCTAATAAACTACTTAAAACTTAAGCCATCATAAGTAGTCAAACAGTGCAGTTATCATATAACTTTTTGATTACCATGATGATTTTAAAATCAACAATCCATTTCATAATCGCTATAAACCAAAGTCAACTCAAACTAACCCAATCCAACTAAAATATAGTCCGGAAACCGGAAAGGCAATTCATAAAATTAATTATTGAAAGGTTAGAACGTCAATTAAGGCGTTTGCGCCCGCCGGTAAGCTAACTAAATCCGGCCCTGTTGCCAGCAGGCAGATTAATCCCACTTGATGGATCGCTATTCCCAATCTGTTTTTGCGTAAATGAGAATAAACTGTTGGTCCGACCTGTCACCTATAGCTTTTTTTATATGTTTGAGCTTTTTTAAGCAGGATGAGCTGTGTTATTGCCAATTTAAGTTTTGTAATTGAGATTTTTGATTTGGCTTATAATTGTAAGGTTTCGTTTTGTTTGAAGTCACTAAAAGAATCTTTATTGCTTTAAATGTGCTATAAAATAACCAATTACTTCTTTTATGTCCATTCAATTACAAGGTTTAGTATGAAGATTGAAGAGGGCCACAAATGGGAAGTAACCTAAATACTGATACTAGCCTTCTTCTTCCTTCCACTCTAGGATTCGCTACAATATTTGTTCGTGTATCAGAAGTAAGAATTTTTATTACATGTAACATGCTCAACCCTAATTAAGTCAAGTAGTAGATCGAGAGTCGGGGAAAAAACATCCATGTTGAAATTGGGCTGGCTGCATATGAAAGTATTATAAAAGTAATAAAAGTATATCTATTCTATTCTATTCTATTTGTACCCGAACAGCTGGGCTAACAAATGAACTCAGACGCTTATGGGAGGACGACACCATCAAAGTAGATCGCGGCGAAGATGGTGTGATCATGTGTGATCATGTTTCCGAGGCAAACTTCGCCAGAGATCGCATAAGACTCAGAGATTTGGAAGGATAGAAAAAAAAAGTTCTCCCTATCCAACAAAATTGCTAGCCTGAATGATAAATAATATTTATTTTGCAAATAGGTTTTAAAAACACTTTCACAAGTAAATTTGACCTTGGATTATATAATATATTACAAAAATAAAATTAACATCAAAGTTAAAATCAAACTAAAATAAAATTAAAATAACTAAATTCAAATCAACTCCATAGTAGAAAAGAGAATCTTTCTGCTTCAGTCTTCAAAATATTGTTGCAGTGTTAAAAGACAGGCTTATGTTTCAATACGCCTAATTCTTTAAATTCTACATTATATATCTTCCCAGCATTAATCCTGGTTGACAGGCCAGTCAACTTAAAGTTGTAGCATAAATAAGGATTAGCCATCGCCCTCAGCTTCTGTTCTGTCTGTGTTTGAATCGTGACGACGTTGAGATCAAACGGATTACGTAGCTGCAATGTTGGTGACGGTTTGAAGACCATGGTTTAATTGGGGTCTCCCTATCCAAAGTTCACAGTCGGTTCTTTGATAGTAGAATACAATTATTATGCCATTCAACGTGTCATTCAATGGTGCGAGCGGATGCCAGTAGATTGGACAGTGTTACTATAATATGTATATAATATTCCACCACTATCACACAACGCCGTCTAGTCTCAAGCTAAGCAGAGCTTGTGTTATGGGTACTAGACAACTGAGAAACATACTTATATATTTCAAAATATAAACATATCGTCATAATCGTAGAACAAAGACGGTTCTGCAAATCAGCAACTTTACAGTACGCCGCATCAAAGTTTTTGAATGGAGTTTTAGGGTATATTTTAAAAACCCCTGATCCGATTAGTTTTAAATTTGGACATGTTTTTCTGTTGGCGAATTTCTATTATATGACGTAAAAGATTAATTTAAAAAGTGACCCAATTTCATAAAAAATCACAAGCGTCCTTGTTCTACGAAAATGTTTGTGTCGTATGTTATTTTACGTCATTTTTGTGTGCATTTGTCTCTCACTTTACGTGACACAAAGTACATTGCGTCGTTTTTCTACGAAATTTTCATAAAAAAATATTGACGGATTTAATTTGATGGGTTAGCAAATGAAAAATAAATATTACTTAGAATGCATTTATTTAGAATTAAAAAATGTAGGTTCATAAGTTATCTTTTAAAATTATAACAATTATAAAAATGTAAAAATTATTATAAATAACAGTTATAACAAATAGACTATTGGCCGAAGAAATGCAAGGCGTGTGGGGTTAAGTATTTACTAATAATGATCACCAGTAACAACCGGTCGCAACTGCCGTACAAGGTACAAGAAGTTATTACTGAAGATGCCTATATGCCGACAGACCCAATGATTCTAAGTGACAAGTAAGTGGTAAGTGATTGCCCGCAATCATTACCTTCAGGACCAGGGTCTATCTATAATCAGAACTGTTCCATACCATCGACTACTATTTTTAGTAATTTGCTAGATCAACCTACAGCATCTACAGTCACTCAAACTCAAAGTAATATTGAACAGCCTTAGCAAGAAATCTGATGTTTAAAATACACCAGTCCATCTCCAGTTAATAAACATGCAAAATGTGATGATCCTTTTTGCTGCCAACACAACCCTGATGAGTATGCATGTCCATTAGTAGATTCTATAGGTACTGACTATAATTATACCCACCTCCAGAATCCGCTACCTTGGCCAAGAACAGGGGGAAAACAACCTCGAATTTATGACATTTGGGGGGATATCAAGAGAGAAAAATTAAAAAATCAAGGCAAAACTTATTGCTCAAAGAGTGTACTATTGATGCCAAAACCCGCCGGCCAATGCCGGCCGGCCGTGTCAATGTAGATTATAAATGTGCCACAAAAATTGCAGAAAATGAGCGTATTAAGATATTTATCAAATTTTGGGAATTAGTTGTAAAAGAACAGTAACGTTCTCATCCCATACGTAACAAAACCCTCTTTGGTAGCCATGTTATATTTTATTTCACATAGACAGTGGTGCGACTCAATCGGTATAAAAGAAAAGAATTGATATGAGCGCACACGGACAGCAGCATTTTGCCATTAATTAGTTTTCTGTGACTCTTATGACGCCATGTCATATCTTGTTCTACAGCCGTGCTACCGTCGTACTCGGTCCATGCAGTTCTTGTACAGTCCAATGGAACGGTCTTATGTGCGATCTTTAATTTTCAAAAGGTGTTAACTTGTCCACATGGTCAAATGAGCATACTTTATTACAAACGCAAGCTTTCTTAATATAATTTTACCATTTATAGCATGGCTGCCAAAGAGAGTTTTTGTTACGTACGGGATGAGAATGTTGTTGTTCTCTTACACCTGATTCCCAAAATCTGGTAAATATCTCACTACACTCATTTTCTACAATTTTTATGGCACATTTGTAATCTACATTGACACAGCCAGCCCATAGTTTTGGCATCAATTGTACGCCCTCTCTTTAATAAATAGGTTTTGCCTTGATTTTTTAGTTTTTCTCTCTTGATATCCCCTCAAATGCCATAAATTCGAGGTTGTTTACCCCCTGTTCTTGGTCAAGGTAGCGGATTCTGGAGTTGGGTATAATTATAGTCAGTACCTATAGAATCTACTAATGAATCTACTAATCATACTCATCAGGGTTGTGTTGGCAGCAAAAAGGATCATCACATTTTGCATGTTTATTAACTGGAGATGGACTGGTGTATTTTAAACATCAGATTTCTTGCTAAGGCTGTTCAATATTACTTTGAGTTTGAGTGACTGTAGATAGTGTAGGTTGATCTAGCAAATTACTAAAAATAGGAGTCAATAGCATGGGACAATCCTGATTATATAGATAGACCCTAGTCCTGATTGTAATGATTGCGGGAAATCACTTATTATATTTACTGGAGTCATTGGGTCTGTCGGCATACAGGCATCTTCAGTAATAACTTTTTGTACCTGTACGGCAGTTGCGACTGGTTCTTCCCGGTGATCATTATTAGTAAATACTTCACCCCACACGACTTAAATTTCTTCGGACGATAGTATCCGCTCCTGGTGGTAATGGTAAATAACGCTCATTTTCAACTGCAAAATAAAATTTCAGAATATAAATAAATTATCATTCAAAAATATAAATAACATAGATAGAATTTAATACTATAAAAGTTAATTAAACCCTAACATATAACAAAACAATGACGTATGAGTTAATATATTCAAAGAATAACGTCAGTTATGCACATTCGACCCACAACCATCCGTAAAAAAACGGCGGTTTGTATCATAGGTTCATTAAACGTACGTAGAACATTGTAGGATTTCAATATTCGTCACCGAAAAATAAATTAGGTTTGTTTATGATTAAAAATTAAGTATAAACTAACATTTGTTAAAATTGGGTATTGGTATAATAAATAAAAGTCAAAAAACTAACTACTTCAGATTTCCACGAACAACGACGGATTTGACTAACCGTCGTTGTACGGCGAAAGTTTAATAAAAAACGAAAACAACCAAAACCAATTTATAAATTCGAAATAAAGTATTAAAAGAGGCAATAATAACTTACCTGGCGTATGGAAAAACTATTCTTTGGTCTAATTTTTTGAAAGATCAGCAATTCGTTGATTGCTCACATTTTTATTCGACGTGTTTATTAGGGCTAATATCATAATTCCCCTTTTCGACGACATACTTAATTTTGGTTTAACATTTAGGCATGCTTAAGATAGTATTCTGGATATTTAATATAGCGTATCGGGTTATAAAAATAAGCTAGCGTAATATTTAGCGGCATGCGCAACCTAACCGAGAACATGAGCGGTACTGATCATACGCCGAGTGTAAGAGGGGCGCGGGGGGCAGGGGTTAACGCTGTACATTGGCGAAAGTAATTATTCGTCGTTTTACTACGTTTAAAAATCAAATCCGTCAGTATTCCAAGTCAGTATCTGCGTTGTTTTAAATAATATTTAAAAAAAAAAGTTATTGGTTATTAAAGGACAGGATATAAACTCATTATATGCAAAAAAATAAAATTTGAAAATTATCAAAACCGTCGTTGTTCTACGACTATGACGATATTATAGATAAATTACCCCCATACACAGAACAAATGATCGTGCTCATAACATAAACATTTGTCTTGGGTAGGAATCGAACCCACGACCTCCGGCATAGCAGTCGCGGCCATTAACCACAACAGGACAGTCACTATAGACAGCAAAGTGGTTGAATTTTTTTTCAGCATTTTCTCACTTTTTGACATGCATATGCCACAGGACAAGTAATTAGAATAATGCTTCTCAATTAGAAAATGATAACATTACAATCATAATTGCGTAGAGTAGGTGGGTAATATCATCTTATTTATATTTTATTTGACTACCAAAATATTCACTAGAAATAATTTAAATGGCAAAACAACGTTTGCTGGGTCAGCCAGTTTTTTGTTTAACTGAAATAAACTAGTGCAAGTCCACCTGATGGTAGTCCGATCCCGATTTCCGGCCACCGTAGGCGCGGGATTGCGGACGACGGGCAATGGGTAGCTCTCTGTCCGTCCGGTGATTGTCCCGACCGAGCCCAAGTCGTCCACGGCGCGCACTGTTTCCGCGCGCCTCAAGGAGTTGTCAGCAAACTGTAGGGGCCCAGCGGGGTCGAAACCTACTGGGGCCAAGGGTTGTGTGAAAGTGAAGCCCGGGGCCCTGAACGAAGGCAATGAAAGAACAGGGTAGGTTTTTAGTCAGTAAGAGTCGGACACTATCTGCCGCTCCGCCCAAGAGCGGGATTTGTCATTAGATGATTTTACCTACTATGAAAAAAAATCTGATGGTAGGGACGCAATTGTTGAAAGTGAAGCAACTAGTTTTACTGTAGTGTTTTTTTTTACGCAATCAAGTTTTTATTCATCCTAAAACAGTTTTACAAAACTCAAAATTACCTATTTTAAAAATACCTGAAATTGATTCACTAGCCGATTCTGAACATACTATTTTCAGAATGTGCGCTTATTATGTTCAATATGGTACATAAATATTTAAATGAATAATTCAAGACACAATAAAAAAATTGAGTTTTAAAGCATTGTGTCTGTGATCTATGTGTCTAGGTACTGCTGATTTCCATCGGCTGCCACTTAGGTAGATAAGCCAGATCAACTGTTTTTGTCACTCAAAACATTTCAAAAGATCTACATAATATTATTATAGTCAAGTGGGATTAAATAAAATATTCGGTTAAAAAAGATCCAAGAGCGCTATTCACCAACAGCCCTTTTCTTCAACTTTACATAAAAAAATCGACGAAATTCCGTAACACCCGCAACCCTCAAATCGTTTTGAAGAGCCAGTCAGTTATGGCACTTCAAAATTAAGCATTACATCACATAAAAATATGAATATTTTCACGGATCTCGCTTCCACCTGTAAAATATAATATTCAAAGGCAATATCTCTGAGCGATTCCGAGAACCTATAAATGTTCACCATAAAAATGACGTTACACCCGCATAGCTTAACCAATCGAAACCAAACCGTGAAGCTACGTGATAAGGATGAGAATAACTGCAAAGGTAAATTGGTGAACGTAAATATTAGCACCTGAATAATCTGTTATATGGTCTGATATTTATTTCTTTCAATGTATTAGTGGCTTCCTAAGCCGAGGTCGGTTTTCTTTTATGTATGGCGGTAATAAAACACAAGCATTTCAGTGGAAAGTTTTAATTAGTTGAGAAATATAAGCAATTTAGAATTAGCTTGGATATCTAGGTCGAGGTATAATGAAGATAGCCCTTTCGCTTTGACCAGCAGCTTTTAATTGGATTATTGATTTTCATACCCTTAGAATCTTGTTTTAGTTCTCTGGGAAGTTACTGTTTCACAGAGCCTTAGTCTTCAGAATAAATTCTTTGAAATTTTGGTCTAGATGACCGTAAATTTCATACTCTCAAAATATCACATAGATTTCTCTTGTTTATTAAGTATCAAAGTATCTCGAAGGGTAAGAAAGGGGTGACTGTTATAACTGTCTCTTTTAGCTCGCCCATGCTAATGAGAAACCGATCAATATTCCCGAACAATACAGGCCTTTACAATAGGCCACACAAAATCAAAACCTTGAAACATCCAACACATAATATGTTAATCTCGACCCAAACTAATCTTCACAATGCTTGTTGTGACATGATATAAATCTTCAGAACCTCAAAGGAAAGTACCTAAAATGGTCAAGGTTACATTTTTAAGATGGCTACCAGCCAAGTTTCTCAAAGGAAATAACAACCGGTACAGAAGTAGTCCTTTTGTTAATGGCTCAGAAAAATGCAGCAATTTCTTGAAAAGAGGTTGCTTTGCACACAAGAATATATACGGTTCTCGGGGAAAATAAACTAGAGCTTGTCTTGAAGTCTGTATTCATAGTTAAGTTGTCAGGAGAACCAATAAGGCTTTGGTTTAATTTATCATCATTATTGACTTGGTTTATTTTGATTTGCTTCTGCAGAAAGATTCTGTATTCAAAATAATTATTTTCAATCATCATTATTTTTGAGTTTTTATCCCTGAAATAAAAATAGGTAGGTAGGTAGGCCTTAATTTAAATTTATACCACATGATGGTTAATATTACTTTTTCTAAGATGTAAACATGATCAGCCTTATAATGTTTTCACTGCTGTGACTCAGGCTAGGAAAGGAAATGGGCCGTAATTGACAACGAGGACCTAATGCTGGTTAGTGGATAGCATAGCATAGCATCAGCCCTATAATGTTCCAATAGCTGGGACTCAGGCGTCCTCGACTCTTCTCTCTAGGAGAGGGAATGGGCTGTAATACATCACGCGGGCCTAGTGCAGGTTAGTGAATGTCACATGTCTTCTAGCTTTTGGTTTTAAGACATGCCGGTTTCTTCACGATGTTTTCCTTCACCGTTTTAAGTGCAGTGGTGATGACAAAGTTAAACGCCCGTTGCCACTGAGGCACCATTGATTTTTGTAATGATTGATTAAATAAAAAAATAATAATTAGCATCTATTTTCCGTAATACTTCATTCTATTTTTAAATGTATTGTATTTATTTATTGTGCACACCTAACACAGTGTAGCCTTTTTTAAGTCAAAGGTTGTCTGGTAGAGTATGTTTTGTCGCATTAAATGTACATAATCATGTGCTACAGAATTACAGAGTATCTAAATTTAGTCTTGATTGCAGTCCGAAATCAGGACCTAAGATTTGCATTTAATGAAAAAAACAACAGACCAATGTCTGTAAAGAGTTTTCTACATTAATAATAAAAACAAATCCACCCAGCGAATAGACACAGGTGGTCTTAATACCAAAACCTCTTAAGCCCCACTACTAGGTAAGCACTGCATCCCAACTTCCCAAGAAAAATAACAACTGCTCGCTCCTTCGCGTTATGATTATAACACGGCCATGTATCGTCACCGCTCCCCAGTAAACTATTATACGGAGGTAAGTGAGTCTGTAATTTATTCGGGTAATCGCGTAATTTGTCGCAGAGGATTGGTGTAATTTGTCCTCAGGTGCGGCCCGGCGGCGCTTGTTTTCTTGGAAATACGCTACATGTGGAACGAGAGTTTTTTTCAGTTAAATTTCCTCTTTTTCCTGTTTTGTTTGAGTAAGTTTGCAGAACTTGGGTTCAGGACGTTACTTTGAAGTGTTATTTATCAATTTGTGCCGAAATAAAATTATTAAGTCATGTTTATTTTTTTGCTTCAATGTTTTTTTGGGAAGGCCGATAACCCGATGAGGGTTGCGATGATCAGAGACCGTTAATTGTGGTGACACTTGGGGGAGGCCCTTGTTCAACAGTGGAAGTCTTTCTTTTTTTTAGCTGATGATATCGGTAAGAGATGTTTTTCTTTCATCGATTATTTTAATTTGTCCCTGTTTGATGGCGATCCTAGTTCTGAAACCTAAGTAGCGTGCTAGTTGGGTCGCTCGTTGGACGACACAATATACCCAATTAAAAAACACAAGGGTCAAAATATTTTACTATCTGTATTCTATATCATAATAGCGTATAAAAATGTGTGTTCCATATTTCTTTCAAACTCATTTTTTTCTTTATTGATTTTGGAGTTTTTATCTAACCAGATTTGCCATCTCCTACCTTTTACATAATAAACTAAAATATAGTAATCTTTAGTAGTAAGAAATTGATTTCTTACATGCGTATATTAATTCGAGTTTTAGAAATAAAAGTAATTTATTTTTCATTTTTATCTTTACAAATCGATAGGGTTTCATGTACCGAATCGACTCTCCACGGGAATAAAACGACCAATATTTAACGGTGTATATATTTATATAACTTTATAATTAAGATGGAAGTCACAGATGAAGGGTTGTGATTAAATGATTTTGGAAATGGGAATATTATAACATTAAATAATTGCCTTTCTTATCAGTATCCTAACTTCTATATACACATAAATAAAATTGAAGTGTCATTCAACATTTTTTTACTAAATGTATATAAATGTTTGTATACTTATATTTTTTTATATATTTCTATATTCGATACCTATAACAAAATGTTTGCATGTCTGGTTGTCTGGTTGTTATAGAAAGAGAATTAGGATATCCAACAAAAAACACTTCTTGAAATTATAATAAAATGGCATTGTGGTGCTTTACGAGACACGGGCAAAGTCACGTGATAACAATTAAGTACTTTTGAACCCTATTGGTAAAAAAAACTTTTCTTTAATAAGCGTTGAATAATACTGGATTTCCTATTCAAAACAATAAACTCAACGAAAAAAACAGCAAAGCAAGCCTCAAAATGAGCAATCATCGGTTGTACGTACAACAGTAGGAGCGGCGCGTTGTTCCAACAAGTAGCAGGCGAAGTGATTGCTCCACTACAAGCTGGTGTTAACTACACATTGTCGAGTGGTGATTAACTGCTCTGGCTAACCGATGACCGCGATGTATGGGCTGTGGAAGAGGCCCTGGAGGTTTTTTTATTTTTAATGGTAGGTAAAATCATCAAATAACAAATCCCGCCCTTGGGTGGGGCGGGAGATAGTGTCAGACTCTTGCTGACTAAAAACCTTCCCTGCTCCTTTCATTGCCTTCGTCCCAGGGCCCCGGGTTTCAAATTCACATAACCTTTGGCCCCAGTAGGCTTCGGCCCTGCTGGGCCCGTACAGTTTGCTGACAACTCCTTGAGGCACGCGGGAACAGTGCGCGCCGTAAACGACTTGGGCTCGGACCGGTCTGTTACCGGACAGACAGACAGCGAGCTACCCATTGCCCACCGTCCGCGAGCCCGTGCCTATGGTGGCCGGAAATCGGGATCGGAATCCCGGCGGCGGCGGTGGCGTGTGCGCCGTTGCCCGATGCGGTCGGCCTCCTCCTTTGTAAGCATTACTGCTTCGCAGAAGAAGGCGACCGCCTGCCACTCCTCCTCGCTCCGGACCATGGCCTGAACCAAGGCCTGGTGCGAGAGATCGCCGCCGCCGATCGCCCCCACGGCGATGCTCTTCCCAACCGTGTCCTCCGAGCGGTCCGCACAGTGGCGATACCCAGGCGTCGTCTCCGCACGAATCTTGTACAGCTAAGGCCCTGGAGGTGACTATTCGAGAAAGGTGTAAGTGTATTAATAAAATAAACCTATATATTTTAAGTTCTCACAGTACATCCTAAGGTTGCAGTGGTTGTACGGTATAGATACTGTCTGTACTGTCGCTGTCAGCGATAATACAAAAAGATAAGATAAGACCACCATTATACCCATAGATTTAAGCTACTGTGAAATTATTAGATACTATTTTGGTGTACAATAAAGATAAATATTCTATTCTATTCTGTATCGACGGATTCTGTTAAAGACAAAAAGGTCATGAGTAAGCTTGACTGTGTAAGTATTTTTTTATAATCTTCCACTTATACAAAGAGGAGAGGCGGAGGCTGTATGTATTGTTAGGTTTGTTTATCTACGTCGGTACAATAGAATATTATACTTAAAGGATCACTTTGTTGTCTTGTGTAAACCTATCTGTCTGTTAAGACTTATTTCTCAAGAACGTTTTGAGGTATAAAGCTGAAATTAATATCAAACACCTGAGTATTCCCTCTCATAGAGAAGAGGCCTGTGTCCCAGCAGTGGGAACATTAAAAGGCTGATGACCCTGGTATTTCAGGTATTTCATCGTCGGCTTGACGCCGATGTGAACTGCCAGACTTACGATAGACGTGGCGCTATTGTAGTCGCCTGATGTGAAAACGGCCAATGCTTCTGACATTTTCTTTTACCAGTTAACCTTTAATTATCCTATATGATATGCTCCTATATAAACAAAGTTTACTCCATATTTCTTTCAAACATATTTACTTTAACAAGGAATAACTAATTTTTATCTCATTGTCCCAACATTGATAATATTACTTCAATATAATTCGGAACTACTCCTTGAAGCGCTCTGAACTTTAGTTCGGTCTTCATCAGAATTGTCATATTTCAAGTCCTATTAATGATTTGATATATATCATAGTATTTATTAGTTTATAATATTAGCATATATACGTATTTTATTATTAGGACTAATTATAGAGATAACTAATTATAATGATACTATATTATATTTGAAAAATCTGTTATTTATTTATTGTGCACACCTTTAACAGTTTTGTCTTTTTAACCCAAAGGTTGACTGGTAGAGAATGCCTTGTTGCATTAAGTCCGCGTATGTACCACTATTGTACATGAAGATTAAATAAGTAAATAAATATTCGATTCAGAATAATTTATCTGTTTGCAGATATCTCTCTTTTCTTCAATAAAAATCTCGATAAACGCAAATCAATATCGTGCAGGTTCACTCTTCTCAAATCCCATCAGTTTGATGGCCATCGACAAACTTTTACATTTCAACCGAAGCACTTCTAGTGCTCAAAGCTCAGTGGCGAAACTACACAGAGGCTGTAAACCTTTGGTAAGCACATTCGTTGTAAACTCTCCGATGATTTACGAGCACTATCAAAAATGTTTGGTGTCAAAATCAGTCCATAACAAAAAGATGGAAATTCCTCCCTCATTTTCCGCTTTCAATGTTTTTTGATATAGGTTTGCAGCACCTGATTTTTGGGTTCGTGATGTGGCTGTTTGTTTCGGACAGGTAAAATTTGGTTTTTGTAGGACAGATTACATGCAAGCAGTAATTGTGTGTTTTTGTGAAAATAAAGCCTCGTCAAAAAACAAATTATGAAAGTCTGTCACAGAAGCCATTAGATGATTTCCCACCTAAACAAATGGACCTTAGTGAAAGATCGACTTTATTGAGATTTGTTTAGTGACTCGGTTGTATTAGAAGTCACTAAGTTTTGGAAAAGGAAATAAAAAAAATACTGAGTACGTTAACTTTACAAACCCGTCAACTAAATGTAAGACGACAAATATAAACTTAGAGAAAAACGTAGAAAATTTAAAAATTATAAATATGGATTCCCGTTCCTTGGTTCTCAACGGCCAAGCAAGGACCAGACTTAACCAAAAATAAATAAAACATCGCTCCTAAAGAAATTCACCACTTAGTAGGAGTTCGTCGAGCAAATTGATATTCAACTGGCGTCCCAGAATTTTTCAAATAAAACATAAACAAACGCTAAACAAGTTGGTCCCAAAAAGTACTTATTTACCTCAAACCGAAGTTTCTCCAGTGTTGCCCTGACACGGCCTCTTGATAATTTAATTTTTTCTCTCGTAAGGAGACGTATCTTATTACGCATTCGAAGCTCGTACGCCACTATTTATTCCTTATACATTCGGCTCACGTAATAAATCACAGTTATTTAATCTACTGAAAGATATATATGGGTATTTACCCGAGTATTTCTATCATAATATTTGTTGAATGCTATGTTTGTTAGGTTCATATAGTTTTTAATCTGGAAAAGACAGAGATAATGTCACGACATACATAAATATCGCATAAATTCAACTATCTGTCTTCATTCTCTTTGAACATATTTTATATATTTCGTTGAGCTAGATTTTTTCTGAAAGGTAATAAAATTTGGGAAAGTCACTTTTCTTGAAGCAGTGTTCGTATTCATAATATTTTCAGACTTGAATTGAGTTAGTGCGAGTATTTTGTCAACTTCTTTCTACTTTTTCTGGAATTATTTCACGAATTTGTCTTACAAAACTTGCTCCATCAATATTATTTAAGTTGTAGCATGACACATTTCTGTCTCAACGCGGAACGTTGGACGTGACCTTATCAGTTCTACTTTTACTAAGACAAAACTTTACAAAATGATGTATCGTGATTCGACGTGATTTCGACGTTGCTATGTTAGTGTAAACAACTAAAAACCAACCTTAAAAAAATACTGAAAACTCGTCTCGAAGCAAAATCCGTAAGATACGCTTCAATAACCGATAGATTAGCTCCAACCTAACGAAATATCGAGGCCTTAATCCAGGATACAGGAGGTGAGTGAAAAATTAGATTGGCGAGCACCGGACACGCTCCACGCTAGAACCTAGCCATAATCTCATTGCCTTGGACCAGAGTGAGGGATAAGTTACATGCGAGATTGATGCAGTACTTTCTGATTGGAGAGTGGATGCAGAATTTTTGATGCAAAAATAAAGCAACTAATAGAAACGGTGAAATAGATAACCAATTAACAACATTTCTACAGTTTTACGCAAAAGTCAGGAGTATTTGGGTCGAATATTGATTTTCCATTACAGAGTTTCTGAACCCATTCTTATTTCCGTAAATAGACAGCAATAAATAAAGGTCAAACGACGACTTGGAATGCAGAAAATAAATTACCCTAAATTGAAGAGACAGGAATGTCCGGAAACATTTTCGTCGCCATGATTTTGTCTCTTGTACCAAATCGTGTACCCAAAGGGCGCAACGCCGCAGGAATATTTGTAAGTCTTTTTACCAGGACACGGCAAATGGGAACCGAATCATTTCCGACTTGGATTATTGATTCTACATCGGCGGATTTACTGAAGATTTTCGACCAAAAACGTACTCGAGGAAATTGGGTTAAGTGCTCACTTGCTAGGCTTGATCGACGGACTCCATCAGGATTTTGGGATCTAAAAATGTAGGCCAACATCATAGCGCTCTGTGGTCTAGTTTACGATTTTTGTGTTCTATACCAATTTCTGAAATTTTAGTTGAATCATTTTTTTCTAGCTAGCCGTTAAAACTTGGTTATTTCCTAATTACCTGTTGACATGGCGTGATAAATTTATGTTTTATTTCTATCAACATCTTTGTATCCACATTTTTCGCTCTTTTATTGCATCTACCATTATTTTCATTTTCTCTGCATCACTAAAAATTTTACTACTAGAAAATGCCTATGGCATTAAGTCCGCTTCTGTATTTTTGTGTTCATAAAGTATTTTTAGCAAATCTAATCGTAGAATACGAAAACATTATACCTTCAACTTGGTGATATAAAAACGAATATAACAGTTTATAAATATTACAAAGAAATGGTAGCAAATTGTGAAGGAAAAGGATTATTCCAACAGTATTTCGTTTTCCATTATTATTATCTTCGGCGTCAGTCATTATACCACGTGTAACGTCTTTCTCAATATCTTTCATCGCTCATCAGACAGCTCTTCATTTCGTATTCTGCTATCCCACTTTACATAAATTACATATACACTTCTTCTCAATATGTTGTATCAATTTCGAACAATAAAAAGTATTCGTAACAAGTACCGACATTCTCAAATTTATCTCAAGTACAAAACCTTGGAATTTCATTACGACAAACAAATGTATAGATAGCAGATGATTACATTATATTCAAAGGGAAATTTCTAAGACGCTTATAACGTATCGAGAATTATTGTTTCAAATTTTTCCTACCCTCAATAATAACGTTTCCTTTGAAACACTTGAATAAAATTGCTGGAAATTTTAAGCCTTATTCAATGAATTTTGTAATATTCAGCTTTGTTTTAGCTGTCTCCTCTGTCGGCTCGTCTAGTGACGTCAACACAATTTTTAGAATGTAGAATTTGTTATGAATTCGTTGTTTTCTTTGTTTCGCCTTTTTCGTTGTTTGCTAATATTAAATTTGGTATGTTGCCTTAGGGTGACCGCTTTAGCATAAAATCAATTTTCTATATCGATATCTGAATGTTTACCAGTCTTCTGTTTCGGCCGTCTACAACTTGTATCCAGTTTCTTAAATATACTGCTTTCCCTTCAAATTTTATATTAAAGAGTTATCATCAGATTTTATTAGAATACTGAATAATTGAATATTGTATTTGGGAGCTGCATGTTATTAAGGAATATTATAGAAAATATAAAACTTAAAAAAATATGGTTATTCAAAATTTAATCACAATATATAAGAGGACATCCGGAGGACACGGTGGAGCACACTGTAGAGGTGTGCCCCGCCTGGGCGGAGCATCGCCGTGTCCTCGTGGGGGCGATCGGCGGCAGCGATCTCTCTCGCCGGGCCTTGGTTCAGGCCATGGTCCGTAGTGAGGAGGGATGGCAGGCGGTCGCCTCCTTCTGCGAAGCAGTAATGCTAGCAAAGGAGGAGGCCGACCGCATCAGGCAGAGGCAACGGGGCGCTCGCCCCAGCCGCCGCCGGGATTCCGATCCCGATTTCCGGCCACCGTAGGCGCGGGCTTGCGGACGGCGTGCAATGGGTAGCACGCTGTCCGATCGTCCGGTAACCGACCGGACCGAGCCCAAGTCGTCGACGGCGCGTTCTGTTCCCGCGCGCCTCAAAGAGCTGTCAGCACACCGAAGAGGCCCAGCCTGCTAACTGCAGGCAGGCAGGGTCGAAGCCTACTGGGGTCATGGGTTAGTTCCGAAAGGAATGCTCGGCCCCGGCACGATAGGCTACGAAGGAACGGGGTAGGTTTTTAGTCAGTAAGAGTCTGACACTACTTCCCGCTCCGCCCAAGGGCGGGATTTGTCATTGGATGATTTTACCTACCATAAAAAAAAAAAAAAAAAAACAATATATAAGAGGGAAAAATAATTAAAATTAATAGAATTCCAAGTCGATTCGAAGTTATAACAGCTCAAAGTTACACGCATATAAAACATCAATCTTCTATGTAAAGGACTAATAATAACAACGTGCAAAACTATAGCTTCAATTCAATTCCATCTGACATCATAGTACCTAAACTTGTTACACTGTCAAACGAAGCATCCAAGATACAGACAAGACAAAACGTTGTTATATCGGAATAGGTTTCGAATTCTATGCCAGTGCGCTGCCAGCTAATACAATGTGTTCATAACCAGTCGATGATCTGCGAAATATAATCAACTTAGCATTCGAAGCATAATGTTATTGGAACACAAATCTGTTGTTTATATTCCTGTTCATAATCTAACATCATGGCTTGGTTGTTCGTTTTTATTAAGCTACATAGAATCTTTGTTGGTACAAGTGCTTTTTTTTATTTAAATGTCCTCTAGTTTCAATGGATAATTTTTAATGTTACTTAAATTTTTGGTAGTTTTGTTTTATTTAGCAAAACAAACCGTCGTACATTATATATAATTTCTAAATACACAGTATGCTATCAGTAAATTAACAACCCACTACATTTTCAAATGTTACAATTTTTTATTTATTTTTATGACTACTCTTACATATGTTGTCTACATTTCTGTTTTTACAATTCTCCATTCACAGATATTCTGGAAAAGATTTGTTAGAAATAAGTATGTATCTATTTACTGTTTCTTTTTTATATGTGTAAAAACAAAAAATAGTTTATGTGCCAAATATAACAAAAAAAAAATCTGGGGCCATAAGTTTTTCTTTTGGCAAATAAACTTTAAGTAAACTCAGGTACAAAGCCCCTTTCCTCGTTCAACAACTGTAAATATATAGATCACCAGATCTAGCTATTCTTAGAGAAGTGGTTGAGTGCTATCATACTACGAGTAATATTATAAAGTAAGTGTGTAAAGTGTAGATATTTTGTTTTGAGTGCGTATGTTTGTTACCCCTTCACGTATAAACGTCTGAACGGATTTGGCACACGAATTGACTATGTTCTGGAATAGAACATGGTGCACTTTTTGATCTCGAGAGTATGCTGCTGTATCCTTTTGTACAATTTTCTACTTACGTGCGAGCAAAACTAGTGGTTGTATATGGCTGCAACTATCATATTACGGTCAGCAGCTAAACTAAGCACACAAGGAAAGTCATCTGTTTGCTAAACGCGCGTATTCGTGGCGGGCACGTGCACAAACATGCATTAGCATAATCAAACGTGGTGTGCTGCGTGCAGTAGAACGCAGCGCTACTCCCTCCCTCACGGGGACAAAGAAACGCTGCGTTTTTTTAAATATTTGATACACTAAAAAATACAATCCTTAATCCTTAGGTATCCTTGTATTGTATTATCCACAACCCTACACCAGCTCCTCAAGAAAGGCCAGTAGCGCCTTGGTGTTACTATTTCACGGAGGTTAGCTTGGTTTACCAAGTACTTTTTCCTGTATTCAGCGTCCACTAGAAGCTTAGAAGCAGAAAAGCTGTTGTCTTGTCCTCCTCCATGCAGGCTGGTCGTATTCTTACTATCATATTATTTTAATTTATATCTATGAAACATACTGAAAGATAGATTCTACCAATCATAACACTTTAACCTCGGTTTCTTTAAAGATACTTGTTGTTATATACCCAGTTTTCAGAAACAATATCGACTTAAGAAGTGACTAACAAGTTGAGAAGTACTAATTTACTGCAGTTATTAATTGACTAAATTATTGGCAACATCACATTCGTTGAAATGTGTTTAGTTTTGTTACGACATTTATTTTCGTTCCACAAACAGGATGTCAGCTGATAATTCAATCTTAATTTGTTACAAATTTTCTTCATCACAAGTCTCAAAATTGTAAAGGAAAAATATCGTTAGAAAACTGTGTATTAGGATCAAGAATTTGAAGATATATGACATCCAACCCATACTGGGCCCAAGTGGCTTTTATTCACGTGCTTTTCGGCTCATTCTCTCTCCTAGCGAAAATTACAAGGTTGATTAAGAAAAAAAAAAAAATAAGAGAACATGTTTGTTTTGCTAGAATAGACATTTGCCATGCTTAGGTATATAAATAGAAAAAGCGAAGCGTCCTTTTGACCCAGTGCATCCACTATCATCTCAAGATTATGCAGCATCTATCCAAACTATATCGTGTAAAAACATAAACTAACCACTTAACATCTTGCTCAGAAACCATGTAGTCTTTACCGAACTTGACGTAAGGATCTAAAGGATAAGGGACGGGTCTACGTGACTTCTTTCCTATTTTCTTGAGCATTTTAGGGTTCAAGTGAGAAAAGATGGAATTGAATCGAGTGGTTATTAAATTAGATGGAGGTAAGGAATAAGGGTCATTTTGGACCTGAGGACTTGTTGGTATGAGAGCCGTCTAAGCTTATATGTAGGCTAAAAACTGTGTCAATGATTGCTATGTTTAAGATATTGGTTTTAATTACAAAAGAATAGAGTAGGGAGGTAAATATTCTTTTACATGTTAAAAGTGCCAAAACTAAGGCAATTTTTTAAAATATAAACTAATGCTTGACTGCAATCCCACCTGATGGTAAGCAGTGATGAAATCGTTGATGGTGAAGCAAACTGGTTTATGAGGAGCCTATTCACTTTAGCCTTGAAGACACCCAAATTATAGTCGGACGGGAGGAGCGCAGCAGAGAAATTGTTCCAGTCCAATGTACGCGGTATACACGATGAGGCGAAATGCTTTATCCAGACCGTAGACGTTTTAATAACGTAAGAGTCGATACTCGTCGTATATCAATGCCTCTCTTCATCTATATAGTTTTTCACTTTGTATCTGTCATCTTTATTAATAACGCAAACTCATATAGGATTATGAATAATGTTTTAAAGTAAGCAAAGTCAATATCTAAGTGAAACTTTTAAAGTAGTTAAGGACAGTTTATGGTTAATAAAGAGACAGTTGACATTTGCGTTCAAACCCGGCTAGGCGCATTACTTTGTGTAATTTATTCCTTCACCACTGCTCTCGAAACAATAAAACTGTGGTAGAGCGAGCACGCGTACCTTTCTGCTCTAGTTCGGAAAACTGTCAGTAGCGTGCCTAAAAGCGGTGGGATAAGATCGGGTTTTTGTCGAATCGGATTCGGATCGGACGTGTTGCGTAGAGCAGTGGTGGCCGAGTGGTAACGGTCCCGACCTACGAGTTGTAGGTCGTGAGTTCAAACCCAGCCAGGCACAAAACTTTGTGTAATTTATTTCATCACCACTGCTCTCAAAACGGTGAAGGAAAACATCGTGAGGAAATCGGCATGTCCTAGAACCAAAAATTCGAAGATATGTGACATTTACCAAACCGCACTGGGCCCGCGTGGTGGATTACGGCCCATTCCTTCTCTTAGAGAGGAGGCCTGTGTGCCAGCAGTGGGAACATTAAAAGGCTGGTGTTGACATGGGCGTATCTTTATTGATGTGCTCATAGTTAAGCTAAGAAAAATTCGGCACAATTCATTTGTATTTCTAGAAACTTATACAGTAAATACTGAACTACTCGTAAAATAGATTTCAGGAGTAGATAGATTCTTTAAATCGATATGTTAAACCGATAATTTACTTGTATAAACAACAACTAAATGAATACTCTAAGTAAATAATATTAGGTAATAATCAATCACCCAATCTCCACTCTTCCCTTCTAAATCTACGTAGCATTTTTCTCAACTGAGTCATAGTCCTCCAACAAACCACTCACTGAAAAATTTATAGGTACCCCCTGACAAAACGGATGTGTCAATAAGTAATATGCAATAACAAAATAGGTTATCTAACCAATCAAGCAATAATATGCGATAATAGAATGTCAACTGAGAAAAAAAAATCACAAAAATAAACAACATAATACACATAGGTAATAAACTATTATATTTGTCTCTATTGGCAAGTCGCCGTTTTCTATAGCGGCTGTAAGGGCGTGATGAACTGTGACGTCCAAAACATCGGCGAACTTCTTTTTCTTATTAGCAGTTTGAAATAAAAAATAAAAAAGGACATATTCCCTATAAATTGTATATCTCCTGAATATCCGTAACGACTGTGGAATGACAATATGACAGTTGAAAGTAATAATAGTTTAATATGCATGAATGAATCTAGGCTTGTTATGACCGAGCTCAGTAACCATCTAACTGTAATGTTGTAACCACAAAGTCTTCAAACACTAATAAGAATATAAATCTAAAACATTAAAAAAAAATCTCTTTTATCTCAATAAAATCTAGAAAACATTAAACGTACCCTAAACAGTCGAGTACACGTCCACCGAACAAATTGTCCATCGCACACTGTGTCCAAGGACCATCACAACAAATGCTACAATTTATTTGATCCATTTTCTATCACGCACGTACATCTGAAGATGTTTCGCCGAAATTTTCTAGCCTCGTGGATATAGTAATTTAATTTTCTTCCCCTTTTAAGGTTTTTTTTTTTTTTTGTTTTTTTTTTTTATGGTAGGTAAAATCATCCAATGACAAATCCCGCCCTTGGGCGGAGCGGAAGTAGTGTCAGACTCTTACTGACTAAAAACCTACCCCGTTCCTTCGTTGCCTATAGTGCCGGGGCTGAGCCTTCCTCTCAGAAAACGGCCCTTGACCCCAGCAGGCTTCGACCCTGCCTGCCTGCAGTTAGCAGGCTGGGCCTCTACGGTTTGCTGACAACTCCTTGAGGCGCGCGGGAACAGAACGCGCCGTCGACGACTTGGGCTCGGTCCGGTCTGTTACCGGACGATCGGACAGCGTGCTACCCATTGCACGCCGTTCGCAAGCCCGCGCCTACGGTGGCCGGAAATCGGGATCGGAATCCCGGCGGCGGCTGGGGCGAGCGCCCCGTTGCCTCTGCCTGATGCGGTCGGCCTCCTCGTTTGCTAGCATTACTGCTTCGCAGAAGGAGGCGACCGCCTGCCATCCCTCCTCACTACGGACCATGGCCTGAACCAAGGCCCGGCGAGAGAGATCGCTGCCGCCGATCGCCCCCACGAGGACACGGCGATGCTCCGCCCAGGCGGGGCACACCTCTACAGTGTGCTCCACCGTGTCCTCCGGGTGTTCCGCACAGTGGCGACACCCGGGCGAATCCTCCGCACGAATCCGGAACAGGTACTTAACGAACTTTCCGTGTTCGGTAAGCACCTGCGTCGTGCGGAAGTTGAGAGCGCCGTGAGGTCTTTCCAGCCACGCCTCAAGGATGGGCCTTATCGCCCCTATTGTGGCGCGCCCCGAACGAGGTTGCGATAGTCGCTGACGCCATTTCGCCATGAGATCCCGCCGGAGCTCTGTCCGCCATGCCTCGACTTGTCGCGGCAGCGGAATTTCGCCCCGGCGTTGCATCTCCATGCGCTTATCGTGCATGTGTGCAAGGACTGTTGCCTCCTCCCCTTTTAAGGTTGGTTTTCTTAGGCTTCTGTGAATTTTAGTTTGATTATTTACAATTATATTTAGCATAGCATTGCAGTGATCATTTTTCTACGATCATCATCATCATTAGTCATCTATTGCTGAGAGAATTTTACTCCTTATGTGTCACAGCAGTGGGAACATTAATAGGCTGATGATGATGATGATGATGTGTCACAATTTTTTTGGTCTTGGTGAGTCCGAAGGATAATAAATTTTAGTCAATTGGTGAATAATTTAAAATATGGGTTACGGGTACGTTCTTGTGTGTATATGTCACTGCGGACTATTAGCTTTTTTCTTTATGTGCCATGTTTCTCTGGTTTGCGCGTGTGTTTACTTTGATATTTTGAATGTCATCCATTTGCCTGTTTCCGCGTCTGCTGGTCTTCTGAATTTGTTTTTTGTTTTTGTTGATAGGCTTGCACTTGATCTAGCGATCATTCAAGCATTGTCGCTTTATATCAGGTGAGATAGCTCTTGATAGAAAGCGACGACAATGGAGCACGCTTGCCTAGAAATAACCTATTTGCTCTTGACTTAAAGATCCTCAGATCTCCAAGGCTATCTGAAAACACAGGTAACGGCTAGGAATTCTGCTCTTTAGGTGTATGCACAATGAATGTGTGTGTCTACCATCTCTTTATCTATTCGTTTTGGATATTCCTTTACTTTAACTAACTTACTATTACCTTCTATCACATATCTTGATTCCAGAGAAATCATCATCATCATACTGCCCTTATTCCAATTTGATTTAGATCGTATTTTCTTTTAATTTGTATAGTATTACCCTTTCTAGCCATTTTTATTTCACACTACCCAATTAAATCTAACCGAATCATTTCACACGTAGAATAATAAACATCCTTGGTATCTATAAACGTTTGTCCAGGCCGTTTGTTAGTTCATGTGAATTGTGAACATATGGACAAACAAGACGAAGTGTATCTCATGTTGGAATCTAACCGAAATGGACCACGGAACGGTGTGCTCTTCAAGTCAAGTGAACTTTAGTTAGGCGTAGTGACTGTGTAGATTGGTCCAAGCTTTGATAGCAATCGGTGTGTGTATGGAACCGTTTCTTGGTGACCAATATCTCATAAATTGTATCTTTGATTTTTTTTGCCTACCTGGTTTCAGTTTGTAAATAATTAAGTGATGAATTAATCCGACCAAATTATTGAATAATTTTAGACTTTCTACTTGAACTATTTTGATGCAATCGTGAGGAACATTTCTTTTTTTTTTGTTTAACCTAGCTAGAGTTTGAGTGCCTTATATTGTGCCAATTTTTTTTTTAATTTTTTTATTTGTCATTCCTTTTTATTTAACCTAATTTGTAAACTAACATCATTAATTGAAGTATTATAAAAATTATTAGGCAATAGAAATAACATGTTGGTTACTGTTCATTTTGAAATCGGCCAATAACCTAAGCTTTCTTTACACTCTGATAAAATTCTCAAGCACCTACCTCACTCACGAACTCACGGAGGAACCCAGAATTGTTTTCGAACGCAAGGCAACCGTTTCATTCTCTAAGCAACTATTTGTACGTGATCGGACGACCACGGCCGACGTTGAACGGAAAAGGAAAAAAAGTAAGAAAATAATTCTGAGGTAATCATGTAACTGGCGAGATAATAACGGGTCTTTTGGGTCGAATGATAAATTGAAAAGGACCACGTTTGTGTAAATTTCTTTTCGTAGATTCGGGACGGGTAATTTTTGTCCATGTGTGAAAAATGTGATCGTGATTATGGCCGTTTTGTATCTTGGAGATTTATCTGGAAATCCTCGGAATGTTATGTGATTTATGATGATTACTTATATTTATAGACCACAGAGGTTGGTGGTCTTAGTAAAGATAATATCATCAGTTTCAAACATTCAGGTTCTGTGATACCACTGAATGAATGTAATCAAATGCCTTTCTATTGTATTCCTTTTATATCAGAGAAATGTTACCGGTGACTAAACGTCCAATATTCTAACTTTTGGTCAGATTATTGGACTTTTGATCAAAGGGATGGGATATTACCCAGTTACAGGTTTGAAAAGCAAGATAGTCAGTCCCTCCATAATTCAAAGACAACTCCAGTATAGTTGACCAAAGTGTAAAGAAAACCGCCCGCTATGGTTTTTCTACAGCAAAATATACCTACTATGGATAAGTTTTAGTTTCCATAACACAAATTATTTTTTTTCCTCGGGTACCAAAGTCATAATAAATACTACAGTACTAATAGAATACTATTGTTTTTCTTAGTATTTGTTTGTACAAAATGTATTAGTCTAATAAATTGTTATCTCTCTCTATTTTTCTTCACAAAAAGGTAGCATTGTAACAGGTTTCTATACAGCACACGGGAAGAATTTCTCTAGGAAATTCCAGCATTGGAACAAAGCTATAAATACTACCAATATCGAAAAATATATAACTCCTAATATAAATTCCTTTTTGATTCTAACCATCTTTCAAAATATTATCGCTTAGAAACTACCTGTTTAATAGAGCGGCGCAACAATAGTGTCCCGAAGGAAAAGTCACAGTTAACAATGGGCCAATACCTTCCAAATAAATCAAACCTGCGGGTCTTACTGAGCATTGTGTCCTGCCCAACACACAGAATTATCATCTTTAAAATCCCAGTCTCAAAGCTCATAATTCCGTGAAATATTTCACTTGTAGTCTTATTTTGTATTCAACAATTCAAAGGAATATACGCTGTATTGTTATACACACAAAGGTGGTGTTGCTGTGTGGTGTGGATACATTAATCAGAGGCCGTCAGTTTGACGCACAAAAGCGTCAAATGTTCGTTGTGAATGAATGAAGTAATTTGTTGTAGATATATTTAGGACATAGTGTTTGTTTGTTTTGGTTTAGGCTTTGTTATTTGATTAGAATCTAGAGCGAGACCATAATTTATCATTTGGTATAACTGAATTACGTACCTGTCTATCATAGCAAATAATAAAAAAGGTTATACTTTCTCTTAAAAAGTCATACTGCAAGTAAAAAATCATCCAACGCTTCAGGATAATTCAAAGATCCACCTGAAAGTCCAGGTTTTTTTAGGTAGGAAATCATTAAATGACTTTTTCTGCTCTAGAGCGGAACAGGAAGTCGTGACAGACTTTTACTGACTATAACCTACTCTTATGTTCTTTCTTTGGCTTGCGTTTAAGGACCCATGCGTTCCGAATTTCCGGATTCACTGTGCGTTGTGAGTGTCGGGGCCCACCACACCTGACGCCTGCCAAGACTGTGGGATTAGTTGAAAGAGTAATTGTGGCCCTAGAACAGAACATCATGAACAGAAGGAACATGGGTTGGTTTTGTTTAGTAAAAGCCTAATACTCCTTACTACCCCCAGTGAGTGAACATAGAAGATTTTCTAGCCAAATTAAGAGGACCCCAACGAATGGTTTTGTACAAATCTTGATTTGTGAATGTGCTTCTCAATTACTGAAACATCTATTGATAATGCCTTTTATTAGACTAATAAAGAAGTCTTTCACAAAGTTCTTCCAAACCTCGGATTATGAATTGAAAAGTTATCATTAAGTAACTTAATGAAAAGAAAATAAACGTTTTATGTTATTTTTCTTTTATACATGTAAATTAGATTGTTAATAATTCAGTTAAGTAAGAATAGAATAGAATAAAATACATTTGTCGGAATATTGTACAAAGTTGTTATGTGCTCTATATAAGGTGACTGGTAATTAGTGAACGATACTAAGGCCCGGTTTCCACCAAAGCGAAGAGGAGAGGAGACGAGAGGAGATGTGTTGCGAAGCTGGCAGGTTATTTCCACCAAAGCGGAGCGGAGAAGTATAGCGGAGAGGAGACGTGAGCTTTGTGTTGCAAAGATGTGAGCTATGAGAGAAAAGGCCCGGGGGAGAAGGCAGTGGAGTGCCCGGCCGCCCGACTAGACACTTCTCCATTCTGCCGCACCGCTTGCTCGCTTGCCGCACAAAATTCTATAGAAAAATGAGACTTCTCCTCTCCTCTCCGCTTGATCCATTTCCACCTAAGTTAAGCGGAGAAGAGATGTGGATGTGGTTTATTAAACACTTCTCCTCTCGTCTCCTCTCCTTTCCATTTTGGTGGATACCGGGCCTTAAACACAAAAAATCTGCCAAGCTCAGTACATTTATGTTCGCCTAACTGGTCAAAATGCTCTGGACTTGGCAGATTTTTTTCGCGATTTCAGGTTTGGTCCCATATTTAAAGATGTTTATTATCATGACTACAATCACGTGTTTAAGTATCGCTCACTAATTACCAGTTACCCTATATATTTATAATCATAATATTCTGCCGTTTCCAGCGTACAAATATGGTTTTAAAATTTTGGGTTAGTTATGGGTAAAAAATACTAGTCCGCCGGTATCGAGAGCATATTTTTTTTTATCGTTGATATGCTCGTGCTCATACTTGTGAACACTGTCTCACCTGATTTTTTTTTTTTGTGGAAAACGACGATCTGGCTGACGAAGAGGCACGTTTGCCTAGAAGTTCCCAGCTACCCGTGATTAAAGCTTCCAAGGCAGAAACTTGTCCACAATGTGAGCCGTATTAAGAGCGTCCTTCCCAAGGTACATTTTTGTAGAACTGCTTTTACGTGATTATGGCGTTATAACACATCTTTCTGTGAATATTTTGAAAACACAGATATCTTGTGGATATTATTGGGTGTAATTTATTTATTTATGAATATATATGTATGTTTATCTGTTGTCTAGTAATTATACCACAAGCTCTGCTTAGTTTGGTACTAGATGTCGTAGTGGGAAAATTGTGGAATGTTATATTATTATTATATTATCTAGGTTTCTATAGAGATCAAATCTTAAATTTTTGTAAGACTTTATTCAGTAAAGAATTCTGAAAATCTGATATTTTACATGAACTTTGAGCCTTCTTGTACTCATAAATTAAAAGATTCACGCGCGTTCCTGAGAAAAAAGGTCTTAATAGACAGACAGACAGACGGATAACAATGTGATCCTAAAAGAGTTCCGTTTTTTTCCTTTGAAATACGGAACCCTAATAAAAAAACTTATGAAATAATGTAAAAAATATTAAATTGGTTGAGAATCAGACTCGCGGTTAGGTGTCAGAATATATAGGTAGGCATAATACAAAGTTGCAAGCCTCCCATAATAAATTGCGTGCTTATTTATAGCCCAAAATGGGCCCACATTACCTATTAATGCGATTATTTATGGACACATAAACACATAATCAATTTAAAACCCATTCAAAAGATGGCTCCACATTTCTACAGTTTTATTATGTATTCAAAGTCACCTATTTGTTACTTCAACCCTCTAACAACCTTTCATATAAATACACTTAAAATTAACATCAAAAGTTAGAACATTCATGTTACCGGTTAGTAACTAGAGCCATAACTGTTCAAATACGAATTGAGTAGCAAAAACGTATTAATTGATAACATGGCGGGCCAAATCATCAATTAATTCTACAATTAGAACTTCTAACTGTATTCATAGGGTGAGTACAGTCAGCTTGCCAATTATCTCGGCGATTGTTCTGGTTCATTTCATTTGTAAAATCTAGGGACTGAACATTACGAAAAGAAATCGGGGACATTATGCTGAGTGCGTATGAAAGCGAGGGGAAAAACTGCCTAGCGATTATTAGATGTTCAATTTTTTTTCTTTTAGCCGATTTTTTTATACGTAAGGCTGAGATTATTCTTAGTCGCTTTTACTAGTGCTTTACTTGTGCGAAACTTGCATCTTATCTCATGGTATCATAATCAGCGTTATAATGCTCCCACTGTTGGAACTCAGGCCTCCTCTCTAGGATGGAACTGAGTCGTAATCCATGTAAGTCGGTGTGAACTAGTGGAGGTCACATGTCCTCAATTTTTTTTTCTAGTGCCGTTTTCCTCACGATCTTTTCCAACACCTTTTTGAGAGTAGTGGTGATGAAATAAATTACACAAAGCAATGGGCCTGGCTGGGTTTGAATCCGCGACCTTCAACTTGTAAGTTGAGACTGCCCACACTTCGGCAGTATGTTGCCAGAAAAATTATTAGATGCTGTAATCACGGAATTTCACAGTGAGTATAGTTAAGTAGATGGTTTACAAACCACAACTCGTGGGCAAAATATGTTTTGGGATAAAGTTAGTAAACCAGAGATACTCGTATTTCAATGACCAATTACCACACAAAGAATATACTATAGTAGCTGACTGTACTTTGACTAATATTCGGGTAGGGTGAGCTTAACGCACGCATATGAAATTCAATGAGCAAAGCCGAGCGGATTCAAGCCCAGCCGAGAGGAGCCGAAGTGATCCGAATTTAGCCGAAGTGAGCCAAACTGAGCTATTAACTCCCTGTAGTTTTGTTTAAGTTTACATGAGCTGATACCCAGAGAAGTTTAGAACAAGGATGAAGTTTCAAGGGTAGGTTGTGAATAATAAACAGATTTTTAATGTATTAGTTTGTTGTGAATATTGAAACAATTACGTGAAAAAACGTAGCTTTGAAACAACGTCATAAAAAGATAAGTTTATGCATTATAGAACAGTAAAGCTGTCTCGAAATTATGAAAAAAAAAAAACAATACACACAGACATACAATCAGTAGACCATCGACTTACATTCTACATATATTTCGATGCAGTAGACACTCACAAATTGAATTAAGTTTATGATCTTACTATTTTACAAGCTTTCTATTAGCTTGCACTGTATGTAACTATGTATGTTCGGCTCAAATCTTGCAACTCAATTTTGAAGCAGATATCTTCAACCGATTGAGCTGAAATTTTACATGCATGTGTAAATCGGGTGACAATGCAACATTATGATGTCATGGAGTTGATCTGATGATGGAGCTGGAAGGTAGCCATAAGAACTCAGCAATAAAACAATACAACCCCATTGAATTTGGGCTCACTTGATTAGTACTGACGAGTACTTTGATCCTGTATGATAGCCAGGGTCTGATGATGGAGCCGGAAGGTGATCACAGGAACTCCGCACTTAAACGACACAACCGCATCGAATTTGGGCTCGTTTAGTTTGTATTGACGAGTACTTTCATCCTATATGGTAGCCAGGGTCTGATGATGAAGCCAGAAGGTGGTCATAGGAACTCCGCAGTTAAACGATACGACCCCATCGAGTTTGAGCTCGTTTGATTAGTATTGACGAGTACTTTGATCATGTATGGTAGCCAGGGTCTGATGATGGAATCGGAAGGTGGTCATAGGAACTCCGCAGTTAAACGATACAACCCCATCGATTTTGGGCTCGGTTGATTCGTATTGACGAGTACTTTGATCCTGTATGATAGCCAGGGTCTGATGATGGAGCCGGAAGGTGATCATAGGAACTCCGCAGTTAAACGATACAACCCCATCGAATTTGGGCTCGTTTGATTCGTATTGACGAGTACTTTCATCCCTTATGGTAACCAAGGTCTGAAGATGGAGCTGGGAGGTGGTCACAGGAACTCCGCAGTTAAACGATACAACCCCATCGATTTTGGGCTCGGTTGATTCGTATTGACAAGTACTTTGATCCTGTATGATAGCCAGGGTCTGATGATGGAGCCGGAAGGTGATCATAGGAACTCCGCAGTTAAACGATACAACCCCATCGAATTTGGGCTCGTTTGATTCGTATTGACGAGTACTTTCATCCCTTATGGTAACCAAGGTCTGAAGATGGAGCTGGGAGGTGGTCACAGGAACTCCGCACTTAAACGACACCACCCCATCAAATTTGGGCTCGTTTAGTTTGTATTGACGAGTACTTTCATCCTATATGGTAGCCGGGGTTTGATGATGGAGCCAGAAGGTGGTCATAGGAACTCCGCAGTTAAACGATACGACCCCATCGAGTTTGAGCTCGTTTGATTAGTATTGACGAGTACTTGGATCCTATATGGTAACCAGAGTCTGATGATGGAGCTGGAAGTTTGCCATAGGAACTCCGCAATTAAACGATATAACCCCATCGACTTTAGGCTCATTTGGTTTGTGATAACGAATACTTGGATCCTATATGGTAAACAGGGTCTGATGATGGAGCTGGAACGTGGTCATAGGAACTCTGCAGTTAAACGACACAACCCCATCGAAATTGGGCTCATTTGATTTGTATTGACGAGTGCTTGGATCCTATATGGTAACCAGGTTCTGAAGATGGAGCTGGAAGGTTATCATAGGAACTTCGTAAGAAATCGACACAATCCCATCGAGTTTGGGCTCATTTGATTTTTAGAGAGTAACTTGAAAAATAAAGTCACATTACTCTAAATCCAATATCTTCCTTTTTCTCAGTCATACTCTTGGTGGAGTGGTAGTGGTCATGGATCGTCTGGTAGGATGGTTGCGGTTTTTGCGAGAATACTCCATCTCTCTCTATTCATGGCACTTCGTGTACATTCAATAAGGAAACACTTCGAAGATGATTTAGTGAGGTCTGTCCATCTGGTAGGCGATTGGCCGCGAGAACGTAGGCCCTCTACACTTCCCTATACCACTAAAAGTTCCAAAGAGCTTTCATTGCCTATGATATATCCAAACATCTTAAAAATTCGCTGTTGCACAATCGACGAAATTTTTTGTTTTGATGCAAAACTCTATAAGAATGGAAACGTTAGTACGGTGAGCAGTCTGTTTTATCCTCAGTAGACGCCTCCAGCGTCACATTTCAAGATCGTCAATCTTTTTACGGTGCGGAAAAGATTCATCTTTTCCGCATTTCCCAGTCTTTGTGATTGTGGATCCCAGGTAGATAAACTCTGGACAACTTCGCAATTGGCTATTTCATGTAAGTTAGGTTGATTTTTAGTCTTACGATCCACCACCATTATTTTTGTTTCATAAATCCAACCTGGTAGACTTCTCAGGTGGTCGCCTCCTTCTGCGAAGCAGTAATGCTAGCAAAGGAGGAGGCCCACGGTAGAGGTGTGCCCCGCTTGGGAAGAGCATCGCCGTGTCCTCGTGAGGGCGATCGGTAGCGATGATCTCTCGCGCCGGGCCTTGGTTCAGGCCATGGTCCGGAGCGAGGAGGAGTGGCAGGTGGTCGCCACCTTCTGCGAAGCAGTAATGCTAGCAAAGGAGGAGGCCGACTGCATCAGGCAACGGCGCTGCAGCCGCCGCGCCGCCGTAATTCCGATTCAAATTTCCGGCCACAGCTTGCAGACGGCGGGCAATGGGTAGCTCGCTGTCCGTTTTTCCGGTAACAGACTGGACTAAGCCCAAGGGCAGGGGATGTCATTGAAAGATTTTACCTACCATAAAAAAATAAATAAAAAAAAAACCTGGCAGACTTCTAAAGACTGAACGGACTGAAAGAACTTAGTCTGCTAAGACTAAGTTCTTATGCTTTCCTTTAATATGGGTAACAAATGCAAGGACTTGCTGAGAATACAAATGTGATTTAAATAAAGTACGAGTATAACTAAAAAGTAAAAAATAAATTACAAATAAAAAAACTTTTTTAAAAACAAGCTTTCAATTAAATGGGCTAAAAAGAAGAAAATAAACTTTTCCTTTATAACTTTTATTGTAATTTATAACGGCATTACACAATTTATATGATATATAAGCTTGTCGCGAGATTTAACTGTGTAAATACACGGCTAAATAACTTCATTAATTAAATAAGTTAACTAACTTCATCTATTGATTTTAATATTTTCAAAATCTCGCGACAAGCTTTTGTATCATATAAATTGTGTAATGCCGTTATAAATTACAATAAAAGTTATAAAGGAAAAGTTTATTTTCTTCTTTTTAGCCCATTTAATTGAAAGCTTGTTTTTAAAAAAGTTTTTTTATTTGTTATGATTTTGTTTGATACATATTATGTACCTAAATTACAATTTTCTTTTTTTATGAAGTGGTGAATTATCAAATTATGACTTTTTAAATTGATATAATAGTTGACCGCAATCCCACCTGATGGTAAGCAGTGATACTATCGTTGACGGTGAGGAGCACTAGTTTATGAAAAGCCTTGAAGACACATAAATTATAATCGGAAGGGAAGACCGCAGCAGGTAAACTTCCAGTCTATCGATATATGTGTTATTAACGACGAGACAAAACGCTTAGTCCGGACTGTAGAAGTTTCAACAACGTAAGGATGGATATTTGCCGCACGCGGGTTGTCCGATGGTAGAAATGAGATGGCAGAACCAAGTCATGCAATTTCCGCGCACACTCTCCAAAATGTATCCTGTAAAATACCTATAATCTAATATATAAAATTTCCATGTCACAATGTTAGTTACCGTACTCCTCCGAAACGGCTTTACCGATTTTTACCAAAATTTATATGCGTATTCAGTAGGTCCGAGAATCGGCTACTATCTATTTTCCACACCCCTAAGTGATTAGGGTTGTTCACACTTAAATTTTTTTTTAAATTTTTTGACGAAATAAAGCAAAACAACGTTTGCCGGGTCAGCTAGTATAATTATAAAATAATAATACATTTCACACTACAAGGTGAAGTCAGAAGGCGTGTCAGACTTTTGTTGACTAAACCCACTCTCTAAGTCCACAAGTTGCCAGAAATTCCCTGTGGCCAACCTACATTACAATGTTTTGATCATTCCAAAAATAGTTTATTCTATTTCTAATTCTATATCCGATCCAATCGTCACATAGATACAGTCCATAGCTGTAATGTTAGTGTTTCGCCAACTATTTCATAGATAATTACATTTCGATAGCACTTCAGCACACTTGCGTCTAAACACAGGTAGTGTTCGATAGCAATACACACATTCCGTTTTACGATAGCTACAATAGAGTTCTGATAGGGCTGCCAACAATACTTATTGAATAGAGAATTTTACATTTTACAACAACAAAATAGCAAAAACATTAAAATTCCCACAACATTAAAATGCCCACAATGCCAGTTAAGCAACGTTTTGGACTTTGTGAAAATAGAAATCCTAGTTACAATAAAATTTTGTGTAGGCTCTTGTGTGTGAAGAGGAGGGATGAAACACATGTTACTAAAAGAGTTCTTAGTTTACACGTAGATGGATGGAGAGGAAGAGGGAGGCCGAAGAAGAGATGAATGGATTGTGTGAGGAGTAACATGAAAGAAAAGAGAGTTAGTGATAGTGTGACGGGTGACAGGATAGAGTGGAAGAAAAAAATGTGTTGCGCCGACCCCAAGTAATATGGGATAAGGGCAGGAATAAGAAGGAGACTTCTAGTAAGTAAACTTGCCTAAAATATGCCCTTGTGGTGTTTCATTTCAGACCATAAGTAACATAGGTTATATTCTAAATAAAACAAAGGAAATTATGTTTCTGAAAGGCGTAATCTGAATATAGCAATTCCGGCAAATTTGCTATCATGTGTTGATGAGTCCTCTATATACTATTTTTTACATAGAAAATCATTAAATATTTTTTTCCGTTCTGAGTAAAGCGCGAGGGAGTGTTAAAATTTTACTGATTAAAGCCCACTGTGTTCCTTCATTTGTCCTTTTTTAAGGATCAAGGTAGCTTTTTCAAACAATCCGTTGCCCTGGCCAGCTTCGGCCCTAATTGTACCTATACTATAAGGCGTGTTTGGAAAATAACGCGAGGTCTGTACAGGATGGTCGGACAACGAGCTACCCATAGCTAGTCGTCCGCAAGCTCATGCTTACGGAGATTTTAAATCATCCTGCAACTCCCAGCGGGCTTCATCCATCTGGAATTCTTTTGACGTGTTTTCGATGTCACCTCTTGAAGCAATCATCATCTCCTACAAAGGAGACATCCCTAAGAGCTTCTCTTAACTGATAAAAATCTGAGTTTTCACGAAGTTGGTGTCGTGTGCCATCGTGTGCCTTCGGGACGCTAATGCCGTTCACGCAGTGACGCCGCGGAATTTTAAGTGAGGTTCGCAAAACATTGGGTAGGTCAGAGTTTGAATTGGCATTAGAGGGTTCAGCGTTTCTTTTTTTTATTGTGGGAACAGATAAAGCTTCGATGGTTAAGCCTGAATAGTTTTATCGTGTTCTAACTTCTCCTAGCTACTTTTCCCGCGTGAAAGTAAAAACGTATCTCAACGGAATTTAACCTGGGGATGAAACGTATTGTATGGGCATAATCTACTTTTGCCCATCCGATTCTTTTCTGTATGTCTAATAAACATGTTCATGTTTGTTATACATTCACCCTCAAACGGTAGAACAAATTTGGATGAAATTTGCCTTTATAATTTTAGCCTGATTACTTTGCATGGCACTAAGTTGTATGGTTCTCATAATATATCGTTACCAAGATAATGAATGGCCTGGGTAAAACTTTGTGACTTCATCATCTAAAATAAAATCTAAAATAAAACTTTCTGGCTCTTAAAGAGATGAGATGATCTAGACGCCTACCACGAGGATTGGTTTGAGATGGCGTGGGAGAAAAATGTCTAGAAGTACTTGGAGGAGCCTTTGCTTAACAGTGGGATAGACACGGCTAGAAAAAAAAAGAAAAAATTTCAGTATCGTGTCTCACACACGGAACCTTAAATCCATCTATTTTTTCCGTCGGTTCGTTTCGGAGGCTCGTTTAATTTGCTGAATGATTTACTCGTGTTCGGAGAAAAATCGTTCGTTTATACTTTGGAGTTCGATGTCGATAAATGATAACGATTTTGCATTTTAAACAGGTTCGTTTACACCCTTGTTGAGATGAAAGAATTTTTGAAATACTGTTTCAGTTGATTACTATCTCCTTAGATGGGAAGGTAAGTAAGGAAAAAGAGTTTTAAGTGGACGAACTGGATGCAGGAAGCAAAGTTTTGGGTGTTACGGCGCAGCTTGGGGGAGGAGGTATTTTGGAACTGTGGTAGCCCAGTGGTGATAGAGGTCCCGACTAACGAGCGACAGGTTGTGGATTAAGACTCAGCCAGGCGTACTGAATGGTGTAAGTATTTTATTTCATCTCCACTGCTCCCAAAATGGTGAAATAAAAGTGTAACGTAGGTGCATAGACTTTGCTGCCAGTGGTTTCACTCGCGGATGTAAAAAAATGTCTCAGGAGAAAATACTCCTTAAATAAGAAGTACTATTCCAGGACATGGCCATCTCCTGTGGCAAATTTAATCCAAATCAATTCCATCGTTTTAGCGTGAAGAAGTAATAAAGTAATATACACACACACACACACAAACTTGCGCCTTAAATACTAGTGTGATTCTGTCTATTTACCATACAATGATTCCACATATTTTATAAACACCTATATTCACAAAATTAATATTATGTATAATACACACAATAAAATAAATCAACACCTTCACTGTTACAAACGTATGCAAGACATAACCATAATTTCACAGCAAGCTTGCAATATTCTGTAGAAAAATGCTCACAAGCAAAAATCAGCTAAACACACAATACACCTGAGCAGCTCAATTTAGTACAGCTTGTTCGACGGCTCAAACGGGGCAGTCTTTTTGTAGCTGAAAGCACCTCAATTTCACAGTAAGAAGTTATCGAAAATTGCCACAGAAGGACCACGTCAAAGAAATGGCAAAAAAACAATACTTACATCTATATGGGTATTAAAATTACTGATGTGCGAAATAGTACACATTCTTGACAATTCTATTTTACCACTACATATGCAATATTGTATAAATAAAAGACTAAATAGTGGTAAAAGTCAGTAGAACTACTGCAATATAGTTCCACAAATTTCGTAGCACGTACTGCTACGGCCCTCGTAGCGCCGTAGCCGCGTAGACCCGCTACGAGTAGTTTTCAATACAAATTGCTTTGAGTCGAGTCTGGTATAGAATTTGTGCTACATTGCAATGTAAAGTTTTATTTCTATGTTTTGAACGTTTGATTGTTGGATTAGTTCTGGTTTAGTCTGGGGACTAAGTCATGTTATTGTAGATGTCTATTTGAGAAACTTTATCTAGGCCACTCTTTATGAAAAAGATGTCATTACCATCCTTGTCCCATCTATTTAGGGGTTAGTTTTATAGTTTGTCCAGATACATTTAATACTAGACACGTTGGCATTATTTTTTTAAATTCTATCTCTTAAAATTAATTCTGTCTATCATAGCATCTAACGAGTGTATGACAATTACACTAGATCATTTTCCACCGTAAGAGTGGGCTTCCAGACAATGAGCAATGGGTAACCCGCCCTCTGGTAATAGGAACTGTCCCGACACAGTCCTAGTCGTTGACGGCGGGTAGTGTTCCACGCGGTAGTATTCAAAAAGCCTACTAGGGCCATGGGGTGGTATCCGAAAGGGAAACTCAAGGTCCTGAGACGTAAAGCAAAGAAGGAACATAGGTGTGATTTTAGTCTATAAAAGTCTCGTACGCCCTCCCCACTCTGCCCTAGAGTGGGAGAGGTCATTGGGTGATTTCCCATCAAAAAAAAATCTGAAAATAAATTTATTTCCGGAAACTGAGGTTTAGGGAGTATCATTTACAATTCAGGCCTTCAATCAATCATGAAAACTACCATCGCTGATTAACCCGACACAGGGTAAAATAAATTCGGCAGAAGTTCCCAAAGACGGATGGCGGGCCGATAGCTAACAAACACCATATAAAGCCCTCATCCATCGCGCCCATGGCCAATACACTCTCACTGTGATAAATTATTACAAACCCGGGTGAACATATCATCTACACCTACCTATAGCCACCACCGTAGTCAAGACTTCCTCAATACTTTCACTATGTTTTTTTACGTTTATTTTTTGTCAATATTTATTAATCTTTTTTAGTTTTTTTCTTTTTATATTTTGTTGATTGATTGATATGCTATGTATTGTACACCATAATTCAATTCAGTAGCAGTTTAAAATTGATACAATGTAACAATGGGCGGTCTTATCGCTAAAAGTGACAACTTTTTTACAGACAACCCTAGGAATGGATTTGACAGAGGAGAAAACATACACAGCTAATTCAGTTTTATTCAAAAATTATCTTGACATAATTCACTCTTCATTTTATTAAGTAAACTAGCTAACCAGGCAAAACGTAGTTTCACCATTTGATTTTGGGTTATCCTCATCACCTAGGGGAATATAAATAAATATATATTTATACAACCTTATTATTAGTATATGTGAAACCCGAAATACGTGTCTAGTATTTTTATGTAAAGAATCAATGTACAAATTTTCATAAAAAGTTATAAGGTTGTTGTGTTACCTTGTTGTTAACATTAACACATGGTCACCGAACCATCCGGGTGACTGAGGAGTTGTTTTACTCCCGCACCCAGCTGTGCTTAGCATAGCAGCATAGCATCAGCCTGATAATGTTCCTACTGCTGGAACTCAGGCCTCCACTCTAAGAAAGGGAATGGGCCGTAATCCACCTCGCGGACCCAGTGCGGGTTGGCGGATATCCCATGTCTTCGAATTTTTGGTTCTAGGACATGCCGGTTTCCTTCACCGTTTTGAGAGCAGTGGTGATGAAATAAATTACACAAATTAATGCGCCTGGCTAGGTTTGAACCCGCAAGCTACTACTTGGGGCCGTTACCACTCGGCCACCACTGCTCTCCCAGCTGTGCACTGGTGCCTAAAGCCCGCAATGGCCAGTCGTAACCTCTTTTGTACTTATTATTGGTGGTGTCCTTTGTAATTTTTTTGGGAAAATATATAACATGGTGTGAACATTATGTCAAAAACTATAGACAATTATTTATTACTATACTTTGTTTCTGAATCATATTTTGAACCTTATTATAGGACTCTTTCATAATTTTTGTACGAATTCTTTTGTTCAAACTCTAATTTGTTTGACACCAAAATTTGGGATAGCTGCAGAATAAAGAAGAATGCATAAACGAGTAGTTTCATTCCATCACTTTGTCAGCTATCCACAGCAACGTGCAACGTACCAGGATGCTTTGAAGAATTCCAATCGGAACGGACCCAATAGTTTCATCCGTTGTAAAATGTACGACACAGATTTATTTCTACGTTGGACCAACGTAATTGTGTCGCTTTTGTATCTTGAATGATGTGGAAAGGAGGATTGAACGATGTATTTTTTTTGAAGGTTTGTAGGTTATAAAATAACTTCTCTCGCTTTTAGGTGGAGCGTGAGGGAGTGTCAGACAATTACTGACTAAAACGGCCGCTGTTCTATCCGTGGGTTTTTGTGTTCCAGGGACGCTGTGACTCTTTTGAACAATGCAGCCCCAGTGAAAGATAATTGCGTGGAGTTCTAAAAGATAATTATACGCAGATAATTTTGAGGTGGCATATAACCCATGGGCTTGGTCCTTACTGGACGGTTGGTGTGCTAAGGACCCTTTTTTGTAAGTGGGAAAATCATCCAATGTCATCTCTCGCCCTTTGGCGGAGCGCGAAATAGTGTCAGACTTTTATTGACTAAAAAACTCGCTCCAGTTCCTTCGTTGCTTTTCATAACGAGGCCAAATCTTCCTTTCAGAAGCAGACCCTTGGCCCCAGTAGGCTTCGACCCTGTTCGGCCCCTATGGTTTGCTTACAACTTCCTAAGGTTTGCGTGGAACAATACGCGCCATCGACGACTTTGACTCGGTCCGAACGGTTACCGGACGGTCGAACGAAGAGCTACCGATTGCTTGTCGTCCACGAGCCTGCACTTACGGTGGCTGGAAATCAGGATCGGAATTCTGGTGGCGGCTGGGGCGTAAGCGCCTTTGCCTCACACTTGTAGGCTCCTCCTTTGCTAGCACTACTGCTTTGCAGGAGGCGACCGTCTGCCACTCTTCCTCGCTTCAGACCATGCCCTGTACCAAGGCCCGCCGATCGCTCCTACGAGGACATGGCGGTGCTCTGCCCAAGTAGATCACACCTCTACCGCGTGCTCCACCGCGTCTTCCGGGTAGTCCACACAGTGGTGACACCCGGGCGTCACTTCCGCACGAATCCGGTGACCGAACTGACCGCGTTGACCGAGAGGACGCCGTGAAATCTTTCTCCTCAAGTGCTAAGGACCCTGGAGGTCCATAGTTACCGGCGTAATATTTTTTAGCATAATGTTGTTTAATAATATATCTTTAGCCAATGGCCTAAACTCCGAACATAAAACAACACATACGCACCCTATCTACTATCAAACACCCACTATATCAAGTATCTATTTGAACATAAACCGTTTATCGCCGACGATAGCTCGGACAATGGCGACGGGGGACGTGAGCGGGGGTGCGGTGGGGTGTGCAGGGTTGAGGGGGCGCGGTTGACATCCGCTTCCGACGGAACCGGAAATGGCTGATATGTGACTTTGTTTTGCGCCGTTTGTTGAGCTTCCCTTATTTACCGTTAGTAATAGCTGTTAATATATTTTGAAATATCGTTAGATTTTTCTATAATATATGTATGACGTTATAGTCAGGATATGATGAATATTAGATACTTACATCTAATCTATATTGTTATAAGTAATGGTTGAAATTGGAAGTAGTTGCTGAAACATACAAGAAGTATTGTACGAAGTTAACTTTTTTTGTTATTTCGTTCTTGATTACAGATAGAGGGTAAAGTTAATAATGATGATAATAATGTTCATAATGTTGACGTGATAAAATTGTGTCGGATAGGAGTTGGATTAAATTAATTAAGTTATCTTCTCGTTTTTGACATATTGCCAATGGACATAAAAAGAGAAAATTTTGCCCAACAGTTCCACAGTAGCCGCCAAAACAAAAAAAAAACTTCTCAAATATCTGCTCGACCATGATATGGCTACCTGAACAGCTTTGTTTGTCACGTGAAAATTACGTTAAGTATAGGTGATTGGACTCTAAAAGAAGCGGAGCATATTTTGCTAGTAGACTTCAAAATGGCTTCAAATTACAAATAGTCAATATAGTTATGGCAAACAAAAATAACTCAAACTAATAAAAAAACTCTACAACTCATAACCTAAACAAATTGAATTTGTTCAAATATTCGTATTTGAACAAACCAATAATATTCGTACGTATTTAAAAGATAATAGGATTGACTGACCTAGCTATAATTTGTTCAAACTAATAATTTTATTATTTAACAGTCAGCTTTATTAATACCGCAGACTCATTAAGCATTAGGCTATTTAATTTATCAAACGTTTCAGTTATTTATTATTTTAGATATAAAAATAATTAAAATGGTAAAAAATATAAATATTATAATTTTGTAATAGATTTCACTATCATTAAAAAAGGTTGACCTCATTTATTTAAGTCAAACGCTAATTATTTATTATTTTAATATTTATTTTTAAATCATGCAAGAAAATTAAGGTTACCGACATAATCCAAAGAATACGCTTATGCAGAGCACCGCCTTGTCCTCGTGGGGGCGATCAGTGACGACGACCTGCTGCACCGGTCCCTGGTTTAGGCCATGGTCTGGAGCGAATTGGTCACCTCATGCAGCAATGTTAGCGAAAGATATGGCAGCACGCGTATCTAATGATAATTTCCCACCTTGAAAAAAAATCCGATGCAGTGAAGCGGTAGGCAAAGCATATTGTATATCAGAATGACCAAGTATCGGAAGATGCAGGGCTTGGCGAAGACAGCGGAAAACACCTGGATGCAAAACGCACAGGACTAGTCGATGTGGCGACACTTAGGAGAGGCCTATATTCAGCAGTGGACGTCTCTCGGCTGAATGTTTTTTTTTTATTTATTGTGGAAAAACAAACAAATGTATAATAATATGTATTAAATGAATGATGATGATAATATAAACAAGGGCAGCGACGAAATCTTTTTGCCATAGTTGGACCCAGTTTTTGGTCAAAGTGATAAACTTACTTATTGTGTGCTTCGTTAACTAATTTTATGTTTTGTATGTGCGAGTATATAAATACAAAACTTTTGTGACAAAGATACATGTCTTACAAATATACATATTGCTTAGCGTTATAATTACAAGATATTCAATTGTTTTTGTAATTCATACTTTTTTTATGGTAGGTAAAATCCAATCCATCCAATGACAAATCCCGCCCTTGGGTGGGGCGGGAAATAGTGTCAGACTCTTACTGACTAAAAACCTACCCTGTTCCATTTATTGCCTTCGTAGCCCCAGTAGGCTTCAGCCCTGCTGGCCCCTACAGTTTGCTGACAACTCCTTGAGGCGCGCGGGAACAGTGCGCGCCGTAGACGACTCGAGCTCGGACCGGTCTGTTACCGGACGGACAGACAGCGAGCTACCCATTGCCCGCCGTCCGCAAGCCCGCGCCTACGGTCGCCGGAAATCGGTATCGGAATCCCGGCGGCGGCGGCGACGTGTGCGCCATTGCCTGATGCGGTCGGCCTCCTCCTTTGCTAGCATTACTGCTTCGCAGAAGGAGGCGACCGCCTGCCATTCCTCCTTGCTCCGGAGCATGGCTTGAACCAAGCCCCTGCACGAGAGATCGCTGCCGATCGCCTATAATATAACCTTCATAACGGCATATTTATTTGATGTTTTAAAATTTTTTTTTTGAAATTAACAGAAACAATAATAAGAGTCGAAGCGGTAAAAAAATATACACTTCTTTTTTAATTATTACAAATTAAACTTTTGAAATGAAACAATCATTTACTGGAAGCCAGGTAGTCAATTATGACGTGTGTTTAAGAATGGTAATTTTGATTGGGCTATGCTTGGGGTTTTCTTGCGTGATCGCATCGGGAATGAGGATATCCGCAAGAGAACCGACATAGCCCGAAGGTCGCCGACATAGCCCGAAGAATCGCTAAACTAAATTGGCAGTGGTTAGGGCATATTGTTCGTAGAATGGATGGCAGATGAGGCCGAAAGGTTCTAGAGTGGTGAGCGCGCACCGGAAAATGTAGTGTTGGAAGGCCTCCCACAAGGTAGACCGATGACCTGGTGAGAGTTGCGGGAATGCGGTGGATGCGAGCCGCACTGGACCGATCGTTGTGGTGGCACTTGGAGCCAACAGTGGACGTCTGTGGCTGCAATAATGATGAAGATGATGATGATTTTCATTACGTGTAACAGTGAAGCTCGTACTGCGTTAGTTTCATTATGTATTTGCAAATTACACCGATTTGCATTTGAAGTCTGAGAATGGCATTTTACATGTATCTTTTATTTATTTATTTTATTTATTTATTTAATACAGCTTGGAGGACTTACAGCTTATAAAAAAAAACTTATTAAAAAGAAAAACAATGATAGATGACATTTAGCCAATTACAAGTCCTCACGTGTAGTGGCAGAATTAAAATTGAGAAGTGAGCATAAACAGACTTTGACACAATGAACTTGTTAAAAGGTTAAAATTAAATACACAAATACACAAAATCAAAATTAATTAGTTAAAAACATATTACAGAAAGATAGGGAAGCAATTAGGTAACTTGAAAAATCTGAGGCCTATGCGTCTTCTGACTGACGTCACACTAGTCATAAAGGGGTCCAAGTCATGCTGTTTACATATATTATTGAACTGTCTACTTGCTCGTATAATAAAACTATTGTGTCTATAATTTGTTGATGCTAGAGGTACACGTAAGGGTGGATTATAGCGGAATGTTTTTTGCGGCACATTAAAATAAAATTTAGATAGAAGTTCAGGGCTGTTAATATTGTTATTGAAGATTTTTAAAACATACAAAAAGTCAGCAATGTCAAGTCGATCTTCGAGAGGCAATAAATGGAATTTTTTACAGAGCCGAAGATAATCGATGGAGTGATAAGGAATTTTCTGATGAAAACATAGATATTTAATGAAACACCTTTGGATGTTTTCAATGCGATCGATATACTTATGATAACGCGGGTTCCATATTTGTGTACTCTCTATCTTGATGAACGCCTAAGTCTTCTCTTCTTAATCTTTAATGACAATAACGTTTATTTTTATAAGACCAAATCTTATGTCATTTGGGAAAATGAAAATAAATCAATGTGTTGCCCTGTGAACAAAGTGGTTTAATTTCTTTTTCCTTTGCTATAACCGGTATAAACCACGTCTATTTAACAGTTTACTATGCAGTACATACTACTAGTTTAACTACAGGTTGTTTTTGTTTAGTTATTAATTAATTAATTATCTACTACCCAGAAGCAAAACTCCTACACCACGCCAACGCAGCCATGTTTCAAACTAATTAACTATCATAGTATGTACCTGTGGCCGGCTAATGATCAGCTTAGTTTTTTAACGATGAGAAAAAATTGCAATTATTGTTATAAATCATTTTAAATTGTGCAACTTTTTTTTGTGAATAGGCTCGTGTTTGACCACTATCTCAACGGATGAAGCACGCTTGCCTAGAAGTAACCAATTCACTCATGATGTACGGACTTTTTTTTTTTGGTGGTGGGTAAAATCATCCTATGACATCTCCCGCCCTGGGGCGGAGCGGGAGATAGTGTCAGACTCTTACTGACTAAAAACCCACCCCGTTCCTTCGTAGCCTTAGATACCAGGGCCGGGCTTTCTTTTCGGAAGCAAACCCTTGGCCCCAGTAGGCTTCGACCCTGCCTACCTGCAGCTAGCAGGCTGGGTCTCTAAGGTTTGCTGACAACTCCTTGAGGCGCGCGGGAACAGTGCGCGCCGTTGACGACCTGGGCTTGGTCCAGATAATTACCAGACGGTCAGATAGCGAGCTACCCATAGCTCGCCGTTCGCAAGCCCGCGCCTAATGACGTACGGACTTCTAGGTTGTACTTCATTAATTTTTCTGGCTTAGCTCTACAATTCTTCAAATAAACGTATTTTCTCTTTGTTGTTTTTTTAATGCCGTCTGTCCTAGAACACGCAGCAATAGGCTTATGATGTTTTTTTTTTTTAATGGATGGAAAATTTAATTGGATGATTTTACCTAATCATCCAATTAAATCCCGCGCCCTAGGGCCGAGCGGGAGATAGTGTCAGACTCTGACTAAAAACTTACCCCGTTCTTTCGTTGCCTTTCATACAGGGGCCAAGCCTTTTTTTCAGAAGCAAGCGAAGAAGATGAAGCGACACCAAAATAACAACAAACACCCCAACACTTTTATCTGCTACTTACAAACATTTTCAAAAGCACTGCTTGCTTTCTTATCATCTTAAAACATAAACAAAACACTGTCATCACTAAATGCCCATAAATTACTTCCCATAAACAGTAAATTGAATACTTGACGTACATAAATTATCGCGACATTCCCGTGACGACAAACCTACATAGTTACACTAAGTCTATTGTAATAAATCAACCTGTATTATCTCTATAAAACTGTCTATAGGTACATATATTTTAAACTTGTCTGACTTGAGGATCGGGTGGGGTTTTAATGAGAGCAAGAACACGGTTATAACTTATAGAATAAACTGAATATCACAGAAGATTGAGCTACATAGTCTATATATACTTTGACTGGCGTGTTGGTCGAGTGGATAGTGGCCCTAAATTCTATGCCGTAGGTTCGATTTACACCCAAGACAAATGTTTGTGTGATGAGCACGATTATATGTTCTGTATCGGGGCGTAATTTGTCTATAACTAGCTGATCCAGCGAACTTCGTATCACCTCAAAATCTATGAATATTGTGATAACGGATACTTTTTGTCGTGATTTTTTCCATATTTTCTCACCATTCAAACCATTCCTGGATCATCACAAATATTTCAAGACTAAAATTGGCTTAAGACTAGCTGAGCCGGCAAACTTCGTACCGGCTAATAGTCGATTGGTTTTTCGTGAAATTTTCCACATATTATCACCATTTAAACCTTTCGTTTTGCCTTGCGTTCCAGGAGAGTTTCCATTACGGAAACAAACCCACGGCTTCAGTAGGGTTCGGCCCGACTGGGACACACGCGGTTTTGCTGACATATCTTTGAGGCGCGCGTGGAATATTACGCGCCGTTGGGGACTTCGGCTTGATCCAGATTGGACTTGGTCGGTTACCAGACGACCCAACAGCGAGCTACCTAGTGCTCGTCAGCCGTAAGCCTACATTTACGGCGGCTAGAAGTCAGGGTCGGGATCCTGGTGACTAGGGCGTGAGGAAGTCTGAGATGCAAACCTGACAAAAAGAAATATTTCCCGCTATCACTGCAGCCACATATTGAAAACCACTCTCATCCCGCTCACGTCCACGTACTAAGATAGAACGCAATATAACTTGCAACAGAACGAATCTATTCAGATTAGTTCTAACAATAGAAAATCGAGTTCTTTGCTTCTACAGTTCTACACTTTATGGATGCCACATGAAGGTACAGTTGCATCAACCACACTTCTGCCAATAGTAACAATTTGACAGCGCCTCTATGTCGAAGTAGTTCGGGTGGTATTCGTGTGTTTCCACTGATATGCGGTTGACTGTTCATCAGTACGTGAGGAGGCTTGTAAACTCTTTAGTTGGGCTAAATGGACTTTTTATTGGCTTTCATATAGGGAATGAAGTCATTTAAGCCGAGTGACAGAACGTGTGATTGCAAAGCGTTGGGACCTAGGCTCGATCTCTAGGTTAGAGAAACTAGCGCAGTGCCAGGATTTATGGTCATGATATACTAGGTTCGTTTTAAATTAATGTAAAAATGTGGCTGTTTTTATCACTATTTCCTCCTTCAAGAAATACATAATTATCCAATCACGCCCAAGCAGTAATGCTAGCAAAGGAGGCGGCAACGGCTCTCACTCCCCAGCCGCTGGGATCCAGATATCGATTTTCGCCCACCATAGGCGAGGGCTTGCGGACGGTGAGCAATGGGTAGCTTGCCGTCCGACCATCCAGTAACCGACCGGACTGATTCCGAGTTGTTGACAGCACGTAGTTTTCCACTCACGCCTTAAAAAGATTGCAGCAAAACGTAGGGACTAAGCAGGGCCGTAGCCTAGTGGAGCCATGGGTCGACTTCTGAAAGGGTTACTCGTAGTCCTAGAATGCAAAAGGCTAATGAAAGAATATAGGTATGGCTTTAGTCATTAAAACTCTAACATACTCAAGCGCTCCACCCTAGAGCGGCGAAGTCAGTAGATGATTACTCTTCTTAAAAAACATATTTAAATGAGACTGCAGTGCTGCCGCCACGCTGTTTTGTTATTCCATATAAATAAAAAATGCGACGGCACTGCTACTGCCGCGCTACACCCGCGCTACACCTGCGCGTATTTTCATCATCATCATCATCATCATCAGCCTTTTAATGTTTCCACTGCTGGGACACAGGCCTCCTCTCTAAGAGAGGGAATGGGCCGTAATCCACCACGCGGGCCCAGTGCGGCTTGGTGAATGTCACATGTCTTCGAATATGTGCGAATGCGCGTATTTTATTTATATGAAATAACAAAGCTCTCAGCAGAACAGATGGCCGTTGGGGCTGAAAGGTTCTGGCGTGGCGGCCGCGTACTGGAAGACGCCTTTGCCCAGGAATGGGACAGAACAGATTAACAAAACAAAATGAAAAACCAAGCCACGCGACGTCGAGCGGCCCTTTGCGGCTAATTTGAGGGCGCCCAAGTGGCTGCGTTCACAAATATGTATACACATACACCCGATACCAAGACCCGGAACAACCGCAACATGTGTGGGTAATACAAAGTTTTTATTCCGAACGAAAATCGAACCCGTGGCACGAAGTGCTACTAGCCACTCACTTAACCATCAAGCCAACTGTATCGATAAATGTAAAAGTTTATTCCATCTATCTACGACGTGAATCTTAAAATTCTGTGTGGGCCGACTAATAGAGCGTTGGAGCAATCTCTCAGCTACCACGACAGTAAATAACGCCTTTCGATATATTTTGTTTGTTTGATAAATCGTTTCACAGCAAGTTTAGTAACCTGAATATTTCCACCGGTAAAATAGTGCGCTGTGTAACGAAGTAGAGAAATGTGGTAAAGATAAAGTGTGTCAAAAATAAAACAAAGCAAGAGCATAACAATAAATTTGTAAACACCATGTAAGTTTTTTCCTAAGGGATAAAGCAGAAAAGCATTATTGACACACTTATATTTTGCCAGTTTCATTAAAATCCCATGCTCATAATCGGTCAAAATATGGCGGTTCCTACAGAAATGTTTTAAATGTACATTTTAAACCTTTAAACTTTTCGAGGTAACAACTATTTACCTATTTATTTATATATACTTTATTGTACACCAATTTGATTCACAGTTTGAGCTTATTGGGCTTTGGCTTGTTTGGCTTTGGCTTATTTTATTTAATGAAACTTTATGCAAATAACACACTAACAGCGGTTTTATTGCCTTGGCACTAGTCGACTTTAGGATGGTGCAGAAACTAACATGGTAGGTGCAACCTAATAAATAGACAAACAGAAAAGAAATAAATACATACTTAACACGTGTTTAAAATAAGCAATGTTATTGTGAAAAACAAAACCAACCAATCAGTGCTATGATCAATCTGCCAACTTCCCGCGAATGTGTTCACGTGCCTTCCTTACTAGCTACCTTAGAGGAAAATCGGCTGGTCGCGATCCTGACATTCGAAGAGAGCAATGCGCTCTCTTTGAATGTCCAAAGTGATATAGCCTGGACAAAAAAGGAGGAGTGGATAAGCCCAGAGCGGTTACCTATCCTTGCTAGACCTCAACGGTTTTGCTGTCGAAATCTCTTGTCCTTATCTCTCACGCGACGTTGATGACTCCTTTATTATAAAACCCTAAGGCTTTACTTTGACACCGCAATCGTATTCTTCGGACTTCCTGTTCATCAGTAGTGCTTGAGACCATGAGATACTGAAGGCAGTTCACGGACTATTATTAGACTGCAAAACTTATTTCTTTCCGTCTTTCTTTCCTACCAGAACTTAAGCCTCTTCTATATGTGAGAGAATGGGTTGTAATCTACCACGTGAGTCCAGTGCAGGTTGGTTTATACATGGTGCAGTTGATTAACTATTTCAACTTTAGGGCTAGTCATCGTAGCCAGCGATATCATCGCCTTTTTCAATTGCCTACATCCACATTAAATATCACCTCCAATAGTCCTCTAACACGCATGGCATTGCTATATAATGAAAGGTCCAATTTGAAGGATTACCCTATTGATGTTTTCTCAATGAGTTTCATTTCATACAGACGCTGCCTATATAAGCAATGCGAACAATGTTCGTTTATATAGTTTTGTTTATTTTGCTTTTGTAGTGTTCCGAATTTCGTTTTACTGGACACACTTTTTATTGTTTCTATTTGTCTCTAACAATCATTATGTCAATGTCATGCATACCTGTTATTTGCATGGTTACTGTAATGACGTTTATAGATGTAATTTTATCAGAATTAAAAGTGACTGTGCTGTTGGAGTGCTTATTGTAAATAAATAAATAAACAAATATCACATGTCTTCGAATTTTGTGTTCTAGGATATTCAAATTTCTTTAAAATGTTTTTCTTCACTGTTCTGATAGCAATGGTCGTGAAATAAATTACACAAAATAAAATGCCGGCCTAGGTTTGAACACACGACGTATTCTCATAAGTTATGGCCATTACCACTACACCACTACTGATCTCACTAAGCCACCCCGGGTGTCGCCACTGTGCGGAACACCCGGAGGACACGGTGGAGCATACTGTTGAGGTGTGCCCCGCCTGGGCGGAGCATCGCCGTGTCCTCGTGGGGGCGATCGGCGGCAGCGATCTTTCTCGCCGGGCCTTGGTTCAGGCCATGGTCCGTAGTGAGGAGGGATGGCAGGTGGTCACCTCCTTCTGCGAAGCAGTAATGCTAGCAAAGGAGGAGGCCGACCGCATCAGGCAGAGGCAACGGGGCGCTCGCCCCAGCCGCCGCCGGGATCCCGATCCCGATTTCCGGCAACCGTAGGCACGGGCTTGCGGACGGCGTGCAATGGGTAGCACGCAGTCCGATCGTCCGGTAACCCACCGGACCGAGCCCAAGTCGTCGACGGCGGGTTCTGTTCCCGCGCGCCTCAAGGAGCTGTCAGCAAACCGTAGAGGCCCAGCCTGCTAGCTGCAGGCAGGCAGGGTCGAAGCCTGCTGGGGTCAAGGGCCGTTTTCTGAGAGGAAGGCTCAGCCCCGGCACTATAGGCAACGAAAGAACGGGGTAGGTTTTTAGTCAGTAAGAGTCTGACACTACTTCCCGCTCCGCCCAAGGGCGGGATTTGTCATTGGATGATTATACGAGTACCTACCATAAAAAAAAAACTCGCTAAGCCACCACTACTTTTTATTTGATGTGTTAAAACGCTGCTAAATGTACTGCTACTTGAAAGTACCTAAACTAAATTCCATTTATTTTGTGATTATTTCTACCTAGGTATTTGTCTTACAAAAACAATGGAGGAATTTATTTACGAAGTAAGTCTTCTACTCTAAATATTAACAGTTAATATTTACGGTGTAATGTTGACAAAGACTTTGCACGTGTACTCGTAATAATCATAACTGTGTCAGTCTATTTTCGCAAACAAAGGTTTTAGAGCAAAACAATTTCAGAAATTCATACGCAAAAACTGTTAAATAGAATAACGTTTTCATGGAGCTATTTATAAGGGTATTCGTGAAGTTTTCGCATAGCTTGAACTAGAATATATGCCGAGTTAATTATTAAATGAGATTAAAATAGTTGTGTAACCGGCTAACCGCAGGCTGTTCGTAATGTAAGCTTTTTAATTATCCCTTTAGAGGCAAAACCGTGTGTTTTCTCGGAAAAGAGTTGATCACCCATTCGGAGAAGTGTGTAAATAGCTCATGGCGATATTGTCTGAAGATTTTATAGGTGTTAAACATACACTGATACGACTTATATTACTTAAAAGTCTAGTCAACGGAAATGGAAAGAGTTTCTCCAAAATTGTACCTATATTGGTGTAAAATAAATTTTATTCTATTCTATCTGTTTATTTCGATTTTGAAAGATAATATATGTTAGTGGCTAATTGTAAAATTCACAAAATAATAAGCCCAGTACTATAATAAATGAATGAATGAATTAATTCTTTACTTATTTGTAAAAAAATCATTCCGAAAAAAAAATCCATTTATAATAATTAAAAACCTGGCATGTGAAAGTCGGATTCGTACACTGAGGTTTCCGTACGAACTTACCTTTGAAAACTGTTCAATTTCCGAATCGAGTCTCAAGGCTGATTTCATCATTCAATATAAAAACTCTCCGTTTGGCGCAGGTGCTGACCGAACACGGCAAGTTCGGTCCGTACCTGTACAAGATTCGTGCGGAGACGACGCCCGGGTGTCGCCACTGTGCGGACCGCCCGGTGGACACGGTGGAGCACACAGTCGAGGTGTGCCCCGCTTGGGAAGAGCATCGCCATGTCCTCGTGGGGGCGATCGGCGGCGATCTCTCGCGCCGGGGCTTGGTTCAAGCCATGCTCCGGAGCGAGGAGGAGTGGCAGGCGGTCGCCTCCTTTTGCGAAGCAGTAATGCTAGTAAAGGAGGAGGCCGACCGCATTAGGCAAAGGCGCACACGCCGCCGCCGCCGCCGGGTTTCCGATCCCAATTTCCGGCCACCGTAGGCGCGGGCTCGCGGACGGTGGGCAATGGGTAGCTCGCTGTCCGTCCGTCCGGTAACAGACCGGTCCGAGCTCAGGTCGTCTACGGCGCGCACCGTTCCCGCGCGCCTCAAGGAGTTGTCAGCAAACTGTAGGGGTCCAGCAGGGCCGAAGCCTACTGGGGCCAAAGGTTATGTGAGACTGTCACCAAAGGCCCCAGGATAAAGGCAAGGAATGGAAAGGTAGGTTTTTAGTCAGTAAAAGTCTGACACTATTTCCCGCCCCACCCAAGGGCGGGATTTGTCATTGGATGATTTTACCTACGTTAAAAAAAAAAAAAAATATAGAAACTCAGTTCAACTAAACTGAGTTCAGCGTAATCTAGTTTAAAGACCCGTGTCGTAAACATGGGCGACAACAAAAGAATTGAAACTGAGTTTAACGTAAACTAGGTTCAATTCATCGCGGTGAAACGCAAAATGAAGCTATAATCTCGATTAGGCGCTCAAACTGCGTTTTGTTTTATATAATCGCGATTAGTTTATTGGTGAATTTGGCCCTTAAAGATTCTAACGAATCGCAAAACTAAAAATTTACAGATTTTGGATTTTTTCCTCTACTTGTGCTATGAAACCTTGCTTCATATTTGGTCAACGGGAACTACTCTATGAATTTTGATTCCCTTGAGAATGTCCAAATATACGTTTTTTGCAACATAAACGGCCGTATCTTTTTTACCCGACTACGGCAAAGCCAAAGGAGCGTTATGATTTTGACTGGCTATATATGTATGTAAATTACATCGGTCTTACAACCAATTACAGTAACTAAACAAAAAGAAAAAAAAAAGGGAAAATATAACAAAATACAAAAATGTAACGAGATATGTGTTCTTATACTCATACATCAATCCCTCTCACAGTACTTCTGACATGCCAATAAAATCGTCTTCCATTCATCCGCAAACAGATCGCTAGTTGGGTTGGAGTCCAAGAGACCATTTAGTGCATATGAGTATGATTATCTGTTCCCTCATAGTAGCCCCTAATCTACTTATCAGAACTCGACATATGAGGTATCGTTAGAATTTTCTTAATTGTCCGCTGAACATAGGCTAAGTAACATGTCACAAAACTCTATGTAGCGCCCTCTAGCGGTCAAAAAGTGATGTGTTAAAAATAAAAATGAGATAAATATACCGTATTTGATATCATTAGAAAGGGCTTACTTTGTACATTTCCAAAATATTATTCAAATTTAAACTGACGCCCTCTAGCGGACAAAAAGTCATTTATTAAAAAAAAAATTAAGATAAATACACCGTGTTTGATACCATTTGAAAGGGCTTCACTTTTACTTATCAAAAAAAAAATATCATCAAAATTCAATCTGGCGCCCTCTAGTGGACAAAAAGTATTGTGTTAAAAAACATAAGATAAATACGTCGTGTTTAGAATCATTTGAAAGGGATTCACTTGTACATTTCCAAAATATTGTTAAAATTTAAAGTGACGCCCTCTAGCGGACAAAAAGTAATGTGTTAAAAAAAGTATAAATAAACCGTGTTTGTTTTCGTTAACGTACAAGTTTGGATTTTTCACAGCTTCAAGAGACCGCAGACCATATATGGTTTTAAATTCACTCACACACACACACACGCACACACACACGCTCACATTCACGCTTTTCCCAGATAAAGGGTCTTGACAGACAGACAGACAGACGGACTACAAAGTGATCCTATAAGGTTCCGTTTTTCCTTTTGAAGTACGGAATCACAAAAATTCACAATACAAAAACAAATTATAGCAATTTGTTTTTGTAATGCAATAATAATTCATAAAAAATGAAGTTTTGTAAACCAATCCTATACTGTACGTTGACTACTGTACTGTACTGTACTGTATGTTGACTGGCCTGTTGGTCTAGTGGTTAGCGGCCCTGACTACTATGCCGGAGGTCGTGGGTTCGATTCCCACCCAGGACAAATAATTGTGTGATGAGCACGATCATTTGTCCTGTGTCTGGGTGTTATTTATCTATGATATGTATGTATTTAGAAATATATAAGTATGTTTATCAGCTGTCTGGTACCCATAACACAAGTTCTGCTTAGCTTGGGACTAGACGGTGTTGTGTGATAGTTGTGGAAATATATTATATTATTATTATTATATTATATTATTACTGTACGTAACTGAGGGCCTTCAGAGATCATTTTTAGGATTCTGTTAACACAACTACTAATTCGAGAGGCTCATGTTAGACGAAAATGTGATGTGATAAACATGAACACATTATGAGACTTCTTTATCATTATTGATAGTAACGCGTTAGACCTCTACTTAATCAAATGGTTAGCAACGATTTAGTTAACGTCAAAGCATGCTTGTATAGGAAGTATTCTATTCACTCTTGATTTAAATACCCCCAACTTACAGTTACCAGAAATCACACACTCCATCAGAGAATTTGATTCCTTAGAGTGGTTTCGCAATACGTTCGATCCGAATCCGATCCGACAAAGATCCGCTCTTTTGTACAAATCCGGTGCAGAAGCCTCCCAAACTTACCATGTTTAGTAAGAACCTGCTCCATGAGGAAGGTGAGGACGCTGTAGGGTCTCTCCAGCCATTCCTCAAAGAGTGGACTTAGCGCCATAATTATGGCGTGCCCAGCACTGGGTTGCGACAGTCGCTGTCGCCATTTCACCATGAGATCCCGCTGGAACTCTGTCCACCATGCTGCGACTTGTCACGGCAGCGGAGTTTCACCCTGGCGATGCATCTTCACGTGCAAATCGTGCATGCATGCAAGGACTGTTGCCTCCAGATCCCATGGTGGCAGGCCAGCAAGAAGGCTCGCGGCTTCGCAGGAACCGTGTGGCATCCCCGCATCATCCGTATTGCCATGATCCTCTGGCATGAGTTCAGCTGGGCCTTCGTTTGCTTTCGCAGTGATGGTGCCCACACCGGCGTAACTCCATGGGCCGAACGATGTCTGCGTAGTGCGTCTGGTAGGAGGCATCTGGACTCCCTAGATTCAGAAGGAGCCGCCTGAGGACAACCCTAGGCCGATTCTGTTTGGGAACTAGACGTCGAAATTTGCTCCTTGAAATTCCACGGGCTGTCGGAGACGAGTCCCAGGTACTTTATTGTCAACCCGACGCTGATGTGAACTCCTCCTTACAGTTAATTGGGAACTCTGTGGTGGCGCGTTCCGAGGGCCGTGAAAACAAATGGCTTCGGACTTGTGTAGCTCGGTGTTGGTGATTTTGGGTCAATAATCTTTGATACAAGTTGCTTTTAAAAACTGACTAAGTGTGAGTCGGACACGCGCACGAGGGGTTTCGTATCGTCTGTAGCAAAAAAAAAAAACGCAGAAATGGTGTTTGTTGTATTGAAGGCCAACGTAAATATTTATTTTATTCTGATTATGTATTTTTTGTTGTAGTGGAAATAGAAATACATCATCTATCAACATTTCAACTGTCTAGCTATCACGGTTCATGAGATATAGCTGGTGACAAACGGACAGACGGACAGCAGAGTCTTAGTAATAGGGTCCCGTTTTATCCTGCGGGTACGGAACCCTAAAAACAGGCAGAGAATTCCTTCATATATCATTTTTAACTTAAGAAATACTTATGAAAAAATGCCTGCGACAACATCTAAAATTTAAAATCGTAGCAGTGAAAGTCGACAAGCCCGCGTTGAAGCGAACAAAGCCGTGATTTAAAGCGCTTTGCGCTGCACCAACAATTTACGAAGTAAAAACCTTAAGCCGCTTTATTGCGTTAGAACTTGATGCACGGTTTAGAAGACAGTGACATCGCCTTTATGTCGTAGTTGTAAGTACGATTTTTGTACGTCAAAAGTTTTACCCCTGAAGAGTGGACCTGCAGGCACGGTGCCGTGAGATGTCACGGCATGTCCATCGTCCATATCAAGACAAAAACTGAACGATGCTTGTTGTCTTGTGCCCACGGTGCACCGTACTCTGCACCGAACTGAGGCACGACTTCGTGACGTCTTACGGCACCATGCCGCGGCACAACGGCGTCTCACGGTGGCAGCGTCGTGCCGTTGCACGATGGCGGTGCCGAGCCGTAGACCTATGTCCACGTCCATAGGGAAAAACTTTTCAACTTGCGATGATTGACCACTTATTTTTGATAGTAGTGTTACGAGTATTAATAGCTACAGCGTAACCCAAAGACAAGTAGGCACGTATGTAAGTCAAATAGGCAGTTGCTTCACGTAAAATATTGGTATTCAGCTGCTTTCGGTTAGATTGGAAATCAACCCCAAAAGTTAGGATTCAGGCGGAAGAAATGCCCGTGTGTCACCATTGTGTGGACCACCCGAAAGATACGGTGGAGGTGTGCCTCCCTTGGGCAGAGCACCGCGATATTCTCGTGGAAGCCATCGGTGGCAACGACCTATCGCGCCGGGACCTTGTCCAGACTACGGTCTGTAGATGTAGATGTGTAGATGTTATTGGATGATTGTTTTTTTTTTTTGGAGAATAGACGAAGCAGATTGATTGCCCACTAATTTTAATTCACATTTCATATTTAATGTTGTTGATCCGGAGAATTTGTATGTAAAAATCCAAATAAATGTACAACATGTATCGTTAATTAGTGGTGAGTTATTATCGTGTCCGAGGAATATGCATTAAAATTAATTACGAAATTCAGTCAAATGATTCTGCTTAAAGCTGCATGACAGTTATTGTCTATTTATTGGCCAATTTAAAGTGATTGAAACGAGTGTAGAATTATGGAGCTAAAAATGGTGCAATGTATAAAAATAAAAGTCAAAGCGTGAATCCCTTTTGTCTCGTAACTTTAAATCTTTTAAAAGCAAAATGTTTTTTTTTGTATTTGTTTTCGTAAAATGTTGTTTTTTTTTTGTTTAATCAATAAAGCAACAACTAAACCCAGCAAAAAGCTTTCTCATTACCGTTCATGTACTTCCGACATAATAAACATCTTTAGTTACAAAAAAAAAACGAGAAAAACAATAGTAATTTTATAAGCATTTTCAAGAATTCTAAACTTAAACTTCCACTTATTTTGAAGAAGACTCTCGCCTCCCAAATTAAGAATTTCCGATCGAAAATTCCAAAAGCTCGAATTTCTTAATTATTTTGTGAAATCCATTTATAAATGAGTTCAATTAATGCCGTTGTATTTTAAACTGTTTATTTCGGTTGCTATAACGGTACGGTAACCGAAATAAACAGTTTTAACAATTAACAGAGACGTAACGAGTTCCTGCGGTCTGCGTAGCGTTAGATGAACTGTGAGAGATTTAATTAATATATGTTGTGGGGCGTATGGGATGTGGGCGCAATGAGTTCGGGGGTTGGTTGAAAGTACACACCATAAAATCTCTGTTGTTTAGTACACTTTATATTCGTGTTCACCCCCTAATAGAACCAATCGATAGTTTGTCATCATGCAAATAAAGTATACAGATAACTCAGTTACCAATATATCGCTTCAAATGGTCTGGAGGTTTGGAATCTAGACCATCTGAGTTGTGAAAAGTCTAGAAAATGAATAAAGTGACATTCTAGAATGAACAAAAAAACAGTCGAAAAATCAAAATGGGCGCCAGGGATTGATCATGCTCGTCTTATCATAATAATCATTTAATTCTGATTCATCTGATGACTAAATCTATAAAAAAAACATTTGTTTGCTATTAATGTAGGTATATCTGAAGAGTCATTTTGCCTTATGGCAGCGGTAGCGTATTTCCTGATTGTTATTTGAGTGATACGAAGGAAAAGGAGGTCAGTGATAGCATGACTGCTGACAATGTAGAACAGAAGATAAAACGTATTGCACCGACCCCCAATAAAATGAGAAAAAGGCAGGAAGACGATAGGTCTCTTAAGGGTATTACATTGCTCAATGACCTTGAACAATTTACCTCTACTCTAGTAGAGAAGAATTGACCTCTACATAGGCATTGCAGGGGGTGCTGCGCGCGGGGTTAGTACTGATTCGAGTTTTTTCTTGATTACTTATCGATATTCAACGAAATTAGAAAAAAAATCAATACAAGTTATTCAATTTATCGTAACATATATTTTGATATAAATTCAATGTATAAATATAGAGCCGTTTTCGAGAAAATATGGAATTAATGTTCAAAAAAGGCCTATTTACCAGATTTTTTTTCTAGAGTTAGCATATTTTTTTGAGAAACGTAATCAATACAATTTATTAGTCCTTAAGTATCCCCTTCATTTTTTATATGGTAATCGTACATAAGGAATAATCTATAAACTTCAATCAACCTAGGTGTTTTTTTGGATTTGGGCGATGTAATCCCCTTAATTCCCGTTTTTTTTTTAAGTTTGCCTGAGACGTACAACTAAAAAGTGTAAATAAAAAACTTTTTTTTATAAAAAACTGGTTGTATTTTTTCGTAAAAAATCTTTTCACAAAAAAAAAAATACAACCGACTTCAATGTAAAAAAAAACGAGTAAGTGCAAAACAACGATAATTTCGGAAGTCGGTGTTAAATAACTAAGAGCCCAAACTATTATAGAAACACTGACTTCGAAATTAAAATTATTTTGCACTTTTTTTGTTTTTTTTTTTTACATTAAAGTCAGTTGTATATTGTTTTTTTTTTGTAAAAGTTTTGTTTCATAAAACATACAGGTTTTACATAAAAACAATTTGAGTCAGCTTTGGTAGAAACACAATTCAATACAAATATAGGGACTGTGATGATGTACACAATAAGGGAAAACTTCCTCTCAAACTAGGGTGCAGATTATTATAATATTGTAGGGTAGAGATTTAGCTTAAAATGGAAACCACCTGAAATGAATGATGTGCATCAAGCATCCTTGCTTAGAAGTAACCTATTCATTTTTTACTTAAAGACCCTTAGGTTGTAGCTATCAGGAAGCACATACTCTGGCAGGGAATCCCACTCCTTAGCGGTACGCACAAAGAAGCACTGAGCATTATCTAGCTCATGAGCCAACTACATTATTACTAAAACCTTCATAAGCCTTCAAGTTTTAACGATAATCCTCGACGTATAGTGAAACAAAACGTGAAGTGAAAAGCTCGTAAAACGTTAAAGTTTAAGGTTTAATCAGTTGTGTGTCGTCTGTAACACACCATTAAAGCTGCTCTATTTCTCATTGTGAGTTAAGGGGTGGTTCTGCTGAACACGATTTTGTATTGCGACTAATTAGTATCGATGATGATCACGATTGGGAAGTGCGACTGATTGGTGTTGGTGTTATATCCATGTCTAAGCTTATTAATTTATTAAAATCTTCTACAAAGTCATCATTATAAATAGATAGTAAGATTGACCATAGTAATAGTTTACTAACCCTTTTTTCCCTCTACATCTTTTAAAGGTATACAATAAAAAGTGTTCAATCAATCAAAAAGATAATTATATTTCAAATAATTTATTTACATACACTTTCGAATTGTCAACATGTCAGTCAGTCAAAAAAGTAAAGCTATGTTGTACTTTTATCTATGTTATGTATTTATAGTGCTGTCTTATGTTCATAAAAATATATTAATTTATTTATAAATACATAATAATAAGGCAATATAAAACAAGATAAAATCTCTGCTGCCTTTTTAATAACATAATACACACCTCATCGTTACGCAAGTTTTTTTTAAACATAAAATTTTTCTGACACACCACATGAAACGGGGAAAAAAACCATAAGTAATCGCATTTTTCCGCACAAATTCCAAAAAGTACCAGATACCACAAGTCTCGTACAGAGAGACCAACCCGTAACAAAGTTAAAGCGCTCACAATTAGATAGCACCATCTATTACCAAGTTCCGACTATGTGTAACTAACTCAATTACATACTGGTACAGAAATAGGAGGCAATTGACAATTTGGGAGCAACTTGTTCGCTTATCAAACTAAGGTGGGCCAGATGTTTCCTCAACTATTTATGGTTTGGAGTGTAAGATGAGAATATACTTAGTATTTTGGAGAAACGGGTGAGATCTTTGTAAACTTTTATATCGACAAAAGGTAAATTTGCAATTTTTGAGTGAATCTGTCTCAAATCTGAATTTTTCAATTACGTTGGGATCTGCTCTGAGTTTAGCCGAGTGCAGTTGTATCCGTGTTTTATGATAACCTTGACCTTTACAACCCGCTTTAGTAATACAATTTAGTTTCGAGATCTTCAATTCCAATAGTTAAAATTTTCAGATTTTTTTTATTATGCCTTGGCTTGCGTTGGGTCACTACCTCACCTGATGCTTGCCTAGAAGTTCTAAAAGAAGACGCAAGCCTATTCCTCCTTGCAACTGCATAACAAATGTCATACAATGTCTGAAATTGTTAACTAATGTCTTTCACTATTAAAAAGCCAACCGGCAGCTCACTGTTACAAAGCATTTTTATTCTGCAAGAACCATATCTAAGACACGCGAGTGAAGCAGAGACATAGTTAGCTAGAGAATAAAGCTACAAGTACAAGAAAAATCAATCCTATTACCTGTCATCAGTTTCTTCAAGATCATGTCAGCCAAATGGCCTCCACTGCTGGAGTGTCCACCGCTGGTGTGTGCCTCATCGAAGTATCACCACAACGACCGGTCTCATGCAAATTACATCCGTTAACGGACCACCTTATGGGAGGTGTTCCAATGCTGTCTTTTTGAAACGCCATCGCCACTCTAGAACTTTTCGGTCTCTTCGATAATCTTTTCTGTGAACAATGTGCCTACAGTGATACTAAGTTTGGCGATAGTTTGGGCTATGTCGGTAATCTTGATATTCAAGTCTCCTAATTCCTGAATCGATCCCGTAAGAAAACTCCGAGTATAGTTCTTTCCTTACCTTCTTTTTTTTTGTACCCATGCTTGCCAAATAAAATATTTTTCTTTCTTTCTTTTTTTACCGTTTGAATGACAGTAAGCCACCACTTTTTAGTGTTAATTTTATCAACAACTACAAATAAATACATTGATAATTTAACAAACAACACTAACATAACATTTAAAACAAAAACAAATCTACCGAATTAACAATAACAATGTTAATAACCAATTAATAATAACATTATTAATTTGACTTGTAAATGTAAATTTTACCAATAAATATGTTTATCTGTTTATCTGTTTGTATTTATGTATACAAATATATTTTTTATTGTATTTCATAACTAGTTTACCATTGAGTTGTACCTACCATGTTATATTTCTGCACCACCCTAAGGTCGACTGGTAGAAAATACCTAAAGCATTCAGTTCGCCTTTGAACAGTGTTTCTTACAAGTGCATACAATTTTAATAAATAAATAAATCAATTGTAGAAATAACTCAGGTTCACAAATAGACACGGCGATGACAGCTAATAACAAACTTTAAAGTTAGTCGAATTCCCCATTTAACTTTTGCCACATAACTCCATTGTCAATTAGTTCCAATTACTGATAGCAGTCGGTAAGCTAATGAACGTGTCCAAACTCGGCCGAGTCGAAAGTAGACCTGTTCACACTGTTCTAGTGCCAATTATGAACAAGTTGGCACATGTTTGAATCAAACATGATTTCAGCTATCGCTTAGTTGTTTCGGAGTTGTCCAAAGTTTTGGGTAACTAGTTAGTCGTAGACAAATGGTGGTAATTATTTTTTGGGTGAACGGAGTGGGTCTTTAAGTTATAGAGGTCTGTTATATTGAGACATCTTGTTATGTTTTGCTAATATAATTTTTTTTTTCATTGTCTATCCAATTATTTTTTCACTGCATCGTTTCGGCGTCACCTGAACACCTCACACCGTCACCGGCCCTCGTTGAAAACCAGCGCTGTGATCTCGTCGCATTATGCATGAGGCCACAGCTTTATGCTGAGCGTTTGTCCGTTTTATAATGCCTATTTTCCCTGTTTATGATTATTTTTGTGAAGTAGTTTTAAGATTGCGTCATTTAGTGTAAATACGTTGTTTTTCTTTTTTTTTCATTCTTAAATCTTAATTATTTATGTATACATAAACACTTAAAACTTAAAAGAACAAATACAGGTAGAAGATCACAAAGGTGCCGCTTAATTGAAAAGAAATTTATTTTAGATTATAAGCCCACGAGTTATGATTTTATGAATACTATTTATTTGAAACTTTAATTACAACTAAAATAACATTAAACTATTTTGGGATCACATAAAAACTCGAATGTAAATACTTATAAAATTAAAGGCTAAGTTAAAAATATAATAACGATAAAATCAAACGAGAGTAGGTACGTAATATAAATTAGAAGTTTCAAGAGGATAAATTGGGTTAAATCAAGAGGCAAGAATTGAGACAAACAGAAAGTTCGCAAGTTATTTCTTTTGGGAACAATAACAAAGTATCACATAGTTCCCACTTTCATTTAGTTCTTGCTATAATATCAAACTGCCGAATTGAGACCAATTTAGGTTTTGGTTCAATCGTTGTTTTATAGTGTTTTTGAACTTTACCCTAATCTAAAAAGTTAAGCTTATCTTAACTTAGACTTTCAGATAATAAACCGTTTTTATTTTTTTCAGTTTTCCCTTTTCCTTAGTAAAAAAGAAACGTTTTGTTCCTGCCGTAGGTTTTGCATATCTTTTTAACTGATTTTAAAAAGGAGGGGGTTTTTTAATTATAGGTTTTTTTTAATTTTTGTATTTAGATGTTTTTCGATTACTCGTACACGTTTGAACTGATTTTTTGTTTGAAAAGATATTCTTTGCAAGGCCTTCTCTTGGTACCAAGGTCAGAATCTGATGATAGGATCCTGCAGAAATCGAGGGAACTCTTCAAATTTTATAGGTTCACTTGTAATGGTTTTATTCTATTGGTAACTAGTAAGGTACCAATAGAATAAAACCATTACAAGCATTGTAAACCTAAATAGTGTGCAAGTTTTATTACTATAAAACTTGCACTTGCCCCCTAATTATCAAAACTACTCTGTTTTTGAGTCAGTCATGGAAGATGTTATGGCAAAACTTGCAACTGGTAACAAACTAGTATTTATCTGTGGAGATTTTAACATTAATATTTTAGAAAATAATTCAGATAGCAATAGATTTTTAAATCTTTTCAAATCATTTAATTTATCAAATGTGTTCATAGAACCAACTCGAACTACCACTACTTCTGCTACATGTATTGATAATGTTTTTTGTTGCTGTGACTATTTAGAAAAGGCCATTGTAGATTATCTGCCTTCTGATCATAGCGGCCTGTTGGTAACTTTTGAATCCATTATACCAATACAACAAGTGCAAATACAATCCAGACCAATAACATCCGGTAAACTGAATAAATTTAACAACACTTTAATTAACAAGTTAGGTGATTGGAACCTTGCAGTGAACAATGGTAATATTTTGTATAACGATTTTTTTTCAATAGTCCAAACCGAATTTAATAAGACTTTTGAGAAGAAAACTAAAAGTATCTGCCCTAAGTTTAGATTTAGTGACTGGGCGACTAAAGGAATCAGGATAAGTAGGGAAAGACTTTTCGAGCTGTATGGCCTTAAGCCTATTATTAAAACTGAGACTTTTAATAAGTATGTTGCTACCTATTCAAAAATGTTTAAAAATACTTGTAAGGCAGCTAAGGCCTTATATATTAGCAACAAGGTTAAAACAGCAGATAATAAAATAAAAACGGTTTGGAAAATCATAAATAATGAAACCAACAGGAACAAAATACATAATAATGATTACATATTAGAGACTCATCATGGTCTTATTAGCGATAGCAAAGTAGTTGCGGAAGAATTTGTAAATTTCTTTACCAGTGTACCAATAAAAACTACTGAAGCCCTAAATTCATCACCATCTCATGCTTTTGGTTTATTACAGGCTAATGTTGCAGCCTGCCCCACTGAATTTAACTTTAAGCATATAAACCCCATAACAGTAATAAAAGCATTTAAACAAATCAAGGTTAAATTAACTGAAGATCTTTGGGGTATGTCTATCAAAGTTTGTACCTCAATTATTGAGACTATAGCGCCATACTTAGCTTTAATATTTAATTTGTGTATAGATCAAGGTGTCTTTCCGGATCTAATGAAATATAGTAAAGTTCTACCACTTTTTAAATCCGGGGACAGTAAAGACTCTAATAATTATAGGCCAGTGTCCGTGTTGCCAGTTTTTAGCAAAATATTTGAAAAGGTGATGTTAGATCAAATGCTTAATCATTTTAACACAAATAACATCTTACACGATAAACAGTATGGTTTCACCAAAGGACGTTGTACAACTGACGCTGGTGTCTCCTTACTAAAACACATTTTTAATGCGTGGGAAGAGGCACAAGATGCTATAGGCATCTTCTGCGACCTGTCTAAGGCGTTTGATTGTGTAGTTCATGAAACATTACTCCTGAAACTTGAGCATTACGGACTAGGCAAAACAGCGTTAAACTTATTAAAATCTTATTTGAATGATAGACAGCAATTAGTTCAGATAAACGGTGTCAATTCGTCGGGGTTAAATGTTAAAATGGGAGTACCCCAAGGTTCGATTTTAGGTCCTTTTTTATTTTTAGTTTACATTAATGATTTACCCCATTTGTTGCAAAATAAACTTAATATGGTGTTGTTTGCCGACGACACTTCTTTGATTTTTAAGGTAAATAGAAGGACTAATAATCTTGACGACGAAAATAACGCCCTACTGCAGGTCCAAAACTGGTTCACTGCTAATAATCTAGTTTTAAATGGGAAGAAAACTAAATGCATAAGATTTTCCTTACCGAATGTCAAAAGTAGTGAATGTGACATAGTATTGAACAACGGAAAACTAGAATTCGTCGATAAAACGGTTTTCCTGGGGATAACGCTTGACTCAAGGCTACAGTGGGGTCTTCATTTAACATCTCTTGCAGGACGGCTTAGCTCAGCTGCATATGCTGTTAGAAAAATCCGCCAATTTACGGATGTTGATACCGCTAGACTAGTCTATTTTAGTTATTTTCATAGTATCATGTCATACGGTATCTTACTATGGGGACGGGCTGCAGACATCCACTCTATTTTTATATTACAGAAAAGAGCCATCAGAGCCATATACAATCTCCGCCGGTGCGATTCTCTAAGGGAACTGTTTAAAGATATTAACATCATGACGGTACCTTGTCAATATATCTATGAAAACATCATGTACGTTAGAAAGAATCTTCACCTTTTTAGTAAAAGAGGCGATAGGCATAATTATGTTACAAGGAATAGGGACCTTTTAGTTCAACCAGGTTTCAGACGGGCTAAAGTAGCGTCTTCTTTCATGGGGTACTGTTTAGAATGTTACAATAAAATACCTCCTCACATATTAGAACTCAATGAAACAAAATTTAAATCTTGTATTAAACGCACACTATGTACACGGGCATATTATAGCCTGGATGATTATATTCAAGATAAAAATGCTTGGGTTAATGCTGGTCCAGCTCCACTACCAGCAGGGCGTACAAATTGATTGGAAAATACTTTTTTATCTTTTTATTTAATATTAAATTATTATTGTATAATGTAGAAGCATTTATTTTCAAAGTTTGTAATGGATGGAGCAATTTACGGTTTTTGGATATTGGACTTGTTTGACATAAATGAGCATGGTGGTTGAGAGTTTGCCATGCTCACTCAAATGTCTCACTGATGGTGGCGCGTGTGTTGGATCATTCGGTTCCCTTCAAAATGGTTGAGCTGAGTGGTGCTGATATGCGCGTCATGTCCGTGAACGGGCGCTGTCAGTTGAGACTGGTTATCTCTTAGCTGCCAGTGGTTTATTTTAATATCTTTATTTAGAATGCCTTTTTTTTGTCTTTACTTTATTTTATTGACATTGTTCTCACATAATAGCAGCGACAAGAAACATGTAACAGAGATATTTGTTATACATAAAATGATTGAAAAGAGTGTCCATGGAGTTTCTTGCACATTCTTCTCCATAGAGATCTACGCTTTGGAATGTGCAATTAGCATCATTTTTTTTTCTGACAGACTGACACCTTGACCTTTCAAAAGTGCCTGTAAATGGTTTATTTGAAATAAATGCTTTTGAGTTTGAGTTTGAGTTTGCACACTATTTAGGTTTAGCTGAGTGGTACCATAACTTAAAAGTGTAAACTTTATTTTTCGGAAGTTTTTTTTTATGCTAGGTAAAATCATCCAATGACAAATCCCGCCCTTGGGCGGAGCGGGAAGTAGTGTCAGACTCTTACTGACTAAAAACCTACCCCGTTCCTTCGTAGCCTATCGTGCCGGGGCCGGGTATTCCTTTCGGAAGTTAACCCATGACCCCAGTAGGCTTCGACCCTGCCTGCCTGCAGTGAGCAGGCTGGGCCTCTTCGGTGTGCTGACAGTTCCTTGAGGCGCGCGGGAACAGAATGCGCCGTCGACGACTTGGGCTCGGTCCGGTCGGTTACCAGACGATCGGACACCGTGCTAATCATTTTTCGGAAGTTGGTATTTTTGGTTTAGTTTTTTCGTTATTTCAAAACATTATTTTAAGAAAGTCTTTTTTTTGGTAAACAGTACTAATACGTTACAAAAATAAATCTTATATTGTGCGATAAAGCCGTCCATTGTACACTTATTTTTGTATTTTTTTTTATCTTATTGACATTATGAGATGTACAATGAAGTTTATTAATATAATAAAAAAAATAACGTGTAAAAGTGTTTTCAAAACCTATTTGCAAAATAAATATCATTAATCAATAAATAAATAATAACTCTTTCCAACAATCTATTCGCACACTTAGGATTGTGATCACAAGAAATAAATAAAGATATTACTGATAAAAGAAAAAAAAACATTTGTTGCTTACAAAACTCGCGGCCCTCCTACACCCCATAGTTGTTTTTAATTCCAAGTATAATTTCGAATTGTTTCGAAAAGTCACCCTTAAATATAATAGGTAGGTGTAAAACGGGTAGTTCGACACAAACAAAAGTTTTGCCACTAGATCTTATGAGTGCTATGACAAAGTGCTATATCGTTTACACGTTAAATTAGTGCTCGCTATAAAATCAAAAAGCCGCCTTCGGTGACTGCATTCACACCGTACTGTAACTCCTTTGTGCTCTCAGTTAGAAATCGTATTTATTGTAGGCTTAACTTTTATTTTAAAACGTGAAAAAAGTATTGATTTTTGCACTAAATGCAGCTCATCACCATCTTGCTGCCCTTGTCCCATATTACTTCGGGTCAGAGCAACACGTATTTTTCTTCCATTCTGTCCTGTCACTCGTCATACTGAAGGCAGTTCGAATAAATGAATCATCTTCTTAGCGTATCGACGGCAAAAATAATTAAATTCCTTGCCTGTTCCAGTATTTGGCCACGGCAATGATGATGCTGTCATTAGATCCCTACGTGAACAGGAAATAGGGTACGTGGTGTTAGATGGAAGGTGGGACATGTTTGTGGAGAAAAGTCGTACAAACGCTGAAGATCAGAACCGTCCGAGAATATCATTTGCCGTCTAATACTAGGATTTACTTTACCATCTCAGTTATGAAAAAGAAGCGCGCGAATTCTATGACGCCACATAAGAACTAAAGAATTTGAAATCTGCATCACACAATTAGAGATTTCCGCTTGATTTGAATATATAAAATTGCCTAAAATTATCTATCAGGAAGTTGCTAGTTTGACTAAAACATCCGTCTTGGTTGAAGCATCCTCCCTTTTCAACGACTTTACGCCCTGTTCTGCGTACCTCTAAACTGGCGACCCACGAAAATGAACGTCAGCGTGACCTTCGCGCAGCTACTACATGGTGACATCATCATTACTTTCTAACCTTTCGAGCAGTGAGTTATACAGCCAGCACCCACAGTCACAGCCACAGCGCGCGCAGCAGTTGCAATCTGAATACCAGTCCTGACCATCTTCTCAAAGTGAAGGAAGCGTTAAATCAATCCATGTTTTCCGAAGCAACTTTAACGTATTGTTTGCATAAACCAGCTACTATCAGGACCACTTAAAATTCTGCTGATCAGATAAACCACGCGAGACGATCAGCCAAAATACATAAAACACAAATATTTAAACTTGCCAACCGAATTTGATTCCTATTGCTAACACTCAAATTTTATATCGTCGGCACACAGTAAACTTTTATGTTTACTCATAACATTTCTATTTCAGTATAATATAATTGAAATGGAGTTGGTGTACTGTTTTAAACAAACGACGGCGAGCAAACGATCAATCAATTCGCGCAGCTAACCGGATAACGCCGAATGGATGAAAAGCTTTATTTACTTTATTTTTTGATACACGTGGATAATGTATTGTATGGTAATAGAAAAGGCCCTTTATTTTTTAATTCTATATTGTAAATTGCATAAACCAAAAAAATATAGGAGAAACATTATTAAAAATATGGGTACAATGGGCGATCTTATCGCACAGGGCAATTTCTTGCAGATAACCTTTGGATGGATTGAGCGAAAGCAGATAGATTTAAGGTTATCAGTAAGTATACAAACATCAGAAATCATACTATTAAGATATAATAATACGAATACGTACATACAATACCAAATAATATACTAAAAAATATCAAATATATTACACCGATAAAATTTAGTCGTTTTAATTCCGCGGAGGGTCCATTCGGTACATGAAACCCTATCGATTTGTAAAGATAAAAATGAAAAATATAGAACATTTTTTTAAAACTCGAATTAATTTACACATATACGAAATTAATTTCTCTAAGTGTTAAAAAATGTCATTATTAAAATAAATACTTTGAATTTTAATAATAATAATAATAATAAGCATTTATTTCAGGTAAGATACCCATATGTTAACACAAATACACAGAAACACACAAAGCATAAACAACACTTACTAATTACACTAATATATTACCTACAATTATATAGTTGACATCACATTAAATAAATAAATCACAAAACCTTGAAATGTCCGAATTCAGTTTTTTACATAATTACGTGAAAGTATTTTTACATACGCTAATTTTTTTAAAAGTACATTTTTGTAGCCTAACATGACAATTTCTCAAATATCAAAATGTAAGTTTTTTTTTTTCGGAAACTATCATAAAATGTCTTCATCTGCATTAAGAGGACCAAGAAGAAGTATCAGTTTGTTACGGACAAAAACTCGCCTGTGTTCCTTCAGTTGCCTTTTCAGTACAGTGCAACGGAAACTCTTTAAACCATCGCGTAACCCTTGGACAATAGTAAAGGTTCAATATTAACTCATTCACATAGTAAATTCACCAACAAAATCCCATACAATTCCCAAACCCATTTAAGTTCGCTTCGGTGTAAATGTAACCCGCCCCGACAGCCAGTAATTCTCGATCTCGGCCAACGAGGCAAGTTTAATGAAATTCTTGCTGCCCCTATCTCCGTAGTATGCTTACACCGTGTTTTTAACTTCGCACTTTCCTAGTGCTTGTTTTGCGGGTAGATATGAAAAAGTGTAGCAGAAAATACATGAAGGGGAACAGCGTTTAGACATTAGAGGGATGGTGTTGAAGTATTGGTAAGGGTTAAGTACTTTTACCTGCGTAACGACTATTTTGTTTTAGGGAGAAATAAAATACTGATATTACATGTAACTGAATAAAAAAGGCTGGGTAGATGAAAATAACTTAGTTTTGTATTCTTGATCGTTTTTTTTAAAGGTCTATGACCAATGCGTGTTGCCATTGATGACTTCGCACTGGAACGTGGTCGATTACCATGGGCTTCTTTAGAAGGCTTGAAGTCACCCAACGTGAAATGCGCGGGATTGCGGACGGCGGGCAATGGGTTGCTCGCAGTCCGTTGGTCCGGTAACAGACCGGACCGATTCCAAGTCGTTTACGGCGCGCACTGTTCCCGTGCGCCTCAAGGAGAGCAAACCGTAGGGGCCCAGTAGGGTCGAAGCCTAGTCTGGGGCTCTGGGGAGGTATGAAAATGCATACCAAGGCCCTGGACCTAAGGCAGGGAAGAAATAGGGTAGGTTTTTAGTCAGTAAGAGTCTGACACTATTTCCCGCTCCACCCAAGGACGGGATTTGTCATTGGATGATTTAAACTACCATAAAAAAACCCAACGTGCAATGGAAAGGGCTATGAGTTTTCTTGCATGATCGTATTAAGAATAAAAATATCTGCAAGAGACTCGCGGTCGCTGACATGGCCCGAAAATTCACCAAACTTAAGTGGCAGTGGGCAGGGTACATTGTTCGTGGAACAGAACGTTCGAAAAGTTTTGGAGTGGCGATCGCGCATCGGAAGACGCAGTGTTGGAAGGCCTCTCGCAAGGTGACCGATGACCTGGTGAAAATCGCGGGGATGCGATGAATGTGAGACATATATATCCACCGTTGGAAATCTTTCGGCTGAAATGATGATGAAGATGGTGATCTATATTTTCGGAAAAAAGGTTAAAAATTAAAAAAAGGTAAAAGAGAATCACATGAAAACCAACCTTTTTTTACGAAGTATAAACTCGATATACATATGATACATTATCCTGTGATGCATACTGAATTATGACTAACCACAGTTTACTCGTTGTTAATTTTACACGCTCTGAATACATAATTGGTTAAAAATATACAGGTATTATTATCAAAATGTAAACAAACACGCCAGCGATGTGTACGCGTGTATACCACAAATTATGTAAATACGCAATTGAAAAATACACAATATTGTAAAGTTTGCTTATTACATATACTTATGAACTATTTTACATAATATGTATATACCTATGTTTATATTTCAAATTAATATAAGTTATTGGAATAGAAATCAAAATACAAAATAAGACAAAAAAAAAATTGGAAATTCAATGATTTTAAATAAAATAAAAATGAGTAAAATTATCGAGATAAATCTGAATTATATTGAAGAAAAAAAAGTGCACTTAATGTACATAATATGAAGAATTGGGATAAACTCATCATTTGACTATCTTTGAGATCTTTTGCGTAGTTTACAAGCAACCATGACACGACTTCTGTAAGCTACATGCAACCCAGATCATTTTAACTTTTTGAACTATGTGACGGGCAATGAACTAGTCAACTGTGTGACGAGGTTCTACTGATTATACACCGAAAAAAAGTTTTTTAGATTGTATTTTCATTTGAGAACTTGTGCCTAGCAGTACATAGTTTTTATTCAAGTTTTAATTTTCTTCAATGATATAACATGTTAAATCAACCAAAAAGAAAAACCTTTCATTTAAATAGTAAGTTATTTCGTTAATAGAATAATATTTCTAGGGACTCTACAGAATGTTAATTTCATGAATTCACTAAAAATTGTGCTTTCATTAAAACTAAAAGAAAAGTAAATATACGCCATAGTTCTCCTGCACTCGAGGAATTTAAATTAAAAACCAAACATAATGAAAAAGGAACGCACTCGTTTCTTTACATAAATTAGTTCTTCAACTTTGCATTAAAAAATCGTAAATGTTCTGTCGGTGAATAGCTTCATTAGATTTTGAAACTTAAAAAGCTTATGAAAAAGGTTAAAAGTAAAAATATTGTAATTTCATACGTAACAACTATAACTTTCGTAGGTAACAATATTTTTAGGTATATAAACATTTCACATTTTTAACCCAAAGGTTGACTGGTAGGCAATGTATCACTACTGTACATGAAGATTCAATAAATAAATAGATTTTTGTCCACGTTAATGATTTTCTTCGACTTTAGTTATCTGAGTTACAGACGAATTTAAAGTAAATGTTTTCCATGATTTCTTTTATACGTGAAAAATCCTCCTCCTATGACTCCTCCTATCCTAAGCTGAGCAAAATAGAGTATCAGAATGTTACCTTTTTGACTGGTCACAAATCCAGGTTTGCAGAGATCATCGAAAATTTAAAAAAAAATCGTTTGTAAACTCGTTAAAAAATAAAAGGTCCGTTTTGACATTTGAGAAAGATCACAGAATAAAACTTGAAACGAAACTGAAAGAAACAATAAAATAATAATTAATTACATAGAGTGTATTAATGTAATTGCATAATGATAATAGACGGTTACTTAACGTAAATAACGCAAATGGTAAAAACATCAAATGTCAAACCGGGCCTTTTCTTTTTTGACAACTTTAGTTCGTTTAACCCGAGTATTAAGTTCAAAAGACAGTCAATCATAAATTAGAACGTTATTTGAAGAACCGTACTCAATTATCAATCATTCTAAATTCTTTATGAACATGATAACATTTTTTATAGTCAAACTAATATTTGTTGCAACTAAGGAACAGAACCCGAGAAACGTAAGGAAGGAGTTGATTGGTCAACTGCTGCACAAACCGCGACTCGGTTGTGCCATTTTGGCGTATGTAAGTACAGTACATTTTATATTAACTAACTTATTCAAGTATAGATTCAGATTACCCTTTAATTCGACTTTATTCTTAAATGACTTTGAAAAACTATGACTTTGAAAAACTTATTCATTCTGATGTGAGACAAAGACGTAGTTATACAAGCCGTATAGCACTGTCCCTTTCTCGCACCGGATTCATGATGACTTCAAAGTGGGGCCTACCCTACGTTCCAGTTTTTTTCGGATTTCACACAGAATATTTGGTACATTTTCCACGTCGCGTCACATCTATAGCTTGTCCCGGGTACTAAGGGCGTGTTAGCGGCCTTTCAAACACGAGCCGGTTTTTTTGTCGAAAGGAAACTTTGTTCGAACATTTTCATGTTTCAGTCTATACGATATTTAAAGGTTTTTTTTTGTTAGGACATTATATTCTGACTGTATTCGTCTGAAGTGAAAAACAGAGAAGTGTTGTACACTCACTTCTTTCCAGTTAAGGAGTCATCCTATAATAACATGATCGTGCTAAGAACGTATTAAGGTGCCATTTCAACCTCAGCTGCAGACTGCGGATAAAGGCAGCACATGCGGCAGTAGCACGTACAGCTGCAGCCGTGTTCGGAATGTTATCACGGAAATCCATACTGCTACATAGAAAACCAATCGTGCTGCCGAACCTCGGCTGCAAGTGCCGCCGCGACCTGCAGCCGCAGCCGCGTTTGGAATTTTTTCACAGAAATCCATACTTTTACATAGAAAACCAGTCGCTGCCGTGTCCTCGCCCCCACGAGGATACGATGGTGCTCTGCCCACGCGGGGCACACCTCTACTGTGTGCCGCTTCCGCACGAATCCGGTGCAAGCAGCTGCTAAATGCGCATTTGCTTCCGAGACTGGAACCATATCGCCTGTTCAAGCGGAAAATTTTTTGATGGGGTTCTGCCGCTGTCGTAACTCGTATGGATGCATGAGTTCCACAATGCGTAAGTATTTAGAAATATATAAGTATCTTTATCAGTTTTCGTTATTGATATAAACTAGTGCTTAACTACGATCCCACCTGATGGTAAGCAGTGATGCAATCGTCGATGGTGAAGCGCACTTGTCACATTGTCACTGTCCTTCAATGTACGAGGTATAAACGACGAAGCAAAACTCTAAGTCCGGACCGTAGAGGTTTTAAAAACGTACGGGTGGCTATTCGCCATACATCGGGTTGTCCGATGGCAGGAATGAGATGGCGGAATCAAGTCATGCAATTCCCGCGGATATTCTCCAAAATGCATCCTGTAAAATATTGAAAAGCACTCTACGCCCATCAGTCTAGTACCCATAGCACAAGCTCTGTTTAGTTTGGGACTAGATGGCGTTATGTGAAAGTTATGGAATAAAATTATTATTATTAGATTATAACTAATCAACACCTCTGTCTTCATTATCCCAGATATCATTACCACCCTTTTTCAACCAACATTATCACACAAATTCAAACCAATACGAAAGCAATGGCGTCCGCATATTAACCCGTGAGAAGGCGCGCCTAATTTTCTTACACGAGTAGGCGCGTGCGAGCAAATTGCTCACACTATCATAAATGTTTATATTTTTAGTGTTTCTATATTTATTGGCTTATAATGTATTTAAATAAATAACACAAGGTTTAGTAAGTAAGAAAACAAGTATTTTAATCAAAACTATTATACATAATAGCAACTTCTAACGCAAATAACAAAACAAGCTAGTATTAATTAATTTTTTTGGCACGTTTCGTAAAAATCACAATAAAAACTGTTACATAACAAAAACTAAAAAGTGTTATTCATCCATTAAATCTACACTAATGTGCCTCTCGAAACACACTGAACACATGTATTTTACACGCTCGGTGCAAAGTAATTGCTTGCACGAAGTACATAGTTTTTTTGACCTTCTATTTTTACGTCTAGGACATATTGCACAAAATCCGCTTGGTTCTGGCTCCGCAACAGGCACAGGAGCCGGCAAAAATCGCTTCATTAGAAATTTGAGATCTGAGGATATGTTCTCCATGCGAATCCGGCGTGAAATATGTGGTTTCACCAGCTCGAGAGCCACCTCTTTCAAGAATGTTCGTCTCTCAATCAGAGTGTTTGTGTTGGCTTTGTATATTATTTGGGCATTGATCCCAGTTATATTCAAAATGGAGAAGAAAAAGCGCATTGGCCATCTTGATGTGATTCTGGCAACGGAATAATCCTCTTTCTTTTGATCTACAACATCTACGCCTCCTTTTGTGGAATTGTAAAATGTTACAATCTCAGGTTTAGCTTCACTTCCAGTTTCTTGGTCTATAGCGTCGTCATTGTGAAGTGTTGATAGCATAAGGACAGTCTTCTTTGTTTTTTTCTTTGGCACATATGATAAGATTATCTTATCTTCACCGAAACCAAAAATTGAACTTGGCATTGGCCTATCCTTTGTTGATAAAAAAGAAGGCGGAATCTCTTTTTTATTTTTTCGCAGTGTTCCCACCGTAGTTGTTCTGTAGGTGTTTTTCAGTTCATCAAACAACGGTATGGATGTAAAATAATTGTCCATAGTTAGATTTCTTCCCGTGTTCAATATGGGTTGTGCAATTCTCTTCACTACATCAGCAGCGGAGTTACTCAAACTGAATGGCCCTGCGGGTTGTTTCCCGGCGTAAATCTCCAAATTACTTGTGTAGAAGGTTTTGGAATCTACAAGTGCATAGATTTTGATGCCGTGCTTTGCGGGTTTGTTGGATATATAAACTCTAAATTTACAGCGGCCTCTGAATGATTCCAACATTTCATCCACAGTGCAGTATTCCCCGAGTGTGTAATTTTGATTACAATGAGCAACAAAGTTTTCAAAAATTTCTCGGATTGGTGCCAGGTTGTCGGTTTCCTTTCTGTTATCACGAGTATTTATGTCATCGAATCGCAAAATCCGTAACAAAAATAAAAATCTTTTTATTGACATGGTTGCTCTAAAAAAATCACATGATGTTCCATCATCTAGCCACATTTCTTCTACATTTAAATGACAGATCTTTTTCAAGCCCGCCATGTACAAAACTCCGATTAATGCTTTTATTTCAACTGCATCTGTAAGTTTGCAATCCCGTTCACGTGAAAACTTTTCTTGTAGTTTAGTTATGTACACATTCGTGTACAGGACTATTTTGTCTATCATGGTATCATCCACAAACAATGAGAAACATTGTAAAGGTTCTTTGGCATTCTTAGCTACATTTTTTACTCCTGGCAGGTGGATAACTATGTTATAACTCCTAGTACGTACGTTACGTAAAGGCTTGTGGATAAGCCATTTTGTGGAACGATCTTTGCCAATATAGTATGGGATCCTACCTCTTTGTTGTTGAGTCGCGGGAGTAGAAATATCAGCATCGTTTTCATCCGACGATTGCTCCGTATCAGTTTCGTGAGGACTACGGATGACAGAACTATCGCTTTCTATGGTGTCAACACGATATTGTTCCCCATTTTCAAGATCTGCATCCAATTCATCACCAGAATCCTCTTCCAACCACGAACAAATTTGTGTTTGCATTCGATCGTCCATTTTGTATCTGTAGTGTAGCTAGAAGAAAAATAAAAATAATAACATTATTACTAAAGAGTTTTTACATGATAATCAACTAATATAAATCAAACAAATGAAATAATATGGCAGAAATAACAATCTAACTTTTTTAAACCACAAAAATAAATACTTACACGGATGGGCGCGTGATGAGCAAATTGCCGCACGTTGGTACACGGCCTCCACAAACGCCTTGCTGCGCGGTCGCAACGCCACTGAGCGGATCGAGAATTGCGTCAGGGGAGAGGGGGTGAATATTTAGAAAGGTACTTAAGTGCTTGAATTGGTGTGGCATGGGAAAGACAAAAAAATTTTAAATTAGATTTTTGTGTGAGCAAATTGCTCATAGCGCGCCTTCTCACGGGTTAATTGGTTAGTTACAGTATAATTAATGCGATTATCAATTGATTACAGACGTTGAGAACATTCAATTACTGACGCGAGTTGGCGCTATGCTAATTGTATTAAATGTAATTGTTTGTTTGTGTCATTGTTTTGGGCAATCGATTGCCATTATATGAATTATATTAAGGGTTTTTGGCAGTAATGTCTCTATAGTGTAGTAATTGTGGAATGTAGTACATATGATAATTATATGTACTACATTTCACCGGATTATATAGATTGCCGGTAACATAATTATTATGTTACCGGCAATCTATATAATCCGGTATTCTATAAAGTAAGGCTTTTATTTTTAAGTAGTGATAAAAATAATAGCCCAAACCTAATCTGTCCATGTCGGGGTGCCCTCACATTACATCACCTCCTTTCCTGCTCTCGTCCTTTACACACATTACCGGCTGCGCATTCGGTATTGCATAGAATACCTCATTTATACAGATTGCCGATAACATAATTCTATACTGTAGATATGTACATGATATTGTAGTAGATACTAATATTAGAAAAACAAAGGTTTCTTCTTATAAATTCTATTGACTTTCCTATACATCAGAAATAGGCTCTTAATAAACTAGTGCACTTCACCATCAACGATTGCATTACTGTTTACTATCAGGTAGGATTGCAGTTAGGCAATATACTCCATTCACTTCTGTATTAGACAAAAGAGGTTCATAGAAGCAGGTGTGCAGAACATTTATTTTTCGAGATAAATTTAAACAATTTAATAAAAAATGGTTCCATTATAAAATTTTAACATTACCTACTTATATAAATTTGATTATTGTAAAGTAAGTACTAAATACTTAGATGAGTAAACGAAATGGTTTTTTTTTAAATTAAGATAACTTTATTTCATACATTTTTTTTTAAATGGCGTAAAATCCTAATAAATTCAAAAAATGCATAGTTCAAATAAATTCATTTCAGTACAACAGTTGGTATAAAAGTTGATTATAATAAAATCAGCATCAATTTTAACTGTAATAATATATCATAATAACATATTGTACTTTTATTACAAAGTGTGCCCCAAAAAAAAACTTTTTTTTAATTTCAGTCTAATGTTATCTCGAATAGTATAGTTTACATCAAGAAAAATAAAAAAATAAAATGATTTTTATTTTCTGCTAATTTCTAGTACATCTCATAGTTGCTTAATTTATTATTTTGAACTAGTAATTTAATATTTACAATTAACTGATTTTAAGATATCAATATAAGTTATTTGCAGGAATCTCATATTAGGTGAAGGGAGGCCTTCACCTCAAAGATATTCAATTGCCTCTTCTCGTGCGGTCTTTTTCCAGATACCTACAACCGGCTATCTTATTTTTTTCGCTTTCCTAGCGGTTTTTTTCTGCTTGTTTGACCTGGCACTTTACAGAAAATGTTTTAAACCCTGCTATTTATAAACTTTAACCATTCCAATCTCTACGTAAATATTAAAATATCAATTGGAGCATGTATTTTTTTTTACCAAATAGGAATTTTAAGAAATCGGGTAGTTGGACATATAAATCCCATTTATATTCATTTTCCTTTAATAACCTGCTCTTAGTGGTTAGCATTAATTTCAAACAGCTTGCATGAGTAATGCACCTTAACTGTCATTGAAACTCCCACAAGCACAGTTGAGTAACGACTTCATTCGATAATTCTGTGCTGAACTTAGCCAAACTAAATTATATTTAGAATCAACTTTGATGGTAGAGAATGCTTGGTCTTTAGAAATTGTGTCCTTTAGGAGTTAAGACATTTTTATCCATAGTTTTAGTCAGATTAAAATATTACTTGACCTATTGATCCATTATTTTGGGTCACCAAGAAACAGACTAAAGCCAATTTGGGGCTCACGGCCCTTTTAATGTGTTCTGTCCGTCTTCAATCTTCTTAATTATTTATTTTTTTATTTGCACATTAACTTTGTGTCTCAATAAATTAAAAAAAAAATATATATCAAAGAGGTTTATATTATTAGCACAGTTTTTAAGTCTTTACTTCAGCGGAAAGACAACCATGTCCACTTCACCTTCCCAAAGTTTCACCACATCGATAGGTCCCATGCGTCTTGTATCCAGCGGAATCCCGCAGCCTTCAATAGGTAATCGAATCACCTTATTTGAGGCATTTTCACGCTGTACTGGTAAACCGAATCAGATTGGACCGTTGACCTCTTTCTCAAAGTTCTAACCCTAACAGGTCAGATTTATATAATTTGTGTACAAGAGATCTTGACTATCAATATCAGATGTTTTTAACATCATTATTTCTGTCGAAAGACGTCCACTGCTGGGGGCCATATGGGCCTCCCCTAGTATCGCCAAAATGACCGGTCCTATGCGTTTCGCATCCATCAAGTACCCACAACCCTCATCAGGTCATCAATTCACCTTGTGGGAGGATTTTCAACGTAGCGTTTGTAGGTATAGATGCAGGGAGCATTATATGGTCATTTATCATGCTCATTTCTTGGTCTATGTTCAATTAAAAATCCTTTATTTCGGAAGCTCTACCGAGGTCAACACAGTGTTCTTAAATAACCGAAAATTTGGTATAATTGTATACACAAACAACATTATTTTTAGTATATGCGAAACCTGAATATAGTTCGTTCAGAATCAGTAACTCAATCGATACCAATAATTTTTACACCATGTTATATTTATTCCCAACAATATTTAAAAAAGGTCACAAGTTGGACATCAGTTACGGCAGATTATAGCGGGCATTCGACCCCTTAGAAGCCTGGACAGCCTGGTGACCATGTTTGTGTGAACAACCATATAACATAACAAGTTTAAAACTTTGTGATTTTTAACACAGTTGTAAAATTTTATGCATAGATTCTTTACATAAAAATACAAGACACGTGTTTTGGGTTTCGCATATACTAAAAATAAAGTTGTATATTAAACAATAATTAACATAAACACAAACTGAAAACAGCTTCGAAATTGGTTGTTAAATGAAGCAGTAATTAGCATTTCAAAAATAGATATGAGGAAGAGTGGTGTGTGATGGAAACATCTCGTAATATCTTTTGCATGTGCCTAATAATAGCAGTAATGTTACATTTCAATTTGTGCATTCATTTCTGCTATTTCTGTTTTCTTTTCTACCAGATTTGAAAGGTTTTTAATGAAAATGAGTTTTTTATGGTAGCTAAAATCATTCAACGACATCTTTCGCTCCTGGGCGGATTGGGCGATAGTATCAGATTCTTACTGACTAAAAACCAACCCTGTTCCTTCTTTGCCTTGGTTCCAGGGCCCTGGTATACACTTTCATACCTCCCCAGGCTTCGACCCTGCTGGGCCTCTACAGTTTGCTGACAAATCCTTGAGGCGCGCGAGAACAGTGCGTGCTTTCAACGAATTGGGCTCGGTCCGGACTGTTACCGGACGGAAGGACAGCGAGCTACCCATTGCCCGCCGTCCGCAAGCCCGCGGCTATGGAAAACAGGATTGGAATTACGGCGGCGGTTGCGGCGTGAGCGCCGTTGCCTGATGCAACCGGCCTCCTCCTTTGCTAGCATTACTGCTTCGCAGAAGGAGGCGACCGCCTGCCACTTCTCCTCGCTCCGGAACATGATAACGAAACTTTTATTTGCTATCTAATTGACGAGTTTGTTGTTATGACATACTCGTAGGTATAATTATCTCAAGCGATATGCTTTTTGATCATAACTTAACATAATCCTGTTAAAAACTCTGTTCTTCCGTGGGGTGGGGACCTGGTGATTTGTAACACAGGCATGTTATGCCTATCTCAGACACCAGCTTCTCACATTGTGGTTTATAAAAAATGGATATTATTATATTTAAAACCTAGCATACGTTTATCACTGTGAGGAGAAATAAACAATTTTTATTACTTTTATTGCTTTTGTATACAAAATGTCTTTATGCAGAAAATTTCACTGGGTTTAGGCTTAGTTTGGATTAATTTATTATGGTATTGATGTCACTAAAACGTTTGTCCTTAAGCATACTTACAATAGAGAAGATAAGTTTTCAACACCACATCTGCAGCTAAGACTATTCTACAAAATAATTGAAACCGACCGTTTTCTGCGTACTCCGCACAGAGTATCCCAGATGGTACAACACTAAGACCAACAGACATAAGTACAGAATCTATAATATATTACGGGCATGTTGACTGTACTTGCTTAGTTTCCCTCTATTTGGCCGAAATGTTTGTCTCCAGTCCCTGTGGTGTTACTATTCCTAGTTTACAACTTGTGCAAACGTTAGGATTGGCTGAGTTGGCGAGTTGGGCCAATGTTGAAACAAATATTTATTGTTGGTTTAAAAAGTAAAATTATTCATTTTTGGATTGGATTATGAAAGAAGAAATAGGTATCAAGTGAAAAAGCTGACATAATTTTCTACTACATTTTTTATATGAACTTAAATAAGTAAAAACCCGTTCCAAAAGTAAGCAGTCTGATGCAATTTTTAGCTTACTTAGCCAAAGAAATAGACGTGAACACATACATAAGCAAGTACACCCAAATCGACTAGCAGTGAATATGATGTCTAATCCAGTCACTTTCCGAGACTAAACAAACGGGCACCACAACAGTTGCAGTGCCTCCATACCATGCCAGATTACCCACCATCACAAACCTAATATTAAGACATTAGTAAAGAACAAATTTCATTAACAAGGGGCATATAAGCACAAACATGATATTCTTGAAAAAAAGTTTAACCTTCTGCTGGGGTAGTCGGGTAAAAAAAATAAAAAAATTATGAATTTGAAAACTGACCCTATCCCCTTAGGAAGCTCTGCGGGAATATTTGAAAAGAATGATCGTGGCCCTAGAAAGCAAAAAGAACCTGAAAGACAGAGATGAGTTTTAGTCAGTTAAAATCTGACACTTTCTCTCGTTTCACCCTTGAGCGGCATTACTGTTTCACAGAAGGAGGGGCCTGCCACCCGTTTCGCGTCGCTGCGGATCATAGCCTATACCAGGGCTTGGCGCAAGAGGTGGCCACTGCCGATCACCCCCATGAGGACAAAACGGGGCTTAGCACAAACATTGCACACCTCTGCCGTGTTCTCCATTGTGGAATCCGGGTGGTCTATACAATTGTGACACCTGGGCGTTTCTTCCGTCTGAGAGCCTTTAGATACCTTCGGGAATCGCTAAGCAACGCCTAGGCTAATTTTACCTCTGATTAATATTACTTTAGATACGCTAAGTTTATTATTACTAAACCCACATCCCAATAACCTCCAAGACAATAACGTGATCATTTCCACAAACTAATGATTAATGCATACAAAATATTATCAAGTGAACTGTAACGTATTTGTTATGCCGCCTCCTAGGAACAGTAGATTAACATAAATGGTCCTGCTTCAAACCAGACTCGATCGTAAAAGTTACCACGGTATCTCTTGAATAATAAACATTATTGTAAATCTTATGACTTGAGGGAATATCGGAATGTATTCAGAAGCTTTTGAATTAAGGAATGGTAATTGTGGAGTTGGGACTCTGTTCTTGTTAGTTTCGTAAATAAAATGAACGTCCTTTTTAACGAGCAAACATGTACAGTAATTTTTTATAGCGTTGAACTCGAAAAATATGTTCTTCAAGTCCTTACTCATATCTTAATTTTTTTTTTTTTACTTAGCTTATTATGAAACAAACAATCTTAAAAAAAGTTATACGTTTTGAAGATAGGTCTTAATAATGTAGCATGTCAAGGTCTTTTAACTAGTTTCTTTTAATTTATTTATTTATTTAACTTTATGATTATGAGCTTCTTGATACTTTATTGGCTGAGGAACAATGGACATCTGTAGCTCTGGCGCCTGATACAGCTACTGGTATCAATAGTTTTTATGAAACAGTCTATAAAATATTTGACCAGTGTATGCCCAAAAAACAGAGAAGTAACATCAGCAAGAAAAGTTATCCAGTCTGGTTCACTCACGACATAATTAAAGACTTAGCCTATAAATCCAAACTACATGGGGCTTGGAAACAATCTCATTGTACCACCGACTACAATATTTTCTCTGCATTTAGACGAACCCTTAAACAACGCATCTCGATTGCTTATAAGTCCCATTTACATCATATCGAAAACAATATTAAAAAAAACCCAAAACAATTTTGGCAACACATTACAAGTTTACGATGTAACGGTTTTCAGTCTTCTATTCTCTACCACGGCCAAGCATTATCAGGTGTTGATGCTGCCAATGCGTTTGCAGAATACTTCTCCAGTGTCTTTCTTCCTGATTTTCCTGAGCTAAATGCAAATAAAATCAATACTTGTGATACTACTTCTAACAGCAATTATATCAACATAGCTCATATTTCCCCTGAAGACGTAGAACGCAGCATTAATAAGCTAAGGCTCAGTAGTTCAGCAGGACCGGATAACATTCCGTCTTCTATGCTAAAGCTTTTTAAGAAATACCTCACTGGACCTTTATGTCGCATTTATAATTTAGCACTGAAGACATGTAGGTACCCTTCCCAGTGGAAAGTATCGAGGGTTACACCCATACCTAAAAAAGGAGCTAAAGCGTCCGTCGAAGACTTCAGACCTATCGCCATCCTTTCTTCACCTGCCAAAGTATTTGAGCATATTCTACATAAAGAGATTCTCAGGCAAGTCAACAGGTATCTATGCGATGAACAACACAGTTTTCGCTTCAAAAGATCTGTTAACACCAACCTCATAACACTAGCCAATTATATCACTACCAGTATGGACCTAGGGAAGCAGGTAGATGTATTATACTTTGACTTTCAAAAAGCTTTTGATATAATCAATAACGACATCCTGTTAGAAAAATTAAGTGCTATAGGTTTTGCTCCCAATCTCCTTATATTGATCGCTGACTATCTCCGTGATCGTCAACAGTATGTACGACTGGGCCTGTACAATTCTCAGCCGTATAACACACGTTCAGGAGTCAGCCAGGGATCAATACTAGGACCTCTATTATTTCTTATAATGATAAATGACATTCCACAAGTTCTAAAGCACTCCAAATGTTTACTATATGCTGACGATTTAAAATTATACTCTGAGGTTCAAACTCCAGGAGATTGTGTAGCTCTTCAAAAAGATATTGACGCTATATGTGAGTGGTCAGTGATTAACAAAATGAATTTTAACCTATCCAAATGTTGCATAATGACTTTTAGCCGTTCACGAAACCCAATGCAATTCACCTATACTATAAATAATTTAGAAATAACAAGAGTGATGGCGACTAAAGATCTTGGTGTTATTTTCAATGCTAAGTTTACCTTTCATGATCACATTGTTTCTCTAGCCAAAGAGTCGTTTCGGAGGTTAGGGATCCTTCTTAGAAATTGTCGTGAATTTTCAAACCATCAAGTTATCCGACTTCTATATAACACACTCGTTAGAAGTAAACTTGACTCAAGCTCTTGTGTTTGGAATCCGTACGAGAAATCCTATTCTCATAAGATAGAAAAAGTCCAAAAAGCATTTTTAAGGTATTTCTACAAACGCAAGTTTGGCTACTATCCGTATTTGTATCCAACCAAGTTTCTATTAGGTTGCTTGGGCTTTACTTCACTCCAGGTTAGACGAGCTTTCGACCTACTTGTAATTGCTTGCAAGATCATACATGGAACCATCGACTCGCCTAGTTTGCATGGGGAGCTGTGCAAAATTTTTGTTCCCGATAACTATTGCCGGGCAAGACGGCATAAACTATTTGTGGTGCCACGCTGTCGTACAGTTGCGCGACGTATGTCACCCATTCCGCGAATGTTAATTGCACTCAACGCTCTCCTTGAATCCAGTCCTGGACTAGACCTGTTCGCTGATGAATGGAAGGAGATACTGACTGAATGTCTGGTGATTTGCGAGAAGACTGAATAAGAGGCTTAGTTTATACATTTCTGTTATATTTTATTAAATGTGTTACTTCATTTTGTATCTGATAATATGTAAGTGTAATCAGGGTAATTGGCATTTTTGTCGTTTTGATTGAAATAAATAAATAATAATTAACATTTCATGTTCACACAAATATTAAGATAAAAGAAAAGAAGAAGGAAACAGAAAAATAGGTAATATTTTTCTTCTTTGTCCAACCCTCTTCCCAATTTAGCTGGTGTGAGGTCATTTTGTGGGTCTGCGACAAAAGGCTTGTCCTGGCTTGTCTATATACTAGCTGGGTCTCTTTCTACATATTTGACCACCAGGTGATTTTTTTTTATGGTAGGTAAAATCATCCAATGACAAATCCCGCCCTTGGCCGGAGAGGGAAATAGTGTCAGACTCACGGGAACAGTGCGCGCCATAAACGACTGTGGTGGCGAGTTAAGTTTCATTGTTCATAACCTGATTCCTAGATGATGTGCTGTAAAATGATTGTATGCATCATTGTATTTTTATTTCTTAAGTACTCGTATATACGTAACGAGAAAATATATAGAATTATTGAAACCACTGCAATATCTGGAGCTAAGAATGTTATCGTATTACGACTACCTACCTAGCGAAGCTTGCCGGGAATGACTTGCTGACTCGATACATTTGTTGCCAAATTCTAAAAAATCGGGCAAGTGCGAGTCGGTCTCGTGCACTGAGGGTTTCGTACCAATATTCGCATGAAAACAGTTCAATTTCTGAATCGAGTTTCGAAGCTTTTTCCGAATCGCAAACACGGTTTCTTTTTGGTTTCTTTGAGAGTGACGAAATATAATTTTTTTGCGACATAAACGGCCGCATCTTTTTTTCTCGTCAACTTAGAGATTTATTTTTTTCACAGCTTTAAGGGACCACACATCTGAGTATATGGTTTTAATTTCAATTTAATACCTCCACGCGTAGCTGAGATAAAAAATCTTGACAGACCGACGGACAGATAGACAGACAAACGAACAACAAAGTGATATTATAAGGGTTTCGCTTTTTCTCTTTTGAGGTACGGAACCCTAAAAAGTATTATGTGTTAGATTTACATTCCAATGTAAAATAAAGTAACTGTATCAAAAAAACAAAAGAATTTCTAAATGTGAAATTATTTACAAGCCCAAACTATACGAAACTAAAAAATAGTAATTTATTTTTTAAACGTTTAGAAAATTCATTTATAATTGATGATTCTTGAAAAACCTGTAATAGAAGTTATTTTTAAAAACCTGCGTTCGACCGGCCAGAAAATTAAAAATAGAGCAAACTACACAGTATCTAAACCTATGATTAAAAGGCCAAATAAAAAACCAAAAAAAAAGAAATATTCGAAATTCAAACGAACGTTTTCATAAAAAATAAAAAATTTAACGTCACAATTTTATCCTGCGGATGCGAGTAACAAAAACGTTAAGCCGAGCCTATGGCAGTTAGTTGCTGTCAATACAAACTCTATGTTCGACACCCCATTTTTAATTGGTTTTAGGTCATGCACGGCAAAAACGAAAAACGAAGTGCTAAAAACGTTTGCCAATCGTCCTTTGAACTTCCCTCTGTATGTAAGGCCTAGTCTTACATACAGAGGGAAGTAGTGTGACTGCAGATTTTGGAGTAACGAACCGTTGGAAGAGCCACTTGCTTTGGTTTTGATTACTCCAGAGAATTAGATCCTCACTGTCAAAAAAGCTACTATTTTTAGTTTGGTAGGCATCAAGTTTACTGGATGTCGCAGTGTTCGTGGCTTACCAACACTGGCGAGATTCGGAATTGGAAATCCAATCCATTATTGTAGTGACGCTTGGTGAAGACCTATGTTCAGTAGAGGACTTTTTTTGGCTGAATTGATGATGATGTCAAAATATTTACCAAGTACTTAAAAGCTATTTATAAGTTATAAAACGTAGATTAATACGGTGAATTTTTCAAATGCAATTTTAAAAACTCAGAGCTATATTATTCGTAAATTAATTTCCATAAATGAACGTTGCCTTGTCGGAAAAGGAGTCGGTGACAGCGTGACAGTTGACATGACAGTGTGGCAGACAAAAACGTGTTGTGCCGACCCCAAGGAACGTGGGAAACAACAGGAAGGTTTTTTTTTTATGGTAGGTAAAATCATCCAATGACAGATCCCGCCCTTGGGCGGAGCGGGAAATAGTGTCAGACTCTTACTGACTAAAAACCTACCCCGTTCCTTCGTTGCCCATAGTGCCGGGGCCGAGCCTTCCTCTCAGAAAACGGCCCTTGACCCCAGCAGGCTTCGACCCTGCCTGCCTGCAGTTAGCAGGCTGGGCCTCTACGGTTTGCTGACAGCTCCTTGAGGCGCGCGGAAACAGAACGCGCCGTCGACGACTTGGGCTCGGTCCGGCCGGTTACCGGACGATCGGACAGCGTGCTACCCATTGCACGCCGTCCGCAAGCCCGCGCCTACGGTGGCCGGAAATCGGGATCGGAATCCCGGCGGCGGCTGGGGCGAGCGCCCCGTTGCCTCTGCCTGATGCGGTCGGCCTCCTCCTTTGCTAGCATTACTGCTTCGCAGAAGGAGGCGACCGCCTGCCATCCCTCCTCACTACGGACCATGGCCTGAACCAAGGCCCGGCGAGAGAGATCGCTGCCGCCGATCACCCCCACGAGGACACGGCGATGTTCCGCCCAGGCGGGGCACACCTCTACAGTGTGCTCCACCGTGTCCTCCGGGTGTTCCGCACAGTGGCGACACCCGGGCGAATCCTCCGCACGAATCCGGAACAGGTACTTAGCGAACTTTCCGTGTTCGGTAAGCACCTGCGTCGTGCGGAAGCTGAGAGCGCCGTGAGGTCTTTCCAGCCACGCCTCAAAGATGGGCCTTATCGCCCCAATTGTGGCGCGCCCCGAACGAGGTTGCGATAGTCGCTGACGCCATTTTGCCATGAGATCCCGCCGGAGCTCTGTCCGCCATGCCTCGACTTGTCGTGGCAGCGGAATTTCGCCCCGGCGTTGCATCTCCATGCGCTTGTCGTGCATGTGTGCAAGGACTGTTGCCTCCAGATCCCACGGCGGTTGGCCAGCAAGGAGGGTCGCCGCCTCGCGGGAAATCGTTCGGTAACAACAGGAAGGTAATGATGATGAAATTAATGTCAATTTCAATGCATAAAAAGGTAAATAACTTGAGGTAAATACGCAAGTACCTTTACCGTAGGCGCGGGCTTGCGGTCGGCGAGCAATGGGTAGTTCGCTGTCCAACCGTCCGGTAACCGACCGGACCGAGCCCAAGTCGTCGACAATGCGTACTGTTCCCGCGCGCCTCAAGTAGCTGTCAGCAAACCGTAGAGGCCTGGCCTGCTAGCTGCAGGCAGGGTCGAAGCCTACTGGGGCCAAGGGTCGGCTTCTGAAAGGAAGGCTCGGCCCGGTATGATAGGCAAGGAAGGAACGGATAAAGGGTTTTAGTCAGTAAGTCTGACACTATTACCCACTTTTCGCTTTTCTAAAACTCGAATTAATATGCGCATGTACGAAATTCATTTTTTTAAGTAAACGAGTCAATGACATTACAGGTAGTTGTCGGTTGTTGGGTACTAACTACCTACAGGTCAAAAAAGTTAGTTATTTTTAATTTTATCTTTACAAATCGATAGTGTTTCATGTACCGGATCGACCCTCCACGGGATTAAAATGATCAAAATTTTATGATATAATCAATGGGAAATTAGACTGCCCGGAGTTGGTCGCACAAATAGGTTTTAACACTCCCTTGCGGCGCACTCGTCACACGTCAATGTTGTATGTGCCGCGACATTCCACTAATTTTGCTAAAAATTGTGTAATGACTCGCATTGCTCGAACTTATAACACCGATTTCTTTCAAGTAGATATATTCAACTGCAATAAACCAACGTTCAAAAAACTAATTGTTAATACGATAAGGGATGGCAAGTGACTAGCAATTATATGTTATATCCCATAATGTAATCTGTTTTGTAAACGTAATTTTCAAATTTTTCACATCAAGCAAATGTTTCTAAAATCAACATCAAATATTCTAACTGTACATTTATTTTGATTTTTCTTTCTTTTTTTGTCCGTTCGCATGCATTGTATAATTATACTAGTTAGAAAGGGAAACCTGTTATTGGCCCTGGTTTACTGTAAATCACTTACTCTGTAACATATTTTTTTCATCGCTGTTGGTTACCTAAATAAAATAAAATAAAATAAATAAAAAAATTAACGGTGTTTTAAGAGGTAACTGGAATAGAAAGCATTTGTGTTGCGCATCAGGATTTTTTTTATATGTCTCAACCTCAAAAGAATATGATGCTTTTTTGCTTGCATTTTTGTTTCCAGTTAATACTGTTAATTAAGTATTAATATACTTGACAAATGTACTAGCAAAAATGATCGTATTCGATAGAAACGCATGTTTTATACTAAGGGTATAAGATAACTATCTACACCCGTGTCCACCAAACCATTATGTATACTATACATATATTGTTCCATCTCCAAAAGTAGTGATTTAGTTTAATAGTATTTGAAATAGTGGCAAATAACGTCGTTTCCTTCCAACTCAACATGACACCCTAAAAATCTTTCAACAAAAACTGTTTTTCAATCTATCGAGAACATTAAACATCATTCAAAGCAGTCGGTTCCTTCAGCATATTTTTTATTCTTGCTCCACATACGAGTATAATTTGTGATTCTGCTTTTTTGCTTGAAAGAGCACACGAACTAGAACTCAAGATTACGGCCTCAATTTACTAAATAATTTGACTCTGTCTATCAAACGAGCTGGTAGCATTACTTTTTAGACAATTCTTAAGACTAGTTCATCTACGTTACCAAGATCTGGTGAGTGATTATTCTCTGTTGGATTGAAGATAGATTACACTTGCCCAGTATTAACCTATTTACCCTTGATATAAAGAAACGCTGGGCTAAAATGCAAAAAAATCTAATTCCTCATAACATTCACGTCCCATTGCTCTTAAAGTCTTAGCCTAAATTTATAGAGTACCCATAAATCAATCCAGAATGAACCAAAGTTGAGGATTAAAGACGTTGAAAGCCGTAACGTTTGAGCTAGGGTCCAGTTTAATATAAGTTGCGTGACCTTGGGTGCAATGGCGCCGCCGCCTGCCCGTTACGACTGTACCCCGAAGTTCGGGACGATAAATAACTTATAATAGAGGGTGGGGTACAATTTTTAGATTTTAATGGGAAGCTGCTTGTAATGATAGTTGGTCCTTTGAGGTCTGGGTTTTGGTTAATCTTGGTTACCATTCCGGGGAATTATCTTACTGAAACAGCTGGTCGACTCATCGCGTGACCAGAGAGATGGGCTTTTCTTCAGTCAACGAATCAGCATTGCCATCCAACGTGGCAATGCTGCCAGCGTTCTGGACACTTTTCCTATTGATATCGATGAGGATGAATTTTTTGATGCCCAATAAGTTTTTTTTCTACCCGTTTGTACATATTATTGTTTTTAATTTGTATAAATACCTATTAAGTTTTGATTATTATAGTTAAATAAAATATTTTTAAAATCTTACAGAAGAAAATGAATATTGTATCAAAAATTCACCCGTAATTTTATAAGTATGTAAATAGAGAAATATACTCTTTATTATACACCATAAAAAATAGGAGCTTAAAATGGATACAGTGTTACGTACAAAGAGTGGACTTATCGATAAAAGCGATTTTTCCCTTGGTTTTTTTTTTTTTTTTTTTTTTTATTGGATTTGACAGAGACGGAAAAATGATACGCAGGTAATTTGAGGTGTACTATTTACAGAATACAATACATAACTAATGAAATAAATATGTAGTATTTTTCTGCACAAGAAATCTTTTATTCATAAATGCATAGAATGAAAAAGTTTGGTACCAAAAGACCAAAATACAATTTTTCATAATGTTCCTAAAACAGATATCTGTTACATCCAAATTATAATAATTAATGTTAAAAATAGTAATCAAATAAGCTATAAACCGAAACAACATCACGTTAGCCTTAATGTAGGACACAAATTAATGCGGGACTGCCAACATTGAAATAAAACCCTTATTAAATTATACTGGAATTGTAAACAAGTGAACATGTGTAATTTATTTAACGCGCAACTCATGTGGACGGGCCGTAATGTGTGTTGAATTAGAAACTTGAATTATACGGAGAGTTTCATGAGAATCATTTCGGCCATTTTGTTAGCAGTTTAATGTTACGACTTACCGCTGAAGTAATACAGTTACCTCGTTCGTGCTAGTTTTGTGAATTCCGTTTTTAGCATACTAAAAGTAAAACTTGCGGGGCAGATTATTGAATCTATATTCGAATGTTTGTACAAAAATAAGACATGATATTTAGTTATACAATATAGCATAATCAGCCTATCATTGTGCCCACTGCCGGGACACAGGCCTCCTCTCTAAGAGAGGCACAGTGCAATCCACCACGCAGGCCCGGTGCTGGTTGGTGAATGTCACATGCCTTCGAATTTTTAGTTCTAGGACACGCCGGTTTCCTCACGATGTTTGCCTTCACCGTTTTGAGAGCAGTGGTTATGAAATGAATTACACACAGTAATGCGCCTGGCTGGGTTTGAACCCGCAATCTACAACTCGTAAATCGGGGCCGTTACCACTCGGCCACCAGTGCTCTCAATTATTACAATACTGTTCACCAATTAGGTATCACAAAAATTAATTAGGTTACATTTAGTGTATGTACTTGACTACGAGTTTTAGGTCGCGGGTTCAAACCCGGTCAGGCGCATTACTTGCGCGTTTACGTAATTTGGAGCGCTGGGCAGCAGGGAATTTCTGACAAGGAAACCCGTGGCCTTGGAATGTAAAAGGCAAATTTTGCAGCGCCTCTAGCGGTCACTTGCAGAACCAAAATTTGCCATACAAAATATTTACGGCGTCGATATCGAGTAGCAACGAATACTATTGCTTAAAACTCATGGTAGAGGTACAGAAGTGTTAACGTGATTCTGGAACGCAAAAGGTAACAAGTTCGATTCGGTACATCGATTTGTAATCAGAAAATTAAAAAATAAATTACTTTTTTTAAACTCGAATTAATTTACGCGTGTACGAAATTAATTTCTTTAAGTAAACGTCAGCTGAGCGAGGCCAATGAACCGTAGGTAGTTAGTACTCAAAGATAACAACCTACAAGGTCATTGACTCGTTTACTTAAAGAAATTAATTTCATATATGCGTATATTAATTCGAGTTTTTGAAAAAAAGTACTTTATTTTTTAATTTTTTCTTAACAAATCGATAGTATTTCCCTCCGCGGGATTAAAACGACTAAAATTTAACGGTGTATATATTATATTATATTAAGATCAAAAAGTCTACTTCAATATTTGCGACAGCATCGTTGCCTTTTAATTCCTGTATAATAATACTGTACCCTATTCTTCTTTGTATTACTAAAGACGAAAAACGACAGCCAAATAATGGTAACGAAAGCTTAAACTTCATCCAAAATCGCAAACAACTTTACATAATCTAATTTCGCGTATTATTACAAATTCCTCCCCCAACCATCTTCAGAACAAGGAACCCTATTTTCTAGAATTCCATGAAAATGCTTTTTTAGCGTCAATAGAACAGTCTCGAACAGTTAATTACTCGAAGGAAAGTTTTTGAAGGGAATTCGTTCGTAAACTCTAGTCGGTGGATCGCGATTGTCGAAATCGTGGGATCGTGTGATTGTCGCAATTGTCGTGGGATCGTGCGATTGTCGCAAATAACGCGTCAATCGACTGACGACAAATTAAAGGTCCTAAGGCTCCTCTAATTTGTAGTTCCTCTTGGGACTGAAAGACGTTCAGGGCTGGCAGTGAGAATAGTTTTGAAGAAAATATCCTTTATGAATAAAATTATTAGAAATGTGAAAATTATCTTCAACCTAGGTATAAAACTGGCCATGAAAAGCAAATTAAATATGTTTAAAGAGCTGTGGTTTTTTGTTTGGCCTAGGGATTTGAAAGTTACATTCATTTTTCCATTCCTATAAAAATATCAAGCCACTGTCATCTTTCAAGATGTTTCCTCAATTTCCACAGAGCGACACAGGCCCAATTTCAGTACTATAAAGCAAGCTCGTCCACAATTTTTCTATCAAAACATTTTTTATTTTTCTGTTCTATTTTTTTTCAAAAGGTTGCCTTGTCCCAGTTTGTTTATTATTTTTCTTGTTCTTAGAATGTTGGCAGCCCTATTGAAGTGTCCTTCCTGAAACAGTTAGCACTGAACCGGAATGTCATGCGATGGACGAAAATACTCGTTTTTTGGATACGAATAAACGTTTGCTCCATTTACCGTAATCGTGTCGGCTTGAGGACCATTAAGTGTGGGCTTGACTTTTATGAAGAAGGTTGAAGTCAAGAGAAAAGTAATGATAGATAATAATATTATGTTAGTTCCTGAGGACTGGGCTGAATTTATAGCTAAACTGATAAGTGTTTGAAGTGCGCCAGTTCATAAGAAAATGCCTGAAAAAGGTATCTTTTTTTTGGACTCTTTTCTGATAAAGACCAGAGACGATGAGTGGCATCTACATTTATCCAGCTGCCGAAAAAATATGCGGAACCAAGACAAAGTAAAAAAAATGGTTAGAATGAGGTTTTTGTTTTTGTTGAGGAATTCATCAACCGTAGAGGCCCAGCAGGGCCGAAGCCTACTAAGGAATGTCCGGCCCAGGATTTTAGTCCGTAAAAGTCAGACACTATTTTCCGGTCCACCCAAGGGCGGGGAATGTCATTGGATGATTTTTATCCATTGACAAAAAAAAAAAACAAAACAATGACACTTGGAATCGCTCTGTGGCTGAAACCAGTAGCAGTGGCTGGAGCGTGAGATGGTCCATACCCTCACGGTTGCTGTCCTCTGCTTCGTTCGCATTACTGTTTCACAAGATAAAGCGACTAATTTCTATTGTCTCTCGTTTCAAACCACGGCCCGGCCTCGATCACTTCCACGAGGACACGGCGTTACTCCGCGTTAACAGGACAGGCTTCCATCGTATGCGTCTCTTCCGAACGATCCACACACTTGCGACACCCGGGTGTTTCTTCCACCCGAATCCGAAACAGGTACCCTCCGTACAGGCCATATCCCATGAGGACCTGCGTCAGGTGTAGACACTTACCGCCACGGTTGTGGTGTGCCCAGAGCTAGGTTGCGACAGTCACTATCTCCATACCATAATAAAATGCAGATCGACCGCAAAAGACCAAAAGTAAATGCAGGAATAAGCTGTTTAAGTACCTATCTTTCAAATACGTTACCTCAAGACGGCGATCCAAAAACCTATAAAGCACAGAAAATTCTCAAGACGATGAGATCTATTTTATAGTGACCATTGAAAATACCTTATCAATCAGTTTTCTCGAAATATTATAAAATTTTAATACTTTTGATACGATTGGCTCAGCAAAGTTACTTTCACACTCAAAATAAGCAGTACTATATTTACTTAGTAAAGTCCAACCCCGGGGTGAGAAGGGGAGTTGAGGGGGCGATCAAAATAACAGGAAATAATAACGCTACGGACGTTTTTATTGCTTTTTTATTTCTCCCTCCTGCGACCTCCTTAGATGAAAATCGATGGCTTGTCCGCGGATGTCCCAAAACTAGCGGTTTATGGGGTGTCCCACTGCTGCCACGGCAGTTTACGGGGTCACCCATTTATCTCCTGGACCTTTAAGATTGGTGATAATCGGGAAATGTATTTTCAAAATTAGTTTCGACACTAAACCATAAAGTAAGTCGGCCAGAATGTCAATCATTTTAAGGAGCATTAATTTTATGTCATCAGTAATTTAGAAAATTATAACAGGCGTCTCCTCAGAGCAAACAACTGGCCTTCATAATAATGCAAAACAATGAAAAGAGAAAGAAAACATTTATCTTTAGCACTCAACAAAGAAACAACTGTGCAAATTACCCAACCATCAAACGGGTGTGCGGAGGATTCGCCCGGGTGTCGCCACTGTGCGGAACATCCGGAGGACACGGTGGAGCACACTGTAGAGGTGTGCCCCGCCTGGGCGGAGCATCACCGTGTCCTCGTGGGGGCGATCGGCGGCAACGATCTCTCTCGCCGGGCCTTGGTTCAGGCCATGGTCCGTAATGAGGAGGGGTGGCAGGCGGTCGCCTCCTTCTGCGAAGCAGTAATGCTAGCAAAGGAGGAGGCCGACCGCATCAGGCAGAGGCAACGGGGCGCTCGCCCCAGCCGCCGCCGGGATTCCGATCCCGATTTCCGGCCACCGTAGGCGCGGGCTTGCGGACGGCGTGCAATGGGTAGCACGCTGTCCGATCGTCCGGTAACCGACCGGACCGAGCCCAAGTCGTCGACGGCGCGTTCTGTTCCCGCGCGCCTCAAGGAGCTGTCAGCACACCGAAGAGGCCCAGCCTGCTAACTGCAGGCAGGCAGGGTCGAAGCCTACTGGGGTCATGGGTTAGTTCCGAAAGGAATGCTCGGCCCCGGCACGATAGGCTACGAAGGAACGGGGTAGGTTTTTAGTCAGTAAGAGTCTGACACTACTTCCCGCTCCGCCCAAGGGCGGGATTTGTCATTGGATGATTTTACCTACCATAAAAAAAAAAAAACCATCAAACGGGTAATTGAGAACTTATTAATTCTTGAATGGCAGAATTTAAGATATTTTAGAAAATTTGACAATTTCAAGGAAAAAAAAAAGATTGGTTCGTACTCACATTGGTTGCGCGAATTTGCTTGATGTTTTAATGGACTGTAGGTTTGAAAAGCGATCTTAGGTTTGTTAACAATATGCAGATACTGCACCTAGCGTTTATTAATGGGATAAATGTATTAGAAGGAACACTGACCTTTTAACCTCGAAAGTTCCACATGGCGCCGGCCGGCGAACCCCGAACTTCGTACTTTCAAGCACTGCCAGTTTCTGTATTGCACTACACTGCACTATTGTTGAGTTTTTGAATGGTTGGATCACGAAATAGCCAATTTTCTTGTAATTTCGAGCGGGCGGTTTTAGCGGTGCGGTCACATTCACTCGATGCACAAACGTCAATGTCAAATCATTTCTTCAAGAGGTCGTGCGGGAAGCGGAAACGGTAGGGATAGGATTGCTAGGCCAAAAAAATAAATTACAAAAAACAAAGTCGCGGATCATAGCAAATTGGCGCAACCATTCCCCCCGGGTTTGAAGGGTTACCTTCAAAGAAAAGAAAAAAAAAACAAAAGCGAAACTAAACCCTATTACTAATCTAAACTATCAATACTAGGTAGCGAAACAACTTATAACTAACTATGCCACTACTACTGATTAGGCAGAGGGCAGAGGCGAATAACCGGACGCAGGTACGATCCAGTTGCGGTTTTAACTTTTACGACTCGCGTTATTCCGTTCGAACCCGGAAAAACTTCTTCCACTACACCAAGAGGCCAGTGCAGAGGAGGCGCACTCTCAGTCTTCAGTATCACCACAGTACCGACTGTGACTGGATCTGAAGGAGTGTTCCACTTTTGACGCGACTGCAGCGTATGCAGATAATCTGTCCTCCATCGCTTCCAAAAGGACTGAACTAAGCTATCTAGCAGAGCGTGACGCGGGTGAAGCTGCAGTTTGTCAGTCTCGACATCTAAAGCGGGCAAATATTTAAGAGGAGTCGTCGTCAAGAAGTGAGCCGGCGTCAACGCTAGTGGCTCCGATGGATCACTAGACAAAGTCCGACACAACGGACGCGTATTCATCAACGCCTCTACCTGAGCGAGTACGGTGCTCAACTCCTCGTACGAGAGAATCTGTTCGCCTATGACCCGAAACAGGTGCGACTTAAGGCTTTTAATATTCGCCTCCCAATTGCCACCAAAATGACTAGCCGCTGGCGTATTAAAACACCAATCAATGCGATTCTCAGCTAAGACATGGGCGAATTCACTTTGGTAGTACTTGGAGCGTAAGAATGTATGTAATTCCGAAATATTGCGTCGCGCTCCAACATAATTTGTGCCGTTGTCAGAGTATAAGCGCTTAACGGGACCACGGCGAGATAAAAATCGTTTAAATGCAGACATAAAACCCTGCGTACTCAAATCACTGGTTAACTCTATGTGAACCGCACGAGTTGTCATACAAACGAATAGGCAAATGTATGCCTTTGTGGAACGTATACCACGACCACGGGCAATAGTGACTTTAAACGGTCCAGCATAGTCCGTCCCAGTATGTATGAAAGGCTTCACCGTCTGTACAACACGACAAGAACGATGGTCGGCCATTTCCGGCGCGTTGAAACGCGGGCGGAGCTTAAAGCAGGGCACACATCTGTGCACTCTAGCGCGTATCAAATTGCGAGCGGAAAGTATCCAGTACTTCTGTCGAAGAATGGACATTAATAAATCGGGACCAGCGTGACAATTCACCTTATGGTGATAGTCCACCAACAAATCCAAAACGTGATCCCTGCGTGGTAGAACTACTGGATGCATTTGTTCAAACTCTAACTTAGCATTTCGCAGACGGCCACCGACACGAATGAGTCCGTCTTGCAAAAATGGTTTCAAATGTTGAAGTGCGGGACTACAAGGTTTATGTGATTCTAAACTACGAAATTCTATTGAAAAATAAAACTTCTGCAACTCTCGAAGTACAACTGATTCAGCTCTATCCAAATCAGCTGCGATTATAGAACCACGCGATGGTAATAATCTCAAAAATCTTAGGACGTAAACTACACAGCGTAGCAGTCTCGACCAAGACGAGACTCGATTAGACAACAACAAAACAACTGACTCTTCACGCGGAACTGATACTACAAGCGTATGTTTCTTCTCCTCGGGTGGTTCTGAAACAGTAGCGGGGTTAAACGGAGCATTTGGCCACTCGTTAGGAGTGGTATGCAGCCAGGGAGGGCCACAAAACCAAAGCGGATGATTTAAAATTTGCGCGGGAAGCAAACCACGTGAGAGACAATCAGCTGGGTTTTCTGTTCCAGCGACATGGAACATATTTTCCGGTGACAATTCAGCTTGAATCTTAGCCACCCTATTTGCGACAAACGTGCCCCATCGATGGGGTGAAGAGTGGGCCCAACATAGAGCAACGGTTGAGTCTGAAAACGCCACAATTCTCTCTATATTAATGCGAGGACGACAAGTTTTGACTATAGATGTAATCAATTGAACCAACATAAGAATAGCGCAGAGTTCGAGACGAGCAAGAGAGACAACCTTACGAGGAGATACCTTTGATTTTGCACTAATGAGGAAAACTGAAATGTTATCGCCATTTTGGACCTGAAAGTAAACCACTCCCCCGTAAGCCCTCTCACTGGCGTCTGCGAAACCTACCACATTAACAACAGTGTCTGGTACTATACCAACATGGCGAGGAATCTGTATCTGATCGAGCATTGGAAGCTCCTTCCTATAGCGAGCCCACAACTTGGCAACACTGTCAGGAGCGGTGTCGTCCCAATCACAGTTGGAAAGCCAAAGCTCTTTTATAAGCAGCTTTGCATATAAAACGACAGGAGCTACAAAACCCATTATATCCCATATCCGAGCTACACATGCTAGGATAACGCGTTTGGTACAAATTGGCGGAGTCGAGCTAATTTTAAGACTGAACATATCAGTTGCGGGTGACCAACTTAAACCAAGGATCTTATGCGAATCACTATCATCGAATTCCTTTACCGAAGTCAACCGGTGTGACGGTGGAATCGACTCTAATGTAGCTTGCGAGTTGCTTGTCCATTTCACCAGATCAAATTGACCGGACTTCATGAGGCTGATTACTTGAGCAGCGGTCTCTATAGCCTCTGCTTCACTAGGTACACTGTACACAAAATCGTCCATGTACAATCCGGTTTCAATAGTGGCCTTTGCTTTCGGGTATGTATCACCCTCGTCAGCGGCCAACTGCTTGATAGTGCGAAGAGCGTGAAAGGGACTAGACTTAAGCCCAAAACAAACACGATTGAATTCGTAAACCTTCAAAGGTTCCTGCGGAGAAAATCTATACAAGAAGCGTTGGAATCTACGGTCACATTCTCTGATTCCAATACTAAGAAACATTTGCCGAATATCGGCAGAGAGCGCAATAGCAAACAAGCGAAAATTTACTATTATTTCAAATAAGTTACCCTGGAGGTTCTGACCACAATACAAGATATCGTTAAGCGATATGCCAGTACTAGTCTTAGCGCTACCATCCATAACCACACGCAGTTTAGTTGTAAGTTTGTCTTCTCTAACAACTCCATGGTGCGGGATGATGTAAAACGGGTAATCACGTGTCTCCTCAGTCTCGGCAGGCGCTGATGAGATATAACCTTTATCTAAATATTCGATCAGCACATCATCATAGGCTTGCTTCAACTTAGGAGACGCCTGCATCTTACGTTCCAAGCATAGAAAGCGTTTTTCTGCGGAGGCACGGGAGCCACCGAGCGAAAAAATATCACCCTTGAAAGGGAGCGCGACAACATAACGACCATCTTTGTCACGAGTAGTCGTGCGGGTATAAATCTCCTCAGTGACCTGATCCTCAGGGCTGAGAATAGGCGGGACATTGACCTCTTCAATCTCCCAGAACTTGCGGATGGTAGACTCAAGCGGCGGCTCGACGGTGCAACAGTGCGACACAGTCGAGTAACTATTTAAATAAGCGGGTGCGGAACCAACTATAACAAACCCGAGAACTGTTTCCAGTGCGTGCGGAGCGGGGTACATCGGAAGACCCTGAATTTTACGTGATAACTGGAGATGCGGGAGAATCGAAGCACCGATCAATAGATCGATATCTCCAGGGAAAGCGTAATTTCCGTCGGCTAACTGCAAGTTCTTAAACTCCGTCAGCATGGACGTGTCAACCGGTACCGTGGGCAACCGTTCCGTAATCTTATCTGCGACTAGCGAATCCATTTCAAACGAAATATTACGATTAAAACGTGAACTAAATATTATTTTAATGGAACCGTGAATGGTTGCCTTTAAACCTCCAAAACCTTTCACTTCTGAGCGGGATGACCAATTATTAAAACTAAAACCAAGGCGTTGACAACAATCCCGAGTAATAAAATTACTCTGGGAAGCGCCATCTAGTAGCGCTCGAACGGTGTGCGGTTTGCCAAAGGCATCTACAATGACAACTTGCGCGGTCGCAAGTAAAACGGTAGTGACTTGAGTACCAGCGGCGGAAAGCGAACACAATGTTACGTCGTTTGCACTTGCAGCAGGCCGCGCGTCACAAGCGTCGCGCGTCTGCGCAGGCTGCTGCTGCGATGGCAGCTTACTACTCTCAAAATGTAAGAAGGTATGATGTCTAGCTGGACATTTACGACAGCTAACACCACTTTTACATGACGTAACCAGATGTTTGTCACTTAGACAATTAAAACACAAATTATTAGTGCGGACAAACTTGTAACGATCACTAGGCGATAATCTCTGAAATTCCGAACACTTTGTACAGCTGTGTATGGCTACCCTTACACAGAGAACAGTCAGGTGTTGAGGCGGTATTAACTAGCGTATGTGCAGTCTTGACTGACTTCGATGACGCGTCTATACGGCGATCGGAACCTGTCCTATTCGTGACTTCATGACGTGCCGACGTGCGCTGCAATACCTTAATATGGTCGCGAATAAAAGATTCTAAATCTTCGAACTTAGGTATTTCTTTACCGCGCTGAGTCGTTTCAAACAGACGAACAGTTTCAGGATCTAATTTCTTTAAACCGATATACAAAAACAAAAAGTCACAGAGGTCATTGACCTTTAGGTTCTTTACTGCACGAACAGATGATGCGAAAATATTTAAAAACTTCTCTAAATTATGATCGTTACAAACGGAAAAACTTTTCAAATCGAATAATTGATCTAAATATGCGGTGGCTACTAATCGCTTATCTTCGTATTTTGTTTTTAAAGTGTTCAAAACTAAATTGTAATTTTCAGCGCTAAACGTAATTCCAGCACAGACAGCCTTTGCCTTACCGGTCAATTTTTCTACGAGATAATGCAATCTCTCGTGATCTGTCAGCGATGTGTTCCTATGTATTATATTTTCGAAACTATCTATAAATAAATTCCAATTTCGAATGTCACCATTAAATTCAGGTATTTGAATTGGCGGCAATCGTGGGCGTTCGCGAGGAGGGTTAGATAAACCACTCGCGGGGGGGGGAGTCTCTAAACTCCTAGCAATACGTTTGATACGACAATACAAGTCATCAAAGGACGACAATGCCTGATAACTCACACAGTAATCAGGATTTAACTCCAACTCTAAAATGTTTATATTCTTAATTGTAGATTTAAAATCCTCGCGCAAACTATCTAAAGTTTCCAACGAACACAAGAAAGCATCTCTAATCATCAGATCCGAGATTTGCAAAGATTTATCACAAATTGATTGAACACGTGAAAACTGTGAGTCCCTTTCGGCGTATAAAAGCTTTAACTGAACCTTTAAATCAGTACTAACCTTGGTTCCCTTAAGAGACATCTTGTTTTGATATATTCACACTATACACTCAAACAAACACTTAACGAATTATTAAGTAAGCGATAATTATCAGATAACAATATGGTAATATTGTAAACAACAAAGTGAACGGCGAACGAACGGAACAACATATGCGTATATAATCTATGGTTTATCCGTTTCCTACAAATATTCACTCAACAATGAACGGGTATTTTTGAAATGCGTCTACCTACATGCAATTTGTAGGATGGTCGAATGAATTTTGTCAAGAAAAAGAATGCGATCGATTTATATCTACGCTGATATTTACGTAGCTAACTATAATTATGCGGTGCGGTTGACGGCGTAGGTACCGTAATTATCAATGACTCTTTAACTATACGAGCGAAATAACGTATAGTTGCCTAAATGCCTAGATGCGGGTTTTCTACTATTATATCTAGGTAAACAGGCGCGTTGCGTTTATTCCCTATGGAACAAATACTATATTGCGAAATTACAAGAAAATGATTCACGATCCTGCTCGTATGGACCAAAAAGTAATGGTAGCGCGAATTTGCTTGATGTTTTAATGGACTGTAGGTTTGAAAAGCGATCTTAGGTTTGTTAACAATATGCAGATACTGCACCTAGCGTTTATTAATGGGATAAATGTATTAGAAGGAACACTGACCTTTTAACCTCGAAAGTTCCACATGGCGCCGGCCGGCGAACCCCGAACTTCGTACTTTCAAGCACTGCCAGTTTCTGTATTGCACTACACTGCACTATTGTTGAGTTTTTGAATGGTTGGATCACGAAATAGCCAATTTTCTTGTAATTTCGAGCGGGCGGTTTTAGCGGTGCGGTCAAATTCACTCGATGCACAAACGTCAATGTCAAATCATTTCTTCAAGAGGTCGTGCGGGAAGCGGAAACGGTAGGGATAGGATTGCTAGGCCAAAAAAATAAATTACAAAAAACAAAGTCGCGGATCATAGCAAATTGGCGCAACCACACATCGTTACTTACCATAAGCTGAAGCAGTGGTTAACTGGGAGCCTTTTTTTTGAAGTAGGAAATCATTAAATGACTTCTCCCGCTATTGGCTGGAACGAGACTATATTAGACTCTTTTACTGATGAAAACCCACCTGTGGCCTTCATTAGAGGTCCTTGACCATTCTTTCAAACCTGCAAAAAGTCGTCTGAGACCAACATCGCCTTGTATGCAAGTCGATTCATGAAACCACTGCGCTACGATATTTGCTATTAGCGTGCGAATAATAATAAAAAGATAAAAAAACGAAATAAACAAAATAAAAAAAAAACACTTCCTACTTCTTACACTTTCTGCAGTAAACAATGTAAGTACAGGACTAAGTAAGTCGGAACTTGGCCGTCTACTAGCTTCTAATTGACCATCGGCAGTCCTAATCAACTCAGTTGGTGGTTAACCGATCATTTATAATTGACGCCGTTCAAACCGCACTGACACTCGACTGGCTTATTAACTTGATCAGGCAACTGTCGAAGTTCAATTACTATACAGTATACAGACAATTTAGAAGTTTTTGTTAATTAAAGTTATCATCATGATTTCTTTGGAACGTGTAATGTAGCACTTTTTTGGACTGACCGACATTTCGACAATTCAAAAGTGCCTGTAATTGGTCTATTTGAAATAAACGATTCTGATTTCTTCTTCTTCTTAAGACTTGCACTTATAGGTGTTAGAAATCTTTGAAATTTTTGGCTTTTCTCAACTATAGTATGCATATATTTAAACACTTACATATTGCTCATGAATCATCAATCATCAGTCTGTCTGTTAATCAAAATCGTATAAAAATCTATTGAGAGTTGCTGAGTTCATCGCGAGCAGATAGACGGGTTGGAGACTTTGTTTTTTATAATTAGATAGGGAACGAATAGAGAAAAAAATATATAGAAATTATAAGATGTTATGATGATCGTACATTAGTTTATAAATGACTTATTAAGTAAACTTAACTTATTAGAAATAATATGAACACTAAAGGCCTAGCTAAATTTTAATATGACGTCATAAAACTCCTCCGCATCGTTGTTGACTGGAAGTATAACTTTCCAGACGATTAGTTGACACTTCGCGTGACCCAAGGGCTGGCTTTTACCTCGGTCAGAGATTAAGCATTGCCATACAACGTGGCAATGCCGCCAGCCTTTTGGGCACACTTCCAGTCGACAGCGATGCGGAGGAGTTTTTTGACGCTATATTCTAGTTAGGACTAGGGCCTTTAGTGTATATATTTATGTTTTTGTGTAATGTTTGTAGGTTTAAGTGTATATATAGTTTTAATAAATTTATATTACTTGACTTTTTAACTTAAAATTTTACTTACGTAAGATTATAAGAATTTACTTTACTTTGTGTTTGTTACCGTTACGTTTTATTATTATTATTTTTCATTTGATAAAAACTAGTGCTTGGCTGCGAGCCCACCTGATGGTAAGCATTGAAGCAAACGTTGATGGTTAGGCGCACGTTATTAAGGCGCAGACGTATATTATTAAGAGCCTATTTACTCTAGCCTTGAAGACAGCGAAATTATAATCGGATGGGAAGGCCGCAGCAGGCAACTTGTTCCAGTCCTTCGATGTACGCGATATAAACGACGAGGCGAAATGCCTCTCCGGACCGTAGAGGCTTCAACAACGTAGGAGTGCATATTCGTCGTATGTCGAGCTCTCCGATGGTAGAATAGTTGTGTCTGCCCCAAACAATTATTTTTATTTTCATGGGAATAACAATATTAAACTAATAACAACGAAAATTTGACACTCCCCTGATGATTTCCCGATTCAAAAAAAGGGTTTGCATATTGAAATATTGTTTTTGTACCACGTCAAACCTGATTGGGTGCATTGGCTCTAAAGCGGGGCTGGGTGGAGTGAATCAGAGAAAAGCAGTGAAAACTGGGAAGTGTTTCCATTGATGCGGTGTGGAGCGAAGTGTGAGACTGCGTTTTGTCCTGCTAGGAGCTGCGTGTTCATTTGTTTTATTTAAAAGTCCACTCAGCTCTACTCCACTAACTCTGTTACTACTCTGTACTGATATAGAAGGGAGATTTTGACACTATTCTTCTAACTTCCAGCAATCAATGATCCCGTGACCTTGACAGCCAAACATCAAGCAGTTTGTCAACGATTAGGTGTGGGTAATTAATCTGCCACGTCTGCGGTTTGTCGGTAATTACCAGCGACAATTAGCTCTGATTCGGATGATCTCAAATTAACTTGTGGTGTTCACTCCTCAACTCTGATTGGCGATTTATTAACGTCACTTGATTGCAACCTGTTACCAGTTTCGCAGTACCTACCCACATTGTAGGTATTGTGGTGTCAAAGCACATCGTATTTCTGCTATTGCCCTTACTAATTTGGAAACTGGCTAGAATTATAGTTTTTAAAGTTTACGGTTTAAGTATATAGAATAGGCGTTCGTATTTAATAGGAAGAAAAATTATTTATTTTTTTTTGTTAATCTTTGGAGGTGAGGTTGACTGTCAAGCCTGATTTATATAAGTAATACATATAACATGTAGTGCTTCCAATAATATACGTAATAATTATGAGCATAAAAGCCTTTCACTACGTTTCCGCCCTGACAGTATAAATAATTGATGGGAACAAGACGGTATTTCCAAGAAATAATGAAAAGAAAAATCTCGCTTACCATCTGTATGATTTAATAATTTTTTCTAAGTAAGAAGAAGTTTTTAGCACATTTTCAGACTGGTCCCATTTTTATCTTAAACTAAATCTGATGTATTTGTGGAGTTCCCTCTATCCCATAAGAGGAATTGAGGGAACTCCTCAAATATTACTATATACTTAAAAAGTAGTATTTTCGGTGGTTCATCAAGAACTTGAGCGTCTACATTCAGAAAATGTCACTTGATGACACTTCATCAAGTGACATTTTCCATTGACCATCAATTCTGCGATCAGTTTCCACTGAAACTGATCTGGAAAAAGATCGCAGAATTGATGGTCAATGGAACTTTCACACAGACACACATCTCTAAGTCGCACAGATATCTTATTTAAGATAAATACATAAGTATGATGAAATAAATAAATGATTCTGATGAAAATGGTTCCATCAAACTCATAATAATATGATTTAAAAGGTCCATAGAGTTTCTTGCAAGTTTTTCTTCATAGAGATCTTAGCTTTGGAACGATGACTGATTTAGGATACGGCGTAGCAGAAGACGCAGCGTTGGAAGGTATCCTACAAGGTGGACTTCCTACAAGGTCGACCAATGACCTGGTGGAATGAATGCAAGACGCACATGACCTTTGGTTGTGGTGACACTTGTGGGAGACCTATGTCCAACAGTTGAAGTCTTTTAGTTGAAACGAAGATTTGGGAATATAGACATCATTTGACATACTTTCAACAACTTAAAGTACTAAATCAGCTCGTAAACATCACAGATTTATCTCCGGTAAATTAGAGACTGCTCTTTGTAAGCAAAAAATATATTCGCAAAGATGGCCCCGATATAGAACCCATTTAGACAGTAAACTGCTTTCCATTTAGACGAAATAATAGCTTACAGCCTTTCGAGGCACCTTATTTCACTTATCGAGCAAACCGTGTAGCTTAGCTTCGCTTTTTCCGCTTTTTTTCGCTCTTTTCAGCTCCTTTATCATGGTAAATACCTTTGTCTACACTCTATTAACAGACAAGTGTGTCTCATCTGTATAAAGGCTTCTCTTCTCGATTTTTTTGTGTTTCTTTGCTCTTTGTTATGTTAAATTCGTCTGTAAAGTTTTCTTTATACGCGCATCGGATGTCGAGTTTAAGGTGTTCGGTGATTGGTTTAGAGAGGCGAGATTGGGCTTGTTGATGATCGTGATTTAGGAGAGAAGTTATCTTCCTGTCTGCATTATTCACCTGTGTGAGTTATTTACCTGCGTGTGTTTAATAAAAGTATTTTTTTGTTACCTGACTGCGCCAGAAGGAGGGTTATGTTTTTCGAGAGTATGTATGTATGTATGTATAATTGTTTGGCAAGCTCTGCAGCCTGAACGGCTCGATGGATTTTAGCTTGAGAGGTGTCGTTAGATTCGTATTTACAGTGAGAGTGATAACGTAATAAAATAAAACTAAAACTATAAAAACGGTATTTTAAAAAACTAGAAAACACGACTGCTTTTCTGAGTATTCATAAAAAGCCCTAAAACAAGAAAGTCGTTGTACCCGATTGCACGTAACTATATAATACGAGTATTTTATACAAGATAAATTGTACCAGTCGGGACCCATTCTAGAAAATCAGCCGTCTAGTCAATAGATAGGAGTAATCAGCAATGTAATATAGATATGTGCTTTCAATTCACTAAGCCTCCATTTCTAGAATGGGTCCCGACTGCTACAATTTATCTTGTATTTAAAATATTATATAGTTAAGGGTACAACAATTTTCTTGTTTTAGGGCTTTTTCATGTATACTCAGAAAAGTAGTCGGGTTTTTTAGTTTTTTTTTTTCAGTTTGCTTTTTATTTTTACAATGCCAGAAATTTAATGTGGATTATCATAGCTCCAGCAGGCTAAGCCAAATTGTTCTTGCGTCGAACGCCTCGAGTTGGCCACGCCGATTCCTTTGTTCTGACGTCATCTCAACGTAAAGGCATTTATTTATTTATTTATAATAAGCACACCAACAGCACAGTCACTTACAATTCAGATAAAATTACAACTTTATACGACATTACAGTAACCATGCAAATAACAGGTATGCATGACATTGACATAATGATTGTTAGAGACAAATAGTAACAATAGGTAAAAAGTGTGTCCAGTAAAACCAAATTCGGAACACTACATGGCCATGGCCGACTCGAGGCGTTCGATGCAAAAGAATCCAAACGAAACGGTCGTAACTTGGCTAGCTACCTTTAGATTTTAACAAGTATAAAAAAAAAACACAAACTTATTTACGTAATGGGTGGGTGATATACCGTAATAATTGTATACAAATAGATAGAAACCAAAAAATATTTGAGCCTTTTATTCCGTATATTGACATAATAACCACTGACGAGTTATTACTGAATAATTAATAAAATTCATACAATACAAACAAACTAAAAAAATATATTTATAATAAACCTAACTAGGTAGTTACTTATTATATTACTGAATTATCTTTGACATTTTTATTTTTGATAGGTATTGTTATTTTAATACTATTTCTATTTAAATAATTCTAATCTAGTAAAGTTGTTAGCTTACTGTTTTATTTGACTTATCATTTCTTTACAGCGTATGTTGTTCTGAAATAAATGACTTATGACTTATAAAACTAGCATGATGCTTACTTAAACACTTATATCTAGAACTAATCCACCATGAGAACAAAAATGTTTTTGAAATACAAAATGAATAAATATAAAATTTATGAAAACATTTGAAACTTTTAATGCTTTGAAAAAGTTACATTAAGAATTGTGATATTATGATAAAGACTTTCTAAAAGTATTTACGTTTAGAAAAAAATACATAAAAAATAGTACATTGTGATACAAGTGTGTAATGTAGGGGTAACCGTCGAGGCGGTATTAAGACCCGAGCCGTGGCGAGGGTCTTAAGAGAGCCAAGAACGGTAACCATTCATTACTCACGTGTATCACACGACGTTTTTCAATACACTTGTGAAGGAAAATAATTTAGTTAACTAATATTACAACGATAAAACTAGTAAAATTTTTCATATCATGGCAGTAAAAAATTAAATCTGTTGCCTATGAGCACGCGCTAGGCTATGGCTATAAATATGGTCTTTTGATCATATTGCCTAGTCGTCGTTTGTTTTCTTGTGTGAAAAGTTTTTACTAGTGACAATAGAATATGGATGTAACATTTTATAATGTAGTATTTGATTTAATTTAATTAATACAGCCCTTGAATTTCACTCGAAAAAATTACGCCAAAAACCGCGCGCATCTTAAAATGACGGCCATAGACCACAAACAATTTTTATTTTTTTCGTATTCAAAATTTGTTTTGCGAACAAAGAGATTGAACAAAAAGGTTATAGCTACATTATAGCACTAGTGCGTAATGGTAATCAAAATGTCACAGTTTGGTAACAGGTGCCATTATATACCTAAGTGTAGTGCAATAAGAGCCACTTTCTGAGCAAGTGTATTGAAAATAAGTTTTTCAACAGACTGTCTTCACGAAATAATTCATGGTTGGCTGAAATATGTCTGCATCTGAAGCTATAACTTATTTATTATGCTGAAACATTTTGACCTGCTTCAAGCAGAGACAAAACAGTTCGGCCTGCTGTCGATGAACGCGTAGCTTAAAACACGCGAATTAGCACTTATAGGCTTGGTCTCTCTCTGAAATTCTGTCGACGAAGCGGTTATGACACAACGGCATGACGTTGCAGTTTCGTTGCCAGAGTTTCATAGTTTTGTATCTATGCTTCACGATGGCGAATATGCGTCTATGAAGCTACGCGACCATGGACAGTTGCCCTTATTTTTATTTATATTAGTTTCCAAGTCCATTTTCAGTTTGTCCTCAATATCTTAGTTTTTCTTTAGCCTGCAGTCTGCATTATTCATTCACTTTGGTAGTAAACCGAGTTCCACAGACTACTTCACAGTTTCAAGTAAACGATGAAGAAAAACGCTGACAACTTCAATAGTTTATAAGACTTGGTTCGTGAGAGGTCGGGGGATAATCTGTTGTGCTCTTGTTTTATTGAAAAATCTTTAGTTTCTTTAGAGGGTTTATTTTCAGAGAATTTTATTACTAAGAGTTTGCTTTTATGAACGGATTCACCTCCGTGAAAGTCGAAAATGATCTTACGTGTACGAACTACAGTGATGAAAAGCATGATTTCTTATCCTGGTTTCTGTTTAGCATCGACGCCGAGTTGCATGCCTGCCGTTTTTCCACCGGCTGCATTTCGAGGAGTGTGCGTCGGAATTGTATAACCTATTCCGCCTAGCCCGTTCCATCATCGGGCCACCAGGTGTACGGCGTTGCATCACCGGTACATGGTCCACCATGTACCGGTGATGCAATACACACCTATACGCACAAAACATTCTGGGAATACATTCATTGTGCGTACAGCTAAGGAATAGAATTCCCTGCTGGAGTCTGTGTTTCCTGATGGCTATAACCGGGGAAACTTTAAGTCAAGAGTGAATAGGTTACTTCTAGGTAAGCGCGCCCCATCGTCGACCGCATCATCGCTTTCCATCAGGTGAAATAGCGGTCAATCGCGAACCTATCAACAATAAAAAAAACCTTTGTGCCAAGTTTTAATTAAATTCGTATAGTCGTAATATTTGATTAACAAACAAACTTTCAGTGTTAAAGGGGTTTTATCCTTTACTCCGCTTCAAATCGAATTGTACACCGTAATTACCGTTGTCTTACCTAGAACGAAGGAAAGACTCAGTTGGGTTTTAGACAGGAAAAGTGTCACATTTTCTAGATGGGACCTAGAGCAAGAGAAATTCATAAGATGAAATCCCCTCTAAAAAAATGTCCTAATTTGTAAGCTAGCCAAACAGAATAAAGTAGAACAAATTTAATTGTACACGAAAATGTTACATAGCTTTTTAAAACAAACTCAAAAGGGTACAATAACGGATACAATAACTCATTGACGTCGCGATATTTACCAGACATTCTATTATTATTTTTAGTCTACCAGATAATCTTTGGATGAAAGATCTAAAAATAGGAAAGAATGCGGTCACTGTGGCCGAAATCGGCTAGATGGCATCATCATCATCATCAATTGCGGATAGCAACCTTTCATCTTCGTGAACAATTATTTTGCAAAGAAAAACGCTGACTACTATTTGAACGGGTTAGAGAGATGGAGGCATCACTGGGAGAAGTGCGTAGAGTTGCAAGGAGTCAATGTAAAAATTAAAAATAAATTACAAGAAATAATGTCTTGCATCTTTGTTAGGTCAGAAACTTTTCAGACCACCTATGTAAGTTCCTTATGTACAGTCAAGGATCAAAAGTGCAGTTGCTCTCTACTAGTAGCTGAAGCGTCTAAAATATATTAGAAGTAAAACAAGTTCAATGGTTCATAACTAGTTTATTAAAAAACTTTAGTTAAAATGCCAGAAATTAAATCAGATATGAACTATTGACTCTCTGCTAAAAATAAATTTTAAATACTTCGACACAGCACTGGTGGTGTGAAATTGTACTTTTGACCTTAACTGTATATACATAATCATATATCATTGTTTTCCTTTCATAAAACTTTACTATCACCCAAACTAAATGAGTTACGAGTATTTAAATTATCAGAAATTTTGGGGTGAAAACAATAGTAATTTTATTTCTAAATAACTTCGATTTTAGAATCAAGTTACTGTGAAATATCATAAAAACTGGTCAAGTGCAAAGGTAGTAAGCCTCTGATTGGTCCTTTTGTACTCGCTGACATTAAGCTAAGAACCACACATAATCTTAATTAAATCCACCATCTAAACAGGCGCCAAAATTTCTTGTTGATCTTAAATTAAAACGGAAACTATTATGTATAGTTTTGGCATAACTTATGGGCTCCACTGGGATCTAAATCATCTCTGTGACGCTATAGAATTAATTATTCTACGCAGTCATCCGGCTAGGGAGGGTTAACTAGGATGGTTGGGTGGTCAAACCTGTGATACAAATGGTAGGGAAGCTGAAAATTTAGGGTCTTGTTGACCTATGTGTTGTGTAGTTGTTTATGCTAACTGAGCTATGTACTACAGAGATGGTACTTAATAATTAAAAGTATAATCTCCCTTATAATGTTCCCGCGGCTAGCATTCAGACCTCCTCTCTAAGAGAGAATCGCCGTAATCTAGTACGCGAACCCAATGGTTGTGGTTTGGTGGATGTCATACAAGTCTTCGAACTTTTGAGGTTTCCTTGTGATGAGTTCTTTCATCGTTTTCAGAACAAGCGGTGATCAAATACAAAGTATAGTGCCTGCTTGGGTTTTAACATACGACCTACAACTTGTAAGTCCAGGTTGCTACCACTGGGCTACTACTGATCACACCGCTGCTGCACTTGCCACTTCAACAGAGCAGGTAATAATGTGGTTAAACAAAAGCAGTACAGATCGGACTGCGCCTCAAGGAGTTGTCAGCAAATTGTAGGCGCCCACCAGGGTCGAAGCCTTGGGAAATTATGAAAATACATACCAGGCTTTGGTTGGGCCAAAGCAATGAAGGAATGGGGTAGGTTTTTAGTCAGTAAGAGTCTGACACTATCTGCCGCTCTGCCCGAGGGCGGGAGATGTCATTGGATGATTTTACCTACCATAAAAAAACCTTTGTGAAATTAAATAAAAATAAATCCACTTTTAGAATTCAACACACATAACACCATCACCTTTTCTTTATCAACACAATAATCGTATCAATCAAAATACAAATCAGAACTTAATAAAAAATATTATTTTTATTATGATCTTTCCGATAACTACCAAAAGCGATGAAGCTATCAGCAGGCTATTTATCAACATCATCATTACAGCCGAAAGACATCCAAGATCCACAGTCCTCATCAGGTCATCGGTTCACCTTGTGATCTTCCAATGCTGCGTCTTCCGGAACGCGGTCACTACTTTAGAACTTTTCAGCCCCATCAACTCCTATTCTGCAAGCAATGTTTACCGTCACGTAAGTTGGATGATTCTTCGAGTATTTTATTTATTTATTATACACTTTATTGTACCTACTCCACTACACATAAAAAATAAACTAAAACACATACATACAATGGGCGGCAGTATTGCGTTCCGCGATCTCTTCAGGCAACCTGCAATGGACAATAATGATTATTATCTTTTTTCGCGATTAGATCATAACTTGAAGAAGGCTAGTTATATTAAAACTACAACACATTTTATATACACCTAAGAATACGGCCTATCTAATCTAGTAAACAACTACCTTCCTACAATTTCTACAGCCAAATATCTTCACTTACTAATAGTAATGACAGTAATAGTAACAAATATAACAGACATAAAGGCGATATAGAACGAAGTGAAACGTCGGCGGATGGTCGTCGGCTAGCTACGGCTATCAGAGCCACTTTCTAATGGCCAAAGTGTCGCGTGTATCTCACACGGACTATAGTAAAACTGGAATGGAATTTGTGGTTAGGGGAAGATTTTCGTTGCGCATAAATATTTCTGACGACATTTTGCGTGATGATGTGCTGGCGCTTAAAATAACAGATCGTATTTAAATACGCGTTTGCATGATGAGGGCCCCGTGGTAATGGTAGTTGTAGGTCACGGGTTTAAACCCAGCCAAGCGCATTACATTGTGTAATTTATTTTTATCACCACTGTTATATATACGATGAAGGAAAACATTGTGAGGAAACCTGCATGTCCCAGAACCAAACATTGACATGACATGACACTTGCATCAAAGATTGATGCAAGTGTCATGTCTTTGAATATTTTGAAATTTACTTTATCAACATCTTTAGCCGAATATAACAACCTTGACGAGGTCTATCAATCTATATCAGTAGACTGCAGTAAGGTGGACTGACTGAGTCGGTTGTTAGACGCCTCTAAACTGACTGACTGAACACTCTGATTTTCCATTCCAGTATTAGTTACTCTTGGACAATAATCGTTGAAGTTCAGAAACAAAACCAGTTTGGCGATACTCCAGTACAGAGCTGTAATGAGGGTTTTAAGTCTAATGAATGAAACTGAAGTTGAGCACTCACAGACATACTGGGGCTGCGCTCGCGTGATAACGACTTTCGTGATATTATGCTGATTGTAAGTGGCCTATTGTTTTAATTAGTTGGGGGTCTTGAAGATTTTTGGTTTAAGTTTTGATGCGTAAGATGGGTTTTTGGCTTATTGGCGGAGGGATTGTGTCATTGTGTGTTTTGTGAAAGTGACGGTTTTTGTTATCCAAAGTTACGTTATTCAATTAGCGTTAAATTACAGCACGGGCTAGGTTAGTCGAAAAACAGCGCTGTGTACTCATCGCAATATTCATGAAGGCACAGCTTTATGCTGAGCGTTCGGCCGGTTTGCACGGATGTGACGCATACATAATGATTACGAGTATGTTTGTTTACTAGTTTTTAGTTGTGACGCAACTAAAAACTAGCCAACATAGACCATTTTTTTTTCTTTTTCTTTCTTTAGTGTATTTTTAAGAAAAAATATTAACTATATTTTGACATGATTGTCGCTAAGCCAAAACAGCGACATGAGGTTAAAAAGTTTTTATTCGGGTATTCGCCATTTGTTTATTGTGTAACAAAAATGGTTTTAAGCTAAACAAGAATTCTACGTTAACAACACTCGCGAGTTTACAATAGCGAGCTGCATAAATATTTACGCTAGAACATCAAAATACATTCTAATTTTTTCAGAAAATCACTATATTTTATAAAGCTGCTGTGAAAGTTGCTGTGTGTGTGTGTGTGGATGTATTTGTTTTTTCTTTATGCTCAAACTACAAAACAGATTTGAATGAAATTTAGTACACGGGTACACCGTGTCTTAAAATAGCACTTTGGATACTTTTTTATCCCAAGATAAAAAGATCCCTTGGGACAATTTTCTACTCTCATACGGGTGAAGTTAGTTAGACGCTGGCGGCAGCTAGTTAATTAATAAACCTGACTACGTGTCTGCCACGTATAAAACAAAATACTGTGTCAAATATTCAAACTTGTGGACAAACAAATCAGCAAATCATAATTTTCAAAACAAACGATAGTCTCTTTAGTAACAAAATTTCACTTCACTGCATCGAACACTGCCACCTACCCAAGAATACAAAGTTGCTGACAAGATCCGTTTCCCAACTCAGCATATAGGATCGGTATTATTTTTCTGCTTTCTATCCGAGCGACCTTATCTGGGTCTTCGCTAGGTATTTCCAAGCCAGCGCACACCAAAGGGACAAAGGGTACAAAGCCCTTAAATGTTCTCTATAAATATATAGGCATAAGTACTACGGAGACTGAAGACAGAAGTGCCACTTCAAAACTTTAGAAGATGAGGTCAATAGAAGTGTAGCTAGTCGTAGTAGACCCTCGCTTCTTAAAGAACTAGGGTTTTTCTAGGCTCCCTTTTGACTACTTTTCATCTGATAGAAAGCGACAATGTGCTCTGAATTTATTAAAGAAAAATACTTCGTTGATGCGCCTTCGCCCACATCTAAACTAGTCCACGCTACGCCCATGGAGGTCTACGTAAACTTTCTTTCAGTATGAGAAACTACCGTGTATCAAATTGGTGTACAATAAAGTAGATATAAATAAGTAAAACCCTATTCATACATTCGATTCATATAGCAGCATTAAAGTGATAAGTCTGCCTTGAAGTAGAAGGATGTAATAATCTAAAGAGCATCTTAGACGAATTAAATTCTGTAATTATTATCATCTACTAGCGACCCGCTCCAACTTCGTACGGGTGTGATAAATCCTTGAAATTCTCGTCTACGCTATGCAAATATTATACATTTAAAATTTTCTTCATAAAATCACTTTGTCAATTAGTGAAAACCGTGTGAAAATCTGTTCAATCGTTTTTTTAGGGTTCCGTACCTAAAGACGAAAATACGGAACCCTTATAGGATCACTTTGATGTCCGTCTGTCTATCGGTCTGTCTGTCAAGATCTTTTTTCTCGGGAACGGTTGGAGGTGTGAAGTCTGCAGTCTCTTGAAACTGTGAAAATATCAAACTTCTAAATTAACAAGAAAAAGGTCGTTTATGTTGTAAAAAACGTACATTTCGACACTGTTATGGGAATCAAAATTCATAGGTTACTTCCCGTTGACTTAGAATCCTGAAATTTGAAATTTAGCTAGCACATAGCAAAGTTATAGGAATAAATTTAAAAAATGAAAATTTCTGGTTATGTCACAAAAAAATAATACTATTTCGATTCTGAAAAATTTTCGATATTTGTTTCAGCAATTTAATTTTATTTAAATAATTTGGTACGGAACCCCCAGTGTGCGAGTCAGACTCGCGCTTGCCCAGTTTTTTTTATTAGCTGAGAATACCTATCACTTTGAAAATCTTTTCTAGAGATCGTATTTTGTGAGCGATGATTAGGTAAAGAGCAATAAACAAACTATTCCTGACTGCACAACTAATTTTTTATGAAGTAAGCTTTAGGTATTCACTTCACAACGTTCCGTAAGCCAGTTTCTAGAGCAGTATTGCCCACGCGACTGCCAACAGAGAAAATAGAACCGAGTCTGTGAAGTTGCCACCTACTTAGCCCAAACTCAAGCGGTGTGACGTATCCGTTGGTGTCCCATTGTCAAGCTGGCTTCCGTACTATTGACTTCGCCGATACTTCCGTACTATTGACCTCAACAACATATTATATATCGTGTAAAGATAGACAGGCAGACGCGATAGGGTACTTTATTTCATATATAAAAAAGAATAATAAAAGTATGTGACAGGATTTTGTGAATTTTCGTATTCGAGACCCAATCATCCCTTTTGGAAAGTTTTAATGAGCATGATTATCCCCTAATATACGAACATATATTTTCAGATCTCTCTTGGTTTCAAGCGGTTATATATTTTCTTTTTTCCTTTCCATCACGCAAAGTTTGGTAGTACTTAAAATCCAATGGCGTTCTGTAATGTAATTACTAAATGGAGTCAATGCAGAATATGGATTTAGGTTCATTATACTCGTATGCGAGACTTTATTTTATTTGTAATCAAAACTTTACGTAAAATGCAAAATACGATAATCTTTGAAGATAATCTTTGAAGTTAATGGTGCGAGTGGAACAATTGCTGAGTGTTCCAAGTCTATTCAAAGAAAAATTAAATCCAAAATCCATATTTGATTTCAAATGGGCCCATATTATTAAGGCCATGAATAAAACATCAGAATCTAGTGGACGGTTCCAATTTGGTAATTTCCTATTGAGAAGAACCAAAAAATAAAAAAAATAAAAAATAATCGGTCGAGTGCAGGGACTGACAGAGGGTTCCATATTTTTATTTTTCCGAATCGTTGTCTTTTGCCAAACTTATAGAGTACCGTTGGGTACTCTATAAGTTTTGATTTCCGGGTCGAATATCAAAATAAGTGCCTTAAACGGAAAATGTTCTTAACTTTAGACTTCACTCACGTAGTTTTTTCACTGCTGTGAAAAAGTGAAAGGCTTCCGATTGATTTACGGAACCTTAAAAATCAAATAATTATCAAAAATTAAAAAAAAAAACGCGACTCTCATGTGAAAAAAATTAAACATAAAAAAAGTTGTTTTTATTTATATAAAAGTGGAGAAATTAGTCACTCGTTGACTAAACATGAAATCTCGGAAACTACTTGATCTACAAAACTGAAATTTAAAAAAATTCTTGCTTATAGTATAAGAAGTCGCCCCGAAGTCGATCACAAATACACTCCTTTTTTGGGGCAGGTGTGTAAAAGTATAGACTTTTACATTTTTTGCATAATGCAATGAATAATAATAGTTATGAGAGGACAGTATGTACGATTCTTGAGAGTTAGGCCACGAGAGTTAAACTTGGGGAAAATCTAACCTTTAATACTCGAAGTGAGTATCAGAGGTTTTTTTTATGGTAGGTAAAATCATCCAATGACAAATCCGGAGCGGGAAGTAGTGTCAGACTCTTACTGACTAAAAACCTACCCCGTTCCTTCGTTGCCTATCATGTCGGGACTGAGCCTTCCTCTCAGAAAACGGCTCCTGCCCCTAGCAGGCTTTGACCCTGCATATCTGCAGCTAGCAGGCTGGGTCTCTACGGTTTGATGACAGCTCCTTGAAGCGCGTGAGAACAGTACGCGCCGTCGACGACTTGGGCTCGGTCTGGTCGGTTACCGGACGATCGGACTGCGTGCTACCCATTACACGCCGTCCGCAAGCTCGCGCCTACGGTGGCCGGAAATTGGGATCGGAATCCCTGCAGCGGCTGGGGCGAGCGCCCCGTTGCCTCTGCCTGATGCGGTCAGCCTCCTCCTTTGCTAGCATTACTACTTCGCAGAAGGCGGCGACAGCCTGCTATCCCTCCTCACTCCGGACCATGGCCTGAACCAAGGCCCGGCGAGAGAGATCGCTGCCGCCGATCGCTCCCACGAGGACACGGCGATTCTCCACCCAGACGGGGCACACCTCTACAGTATGCTCCACCGTGTCCTCCGAGTGTTCCGCACAGTAGCGATACCCGGGCGAATCCTCCGCACGAATCCGGAACAGGAACTTAGCGAACTTACCGTCTTCGGTAAGGACCTGTGTCGTGCGGAAGTTGAGAACGCCGTGAGGAGTATCAAAGGTTAGTTTTTTGAGAGTGAGTTGTTGTAACTGATCCTTCTGTGCACTTGTACACTGTGTAACATTACACACGATATCATGTGGAACCGTCAATGAACGTGATTAACGTTTAGAAAAGATGGAAATTGGTACGATTAATATTAGTACATCGCGTGGGCGGAGACTCAGTAACGGCTGTTTAATTTTGTTTATAACAAATGTATGTACGTGATAGGATGGTAGAACGGAAATATATATGGTAGTTAGTATGAATGTTTTGGTGTCTTCTTATAGGAAACAAAACAGATCAAAGAAGTGGGGAAACAATAAATGTAATATTACTTAACCTGAGGTTTCACTCGCGTGATATAAAAACTAAAAGAATCCTATATTTTTACCCAACTGCGCCAGAAGGAGGGTTATGTTTTTCGAGAGTATGTATGTATGTATGTATAATTGTTTGGCACGCTCTGCAGCCTGAACGGCTCGATGGATTTTAGCTTGAGGTGTCGTTAGATTCGTATTTACTGTGAGAGTGACACTGTGTATATAAAAATAAAAATAAAAACAAAATGGCGGATTTTTGGCGCTAAAGTCAAATGTTTGGCACGCTGTGCGGCCTGAACGGCTCAATGGATTTTAGTTTGCGAGGTGTCGTTATATTCGTAATTACTGTGAAAGTGATATAGTAATAAAATAAAACTAAAAAAATAAAAATAAAAAAACGGTAATTTAAAAAACTAAAAAACCCGACTGCTTTTCTGAGTATACATGAAAAAACCCTAAAACAAGGAAGTCGTTGTACCCGATTGCACTTAACTATATAATATTTTAAATACAAGATAAATTGTAGCAGTCGGGACCCATTCTAGAAAGTTAGTAGATTGGAGTAATCTGCAATGTAATATAGGTATGTGCTCTCAATTCACTAAGCCTCCATTTCTAAAATACAAATTTACACTTTAAAAGAAATATACAAATATTTTTTGTATAAAACATTTTTGATGCATTTTTTTTCTAAAGCTTCATAGACCTGTTTACTATATTTGACTTATTTAAATGACTCACCAAATTAACTCACATTATTTGACATGATAACAAGAGACACTAGTTAACTTAATTGTAGATCTAGATATGTGAGTATCATCAATCTACTTAAATACGTTTGTAGGCTAAGTACCGACATACATACATTATTTATAAACAACTTGTTTGTGATCTCAATAAGAACATTATCTATCCATTAATCTTGCGAATAAGTGATCTCGATCCTTGTTTGTTAATGTATTTGTTTTTTTATTAGCGTGGTCTACTTTCAGGTCAAAGGACAAATAAAATAACTAGCAAATTATTCTTGAATGAAATTGCTTTTTTCTGTTTGTAACTCACCGTACACAGACACACTTGGGATACTTGGGGGAAGACTATATGCCCAGCAGTAAAAGCCTTTCGGTACTTATGTATTCGGTATGTCCTCAAAATTTTGATTATTTATTTACAAAAATTTAAAGACACAGAAGTGAGAGCTGTTCTAGCTCTTGTCGTACGAGATCTTCTTTCTTATTTTGAGGATAAAAGAAATATAATTATTTACTTTTTTATTTAAAATCTTGTGAGAAGTAGACACAGGTACATCTTCAATCGCTGATAAAACAAAAAACGTGTTTCTCTTAATTTGTACCTCAAGTGTTTTATGTTTATTTTAGCAAACAGCAATACAATACACAAGTGAAAACCAAAAGTTATTAGATTTAGTATTGTTGCAGAACCGATTTAAAGGCATGCACTTAATGTTCAATCACAATTATGATTTATTGCATTGTTTTATCAAGGACGATTGATAATTTTATGCATTTCTATCTAAAAATACCATTCATACCATTTTTAACTACTAATGATGATACACAAAGGAATATGCCATTCCATTTCATCATTTGGCATACTTCAAAATACAACAATATTCATAAATTTTTAGTACATACCAACATTTCAATAATTCATTGCTGATTTTATATAAATCTCTGTTATATTAATATTAGAACGCTTTGCTTTGTGTTTTGTTTCCATTGCTCTCAAAACAATAACGTAAAATCCATCATAAAAGTGAGATAATTTGTATTGAAACACTATACCAAAAAGTTGACTTTCCAGTAAATTTCCACTCGGTTTTCAATGTACGCGATAAGAAGTTGCAAATCAATTACTGAGGAACATCAATTACTATTGGAACAAAGACAATTAAATTACAAAGGAAAAAAAGTTCTGTGTATTGTTACTTTTTTACCCGACTGCGCCAGAAGGAGGGTTTTGTTTTTACACGACTGTTTAAGAATGTGTTCGTGTCATCCATCTACCCGCACTGAGCCAGTGTCTGACTGAGAAGGCTAGTGTCCCATCAGTGTGAACATAACACGATTGGCCTTTAAAGCACAGGAGTGATCGAGTGTATTACTGTGGTCACATTTGGGCTGGTGCTGCAAAATGACATCTAGCGGTTTTGGAGTCGTTAAAAAGGTGTGCGAAGAGGCTAATTGGTGATCCAAATTTGGTCAAGACTAATTTACAAAGCCTGGAGCATAGGTGTCGGGGGATAACCCGACACCTGTGTTCCAGATTTTAGCCTTGAAAAGCTGGTTAGCCTTTCGGTATTCTATAGAATGCATTTTGGAGTGTGCGCGGGAAATACATGACCTGATTGCGCCAACGTTTTTTTATCAGACAACCCGACTTATGGTGAATGTCAACCTTTATACCGTTAACCCTTCTACGATCCAGACTAAGCATTTCCTCTCGTCGTTTATACCACGTATATCAAAGGACTGGAACAAGTTGCCTGCTGCGGTCTTCCCATCCGATTATAATTTAAGTGTATTCAAAAGCAGAGTGAATAAGCTTTTAATAAACTAGTGCATATTCACCATCAATGATTGCATAACTGTTTACCATCAGGCGTGATTGCAGTCAAGCACTAGATTACATCAATTAAAAAAACCCATAACAAGGCTTTATTAATATCAATATTCCACAAAGCAGGTGTCGATGGTTTCACAACGCTCGATGCAATCATTTTAATTGAGTCCTTGTCGGTTTAATTTGATAAATTTACGATCTCATTATCTCTCTCAAAATAATAATTAAAAATGCAAAAACAAACAGCCCGAGCGTTATATTTAGTTTTAAAACCAGTTTATTCCAGTTTGCGTTACTAGATTAAGTCCATCAGATTTACTTTACTTTTTAAATGAATTTCGAGGCAATTGCAAAACTTCGTAATATTTTCAGAATATCAGGCTGCAAAAGTTAAAAAGTTCCGCCTTCGTTTATGCTTTTAAAACTAGAGGTTTTAGCGTAACTAGTTGAAACGGTTATGGCGTGGTTTACGTAAGTATATTACTTTATGAATGTATTTGTAACTGTTTGCACGGGCTTCATGTACAATTATGGTGTTTAGCTTAATTATGAGTTTTTTTTAATGAAAATTGACTTTGCACATATTTTGTGTTTTGACGTGAAAATTTGCATTTGACAATTTCTTCTTCTTCCTCTCCTATTTTAGGGTGGAGCCCGAGTGCAAGTTAGATTATTAAGGACTAAAACCCACCTGTGTCCTTCAGTTACTTTTTCCATTCTAGGGCCACGGTAACTTGTTCAAAAAATCTCGTGGTCCTAGCGGGTATCGGTTCTACGCGGTTTTTCTGACAACACTTTGCCATCAATGACTCGGGTTCAGTAGTTACCAGATGAGCTACCCGTTGCTGGTCGTCTGCAAGCCTACTCCTACGGTAGCTAGGGATTACTCTGCGACTCTTAATGTTGAGGAGTGCGTGGCTGGTTCACGAAGAGGTATTAAAACTAGCGGACTGTATAAATGAATATCTATATTGTACGAAGTACTAGATTGTACAAAGGGAAAATATATCGCGTCTACGGAACAAACAGGTAAATAGTTTAGGATGCGCGAGCGCGGTCGTTCGTCTGGGCTAGTGACAGCTGACTGGTTGGATGCGCGGTGTGGAATGCGCGACGAGCCGGGCGGCCGTCGTCGCCAGCTGATCCCCCGCTGTCCCCGCTCCTCTCGTTCACTCCCGCTGGCGCGCGGCGCGCGGCGCGTTGCGATGTTGAAGGCGGAGGTCTCAACACTTAATGTCCGGGGTGTCTCCTGTGGTGGTGACTGGGGCGTGAGGATGTCCATTCCCTCACGATTGCAGCTTCCTTCACTGCCTTTTCTGTTCCACAGAGGGAGGCGACAGCTTGCCATTCTCACCCGCTCCAGACCTGAACCAGAACAGGCACAAGAAGTCGCCGCCGCCGAGGACATTACCATGTCCTCGGCGGCGGCGACTTACCGTTTGAGTCCGTTACCGACGTACCGTTTGAGTCGACTTATCGTTTGAGTTGACCGTTTGAGTGGTACACTACCGTGTACCACTCAAACGGGGCACCTCCATTGTATTTGTCTCCAGTGTCCCCCGAGTGCAGACGGTTCGTACAATGGCGACACACAGGCGTTTCTTCCACTTGGATCTAAAACAAGAACCTCCTGAACTGGCCGATGAGGACCTGCGTCGTGTACAAGATGAGAAAGCCCTGGTGCCTCTTTAGCCTCTTCTAGTAGTGACTGCCAAGAATTTATGGTGGCTAGGATTTGAACACATGAACAGAAAGTCGCTTCCCGCTGTCTGTTCCTATGTGTGCTTAGATCTTTAAAACTACGCAACGCATTTTGATGCGGTTTTTTTATGTATAGAGTGATTCAAGAGGAAGGTTCATATGTATGCATAATCATTATTGCACCCATGCGAAGCTGGGGCGGGTCGCTAGTAAATAATAAATAGAATTAAGTACATTAATTAATTAAAGAGTATTATGTGGGTTTTAGGCAGTATCCCTATAGTTTTTTTTTTTTTTTTTTTTTTTTTTAGTGGTAGGTAAAAATCATCCAATGACGAATCCCGCCCTTGGGTGGGGCGGGAAACAGTGTCAGACTTTTACTGACTAAAAAACCTACCTTTCCATTCCTTGCCTTTATCCTGGGGCCTTTGGTGACAGTCTCACATAACCTTTGGCCCCAGTAGGCTTCGGCCCTGCTGGACCCCTACAGTATGCTGACAACTCCTTGAGGCGCGCGGGAACGGTGCGCGCCGTAGACGACCTGAGCTCGGACCGGTCTGTTACCGGACGGACGGACAGCGAGCTACCCATTGCCCACCGTCCGCGAGCCCGCGCCTACGGTGGCCGGAAATTGGGATCGGAAACCCGGCGGCGGCGGCGGCGTGTCCGCCTTTGCCTAAGGCGGTCGGCCTCCTCCTTTACTAGCATTACTGCTTCGCAGAAGGAGGCGACCGCCTGCCACTCCTCCTCGCTCCGGAGCATGGCTTGAACCAAGCCCCGGCGCGAGAGATCGCCGCCGATCGCCCCCACGAGGACACGGCGCTGCTCTTCCCAAGCGGGGCACACCTCGACTGTGTGCTCCACCGTGTCCACCGGGCGGTCCGCACAGTGGCGACACCCGGGCGTCGTCTCCGCACGAATCTTGTACAGGTACGGACCGAACTTGCCGTGTTCGGTCAGCACCTGCGCCAAACGGAAGGTGACGACGCCGTGGGGCCTTTCCAGCCACGCCTCAAAGAGGGGCCTTACCGCCTCGATCGTGGCGTGCCCAGCACGAGGTTGCGACAATCGCTCTCGCCATTTCACCATGAGATCCCGCCGGAGCTCTGTCCGCCATGCCGCGACTTGTCGCGGCAGCGGAGTTTCGCCCCGACGTTGCATCTCCACGCGTAAGTCATGCATGTGTGCAAGGACTGTTGCCTCCAAATCCCACGGTGGTAGGCCAGCAAGGAGGCTCGCCGCTTCGCAGGACACCGTACGGTATCCGCGGATCATCCGGATGGCCATGACCCTCTGGCAGGCGGTTAGCCGGGCCGCCACTCGCTTTCGTAGCGATGGCGCCCACACCGGCGCACCGTAAAGGGCCATGGACCGAACGATGCCTGCGTAGAGCCTCCGGCAGGAGGCGTCTGGACCCCCTAGGTTCGGCAGGAGCCGCTTGAGCGCAGCCCCAGTCGCATTCAACCTGGGAGCCAGACGTCGGAAGTGCTCCTTGAAGTTCCACCGGCTGTCGAGGACGAGTCCCAGGTACTTCATCGTCGACCCGACGCCGATGTGAACTCCTCCTACCGTTAATTGGGAGCCCGGAGGTGGCGCGCTCCGAGGGCCGTGAAAACACATGGCCTCGGACTTGTGCAATGCCACCTCGAGTCCCAACTGCTGTATCCTCTCCACGACTGTCGCAACCCCGCGCGTCGCTAGTTCGACCGCCGCCTGGTACGACCGTCCCCGCGCCAGGACCAGCGTGTCGTCTGCGTAACAGACCACGCTGACCCCGTCGGGGAGGTCGGCGCAGTATCCCTATAGTACGAGTCTTTCACTCCACATAGAGCCGCAGCAGAATATTAATGATAGTTTTCCACTAATATTCACATATCTATTTCTCTCCGTGTGTTGGCATAATTCAGCAACCAAGCAGTTTCTATCGGAAATCTGCAAGACTGAACGTCTATAGAGAGTACTGCTTCCTTACGATACTCAGAAGGTTAAGACCTAATCCTTATGAATCCCGCTCCTAGTCAAGTGTGAAATGGATCTGCGACCCCACTTATTATCCGTTAAACGATACATATACTCGTACAATAAAACGGGCAAGAGTCATCATATTTGCAGATTAATTTTGTTTTTTAACATATTTGGTATTTTGACATTATCAAACGCGTTTAGAGCTGTGGTAGCCGAGTGGTAACGGCCCTGACTTACGGGTTTTAGGTCGCGGATTTAAACCCAGCCAGGCGCATTAATTTGTGTAATTTATATCATCATCACTGCTCTCAAAACGGTGAAAGAAAACATCGTGAGGAAACCGGCATGTCCTAAAACCAAAAATTCGAAGACATGACATCCGCCAACCCACACTGGGCCCGCGTGGTTTATTACGGCCCATTCCCTCTCCTAGAGAAGAGGCCTGAGTCCCAGCAGTGGGAACATTATAAGGCTGATGCTATGCTATGCTACACTCGCAAACCTTCAGATCAAAATTAAGCATTTTTAAAACTAATTATCCATTTTAAATTACATTTTTCAAAACATCTTCAAGGTCTAATCAGGAAAACAATCATCTTTCTGATATTTTTTTAGATGAATAAATTGTGAAATTTCTTAGCGACTTATTTCATATATCATTTTTTTCATACGACCTATTAGAACCATGCTCTAGTTTCCGACGTTTTTGCCCATATAGGCCTACTTCAGGTTTTTTTTTTTTTTTGGTAGGTAAAATCATCCAATGACAAATCCGCCCTTGGGTGGGGCGGGAAATAGTGTCAGACTTTTACTGACTAAAAACCTACCTTTCCGTTCCTTGCCTTTGTCCCGGGGCCCGTGGTGACACTCTCGCATAACCTTTGGCCCCAGTAGGCTTCGGCCCTGCTGGACCCCTACAGTTTAGGCCTACTTCAGGTAGGAAATGAATTATTTTGAATTGACTTCATCCAGGAATACTTGATGTCCCAGTAGCAATGGCTCTGACTTACGAGTTGGTAGATCACAGTTTTGAATCCAGTCAGCAGCACTATTTTATGTAATTTATTTCACCGCTAACGAAAACTGAAATGAAATGAAGGAAATCATCTTGAGGCAACCGGCATGTCCTCGAACCAAAAATTCGAAGACATGTGACTTCTATCAATCCGCACTAGGCCCGCGTGGTAGATGAAAAACCATTCCCTCTTTTAAAGAGGAGGCTAGAATCCTAAATATGGGAATATTACAAGGCTGATTATGCTACAGGAAAACAATGCATGTAAACTTTTCCCTGTTTCCAAGTTGAGTCCACTCATTTCAAAACTCAGTTCTACATACCTATATAAAAAGACTTGCGTTTCTTGAAGGGTTAAACACAGGTGTATTGTACATAATACCTACAAATACAGCCTTCCTATAGTTATATCTAACACAGCATCAGGCCTACAAACTCTAAAACAAAGCCAATTCCCCAGATATGTCCAGGTAAGCCTCAAGTAATTTAGGACGAGCTTACCGTCATTATCTGAGCACAAATCAAATGGGAAACAACAAAAGAATTAATAATTCCTTCTAAAACCAGCGATAGATTCCCAAAAGCAACATAATCAAGAGCCAGCGGTAGGCAAAGTTAACACAACTCCAATCGAGTTGCCTTCACTCGACGCCATATTACCTGCTGTAATATCCCTGGGGACAGCCAGGAACCATCCTTATTTTTATCCTCCCACGAAGTACTTTCAACCTTGAGCCAAGCTATGTAAGGTTCTGATTTGTTTCTTCTACAAAAGAATTCAGGATTGTGATTTTTGCAGATAATCTTTATGTTAAAATCTGTAGTATACTGCAATAAGGCTGTGTATCGCTCTGTAAAAACGTTTTTTTTTTATTCAAATTGTTGTTCCTGAGTGTTTTCGTGTGTCGTGAACATGTATCGGAAAATGAATGTTCACTTAGTGGGAACGACAGGTATAACATTCAGTTACGATGGCGTGTCGACAGCAAAATTGTTTGTTTTATTAGAAGTGTAAAATAGCATGTGAAAAATTGCATATCGGTTTATAAATCGGTCAAAGAAACAAAAAGTGTATTTCTAATCCGATATGTATATTGGTTTAAAAGCTTATCTTAGTGTTATATAAGATCATTGACAATCAATAAGACTAAAATTATTAATCTCAGTCTAAATGAAAACTTCTACGGTCTGGACTACGCGTTTTATCTTCTCGTTTATTCTGTATACATCAAAGGACTGAAATAATTTGCCTGCTGCGGTCTTTCCTTTCGATGATATCTTCTAGCTTTGAAGCAACTAAAGTCGTTTCAAAGCTAAATTCCCCTTATCAATGTATGTACCAACGCTTCACCATCAACGTTTGCATCACTGCTTACATCACGTGAGATCGCAGTTACACACTAGTTTATATCATTAAAAAACTAATAAGAATCACCTCAAACTTAATACGAAATTGCGAATTGAATTTGAAAGTTTACTATTTGCTCAGTAAAGTTTACTAAAACTTGCCGAACAAAAAATTTATTTGAAAAGTGAGAGCATGCTTAAATTACTCGTAGGTTCATGCGTTTCAACATTTTCGAAAACAAAAGCAGCCGGGTGCATCTGACGTCACAGGACCTGATGTAGTGACGTTGTACACTCCCCCTAACCCCGATAAAATTTAAAGCGTGTGTTCTCGCACCCCAGCGTAAAGCACGAGGCGCACTACACTACAATTTAGCGGGGCTCGCACCCGCACACGGCTAATCCCTGTCGACTGGGAAGACTATGTCCTCTTCATTTTTTGGGATATTTAAACAATTTGCCTAGCTTTTTTCCAAGTTTATTGAAAATCTCGTAGTGAAATAGATGATCTTCCATCCAGGCTCTGGCAAACGTTGAAGAAACTTATGAATTGACCCATTTTTTTAGGTGGCGGAGGGCGTGTCAGACTTATACTGACTAATACCAAACCTCTGTCTTTCAGTGGTTTTTGAATTCTGGAACCACGGGTTTCGTTTTCAGAAATTCTTGATGGTCTTAGCGGACCTAGACCCTGCTGGATCCCTACGGTTTTGCTGAACTTTTCGAGACGCCCGTGGAATAATACGCGCTGCCGGCTACTCGGGTTTGGTCTTCACCGGACGGGTGGAAGGCTAGATATCTATTGCTCGTCGTCCGCAAGATCGTGCCTATGGTGGCCGTGGATCGCACCGCGACTCCCGACGCTAGGGGCGTCTTCTGTGGCGGCGGCTGGGGTGTGGGAATATCTATTTCCTTACGTTTGTGGCCAACTCTTTTGACAGCATTGCTGTTTCGCAGAAAGAGGTGACCGCATCCCAATCCCTCTCACTCTGGACCATGGCCATAGCGCGAGAGGTTATTGCTGCCAATAGACTCTACAAGGATATGGCAGTGTTCTACCCAAGCAAGGCACACTTCCACCGTATGCACAATGGTGACAACCAGGCGTTTCTTGCCTGAATCGAGGAAAACAAGAATCTTCCCAACTTACCGTGTCCGGTGAGGATACCTAAACGTAGAAGGTGAGGACGCCGTGACGCCTCTACATGAGCTCCTCAAAAATGGGTTTTATCGTCACCATCGGAAAGTTGACCCGGTTATGATTCACCGAATTTCATTTCGTATTTAATTTATAGAAGGTCATTTCGTCAATATTTCACTTTAATTACATAATTTAATGAAAATATTTTCAGATACTGTTGGTGATGCCTTTGTTCATTGTAATTGTTCAACAATACATGGATACAATGAATACTGCAGTATTGATCAAAGTTATGGATTATTGAAATACAATAACGTAATAGTAACATGACAATGACATTCTATGTATCATATACAATTAATGTGATTTACTTTAACATAAGTAAGTATGACAAATTACAACAATGGACGTAACCGAACCTTATACTTAGGTACACGTGTAGAAGAAACAAGGAAGGAAAATAAATGATATCATCATCGGACGGATTAGACACATGATGGACATCTCAACTATACATAAGTAACGTTTAGGGAACACTTTCATCTTGCGTACAGCTAAGTAGTGGAATTCCCTGCTGTGTCTATGTTTCCTTATAGCTACAACATAAGGGACTTTAAGTGAAGAGGTTATTTTTAGGCAAAAATAACCTCTAACCTCTAAAGTAAAGAAAGGGAAATATGCACTATATCCTTACAATTCAATTGTCGCTCAGTATAATGCCGGGACTCATGTGCAAAATAGAGCCACAACACTGGTTTTCAGAGATACAAATGAAATATTTCCAAAAGTCACGTAAACCTAAAAATCCTAAGCCATGCCCAACGCCAGGTCACAAGACTCCAGAAGGGGAGCAAATCCGTACAACGCGTGTATGTTCACGACGTAATCTGATGGGGCCAGCAGAGGAACTACGCGATTACATCAAATTGAAACTAAGTGAAAGCGAGACAGAGTTACGGGGCGGTAAACTCCGCGCCATGTTTTTTATTGAGTAAATGAAGTTATGAACTTGTTCCAGAAAGGGAAGATATTTACGTGGTGTAAGATAAACAAGGAATTTTTGTGGGAGCAAAATGGCTTATAATGATGATGGGGAAAATAATGTTTGCGAAGTTTAAGTACCTGCCAAATAAAAGGTTCTTTGCGGTATTAACAAGGAATTTATGGAGAAACTTACTATGATACGCAAGGTTCTGTAAATCTATACCAATACTAACGGTCCCGGGGCAACATCAATGCCCTGTCCGCAAGCTGGCTTTTCATCAGAAAAAAAACTAAGGACCTGATTGTAACACCACCTACAAGGTTGAATTTTATTTTTAAACCAACCAGAGACTCGCTCAAATATACACATAAAGTTTCATCCAAATGAGTTGTGTCATTCGAGAGCAGCTAGGTTACAAACAGACGTACTAGACGAAAAATCTATACATATAAAAGCGAAATACCACTCACTGATGTGGTGGTATATATAAAAGCGAAATACCACTCACGTGGGTGTAGACGTCCGCTAAGAACGAAACTCCACCCCTAAGAGTGTAAAACGAGTTTGGAAGTTTGTGTGTAGAAACCGACTAAAAAGCTAGTTATATATATTAAGATTATAAAGCTAAAGAGTTTGTTTAGTTGAATGTGCTTTTAAGGCTAAAGTGAATATTATGCTTTTAATAAACTAGTGCGCCTCACTATCAACGATTGCGTCACTGCTTACCATAAGGTGGATCGAGTTAAGCACTAGTTTATATGAATAGAAAAAATAAATATTACTAGTGCTTTATAGCCTATTTATCGAGGAAGGACGTGCGTTTGCCCAGTAAGGCCCTGCAGAATCTGCGTTTTAGATGGCTATATAAGATCACGCTACGTCCAATAGGAGCAGAACAGTAACCAAAGACATGGTTAAAACCTCGAAGATAGCTAGTTACGTTTTATAACTTTCTGGTAAAGTTCTAACTATCTATTTTTAGCGAAGTGTTGAACAGTAAAACTGATTATTGACGCAACAAAGCCCATTAAATTAATAAATTAATTACATAATTAAATTACACGTGAACTAATATTGTCACTATAGAAAACGGTTTGAATTCGTTATCAATTCGCATGCAGTAACTCTCTAATAACACCGCAATACTAAAACAAATATAGTTACCGTAAAATCATTTGCTTTTACAGCAATGCCGGTGTAAGTGTTCAAATAATACAATATTTATTTAACAAAATTGAATGTTAAAATACTCGTACAAATCTCTGGGGCGATACGTTCAATTTATTAATATAAAGTGAGCCAATGAATGTAAAATTTGACGGGTAGATTGACGCTAGGCGGCACGTTACACATGTTTTTGAGTGTTTTAGTTTAGGTCTTCGAACAAGACAAGCAAGCATGAGCGTGTGTGTGCATAGGATTTGGACGCCTGTAGACCTTTATCCTATAAATTTTCTTATATCATAGATTTTCACGCGTGTTGATAGAAGTTTTGCTATAAAAATATGATGTTAGTTGTTTTAACTGAACAGCCTCATATGTCTAGTCGACGCAAGCGCAACTCCTGGGAAAGATCTCTTTTGGGATGATTCTTGAATTCAGCATATTGTCACTGAGTACCCTATCTGGTAAATATCAGTAGGCTCACTCTTTATTACACGAAGTCAGGCAATAGGCAGGGTCGAAGCCTACTGGGGCCAAGAGTCTGCTTCTGAAAGCAAGGCTCGGTCCTGGTATGAAAGACAACGAAAGAACAGGGTGGGTATTTATGGTCAGTAAAAATCTGTCACTATCTCCCGCTCCGCTCAAGGGCGGGAGATGTCATTGGATGATTTTTACCATTATAATATCATAAGCTTCTAAACATTTTCTTCTAGTTGTCAGTTTACTTCAATCTTTAGCCTAGACACAGCTAACCTATATGTCAATGTCTAATTAAAGAAAATCTCTAAGAGGTAACCACATAATATTATGTAATAACAATTACGGTCATGACAAAGATCCGTGAACGTCAGAAATATTAATCCTGTTCACAACTTCCATCTCACCTGATGTAATTTCCTGACTGATGAAACTCTAAACTATCCCGTAGATTGCGTTGCGCTCATTCTGCAGACTGCAGTCCCCCAGGATGTCATGTGCGGATTGTTCAAATTCACAATTACGTGTCCTCACATCAGATGGTAAATAAATTAACGAAACTAGTCGTACTGGAATTTAACTCTCTTTAGGAATTAGAGTTTGTTTCGTTATTAACAGATATTAATTTGAAAGACGTACGCCACATTTATGGTTCGCATGAATCGTATAATATCTACTAAAAGTGATTTTAAAATATATATGGGATCATGCCATAGATTGATCGATCTCCGAAACACGAATTTCAGTTTAAATAGACAAGGTTTTGCGTTTTAATTGCTCATTATCAATATTGCTATTTAAGTTATTTATGCTCTTAAGTTTGTTCCACTCTGAGCAGTAAGTCTCTTTATCTACTAGCGTAGTTGTGTAGTAATGTTCCCACTGCTGGGACACAGGCCTCCTCTCTAAGAGAGGGAATGGGCCATAATCCACCACGCGGACCCAGTGCGGGTTGGTGGATGTTACGTCTTCGAATTTATGGTTCTAGAACATGCCGGTTTCCTCACCATGTTTTCCTTCACCGTTTTGAGAGCAGTGGTGATGAAATAAATTACACAAAGTAATACGCCTGGATGGGTTTGAACCCGTGGCCTACATCTCGTAAGTCAGGGCCGTTATCACTCGGCCACCACTGCCCTAAAGTGCTTAATCCCACAGAAACACTTAGTGCTATCCTGTAAGTCAACAACTAATTTACATTTTACGTACCGTATCATTTTACGTTACGTACGTTTATTTCTGATTTTATTTTACATTTATAATTTAATTTATTGACTTTTTGTTTAGAATTTTTGTTTTTTGGATGACATTTATAATTTAATTTATTGACATTTTATTTAGATATTTTTTGTTGTTGTTTGTTTGACATTTGCAATTTAATTTCGTGACATTTTATTTTATTTTTTCGTGTTTGTCATTTGTAATTTAGTTTATTGACATTTATTTAATTAACATAAGTATTATAAATTGGATTGTTTTTATGAATTTAATTATTGTTTCTAAAAATATTCTGAATTCAAATTTGCATGCTGATTAAAAGGCGGAACATGACAAACCATGTACTTGTTGTATTTTAAGATCTGTACCATCATGTTTCACTATATCACCATAAATGATTATTATTATTACCAAAAGAGACTTTTCCACTCCGAGATCAGTCCAGTTCAGAAAATAGCGAAACATCGACAATTCTCTTCTAACCGTATGGCAAAATTTTCCCGGGAAACTTATTCAGAGCGAGTGCAAAATGCAATATTGTAAGTTGTTATGATTCGTCCCGGGAATAGTTCCGTACATGGTCTGCTGCCGAAATTGTCAACGGAGTCTGCGTACTTACACGTGTATGTATATTTAACTTTATCGTTTCAAATTTACGTTTATTATTATTGTGTGTTAGTAGAACGGTTATAGGCAGCTTTGTGCCACTTTATTTCGTTGTAAACGTTTAGATTTTTATTTCAGCGTTTTGTTCAGCTCGTAATACGCGCTGCATGGCGGATCTGTAATTCTGTAGCGTGGAAATGATTTTCCTCAGAGGATAATGCCGTAATAATGCTTGAATGTTATGAATTCAATCAGCTGTATTGTGGAGCCACTTCACTCGATATCCGATTAGATACAATTTTCTGTCGAATCTTTTTTCCTGTTCGGTAATGAAAAGAAAGATTATTGAAATGGTATATAATAATGGAAAATCCTGACTGTTTACTGGAAATGAAACACACACTGCCAATTTTAGACGTTTTACCGAAGTGGAACTGGAAGGAGTGAAAACGTGGAGTGAAGAAGAGCAAACAAAGCATTGAAGCGGAGCGAGATATAGTTAAGTTAAGCTACCCTCCGCTCCTCTCCACTTCGCCCGACTGTGTCAGTGGAAACAAACCCTAAATCACCCCGATGTCCAGCCACCTTAGGCGTGGCATTGCGGACCACGAGCAACGGGTAGCTAGCCGTCCAGCCGTCAGTAACCGTCTGAGCCCTAGTCATCGACGGGAGGCTTATCGTAGAGGCCCAGTAGGGCTGGAGCCTACTGGGTTGTCTTCCAAAAGGGAGACCCGGGGTCCTGAAATACAAGGCAATGTTGCTGGAACGCAGTTGTGTTTCTAATCAATAAAAGTCTAACACACTCTCGCGCTCAGTCCTAGAACGGGAGAAGCAGGATGATTATCAATCTTAAAAAATAAACCCTAAATCACCATTCCCGTAACAAATAAACTCACTATTGGTTACAATCGTTACAATTGTAATTATATCATAATTATTAAGATAGAAAGAAAAAAAAAATTGGGGGCAGTCCCCAAGATTACATTGATAAATAAAAAGTAACATTGTGCAAGTACAACAACAATCGTCAAACTAACTAAAATCTTGCATTTCAAACCACACAAACATTATCATCTGATTTTGTATTTTCTAAACTAATTATTGTGAAAGCTTAGTTTTTACCGAGCAATCGTAGCCACTCTTCATTATTTAAGGCTGTATACAGATAATTAATCAGTTCCTACGAAGCACACTATTTGTCTTGCTAAGAAACGTTACCGCAGTTTTTTATTTGCACTGAAGTTGTACAATTGTATTGCTAGCTCTATTTAAAACTTGCAGAATGGTTGAATTACGTAGGTTTTTATTTAGCTTCTTTCGTTATCGTATCTTTTTATTAGCTTCTTTATTATAGACATTCTCACACAGGTATATTGTTACTTTATGTTGATTTACTTCTTTAACTAGCTTCTGCCAGCGGCTTCGTCGGCGTGAATGTTGGTTACAGACGCAAAGTCGAAATTATAGACGGATAAAAAGTAGCCAAAAAAAAAAAAAAAAAATGGCCATCCATGGAGTACAAGCTACATAGCTTGTACTCCATGGATGGCCATAGGCTAATTTGGTATGAATGTTCACACCAAATTTCATTAAAACCGTTTCAATAGTTTAAACGTGAAAGCAACAGACAGACAGAGTTAGCATCTGCCAGCGTGTTGAATGTTGGTTATAGCGAACGCGAAGTCGAAGTCAAAGCGAGATTAAAAGTAGCCTATGTCTTTCCTTGGGGTTCAAGCTTTCTCCGTACTGAATACCATCACTATCGGTTCAGTAGTTTCAACGTGAAAGCGTAACAGACAGATAGACAGATTTACTTTTACATTTATAATATTAGTATGGATTTATCTTAATCCAAGTTATTATCATCAGATTTTTCATATGTGAAAAATTTCTTTACAACAAATCATATGATTTTACCTAATTTCGACCCCAACTGTGTAACCCAGATCTTTTTGTACCGTAATAACATCTAAATTTCTTATCCCACGCAATCGGTATGGGTTTCCAGAACATTCTCCAAACGGCTTCTCTTTCCTGACCACTATTTTTACACACCATAGTCCCCCCATTGATAGATCATTAAGCAAATGATTCTCGTGGGTAAGCAGTGATCGGAATCTTTATGAACCTAATGGTCTGCTAATAACGCTGAGATTACACCAAAATTTTCCTTATAGTAACCCTCAGGTGATTCCAGCCTAATGGGATCCCAACGTTATATTGCATTATTTGATGGTTGCCAAATTAAGAGGATTCTTAGTTACCTACGTTTTTCCTTTTCCCTGGAGCTTTTCTTTCGATGGTTATTTTGGAATAAAAACAAATGTCTGTGAATAAATAACGTTTTTCAAAATTTATGCCTGTTTGTTGCTTAATTTTTCACTGTTTTCACGTCATTGAATTTGTAAAAATCTCGCGCATGTTTACTTAAATTTGATACGTGATACTCATCATCCAAGTATTTAGTAGTGATGTGTAATAAAGTTTATTATATTCTATTATATACTCTCTAGGATAATTATACACTATTTACGTGGATGAAACTGTAGACCGAAACGTTTTATAATTATAAATTACTGGATCCAAATCTTAGACTGAGTATTTAGAGGTTAATTTAGGTTTAACAATGCTTCCAAATAATTTGAGCCAGTTTTTCAGGCTAAGTACCGTCTAATAGAAGTAACCGTGTATTGCACATCGTCGCTGTTGTGATGACTGAAAGGAGTTCACATGCAAAAAAGTCGTAAAGTGCAAACTGGCACCTTTATATTGACTTTGAAGGTTTAAGTTAAAAAGAGAGACAGAGAGTTTTTAACCGACTTCGAAAAGGAGGAGGTTCTATGTTCGGCTGTATGTATTTTTTTTTTATTTTTTTTTTATGATGTTCACCGATATCTCGGTCAATTGTGGACCGACTTCGAAAATTTTTGTTTTGATTGAAAGATTATACTTTCGAATTGGTCCCATAAAAATATCTTTTTGATCTGATGATAAACTTCGAAGATATAGGACAAAACTCTTCAAAAAATCATAGCAGAACTGTCGTAACAAGTAAAATTGCTTTGTTTATACATGTAGTCGGTGGCTGACTAAAGGAAAAAGGCAAGGGGGTACATAGAACTGACCTGATGATGAAGATGGAAGGTAGGTAAGAGCCGGAACTTTGTAATAAATCAGTCGTGTCCTAGCCGTGTTTGGTATTATTAGAATTGTCATGATGATTTGATGATGGAACCGAATGGCGGAGGTCTATCTATTTAAGTTTGGCTGAGGGGTACTACTACTAAAAAGTGTGAAATAAAAAACTTTTTACAAAAAAAATACAACCGACTTCAAAAACCACCAAAAAGTGCAAAATAACTTTCAATTTCGGAAGTTGGTGTTAAATAGCGAAGAGACCAAACTATTATAGATACACCGACTTCCGAAATTGAAAGTTATTTTGCACTTTTTGGTGGTTTTTGAAATCGGTTGTATTTTTTTTGTAAAAAGTTTTTTTTTGTTATAGACTGTCAATGGTGAAAAAAATAAGAAATATATAAACGTACTTTCTCTAATGAATGTATAAAACAGCTTCTTAGGCCTTTTTTACGGAGACGCGGCGCGTTGTGCGTTTGTCGTACATTGCAGCAGCGGGCCGCGTCATCGCTCGTGCAAACACAAACATTATGGCAATGTACCGCGGACCGCCCAACGCGTCGCGCAACGCGCCGCGTCTCCGTAATCGAGCACTTAGACAATTTTAATATTAGTATAAAGCATAGAAGCCTCGCTTCAATTTACGTCTCCACTTACCACACTACCTATCCTACATGACTCAATCCCTTATGATGATGATGATGCTTGAGTGAGTGGAACTAAGGAAGGGCATCGTAAATTCTTTCATTTCCGACCCGACTTAGATAAAAATAAACAGACTTTATTTACTTAAGGATTTTAAACCACTAGATTATTTTAAGGGTATAGTTTCTATAAGTGAAAGAGTTTTTCTATAATGAGATCAATCATTCTAGATAGCCTCTTTTTATAAAGTAGACTGTAGTAGTAAGTACGCTGTAGGCTTCGCGGATTCATAGATAACATATTTTTTTGTTATGTTTTTGGTTGCATTGATTCCGTCAGTACTTTTATGCATAAAGTGCTAAATAAATAAATAAATAAAATTGATCGATCTAAATTATCTTCTCATATCTACTATATGTATAATGTAAATTTAGAAGAATCAATCATTTTTTTTAAAAGAGTAACCATGCAGTTTTTTGCTGGTTCTTCTACATGGAATACCATCAATTGGAACAGTATGCTAGCCAAAGACAAATAAGGAGGGCGCTAACTTTTGACGTTTTATATGTGCCCATGTAGGCCTGTGTGAAAGAATTTATTTTTGAGTTTGAGTTCAATTGAATTTAGTACTTCACAAAATAACAGCCAATCAAACTAGTTAATACTAACTTAAGTAATTGTGAAAAAGTCGTAAAACTTCCACTCATCGATAAATGAAGCCTTTCCACTTCTCTTTTTGCTTCATAAAATAATGATTACAGCCGAAAACAGCCAGAAATAAACACTTAAAACGTGTCTGGGAAAAGATAATACAAAAAATAGTGTATCGTAACAAGAATTCGTTTCACGTAGCGCTTAGTAAACTCTCCTTCGTCACTTGCCGTACCTTCGTCACCGGACAAAAACGTTGGCACATTACTGGGATTTCCACTGTACGACGCTGAGCAAATTCAGGGTTAGTGTTAGCTAGTGAGAATCAGTTGCCGACGTTAAAAAGGTGAGATTTTGAAGGTTGTTAGGTAATCTGTGTGTCTAGGTATTCAATGAATATTTGCTAGGTTAGAATATTTTGCTGGGATTTTGTGAGTAAAAATAACATAATGTAGGTACATATTAACATACCTGTATATTGAAGGGAAGCTTGGGTTGTGCTTACTAGTATACATATTTATGTATATTTGGCCGGGCTTATGTTTGCATTGAAGCAATACAGTGAGCGCATATAGACATTAAGGCTGACCAGTAAATGTTTCTCGAGCACATTTATACATTGAGCCAACCCAGTTTCTCGAGCGCCTGTAGACATCGAGAGAATCCAGCTTCTCAAGTACATGTGTACACTGAGCTTACCCAGTTTCTCGAGTGCCTTTACACACTGACACAGCCCAACTTCTCGAGCATATGTGTACACTAAGGTAACTCAGCTTCTCGAGCGCATGTGTACACTGAGCCAACCCAGCGTCTCGAGCACTTGTAAACACCGAGGCAACTCATGTGAATTGCGAATCATAACGCTTTGAGTTTAAGTTTAGATAAAAAACGTCCCCCGAAGTGTCTTCACATTGACTTTTAGTAAGCAGTTAAACCAAAAATGCATCAGGATAGATAAACCTTGGAATGTTTAACCAGGAAATCCTTTGATTTAATTAAAATTAGTTTAAACTTGGTCAAAATAATACAACAATTTGAATGTATACGAATATTGGAGTTACTCTCAAACCATCAGCTTGATTAAAGGCCTGTTAATTAATTATCCACTATGTTTATTTATCATTAATTCTAATTAATGTGGATTAATTAGAATTAGGTAGCAAACTTGCTTCCTGTGTTTTTGTTAACATTAAATTAAAATAATATTTGGTAAATGTTCGTGATGATTATAACGACATAATTCCTAGATATTTTCGTAAGTTGTATTAGATGGTGATTTGAATCAATAAAGATTTTTTTTTTTTTATTCTATTGACACAACCTGCAAAACATAATTTCACGAGTTACCTTGGTGCTTTCACCTCAACGTGTCTTTCAAATCACGAAGGGAATCTACGGGAAACCAACCCGTGGGCCTGAGATACGAGTACAATAATTTATCCATCATCTTCAAACAAAATGAACCAAAACTGTAATGCTTACTAACAAAAAAAAAACTGGGCAAGTGCAATTCGGACTCGCGCACAGAGGGTTCCGTACAAAGTTGCTTAATTATGTAAATAAATCAATTTTTCTGAATCACAAAAAAGTGTTTCTTTTTTAACTTAACAAAAAATTTACAGTTTTTAAGATTTATTCCTATATCTTTGCTAAGACCTTGCTTTATGTCAAATTGCAGGATTCTGGGTCACTGTGAATTTTGATTCCTTGAGAGTGTTGAAATATAGGTCTTTTGCGACATAAACGGCCATATCTTGTTTTTGTTAATTTAAAAGTTTTATTTTCACCGCTTCAAAGGACCGCAGAACTGAATAAGTATATGGTATTAATTTCACTCGATACGTCCACGCGTTCTCGAGAGTAAAGGTCTTGACAGACAGACATACAGATGGACAAAAAAGTGCTCTTAGAAGGGTTTTTTTATAGTGGGTGAAAATCATCCAATGACAACTCCCGGCCTTGGGTGGAGCAGGAGAATTCAGGAGATAGTGTCAGATTCTTACTGACTAAAAAACCTACCCCGTTTCTATGTTGCCTTTCATACCAGGGCCGAGCCTTACTTTCAGAAGCGAACCCTTGGCCCCAGTAGGCTTCGACCCTTCTGCAGGGTCCCACTGGTCTTATAAGGGTTCCATTTTTTCCTTTTTAGGTATAACGGAACCCTACAAAGCCACAATCATTTCTAAAAGTAGGTACTGATATATCACATGCAATCAATACTAATTGTCGCCGGTTCAAACAAAGAAAGTTGTAGAGCTGGCAGTGGCGCGTCATCTATCATCGTCAGTGCCGGCGTGTTTGCACAGGCCAGCGTTTTAACCCGAACGACCCATTTCTGTACTTGCACTGGATCACCGATTCGTAGTGAATTTTTAACCCTTTTTTGAAACGATTAATCTTCAGTTCAGAGGTTGTCGGTGTCGTGGTATTTGTCTTCTCTTTATGGAGACTTTTTTTGTAGTTTATATGCACAATTTTTAATTTGAATTTTACATAATAAAAATATCACACAATAATAATAATATCACACACATTATCACACAACGTCGTCTAGTCCCAAGCTAAGCAGAGCTTATGTTATGGGTACTAGACAACTTATAAACATACTTATATATTTCTAAATACATACATATTATAGATAAATTACACCCAGACACAGAACAAATGATCGTGCTCATCACACAAACATTTGTCCTGAGTGGGAATCGAACCCACGACCTCCGGCATAGTAGTCAGGGCCACTTACCACTAGACCAATAGACCAGTCAGACGATATGAGTTCTACTTTCATAAAAACCCCCACAGTAACTCACATCGTATGATGTATTAAACTTATCAGTCTATCAGTCCCCCTCTGTAAAGTATTAAATAAACAGAAAATAAATAAATCCTTTAGTTACCTTTTACGTTTCAAGGCCACCGTAACTCATTTAAACAATACTATGGAGCTCTTTGGGGCAAAACTGGTATAATAATTATGTTCCTTAAGGTTTTTATTGTTTAATATTGATTGCACTCCGAACGTGATACTATTACTTACGTATAAACATACCTAGGTATCACAACAGAACTAGTATCTACACCGTTTATCTCCCAAACTGCTGGCAGACAATTTATTAGCAGAGATAGCTCATAAATAATAGAGTGCCTAACTTAATATTGTATTAACATTCAGCATCTATTAATATTCCAGGATTAAGGAGAATTAGTTACTTAAAGCTAGTAATTAATTCCACTTAATCCAGGAATGAGTTTTGGTATGCCAGATATGTCTAATAACTGTGAATCTAATTCAATGTCATTCATTCTTGAATTTAAAATGTGACATGACTTTCATAAATACTTTTTATTACTCCGACCCGCCCCAGCTTTGCACAGGTGCAATGGTTGAAATGGATTAAATGTATTATGCATGTAATATACATATAAACCTTTCTCTTGAATCACTCTATCTATTAAAAAAACCGCATCAAAATCCGTTGCGTAGTTTTAAAGATCTAAGCATACATAGGGACAGACAGCGCGAAGCGACTTTGTTTTATACTATTTAGTGATATGCTCCAACTTGATTACTATCTCACCTTGCACGCTTGCTTAGAAGTATCCTATTCAGTGTTGACTTAAGTCCTTGATTGTAGCAATCAGAAACACAGACTCCGGCAGGGAGTTCTACTCCTAAGCTGTACACACAATGAACGTGTTCCCAAAATATTTGGTGTGTATAATAATAGGTGGGGTGATCACCATATACACTGGTAGCGCATCGCCGTACGCTTATAGATTTATAAAAAAAAGAAAACACTACTGTCATGTCAAAAAAAAAAAAACAAGATGTTTGTTAATTTATAGTAAAGTGAAGAAAGTAGTCACTCGTTAATTAAACAGTGAATCTCGGAAACTACTTGATCTACAAAATTGAAATTTCCATCGCAGTCGGGGGACCACTCAGTAACATACTTTCTTAAGAAGTTCCCCGACTGCGATGAAAAGTTCAATTTTATAGATCAAGTAGTTTCACTCAACACTCCTTTTTTGGGGCAGTCGTGTAAAAACAAACGTGGAGTTGAAGGAATATAAAGTTAACTCGTTAAATACTCAATACTCATTTTATTGCGAAAGTAAAAACAAGACAATCACGAAATGTTTCATTAATTGCTGTTCCATCTCTCGGAGGAAATATAAATGTCAAAATAAACAACGTCTAAATTTCAAAACATTTAAACTGTTCATTTCCCAAAACTCCATTAATATATTGAAACTTTTTTTAAATAAAAGTAATGATTCTGCTATAAAATTGACTTCAGGCTTTGAGACCGCACCAGACGTCACTTGTCATAATTATTGTGACATTCAAAAGAAAACGCAGCGAATTCCTCTAAAAACATAAAACCTAACACCTAGCCAAAGAATTTTCAACCATCACTCAACTACATAAGGATCTAAAGAACTGTATTTCGCATCTTAGCTAACAATGTATCAGTAACTATTCAGGCAAATGAAATTGCACCCTATACCGTTACACGAAAGTTTTAAATTCAAGTTCAGGAGAGCTCCTTCATTTTTAAGTACGGTCGCTTTTAATTTGTCATATAAAGCGTGATTTATATTTTAAACGTTGAACGGCTACCGCGAACTTGTGAGTCATATATTGTATAAAGAACATGTTTTAAATGATATAATTTAAACATTATTATGACTGTTTATGTAAGTAGCATTTTTAATAGTAACGACAGGAAATGTTAATGTTTATATCTAGCTGGGAATGTTACTTTCTTAATGAAGTTAATTGCAAGGAAAAATTATATGGGCACACTAATGTCGCTGTAGTATATCCCTTTTTTTCAGAGTGGTTAGGTTAGTTTAGGTTGGTGTCAGGCGCCATGACGTCCTCGCCTTCCCGCCGCTCACTCACAGTACATGGTCAATTTAAGGGGTTCCTTTTCCGGATTTGCCGGGAAGAAACGCCCGGGAGTCACGTCATTCTGATCGCCCAGAGGACACGATGAAAGTTTACCCGCTTGGGTTAAGCATGTGCCGTGTCTTTATGAAGGCGTCGGTAACCTCTCGTATTATATATAATATACGACTTTGGCTCAGGTCATGATCCGGAGTGAAAGGGAATGGGAAATGGTCACTGCCTTCTGGAAAGCAGTAATACGAGCGAAGAAGATGGCCGCATTAGTGAGGGAACAAACATCCTCACGCAACAAACATCGCCAGTGTAGACGCCCCGGGCACAGTAAGACGCGGAATGCCTCCGGGCCCATAGACGCGATCTTATGGACGTCAAGCAACGGTTGGCTAAGACGGCAAGCTGTCGCCTGTATTGTATTATGCATCAACTTTGAAGCACAATTTAAAACCACATGTAGGTTTCTCTATGTACATAATGAATGCCCAGGACGGCATTTGCTATTGGCTTCTCCGCAACTACGGTGAGGTTTTTAACGCTTCGAGCTCTGGTGGATACAGACCTGGATAAAATTATCTACGATTAGGAGACAATCAGCCTCACACAGCATGTTAGTGAGCCAGTGGATGCAGCATGGCAGTGTGCTACTGAGGTACTTTGATATCCACTATCAGGAGTGGCTCTTTCCATACCAGTGCGACACCTCACTGGACATCATTCATCATTACAATCATCATTTCAGCTGAAAGACGTCCACAGTTGGACATAGGCTTTCCCCAAGTGTCACCCTAATGACCGATCCTGTGCATCTCGTATCCATCGGATTCCTGCGACCCTCACCAGGTTATCGGTCCATCTCGTGGGAGGCCTTCCAATGCTGCGTCTTCCGATACATGGTTACCTCGCCACGCTGTACAAGAAATACAAGACAGATTAAAATCTCACCTAGTTAATACAGGAGGTTATGAGCATGCCGGATGTTGATTTTCTGACAACAGATCAGGATCACTACTTTGTTCTTAAATTTTCACCATTAGGCAGTTCTGACCACTATCTGGTGAAATCTGTATCCATCAGCTTTCCGTCCGATATCTTCGGCACAGTTTCTCTGGCAGCCTACTTGATTTTCTTCTTCGACTGTTCTTTCATCGCTCGGAGATGCCATGATAGTTGTGTTCCGGTAAAGGATGATATTTCGTTCTCAAAGCTCGACCATGGTTCGCAGCGACGAGTGACATCTCACTAAAACGCTTATAAAAGCTCTTAAGTAAGTAGGTGGTAATGCATATATATTCTTTGACAAAATCAGTTGACATCTCTGGAGGGGAAACAATCTTGTTTGTTTCTTTTTGCAGAATATTCTCTTTTAGACTTTGGTGACACACGGCCCTCTGTTTCTCTTGCTAGAAACAAGACGATTGTGTACGATATTCTATTCCGTCGGAAAGAGTCTGTAAATGCTGAGTAACCATGATATTAGCTAAGAAATGTGGTTTACCCGACGGCATAACCGCAATTAGACGGCACAGTTGCAAATATTTGTGCAGCCTACAGATAGGTGTTCCAGATTTGGGTATTTTATAATATGGGTCGTTTATATGTTTGTGGACCCACCCACAATATGATGTGATGTGATTTCTCATACTGGCTGTCACTATTTCTTGTTATTGCTGCCTGTTGCCGAGTCTGCCATCAGCTGCAAAACTAGTTAACTTTGTTGCCCTCCCAAGAAACGTATTATGTCACAATATATAATATATCCATTGGAATCATGTAACAATGAATAATTATTATTATTATTAAAGCATCGAAGGACTCCCGTTCGAGGATATAAAAGCGGACAACATGGATCATTCACCAGTTTGCACCTAGCGCATAACGAACAACTAGGCCTATTAACTCCAGCTGAAGAAACTGTAGACATATTATAGAGTTTTCTGTATACCTACTGTGACACAAACAAATTTTATAATAAAATTTGATCATGATTCCATGTGAGTGGTTGGTGAACAATGAAATCGTTGGGTTATTGATATTAAAATCATTCTTGAAAAAAAAAGAGGTTTCGAGAGCTATACGAGTTTGGATATACACGCTACTGATAAGTTTTGTATTGAAAAAAATGTGCGAGACTAGTTTTATCATAGGTGTAGCAAGTGAGTTAAACGTTACAGAACCACCAATGAAACAATTACAAAACGATGATCATTCCTACGAAGACGACAGTTCCGAATCTGAAATTGACGAAGATTTAGAATCTGGAAAAGATTCAAATTTGAAATTACGTCTGAACCTGTCATCCGTTGCGGAAACAGTCAAAGCAGAAAACGTAATGCCAGAAACTAAACCTTTGACGACTAACAACAACTATTCGGAGTGCTATGACTTGAAAACGCCGTTTGTAACTGAAGAAGAAGCGGAAGCGTTGAAAAATCTATGTATCAGTAAACATGAGTGGGATACCATAGCAGAAACTTATTTTGTTCCTGAGACAGATACTGCGCGAAGGTCTCAGTCTGTAATAATGGATATGTTAGACAAACGCGAAGTTAATTCCAGGATGTACGCAAACGGTGATTGTTTGTATAACGAAAAATTGGAAATGAGGCCATATCCAAGTAATTGTTACGGACAGAAGGAAGATTATAATAAACGGCAATTAATTAATTTTTGGGGTCAAATTACCGGTGATTTTTTTTATACATTTGACTTTGTTTTGTATAATCGATTAACACCAGAACGCATACAAAACCAATTTTGGTATCTAATTTTGTACCTAAAGACGTTAGCGACGTTAATTTCGAATCCAGCTTCTCTAGCCCAGATGATGGTTTTAAAAAACTCATTGGAAAGGGATATGGATAATCTTGAAACTACATTTTCGGTATTATTTGGTTCTGTGGAATAAAGTTATGTTTGAACCACTTTTTTTTAAATGTATAGTAACTTATTGGATTGTTAGCCCAGAAAAATAATTAACTTAATCGGTAATAGCAGTGCTGTATTTTCTCTGATTTGAATAAACATTTGTCAATTTTTAACCCGAACTTGTAAAAAGTAATGGCAAAACTCCCAAACAAAAAAAAAAAAAAAATAAACAAAAAAAAATCCTGGCAATATTTTTAGTATCAAGTGATGAAAAATATACAAAATTTTTACACCTTAGTAGATTAAATTTCTAAACAATTTTGTCTTAGACATTAATAATAAAAGAATTCTCGTATTAAAGATATTCCAGTTTAATGTTGGTGAGATTACGTATATTATGGTACGTATATTCTACGTATCTCCTTATGAAATTTAAAAATCAGTAAACGTATTTTGAACGAATGATAAAAATTATCATGTCATAATTTTGTGTTTTTTTTATAAGTTTATATATGTATAAGTTGTTTTTTTTTTCTGGTAATGTTGCTATACTCGAATTGAATTACAATGTCATATTTGTCATTATAACCATTCAAAGCACAAATAATTATTTTTATTTTTGTTGTCTAATGCGGAAACGTATTTCCTAAATACATTAGTGCAATACATAAAGCACAACATATTATGTCACTTAACCAATATGTATATTAATGGCAACATTAAGTTTAGCTTAAAAAAAAAAAACTAAGTCCTGTATTTAATATTTACTATCGAAAAAAGTTTATTCGATTTAGTTCTCAAATAAGAAGATTTTTTTTGTGAAGCTTAAAAGGGCTATTAGCTTAATTTGATAAAACTTATCAAATTATTTCGCTAGTATATATCATGGTGACATAATTATGTAGGCACTTAATAATTTCATCAACAATTTCTCCGCCGTTGTTCTTTCAAGTTCAAGAGAGTTTCTTCATTTCTAAATAAAATCATTTTTAATTTGCTACGTGAAAGTATTGAGTGCTTATCATATATCGTATAATAATATAATTTAAACTTTTTTTGCGGTTGTATTATTTATTAAAAAAATAATAATTGCGAAGTTGTCTTTTTTAACAGCGAGGAAGTTCAATCGGTTAAGTTACTAATTAAGTTCATTTTAATATAATATTATAAGTTCTGTGGCAATAAATATTTAATTTTCTTCTTTTCTTTGTATGGGGTGGGGGGAGGGTGAGTTGTTTATGTTTATTTTTTCATAACGCTTTTTAGTTTTTTAGAGAACTACTTCGACTGGATCACCGCCTATGAGCCATAATCGGAACTACTACATAGGTACTTGAACTCCTCTCAACCTTAGTTTGGTCTTCTTCATAATTGCTATATTTAAATTTCTGTTTATTATAATGATTACTTAATGTATTCTATTGTTATAGGCAATTTAGTTTAATGATACTTCATTATATTTGGCATATATATTTTATTGTGTACATCTGCTAAAGTGTAGTTTTTTTTTATCTCAAAGGAGCGGCTATGTGTTAAAATAAATATTGAAAAGTGATGTCATTCGATCGACAAGATATAAGTAGAATACAAAAGTTCTTGCCTACAGTTGTCTGCAGAACTCAAAGTTATAACAACAACTATGGGTGATTGTACTGGCATCTATAAACTGAAATAATTATGCTATGCGTTCCAAATAAGAATAGCAAAGTCAATAACTTTGATCTGTCAAATGTTGATGGTTGCGCAAATAAGCTGTGGACTGTATGTTTAAAAAAGCGATCTAAGGTTTGTTAACAATATGCAGGTACTGTGCCTGGCATGGGATGGATGTATTAGGGAGGAACACTGACCTTTTGACCTCGAAGGTTCCACGTGGCGCCGGCCGGCGAACCTCGACTTCGCACATTTAACCACTGCCAGGTCCTGTATTGCACTACACTGCACTATTGTTGAGTCTTTGAATGGTTGGATCACGAAATAGTCAATTTTCTTGTAATTTCGAGCGGGCGATGTTAGCGGAGCGGCCACATTCACAATCGATGCACAAACGTCATGTCATTCCAATTCTTGAGGTCGTGCGGGGAAGGGAAGCGGAAGGGATAGGATTGCTAGGCCAAAAAAATAAATTACAAAAAACAAAATCGCGGATCATAGCAAATTGGCGCAACCAGTTGAGTTGAGTTTTTTTTTTGTATTACTAAGTCTTAGTTAAATCTAGGTGAAGGAAAAACGTTATTTTTAATATAAATTAGTTAAATATATGGTTTTAAGTCATAATTAGTTAAAAAAAAATTTGACAGTTCGACGTGACGTCACAATATGGCAATCTATCCTATTCTCATTGTACTTCAGTTTTTTTTATAAAGTTTGAAAATAGAATCACTGTAGATATACGTTTGTTATAGGAAAATATACACATAAACAAGGTTATTTCGTCCAGAATATTTTTATATAAGTTTATTTCGTATTTATTCTAGAAACTTAAGTTTTGTTGCGAGGCACTGACGTAAATAAACGTCGCATTAAAGTCAAAACGATTTTTTGCACGAACCGATTTGTGATCGGAACTGTACTTTTTTATTTTTATGGATAACGCTAAAGCGCGTTAGCGGTCTTGACTGTAAATATTTGTCAGATGACAAAACGTAATAAATTTCTTTCCCTGTAGAGCCGTTGGTTAAGAGACTGATATTTAACATCGTTATGTTTGTTATTTTATTTTTGAAAATGCTGATCGATATGCATACAATACACGTACTGACCAAACCCAAACTGAGTAAGACAGGTACCTTGTTTGTTGCTGGGGTGCCATGACAGAAAACCTCCACGAGTGCCCGCAGGCTATAGTTCTCTTGCGGATACGTCCAGAGCGAAGGCTAGTCTGCGGGACGGTGCACCCTGGGAGGCGGCCAACAACCCCCTTGGGCACTCCTGCCTAAGGGGCCTCGATGGCCGTCTGCGAATGTTCTGTCGGGAGTACGCTTCAACGCGTGTCCCTCTGCTTTAGCAGAGGGCACAGTGGCGAAGCAAGAGCGGGCTCGGCGTGCACTCACCCTGCCACCGGGCAGGCAGGAGGAAGGCTTTCTCCTCCTTCTGCCACCGTTGTTCTCGTAGCCCCAGAGATTGTCCAAGGTCATGTTTCTGACTTTTGATGGGGGTCGAGGGTCTTGGCTTACCCGCCCGGGCCGCGAGGAAGACAACCTCTATAAAAAATTACCCCAAACCTCCAAGCGGCGGCGCACCGTGAGGGAGGTTGTTAGCTTGACTAATGGGTAGCTAAATTAGTCTCTAGTGCGGACCACGAATTTTGAGCAAGTACCCGAAGTTTATACTCGTGGGAACAAGCATGGAACACAAAATGAATAAATTTTTCAAACACCCCCTGGAGAGTGATGCGCGGTCGGAGTCCGACGCGGCATCCAGAAGGAGCTCAGGCTCGGAGGAGGAAGATGTGGCGGAGGCGGGAGGCGACACCGGAAGTAACGCGAGTTTCTTCCGGAAACGCTCCTTGTCGAGAGACAAATCGTCCTCCGACGCAGAAAAGGGCTCGGCCCGAAAAATCCCTACCAGTGGGCGGGGAGCGGGCCGAGCACCGGGAAGAGGACGGGGAGTTACCTCCCAGGAGGCGGCCGAGCGAGCCGAGAGGCTCGCCGCGGAAGGGCGCCACCCTGCTGCGTTGGACCCCTCGGGGCCATCTGGCAGCGAGAAGGAAGACTCCGCCGAGGAGTCGCGACGGTCCTTCGGCGAGCTCGTCGTCGCCGCGTTGCGGGATATGGGCCGCAAGCGAGAAAGGACGTCGAAGGAGAGGACGGTTCTCCGCCACGCCGCCTCTATGCAGGAGGCCTTCGACGTCGCCCTCCGGAAGAGCGTGGCAAAGCTCCAGACCGAGCTCCGAGCCGGGCTCCGGGCCGAGCTTCAGGCCGAGCTCGCTGCGGTCCATGGAGCCAGCAGCCGGAGGCCCGTGGAAGGTGGGTGCAAGCAAGGGCAGGGGCAGAGTAGGCCCCAGCCCCAGCCTCAGCCCCAGCCTCGGCCCCAGCCCCAGCCCCAGGCCGAGTCAGGAAGCCAGCTGCTGACACTGGTGCAGCGGGAGCTGGCTGCTTTCCAGCAGCAGCTGCAGAAGCAGCTGCAGGAACAGCAGCAGCAGTTCCAGCTGCGGATCCAGCAGCAGCTGTCCCTGCTGGAGGGCATCGTATTGCGCCCCCCACTAGCGGCCTCCGGCCAGCGAAGGGTGGCGTCCTACGCTGTCGCCGCGGCCTCGGCGGCTGCGCCCATGGCGGGCCCGTCAGGGCTGACCAGGCGCGTGGCCACGGCTGCGAACCCCGCCGGAGCGGCCCCGCAGGGCAGAAAACAGCAGCAGGGGAAGCCAACCCCTGCGGCTCCCCCCAAGAAGGGCAAGGCGGCACCGGCCCCTAAGGCGGCGGGAGCCCCTGCTGCTGCTGTGGCGGCAAGCAGGCGGCCGAGGCCGCCTCCCCAACCTGCAGATCCTCCGGCCGAAGCCGGATGGCAAGTGGCCGGAGCCAAAAAACAGGCTGGCAAGGCGGCTCGGGCTGCCAGGAGGCGTGAGCGGCAAAAGCTGCGGAAGCGGACGGCCCTCGCGGCCAGGATTCGCACCCCGCGCTCTACGGCTGTAGTAATTACGCTGCAGCCGGAAGCGTTGAAAAAGGGTGCGACCTATGGCGAGGTCCTCCGTAAGGCGAAGCAGGAGGTGAACCTCACCGACCTTGGGATCACCGGGGGCTTCCAGATGCGGCACACCGCAACTGGTGCCCTGATGTTGGAGGTCCCCGGAGCCAAGAGCGGCCCCACCGCAGACGCCCTGGCTGACAAAATCAGGGCGATCTTGAATGCGGAGGAGGCCCGGGTGTCCAGGCCCACAAGATGCGTCGACATGCGCATTATGGGCCTGGACGATTCTGTCGAGGTCGAGGAGGTCGTGGCCGCTGTCGCCAGGACGGGTGGGTGCCCTGCCGATCAGGTCCGGGCGGGCACCATCCGTGTTGACGGCACTGGCATGGGGGCGGTTACAGTGAACTGCCCCCTGTCAGCGGCCAGGAGCATCACCGGGGAGGGTAAGCGACTCCTGGTGGGCTGGGTCTCCGCGCGAGTCAAGCTGCTGGAGCCCAGACCGCTGCGCTGCTATCGCTGCCACGTGGGTCACCACGTGGGGGTCTGTTGCGCAGCGGAGGAAGATCGCAGCGACCGCTGCTTCCAGTGCGGTCAGCCCGGCCACAAGGCCGATGCCTGCGGTGCAGCGCCGCACTGCTACGCATGTGCGGCGGCAGGCAAGTCGGCCGACCACCGGGCTGGGAGCAGGACCTGCGATCCCCCCGCCAAGGCCAAGGGCAAGGTCCCAAGGCCCATCCCCGCGAAGGTGCTCACCACTGCGGCTGCCCCGTTGGCTGCCGCCGCCATCGCCTCCGCAGACGCCGCCGCCGCTACCACCGTGGCAGGACCCTCACGGAGGGCCCGGGAGGAGACTGTAATGGACTGCCAATAACGGCTCCATTACGTCTCCTCCAGGCGAATATCAACCACTGCGCCCCCGCTCAGGATCTGTTGCTCCAGAGCATGGCGCAGTGGTCGATCAACATCGCCGTTGTCTCCGAGCCGCACTTTGTCCTGCCCAGAGCCGACTGGGTTCAGGACCTGAGCGGCTCGGTGACACTCATTTCGTCGGCCGCCGCCGGTACCCCGGCACTCGAGGCCGTCAAGAAAGGCCGGGGTTGCGTGGCAGCACGGTTCGGGGACATAGTGGTGGTAGGCGTCTACCTGTCCCCGAACAGATCTCTCGCCGAACTAGACAGCTCCCTTTTGGAGCTGGATGCCGTCGTTGCTGGGTTTGACTCCAGCCTCCCCGTGGTCGTTTGCGGGGACTTCAACGCCTGGAACGAGGCTTGGGGTTCCCGGTTTACGAACCAACGAGGTCGAAGGGTGGAGGAATGGGCCCTAGGACAGGGCCTAGTCGTACAAAACCGGGGTTCTGTCCCCACGTGTGTGCGGATGCAGGGCGAGTCGGTGGTGGACATCACGTTCGCCAGCCCTGCACTGGCACCGCGCGTCGTCGACTGGCGCGTCATAGAGGAGGTGGAGACGTTCTCCGACCACCGGTACATCCGGTTTGACGTCTCCGCCCAGACCTCGACCGTGCCGGTCCGACAGACCCCGTGTGGTCCGCGTTGGGCGCTGAGGCAGTTGGACAGGGACCTGCTCCAGGAAGCCGCGATAGTACAGGCCTGGGTGCAAGCACCGGACAGGCCTGTCGACATCGACGTCGAGGCGGACTGGTTCCGGGTGGCCATGTCGCAAATCTGCGACGCGGCCATGCCCCGAGTCCGGCCAGGACGTACCCGGCGCCAAGTACACTGGTGGTCGCCAGAGATTGCGGCACTGCGCGATGCGTGCAATGCTGCGCGACGCCGGTATACTAGACACCGCAGGCGCCGCACCCGTCCACCGGGTGCGGAGGCCATAGAGGCGGAGCTGTATGAGGGATACAGAGCGGCAAAGCGCACCCTCCGAGCGGAGATAAAGCGGGCCAAACTCGAGGCCCGCAACGTGTGGCTGGAGTCTCTGAACGTCGATCCGTGGGGACGCCCATACAAAATGGTGATGGAGAAACTCCGCCCATGGGCTCCCCCGCTGACTCAGAGTCTCCGGCCCCAGCTCGTGGAGGGTGTGGTGAGCGCTCTGTTCCCTACGCGAGGGGAGCATACTCCCCCGCCTATGGCTCCGCCACCAGCGGCGGTGTCCGATGCGGACCACGACGGCAACGACGGCAACAATGCTCCAGAGGTGACCGAGGTGGAGATGAGAGTGGCGGTGCGAAGGCTGAGTGCCAAGAACACCGCCCCAGGACCCGATGGCTTGCCTGGAAAAGCCTGGGTCCTGGCCATGGAGGAACTCGGGTCTCGACTGAGATGGCTCTTCAGCGCATGCATGGAGAGGGGCCAGTTCCCGCTTCGCTGGAAGACGGGGAAACTGGTCCTTATCGCGAAGCCGGGGCGCCCCGCGGACTCTCCGTCCGCGTATCGGCCCATTGTGCTGCTCGACGAGGTGGGCAAGCTCTTTGAAAGAGTAATTGCAGACCGCCTCGTCGTGCATCTGGCACGGAAGGGGCCGGATCTTGCGGACGGCCAGTTCGGATTTCGCAGGAGGCGCTCCACTGTGGACGCCATCATGCGCGTGCGAGCCCTCACGACGGGGGATGCGGTGTCCCGGGGCAGGTGTGTCTTGGCGGTGTCTCTGGACATCGCCAACGCCTTCAACTCCCTGCCCTGGAGTTGCATTGGTAGGGCACTCCGGTACCACCGGGTGCCCGACTACCTCTGTCGGGTGATCGAGGCCTACCTGTCGGACAGGTTCATCATCTACCCCGGTCATCAGGGGGAGTTGAAACGGCGAGAGATGTCGTGCGGTGTTCCGCAGGGATCGGTACTAGGACCGCCCTTGTGGAACATCGGGTACGACTACGTGCTGCGCGCCGACCTCCCCGACGGGGTCAGCGTGGTCTGTTACGCAGACGACACGCTGGTCCTGGCGCGGGGACGGTCGTACCAGGCGGCGGTCGAACTAGCGACGCGCGGGGTTGCGACAGTCGTGGAGAGGATACAGCAGTTGGGACTCGAGGTGGCATTGCACAAGTCCGAGGCCATGTGTTTTCACGGCCCTCGGAGCGCGCCACCTCCGGGCTCCCAATTAACGGTAGGAGGAGTTCACATCGGCGTCGGGTCGACGATGAAGTACCTGGGACTCGTCCTCGACAGCCGGTGGAACTTCAAGGAGCACTTCCGACGTCTGGCTCCCAGGTTGAATGCGACTGGGGCTGCGCTCAAGCGGCTCCTGCCGAACCTAGGGGGTCCAGACGCCTCCTGCCGGAGGCTCTACGCAGGCATCGTTCGGTCCATGGCCCTTTACGGTGCGCCGGTGTGGGCGCCATCGCTACGGAAACGAGTGGCGGCCCGGCTAACCGCCTGCCAGAGGGTCATGGCCATCCGGATGATCCGCGGATACCGTACGGTGTCCTGCGAAGCGGCGAGCCTCCTTGCTGGCCTACCACCGTGGGATTTGGAGGCAACAGTCCTTGCACACATGCATGACTTACGCGTGGAGATGCAACGTCGGGGCGAAACTCCGCTGCCGCGACAAGTCGCGGCATGGCGGACAGAGCTCCGGCGGGATCTCATGGTGAAATGGCGAGAGCGATTGTCGCAACCTCGTGCTGGGCACGCCACGATCGAGGCGGTAAGGCCCCTCTTTGAGGCGTGGCTGGAAAGGCCCCACGGCGTCGTCACCTTCCGTTTGGCGCAGGTGCTGACCGAACACGGCAAGTTCGGTCCGTACCTGTACAAGATTCGTGCGGAGACGACGCCCGGGTGTCGCCACTGTGCGGACCGCCCGGTGGACACGGTGGAGCACACAGTCGAGGTGTGCCCCGCTTGGGAAGAGCAGCGCCGTGTCCTCGTGGGGGCGATCGGCGGCGATCTCTCGCGCCGGGGCTTGGTTCAAGCCATGCTCCGGAGCGAGGAGGAGTGGCAGGCGGTCGCCTCCTTCTGCGAAGCAGTAATGCTAGTAAAGGAGGAGGCCGACCGCCTTAGGCAAAGGCGGACACGGCGCGGGCTCGCGGACGGTGGGCAATGGGTAGCTCGCTGTCCGTCCGTCCGGTAACAGACCGGTCCGAGCTCAGGTCGTCTACGGCGCGCACCGTTCCCGCGCGCCTCAAGGAGTTGTCAGCATACTGTAGGGGTCCAGCAGGGCCGAAGCCTACTGGGGCCAAAGGTTATGTGAGACTGTCACCAAAGGCCCCAGGATAAAGGCAAGGAATGGAAAGGTAGGTTTTTTAGTCAGTAAAAGTCTGACACTGTTTCCCGCCCCACCCAAGGGCGGGATTCGTCATTGGATGATTTTTACCTACCACACAAAAAAAAAAAAAAAAAAAAAAAAAACCTTGTTTGTTGCTAAAATAAACAATGATGTCTCCGCAGTCTCCCCAATTCATGGTTTTAATTCGTTTCTCAGAAATTGTGTGAAAAAATCTTAATGCATTAAGGTTTGCTGTGAAAAAAATCACTTTCGGTACGAAATTTATTTTTTTAAGTTGTCTAAACTACGAATTACTGTATCGTGAGTGCATTCACAAATGTCATACACAAGATACCTGGACTTGGAACACCCATCTGTAGGCCATGTACGAGTATATATTCTTTTCGTGCCGGAATAAAACCTGTAACACACAGTTCAACAGCCACACACTCATCCGCTACGCCAACTTCTTGTGGTTTCTCCGAATTATGTAAATGAGTTTTTCAGATTAAAATTGTTACCGTTTTGTATGCAATAAATAAAGAATAAGTTGGAATAGCATCGTCTCTTTCTTTTGTGTGTTTGATTTATCTCCTCACTTTGGAATATCAAGAATGTCATAATGGTCCCCCTCCCGTCGTTTCCACGTTGTTTTTTCTCGAGCCACTCTGCTCCATGTTCTTCCTGCTGTCTTTATGATGTCGTCACTCCATCTCTTTTGTGGTCTACCTTGTCTGCGCTTTCTGCGCATAGGGTACCAGTTAGTGGTGACTTTGGTCCACTTTTTGTCTGTTGTTCGTTGGATATGTCCGGCTCATTTCCATTTCAAGTTAAGCACTTTCTTGAATACATCCTTTGCCTCGGTTTGACTTCGTACGAGTATGATAGCGTTCTTCATTTTGTTCTTCATCGGTAGTTCATGCAACCCTTTCTGTTCCTCTTTGACATACTTTAAGTTTTTTAAATTACGTTTTATCAGTGGCCAAATTTGACAGACACATGTTGTAACATTTAAAAAACTTAAAATCACGGTTTGAGGTATGTAGCGACCTCTGGTTGCTTATAATGTCACAAATCATAAACTATAACAGTTCTGACTGAGGCCCGTCAGATGGCGCCACGATTTAATCGATATATTTCGTTTTTCTTTTGTTTCGATTATTAAGTTATACTATTTAAATACATTAATTATAACGTTATTAATTACTATTTACTAAATTTGATATAACTAAATAGTAATGTTCGACTAGGCAATATGGATTAAGCCTTCGCCTCATAAATTGACAGATATGAAAAAATGACAATGGCGTCTTACCTTTTTGATTTCGTTGCGAGTCTTGCACACTGAATATAAGAGTTTTTTTTTTTAATTTAAAACACAAACTGATGTCGAAGACTAGGCGTGGAACCAACGTCAGGCTTAAAATGATATTACCCAGGACGTTGTGAGTATTTTTAGATCAGGATTGATGAATATTGTCTTAGCATAATCCATGTGCATGTGGAATTTCTTAACATGTGAATTTTCTTTGACAGGGTCCAAGTAATTATTTTAATTAATTAAATCATATCCCAAGGATATGTATTAAAGAGAAAAATGGTCTCCCAATAATAGTAATTATAAAATATGAAGCTACAACTCTGCTCATGAATTGTTGACGAATAATCATCACGTGGACAGCTAGGCGACAGTTTCCGAATACAGCGCATGGCTTTGGCTCTTGGATGAACAGCATTGGTTAACGGTACTGGCTGCGAGGACTACTGGATATTCATAGTTAAGGTTAATTTAGACCACTCCATGAAAGTCCCTTTATTCTAACCTTACCATATATGTTCCTGTCACAAGCTGTAACCAGTGTAGCAAGTTATTAAATATATGTTGTGGACACAAGTTATATCTTTTATTCCAGTCAACACCTCGTGCGAAAAGCACCCTTTAGTCTCATGCAAACTACCGCTGGGTAAGTCGGTGGTAAGGCAAAAATCTAACCTTACAATGTGAGGGTAGAAAAATAAATTACAAAAAAAAAAACTTTTTTAAAAACAAGCTTTCAGTTAAAGTAAGGATATAGGATCAAAAAACTCGTCAATACAAATCAAACGAGCGCGAATTCGATGGGGTTGTATTGTTTTTATTGCGGATCAGTTCCTATGGCCACCTTCCAGCTCCATCATCAGACCCTGGCAACTATATAGGATCAAAGTACTTGTCAATACTAATCAAACAAGCCAAACTCGATGGGGTTGTATTATTTTATTGCTGAGTTCCTATCTCTAACTTCTAGCTTCATCATCAGATTAGCTCCATGTCATCATAATGTTTCATTGTCACCCGATTTACACATGCATGTAAAGTTTCAGCTCAATCGGTTGATGATATCTGCTTCAAAATTGAGTTGCAAGATTTGAGCCGAAAATACATAGTTACATACAATGCAAGCTAATAGAAAGTTTGTAAAGTTTGTAATAAACATGTTTCCATGATTTTTTTTTTATTTTGGTCGGCATCTTACTCATTTCTTTGAGCGTCCAGTATCCAGTTGCATTTAATTCTTCTTTCTATTTCTCTCTCTGTGCAATATTTGAATGTAATTAGGTGTCCTAGGTAGATATACTCCTCAACGTATTCTGGGTTGGCAGATGAAATTATTATTAGTGTCCTATGTGTATTTTTCATCAGTGTAGTTTAGTTAGTGCTATAATAATAACTTATAATTATAAAAGTAAATAAAATGAGTCAGTGAAAAGGAGATCGCGGCATTATCATTTTTCCCATTTATTACATTCCCTTTGCATTTACATCCTACTATATAAAGCTGAATCGTATCTACATAAGGTACACACTACGCTAGTAGTAAACTAGTTGCACTTTTAACAACTTGCAGACAGATATTTTCGTTAATTTTACTGTGGGTTGACTTCATTTTCATTATTGTTTAAAATTATATATATTTAGGTATTAAAACTGTATTTACTAATAAAGTACAAAAGCGGACTCGAGGTCGTTCCGTTTTTTGTTGAAGTTCAAATGCAAAGTTAGAAAGTAAACAATGGAATCATTTATCATTGTTTACACCACTTTATGAGATAACAATACGGTTGTGGTGTGTTTTGTTGGGTCACCATAATTTGACCAATTGTGTACAAATTCCAAATTATTGGATTATCTTTTACAAAAGTAGTACTACTACTACACTATTTTTTCTTTCTGTGGCACAGCATCGTAAAAGTGCAGTCAGCAAAATAGACACCACATATCACAAAGCCTAGTTTTGGAAGTAAGTGGCTCATAATAAAAGAACAAACCCAGAACATCCGAATTTCCAAATTAAAATTATTTAAAAAACTGGTTAAGTTCCGATTCAGATACAAATGTTATAAACGTCATGTAGTGATTGATGATGAAACCTATAAGTTATAACATATAAGAAGTTCCCTCTATTTCTCATGGATTCCAACACCAGAACAGCATTTTGAAAAATAACAGACTAATCTGAAAGTAAATCCTTTTAAATAAAAAAACGTTGCAGATTGATTCATAAATGGCGGAGTTGACATGTAATAAACATAAAAAAATACAACCTAATTGAGTACCTCTTCCTTCATGTTTTTTAAGTCGAACAAAAAGAAATTTATATTACACGATACTGTTTTGAAGTTCAATAGAATACCAGTAAATGGAAACAATTATTATGTGTCACAGTGTTATTGAAGTCATTTAACAGTGAATTATAATAATCAAGGAATTCAAAAACTTCGTTCAAGGATATAAAGTGGATAATTTATAGGACATTCATCACAACTGCTATCGCACAACGACCAGCAGGACCTACATTAACTCTGTCAAAAGAAACCAAAAATATATAAATAATAACGGTTTTAGAATTCTTGGTGACCCATATCGTTAGCCGAGTGATATTAAAGTCTTGCCTGAATAAGTGAAAAGTTTGGTGCGCTATGACTGTACGAATTTGGATATTAACGTTGCTGACAAGTTTCGTCCTAGAAAGGATGTGCGAAGCTATTTTCATAATAGCTGCAGCAAAAGAGTTGAAAATGATGGAAGCACCGTCAAACCAATTTGAAAATGACCCCCCGTTGCGTGTAAACCTGTCTATCGTGGATAATATTAAAGCAAAAAACGAAACCTCTGAAAAACAGCCTTTGACTACTAATGAATATCAGGAGTGTCAAATAATGAAGACACCGATAACTACAAAGGAGGAAACGAAAGTATTGAAAAACCTATGTGTCACGGAACATAAATGGAATGCGATGTTAGAAACTCATTTTGATCCCGTTATGGAAACTAGGAGACACACGAGTCCTGATGTATTTACAATAGTTGATGAACGTTATTATAACAGCAGTCATTATGGTTTCAATGATTGTCTTCATGCGTTTAGACATTCGGGGAATATAAAACCATTCCCAAACACTATAAGTTTATCGAATAATTCACAAAAATGTTATAGAGTGCATTCTGCAGCCTCAAACTATAGTTGCGAAAATTTACAAATCTTGTTTAATTCATTATGGAGTGAAATTTATGGCGATTTTATGTACACATTTGATTTTATATTGCACGATAAAATACAAACAGATCGTAAGGAAAACAGTTTTTGGTATCTTATCTTGTATTTAAAGACATTAGTGACACTAATTCCAAATCCGGCCAAATTAGCCGCACTCTTGACGAAGCAAGAAGCAATAGTAAGAGAAGTCAGTAACTTGGAGGTACTATTTTCGAAAATATAGAAAATAAAATCAATAAAAATTAAACGATATCCATTTTATTTTATTTAGATAACCAACAGTGTGACAAAGTGTTTTACGAAATTTTATGGGTTTTCTTTTGTAACGGGGCAAAATATATAACACGCAAACAGTCTAATAAGAAAAAGCTCAATTAAGAGGTACAATACAATATTTCTTATAGTTTAAACATTTGTATTTTTAAATGATGATGTTGTTGAATGATGGACAAAACACACAGTGTTTTGTAAAAATAAACTAGAACTCGTAAAGAACCATCATTTATTACAACCACAGTATCCTCGTCATCCAAATATTTAAAATGTATTAGGCCCATTAATAAATAGAGATTTAGCTTTTAGTTGAAATTTAACATTGTAATGTGAACTACGTAAATAATTGTTCGAGCACATTCATTAAAACTAAATCAATCTTAGAAAATGCAAAATTGTTGGCTAAAAACTTAGTTTTACGAAACACAATTCAAAATCAAAAGTATTTATTTAAAATAGACCGGTACTTTTGCGTTGTCAATGTGTCGTCCAGCAAAAAAAAAAAAAAAGTGAAGCTAAATTGCACGATTTCAAGACAAATAGCAAGTGTGTATCTCAAAAATGTAGTTTGCTTAGAAATTTAAGTAATAACGTCAAACAATTATATTTCTGAATTAAAATACAAGTTAAAAAGAGCTCAAAATTATGCAAGAAATTCATAGAAAGCGTCAGTATAACAATTATCTTATTAATATCTATTATTTTTATAAACCTGGCAATGCTTTTTTATTGAAAACTGAAACTTGAAATACGTTAGATATGCAGCCCCATATTATTATTATTTATTTATTTAATCTCAGACATCTTATTGGTCCATTATCTAGAAGAATATTATTGTTAGTATGATCCTAAAAGACTATGTTAATAATTAATAACTAACAATGACTTAGTGCTGTAGGTAAGGCTCCAAACCAGAGGGCAGTTAAACGTTTAAGCTATCATTTTTTTCTTCTTCTTACTTTCTTCTTCTTCTATCATTTTTAGGATGCTGTTGCTGCTGCCACGTAGTCTACTTAGTAATGATACTGTCTTCTTGCACCACGTGGTACCATGGTATTGTAGCGACATCCATGTCGTCACAAAAATAACTAATCCTGCATCGCGCAAGTAAGATTCGCGGCGCGATTGGAACATATAGAACAAACCCGAAATCATCTATCGGGCAGTAGCCCACCAGATATAACACCCGTCTGGTCGGAGGATCCTCCCTTTTCAACGGAGGTATGTGGGACTTTACACTCTGTTACACTACCCCTAAACTGGTGACCCTCGACAAAGAACGTCAGCGCAGCCTTCGTGCAGCTACCACATCGTGACGTCATCATCACTTCCTCAAGCTTTCGAGCAGCGAGCCATACAGCCAGCACCCACGGCTATATGGGTATCCTGACCACCAGCATGTCTACTTGGTCATACCTGGTCATCACCCTCAGCCTCATCAGTGACCTTGGCTAAGCACCTGTACCTTCGGCCAGTCACATGAAGAGCCTTGAAGAACCTCTCCTGGTCGACGACAGCAGTCAAGCCCTACGTCGCACAGCACCGCTCCGACTCACTGGAGCCAGCCGCACTACTCCGACTCACTGGAGCCTGCAGCATCGTATCCCGACTCACTGGGATAGCACCACCCCGACTCACTGGGGCATCACCGCAGACAGTTCCGACTCACCGAGAACTATGCGGAATCCGGTTCCGACTCACTGGAACCAACCTCCATTGGCCTGGCACGCATCACGACGCCTCAAGAAGCATCAAGAACCATCGATCTCCGATCTCCGAGGGGGAGTGATGTAGCGACATCCATGTCGTCACAAAAATAACTAATCCTGCATCGCGCAAGTAAGATTCGCGGCGCGATTGGAACATATAGAACAAACCCGAAATCATCTATCGGGCAGTAGCCCACCAGATATAACACCCGTCTGGTCGGAGGATCCTCCCTTTTCAACGGAGGTATGTGGGACTTTACTCTCTGTTCCATTACCTCCAAAGTATCAAAACATTATTCAGCGAACATGTACAACACCCTGTAGGCATTGTTAAACTGGATTTGCAAAGCGTTGTAAGCCCATTGGGTATATCTAGCCCCAGACTTGCCGAGTACAGAGATGTACAGTAAGCATTAAATAGCATTACTTTCACTGTGTCTGCACACGGTACTATACTTACAGTGTGTAGAAGACCGTGCCCCTAATGTTAAGATACATTTTAATATAAACATATTAAAGTCCTTAAGAGTAAAACAAAATTATATTAATAAACCGTAGTTTAAGTATGATTAATTAAATGTTTAAAAAATGAGTGCAGTATTATTATTTTCTGTTAACAGAGATGGTCCATTGTGAAAGTACAGTGTGCAATTTTATTTCATGTTTATCAGCAATTTTACGAGTATCAGCAATTGTACTTAATTGTAATAAGAGTATTTTATATTTTTGTGGCACTAATAAATAGCAACCCAAACTGACTTCACGAGTTTTCTTTCTATTAAACCTTTAACATGTCTATCAAAAACACAAAAAGTGCAAAATAACATAATTTTAGAAGTCGGTGTTTCTATAATAGTTTGGTCTCTTCGTTATTTAACACTGACATTCGAAATTAAAGTTATTTTGCACTTTCTTCTGTTTTTTTTTTAAATTATTATTTGACGTAAACTAGTGCTTGATACATAAACTTGCAAGACACCACAATATTAGTTTCAAGAAACACGAACAATAGAATAAAATAGTGTCATAGATTTACGACAGCAACCCTCGCATATATTTTTACCCGCAAAACAATTTGACGCAAAAGCATTCGTCAGCGATAGATGACACAAATGTGCGACGCGACGGTATTAAGAGCCCTTTCACATTTCGGCATTACACAAATTTAGGTATTTTATGCATCGAGCGGGCGGCGAACTACGTGAGCGATATTTTCATTCATGCTTCTAGCAGTCTCGCTCGCACTATGATATTGTGTATACGGCGGCTAAACGATCTTGATCTTTCGTAATTGAAGTATTCAGAAAGAGGTTAGAAGATGGATATTGTTTTTAAATGTCGTTTTAATTTAAATATGTTCAAACAAATATTTTTAATATTCTGCAGTATTCGATAAACAATCGATTGTAATATATACTATTCATAGCAAAAATAGATTTTAAAAGTTGTATATATTTATTTTTAATTCATATAAATTAGTGCTCGACTGTGATCCAACCTGATGGTAAGCAGTGATGCAATCGTTGATAACTAGTTTATTAAGTGTATTTTCAGTCTAGCCTTAATTTTATGGTAGTATGGTTGAAATCTTATCACATGGTACAGTCAGACATCATATTTTTACATCAGAAAAATATTTCCCGCAAAGGCATTGATCGATCTTTTCTTGAGTCGATAACTTCTGGCAGTACACATTTTTCATAAAAAGCTTTTAATTTGGGTAACATTTTTAACGACCAAAATTCGTCGTCTTTGTAGATTGTTATAGTTTTTACAGGAAAGTCTGGTCAAGTCCATATGGCAAGTATGCAGACATTTTTATTGGATATATAAAGCTGTCCTTGAATTTGGTAGAACCAGTCATGACTTTAACTAGTCTAACTTTAATAAGTTCACTATCTGGTATACTAGTAAAGTGTGAACTTTATACTAATTGAAATATTATTTCAATTAGTATAAAGTTCACACTTTATTATAACTTCAATATAACGGTATATTATACCGTTCGAAAATAAATATTTACAAAGATCAAAAACTGCGTTCGTAGTTCACACGCACACAATAGCAATGCGGCAGCGTCTACGCGACAGTCGGCGCACACGACGGTAGTCACGGTAGTATCGGAACGAAAGCGCGCGGGAAAGAAACTGACATAGGTCCGACCTCGACAAGCGCTCGCGCGATACTAATCGCAGATGACCGGCGCAGTGAAATATAAAGTGTTTTTATTTATTTTATTAAAAAATAATAGTAGCGATTTAAAAAATAAAAATAATACTATAGTTTAAGCAAATGTTGATGATTATTTTGGTATAAATTTGAAGTCTAAATAATGTAGAACTTTGGAGATATTGGGGCTTGTTTTGAAGCCTTTTCGGTAGATAATTGAATTACGTAGTTTTTTTTTTTCTTTGCATAAAAGGCATATAACGAAAATATTACCTGTTATGATTGAAGTATAGGATATTTAAGAGCTAATAATATTTTTGTTTTTGACTGATATTTAGTAGAATCTCAAAATTAGAGCTCAGAAATGATGTCTCCGTGAATTTTTGCCGAAACATGTATCGGGAGAAAGCTTATTACTAAATAATTAATCTAAAATCAGTTTTGAGGTAATTGTAGTAGAGAAAACGAACTATATTAACCAAGAAATTGTTATTTCATACAACGAACATAAAACCTAAAATTTCAACGTAGAAAACTTGCAATTTCGTGTTTTTTTGTAATACGCCTCTTAAAGTATCGCGAGATAGGAGAGGGTTAGGCGTTTTAAGGCGTAGTGTTGCAAGTATATAAAAAAATAATCAAATCAGTATTTCTTTGTAGCGAGCTCGATTGAGTACGCTGATATTGCAAATTACTGGTATTATTAAAATTTAAAATTCCACTCAGTGAGATCATTTATATTTTATTTCGTATCGTTATACTAGCTGCCGCCCACGGCTCTGCTCGTGTGATATTAGTTCCAACTTTTTAATTAAATTTACTTAAATAAACTGTTTTTCCCTATTTTTTTTTTGCCACCCTCTTAATATAACGGACAAAAACAAATCAAAAATATTAAAATCAGTCGAGTGGTTTTTAGGGTTCTGTACCCAAAGGGTAATAATAATGGGACCCTGTTACTATCGCTGCCTTTGTTGCCTGTCCATCTGTCCGTCTGTAGATAGTGAGTTGAAATTTTGATAAATTATGTATTTCTGTTGCCGCTATAACAACAAATACAAAAAATAAAATAAAATAAATATTTAAGGTGGGCGCCCATACAACAAACGCGATTCTTTTCTCTTTTTTTGATCGATATCAATAATGGCAACAGGTAGACACTTGAAATATTTACAAAATACTCAGTTGTATAATAACTTTAATAATATATAATAAAATAAAAATAAAATAAATATATAAGGGGAGCTCCCATATAAAAAAAACGCCAGTTTTTCCCTATTTTGTTGTTCTGTTCTTTACTTGATGGTACAGAACCCTTCGTGCGCGAGTCCGACTCGTACTTGGCCGGTTTTTTTGAGTTTTAGCAAAACTGACGCATATTATTTTTATAAATAAGATTTTTTTACATTTTTATTTAATTCTTATGATGTTTTTATACATATTTCTTCAGATATTTTGGATACACAGATATTTTGTGGATATTATCTTGGCTTTTATAGAAATCAAAACATAAATTTGTGTAAACTTAACCCAGTTAAGTCCTCTGAAAATCGTCTATTTTACGTGATTTTTAGCCCTCCATAACGTACTCACATTACAAAATATAAAAAAAATACTTTTATAGAAGCCTTGCACATTTATTCGAAATTCTAAATGATGGCAATTTTTCTCAAAAAAAAAACACGTATTTCCTGGAAAAGTATTGTTAAATATTCGAGTAAATCACGGAATTATCGAATGCCAACAGAGTTTTTAGGCGTTATATCTCTTTTTTTTGCATTGCATTTTCATCAAACATTGCATTAGATTGCTTTAGATGAAGCAATAAACTTTTAAACCATGTTCGAAGTTGACGATAGGTAACTGGGGACAGACCACTCTCAATTACGGAGGCACTGAGGATCGTCCTCGAGCCCCTCAAAAAATCGCTCAATAAGAGGATTGGGTGGCTCGAGGCCAACCTGGTCTCCGAGGGATTGGCCCCTACGCGTAACCTGTGATCGGAATCAAGGTATATACAATTATATTATGTTTAGCAGTTCTGAGTTTCATTTCAGCTTTAACGCGACAAAAGGTACATTTTTTTTTACCTAACCAACTAACGCGACAATCGTGTATTCGCGCGAAAATCGTTTTATATTACCATGAAGATTTTTTTTTCCTTCTATCCTTTTTATATTTCGATTCCAAAATATTATTCTGTTATCTGGCAACACAATGTACTGACTCAGCAAAAGCTATGACTGTGTGTATCTTATTGATTCGAGATGAGATGTCGATACAGCCACATGATATCTTGTGTAAGCTATATGCTTACCAACGATTCTAACATTTATGTACTTGCTTTATCATGATTTAGTTATTATTGGAAGATCTATTAAGAAGGCGATTATTTGGCGATAGAATAAAATAATGAAAACCTAATAAACACAGAAACAGAAAACGGTACACAAAGAAACAGGTTAAAAAGGCGTAAAGAAAAACGCCAAGAAAATACTTCAACAAGCGCAAATTCCCACAGCGCTCTTCAAGAAAATCTTATGAATTCGACGTAATAAAGATGCAAATGTGTATATTTTTTGCTCGCCCGTGTACAGCCGGTTCACTCGGAAGGAAAATTCACAAAAGGCTTGCATTGCGACTCTGTTTACACTATCTGTCAAAATAATTGTGCACGTTCTCGCGTGGTTATGACGCTGACATGTTTGTGTAACACATCGAGACTTATTTTATTGTGTACTAAAAATATTGCTATTTTTCAAAAGAATCGCTCAAAGTATTTTTTAGAGATTCTTCTTCTTACACCCGCATTTATAAACAAGTAAAACTAATTACTTGAGTAAAAGTAACTACTTATATTAAATTTAAATTTTCCATAACTATAGAATACAAATTACTACTATTTGTATTCTACAGTTAAGAAAAAAATAAATTTTGAATGAAGATTTCTAGCCTCAAGTAATGACTTAATAAGAAATTACTTAGCTAAAAGTAATTACTTCTTTATAAATACAGGTTTTAGTCGTGCTCTCTTGACAGAATGGTCTTGGTCGGTCGTTGTCTTGATCATATCTCGGTAGAGTGTTGCCACCGCTTTTCTCCATATGCGACACCTTACAGCTTTGTGTTTGGCGGCTTGAGAGTTAGTTGTCATCAATAACAACTGCAGTGTGTCACAGATTTGAGGAGGTCTGCCCGCCATGTTGGAGACCGTCCACGTGATCTTTTGACCTTGAATTAAAAAAAAAAAGTGTTTCTTCGAGATCTTATTTTTTATTTATTTCAAGTAGTCTTATTAGCGATGATGATGTATGTATTTAGGTCCAATATTTTCACATTTCACACTAATATTATAAAGGCAAAAATTTGTGTGTCACGTTCAAATAGCTCAACTAATTTAGGTGAACTTTGGCACATGAGAAAACATATTCTTGAAAAGTAATTTTATTCCGAAATTACGAGTATGTTTCGTTGGAATAATTTTCTATAGCCTTGTGAAACTGCGGGCAGAAAAAATGAATAATTAATTAGGACAAAGATGGTACTCATTAAAATAGTTTATTTGAGGTATTAAAGCAATTCCATCATCACCTACCTGCCAACTTTTGTCAGAAACCAACTAACTTGCATTAGGACGTCTTTGCCCTAGGGGAAATCCAACTGTTCATGTCAAACAGCCAAAGAGATAAATGGACTATTACCTAAAATCCATTTGGAATTTGTCACTAGTATATAACTTTTCATGGAAAGTCCGCTTTACCCTCGTCAGTGCGAGTAGGTTTGTCGCTATTGTTTTAGCCTAATGTCAATATTTAAGATTATCTGTAGTTAGGCGTATCTAAAGGCTGTGACTCACTAGAACACTATGGCAGCGTTTCTTTTCTTATTTATATAAACCAGTGTTTGTCGGCAATCCCATCTGATGGTAAGCAGTATTGCAATAGTTGATGGTGTGGCGCACTAGTTTTTAAGAGCCTTTTCACTCTAGCCTTGAAGAAACCTAAATTATAATCGAACGGGGAGACCGTAGCGAGCAAACTGTTATCAGGTCAAGACGCCAAAAATGTCCTCATTAATAGCCCTCACCTACGACCTCGCACCAATAAGGGCCTTGCGCAAGCCCTCGCTGCTAGATGGGTTCTATTGTTAACCTTTGTTACACCTTTTAGTAGCGACGATATGGTGGAATGCTGGATTGCGTCAGTGGCTGACTTGTTTTCGAATTTATGAAAAATAAAGCCTCTCGGTTTCGCCTTCACCCTAGTCTAAACTAGTCCACGCTACAAATCTGTACACACTATAGAGCTGCATGCATTTTCTTAAATTCGCCAACTGGCAAAACCACTATTTTGTGGCGCCAGTTAGATACGGGCCTTAAGCCTGCTTACTAACCGTCACGTCGACAGATATTATTAATTTTGTTCCAGTATCTGTGGCACATTTTGTAATAGGATAATATATTTTAGTTCAAACTTTTTACTAGCGAGAATATCAAATTATTTTGTCACTTTGTCGGTGATACTTTTTAATCAAGTTTGGAGAATAAAGCGAGGATTTTAATAAGTAATGCTGAAATTAATATGGTTCTTATTATTGAAAAATGTAGCTGAATTTATATTTACAGGAAATTATGTTTATCCATGAAAGACCTATTCAAAGACTTGTTGCCCATGGCATTAAAAACCAAAGCTCATGGACATATGTATTTTCCCCGTTTTGACCTATCGCGCACAGACTTACACCCGTATTTATAAACAAATAAAACTAAATTCTTGAGTAAAAGTAACTACTTAAGTAACAATTTGTTTTCTATAGTTAAGAAAAATTTAAATTTTATATGAAGATTTAAAATGTCAAGTAAGAAGTTAATAAGATTTTGCTTCGTAACAAGTAACTACTTTTTTATAAATACGGGTGTTAATCTTTGTTTAACAACCAGAAGTCTTAACTCAAGGTTTACCAGCGAGCAATGGAACGCTGTATACTAGGTATTATTAGGGTGAATTAATGGATTCGAAACACTATAATCCGCTCCAAAATCAGAATAGTTAATGTGGCTCAAAAGACTGCTCCAATTGAAATAGGACTGGGCAGGGCATGTCTGCCCAATGCCCTAACTGTGGGCCAAAGTAGTACAGAATTGGTGCCCTGAAACGATACGATGGGGTCGCGACAGATTACGAAGATAGCGTTACGAACTACACAGATTCTGCCAGAACTGGCCAGGAACAGCGTAGGCTGTGACAGATTGAAGGAGTGGAGGGAGGCCTTTACCCAGGCGTGGACAAAAAAGGCCAACAAAAAAAAATTAATGTCGTTTTGATAGTATATTTAAATGTTCAAAACTTACGTCATCACGTGTGAGATTTGCTGGCAGCAGTTAGTAAGTATATATACTCGTATAAACCGTTAAATTTTAGTCGTTTTAATCCTGCGGTGGGTCAATTCGGTACATGAAACTCTATCGATTTGTAAAGAGAAAATTCTCAAATTCGAATTAATTTACGCACGTACGAAATTAATTTCTTTAAGTAAACGTCAGCTGAGCGAGGCCAATGAACTGTAGGTAGTTAGTACGCAACGACTGACAACTACCTATAAGGTCATTGACTCGTTTACTTAAAGAAATTAATTTCGTATATGCGTACCTATATTAACTCGAGTTTTAGAAAAGAAAAGTACTTTATTTTTTAATTTTATCTTTACAAATCGATAGTGTTTCATGTACCGAATCGACCCTCTATGGGATTAAAACGACCAAAATTTAACGGTGTATAAAGATTATCACGTAAATATGAAACATTCAAAAATGTTGGTGAGTACATTAACCTCAACAGTGTCTTCAGTTCATAAACAGAAGCAGTAACTGTACACTTTGTATAATCCTCGTATCCTTTCTAATGACGCCTAAAGCAAGTGATAGGCTAGCCGGGCCGACAGCTCCGCTCAGTGGCGTAATGTCCTGGCGACGGCAAAGCGGTTAGAGCAGCGTTTAGCGCAGATTGCGCTGAGCTGTTTACTCTGGCTAAGCTACGGCGGGCGCACGTTTGCGACAGTAATTGATTTGGCGGTCTCCTTTAGATTATGAGATTGAAAAGCGGTTTTTGGTTGGTAGTCGGTTTTTTTTAATTTCCGTACATTTAAAGGAAAGAAACGGGACGCGTCTGTCAAGACCCTTTATCTCGAGAACGCATAGAGATATCGAGTTGAAATTTAAACCATTTAGTCTGCTATGGTCCCTTGAAGTTGTTAAACAATCAAACTTCCAAGTTAACGGAATAAAAACGTATATTTCGACACTCTCACCTTATAGCACAAGTATAGGAATAAATCTGAAAACTGAAAATTTATAATTACGTCAAAAATAAGTTTTTTCTATTCGGGAAAATGTCCAAGACTAGATTCGGGAATTAAACTATTTGTGTGACGGCTGACAGGATAGAGTGGAAGAAAAAAACGTGTTGCGCCGACCCCAAGTAATATGGGACAAGGGCAGGAAGAAGAAGAAGATGTAAGATGGTTTGTACAGAACCTTCAGTCTGCGAGTCCGACTTGCACTTGCCTAGTTTTTTAACATGCCTCTTACTCTGACAATATATATTTATCTTTACATAGATATTAGGTATAATTCTTATGTGTGTGTTTGTCACCTAATTCCTCCTAATCGGCTTGACGGATTTGGTTGAAATTTTGTGTATAAATTTTAATGGGGTGGATGGTTGAACTCGATAGATGACACTGTAATCGGGTCCTCAATTTTTTTTCGCTTACAACATTTATAATTATAAATATTTCATTATTTCGCTCCATAACACCCTGCTTAGTACACTGCAATTGCAGTGTAATATTGTGCACTGTAGGAGATTAGGCAAAGTATAGAAATAAGGAAAATGAAAAAAAAATATAAATAAATTTTATGCAGCCCAGCACGGATAGGTTACGTTCGAAGGAGATGACAGGCGTTTCGTTCATTCGCTTTGCTTGCTGATCGTCGGCTTTGCTGGCCGAACATTTGGCAATTTATAGCCCAGGCAAGTAAAAGTTAAATCATATTTTATACTTTGCCAGTTAGTCCATTCCGGTAATATAAACATAATGTACAATAAAAAATATATATACTTGATAATAGGGTTTTGAGCCCATTGTTTATAAATAACAAAGCGGTATTGCGGTTAAAGCATAGTATTCTGACATAATTGATTGACTGTTGGAGCTAAAATAAATTCATGAATTAAATATTCCGTAACGATTGACCGGCGCGACGGGCGCCCAGAGGATTTATTCAGCAATGAATATTTATATCTAAACTTTATACAAATTACAAAATAAATAACATACCGTTTTGTTTCTCACTTTTTGGTGCCTAGACTCAATAAAGGATTTTCTGAAGGAAAACTGGTTGGTTTTAATCAGTAAAAGTCTGGCACTCCCCCTATCTCTTGTATCTAGAGCGGAAAAAGTCATTGACTATTCCATATTTTCCGTATTTTTCAAAGTAAAATGATTTTTATTTAAATCATTTTACTTTGGAAAACTCATTCCAAAAGCTTTAAGATTTCAAAAATATGTTTGCTATGGGATCTGGTACATATATGATATGCTGGAGGAGTGCTAGCCTGATGCTGCGTAAGCGGGTGTACGATGTACGTGACCCACCACAGCGCCAAGGCCACTCCTTTGATGACTTGGTAGTCAGTTAGTTGGTAGTCTCCACCTGACATTAAAGTAGCAGATTCTGAACTAATTGTAGTCCATTGGTGTAATTGCTGTAAGGCGTTCCGATGTGAGGATAAACAAATAATAAATAAATATTCAAAAAAGGTACTCTTATAACTCATTGTAAAATATATTGGTACGGATTCAAGTTTATGGTAGTGTTCAAATTCAAGAGACGTCACAGCCACTCTAACTAGATTTAATAACAGCTATGACTTCTAATATTATAAAGGTGAAAGTTTGTATGTGTGTGTAGTTTTGTTTCTTACTCTTTCACCCTCAACTTCACGCGGGTGAAACCACTGTCAAAAGCTAGTTGTTTATATTTGACGTTTATGAAGGAAAATCCCAAGGGAAAAACTGTCAGATGTGAATTTGATGGTTGGAAAAGTTCCATTTTAAGAGCATTCTAACCAAAGTAAATCCGTGGCCATAAATGTTGGCAGCTTTGATGTAGTCAGGATAAATTTTAATGTTTATCTTAGCTTAATGTTTAACGGTATAATATTGGGAAAATAAAAGACATGATTATGTTATGATCATGTAAAAGGTGTCAATAAAAAGAGTTTCTGTAGTTTTTTTTGTCCCTCATCTCTGTAAACATCTATTTCTTTTCAATTAAAATATTGATAAACATATTAAAATTATCACAATTATCAATGAGACGAGAAGACCACAGCAGGCAAATTGTTCTAATCCTTCAATGTAGGCGGTATAAACGACGGGGCCAAATGCTTAGTCCGGACCGTAGAGGTACCCGATGGTAGAAAGGTGATGGTGCAATCAAGTCATGCCTGCACACTCTCCAAACATGCGTCCTATTGCCCTAATAAACAAGCGATATTGAATATTAGGACAGATTCTTATCAAAATCTGGCAAAATATAATCAAAAACGTGCGCCACATCTTACGAACACAGTGTATTAAAATAATATTACCGTTATATTGCGGTGCTGCAGTTCGGCCATTTTGGAACATTATAATATGATTTTGATTAGCTTTCTGACCGGAACGCTTATCAATTCTGTAACATGAAAGGCGACACTTACATTGCATTGATTTTTATTGATATTTAGCTTGCTTTGAGTACTTAAGTTGGCCGTTTCCGATCTGCCAATCGTCAACGGGAGCATGGTTAAAAAGGTTGTTATTTCATCCAATACAATGTTTGATATAAAGGCAACGCGTAAAAGAAAAATAGCGTCTAAAAGCTCGGTTGCCATTTGGTAAATACCGTCGCTCACTCGAAAGTTTTCAAAACTTGTTCCAGAAAATAGATGGTTTTTTAAAACCTTAAAAGTTAAAAAAAAAAAACAATTTCGTTCGGTTTCTATAAATGTATTCTTTTTTTAAATTTACTTCAAATAGCAGATTTTCAGAGATCTTAACGGATTAGTTTTACACCTTGTTTTTTTTTTCAATAGAAACCTATGTACGTTACTATCTAGGAAACACAGCTAACAAGAAAAAGATATTGTGTAATAACTTCATAATCACGTAAGAACAGTTGTGTGGTAATGTATGTCAGGTAGAGCGCTTTTAAGTTTGAACAACACCCACAGGTACACTTTACTGTAACCATCAACGCAAAACTAATTAAATTGTAACTTTTTCAGGAAATACTGAAGGCCGACCCGCCTTGGCCCATGTCATGAAACACGACCCTCTCTTTTTTCATTATTGATAGTCTCACGTTTTAACTATTTCACCTGATGGTAAGCAATGATGTGGTCGACGATGGAGCACGCTTGCCTAGAAGTAACCTATTCGCTCGTAACTTAAAGACACCTAGGTTGTAGCTACATATCAAGAAACACAAACCTTCGTAGGGAATTCTACTACTAAGCTGTATTATAATGAATGATTGTGTTCCTAAAATGTTTTGTATTTCAGTAGTATAACTTTTATGCTAACGACCACAAAACTATTTCTAAACAACATTACCTATACCTGAAATTACGTGTCAAATATCATCAATCTACGAGCTAACTGACCATTACAAAATCAAGTAAACGTAAAAATATTAACCGTAAGATTTAATTGAATATTTAAAACTATTTTAATACAAAACCTAAAAATATAATTAAACTAAATTAAAGATGGGTTTGAGTCGGAGTATTTGAATGATAAAAAGCAAAGCTCTGAGAATTTTAATTAATATGAAGGTGAAAAATGTGAGATATCTTCAACTCCGATAGAAATAAAACTGTTAAGAGGAGTGTACAATGATGTTGGACATTTATTTTATAATTTTACAACTGGGTTCTTATGGCACAGGTGTTGTAAACGTAAATCTTATGTACACGTGTCTAGAGTTCGAATAAATAGTTTGTTAACTACAGTGACAAATATATTTTTTTACGTCTGACAACTTAAAGATTACTTAGAGATTTTTAAAATAGGTAGCACAGTGGTTGAACAGTTGGTTTCTGCAATTAGTGTCGCGGGTTGGTTTCTCACTCGGAGCAAATATTTATGTGGCCTACAGATAACTGTTCCGGATTGGCTATCTTGTGTGTTTTTGAATGCACTCACGACACAAGAGTAATTCTTATAATTAGCAAAAAAACCTATTTTAAGTTAATATATTTTGTACCTAATAACTTATCCAAGTATCGATCTATTTTTTTTATAAGGTAGGTAAAATCATCTAATGACATCCGCCGCCTTTGGGTGGAGCGGGAGAGAGTGTCAGACCCTTACTTACTAAAAACCTACCCAGTTTCTTCTTTGCCTTAGTTCCAGGGCCCTGGTATGGACTTTCATACTTCCCCAGAACCCGAGAGTAGGCTTCGACTTCCCCTACAGTTTGCTGACAATTCCTTGAAGACCGCGGGAACAGTACGCGCCGTCGACGACTTGGGCTCCGTCCGGACTGTTACCAGACGGATGGACAGCGAGCTACCCATTACTCGCCGTCCGCAAGACGCATATACGGTGGTCATAAATCGGGATCAGAATCCCGTCGGCGGAAATATCGACCTATTTAAGTTTATTCTTAGCTTAATGAAGATTCAACCACTTCATTTTTATTGAGTATTATATCAGTGATCATATCGCCACACCGTCTTCCCCTATTAATCTCTAAAGCGACGTCGTCCTCTTTTAGACGTCTAGTAAGTGATTATCTACGCCCATTTCTCACAGAAGTAGATTTAATTACTGAATACTTTTTTTTTTTTTTTTTTTTTTTTTTATTATTGATAGGTTCGCGCTTGACCGCTATCTCACCTGATGGAAAGTGACGATACGGTCGACGATGGATCGCGCTTACCTAGAAGAAACCTATTCACTCTTGACTTAAAGATTCCCGGGTTGTAGCCATCAGGAAACACAGACTCCGGCAGGGAATTCCACTCCTTAGCTGTACGCATAATAAAAGTGTTCCCAAAACGCTTTGTGCGTATAGGTGGGATGTCCACCATGTACCGGTGGCGCAACGCCGTACGTCTGGTAGTCCGATGATGGAACGGGCTAGGCGGAATTAGGCTATGCAATTCCGACGCACACTCCCCGAAATGTAACCGGTAGAAAACCGACAGGCTAGCAACTCGGCGTCGATGCTCAAGACTTTGAAGCCTCGACTCGACGAGTGCATCATTGCCAATGATCCTCTTGGCTCGCCTCTCAATAGTCTCAAGCGCATCAAGCTGGTATCGGGCAGATCCGTCCCAAAGATGAGAGCAGTACTCCATACACGATCGCACTTGCGCTTGATAAAGTTTAAGCAGCTGATCCGGCGTGAAGTACCGTCTGACCTTTGCGAGGATTCCAAGCTTTTTTGCAGCCAGTTGAGCCTTTGCTTCGATGTATGGCCCAAAGTTGAGAGTAGATGTCAACGTTACACCAAGAAGATCAAGATGGTCGGATATCGGCACGGTTACACCCCGGAAAGTTGGAGCAGGGCTGAATTGACTCCTTTTAGCGGAAAATAGACACGCCTGGGTTTTAGCAGCGTTGAACCTGACCAAATTGGCATCGCCCCATTCCGAGACAGCCTCCAAGGACAAGCTCAACCGCTCAACCATAGCCTCTCGAAGAGACCGGATCTGGGACCCACTAGCTCGTGCACTGGATATGTAACTCTCAGCAACAGTGCTATCGTCTGCATACCCAAAAGTACCGGGTTTAAGCAGATCGTTTATATGCAGCAAGAACAAAGTTGCCGAGAGCACTGACCCCTGAGGGACAATGTAACTTTCATTGCAAGCTATGTAAGTGACGAGAATTCCTCGCTTTTCAAAATAAAAATTCACTTGAAAATTACCGCACTTCTTCCTCCCTCAAGCCAAACTTCTCCAAGCAAAGTTGTACTTGTAACGATGTTATGTGAACTCTCCCTTATAGAGCTAATTTCAAATAGTCACGTCCCGGCGCAGGTGCGGCCGGGATCGAATCCGCTTCTACGGATAGAACGCTTGTCAACCGCGTGTGTACCACATGATATAAAGCATAACATACTTTATGTTACGATTTATATTTATTTATTTCATATTCATGCATCAAAAAGGTACTTTGTGGACTTAATGTCTAAGGCATTCTCTATTATTCAACATAGAGTTGTGAAGAGATAATAATTAATAATAGCAATTATATAGGGGATGCATTAAAAATATTTAGAAATGAGGGGTATAAAAGTATATTATACTAATATTAAGAAGAGGAAAGTTGTGTATATTTGTTTGCAATGAATAAGCTCGAAAACTACTGAATCGATTTTAAAAACGTTTTTAGTAGTAATATAATAATATATCACTAAGCAATATAGGCTATATATTTTCTACGTTCAGCGGGTAAAGCCACTGACTTAAGCTAGTCATCATCATCTTCAAAAAAATCACTCTCTAAATAAACAAGTTAAAATTTGTGTAACATTGATTTTAAGAGAGTTATTTTTGTGCTTTATTTCATATGTTTTTATTCAAACAGATCTTTTTGAACTTCGATTTTATAATGGTTGGTAGCCAACTGATACACCAATTTATGGATTGTCATGAATTTTCTTCACTTGTATCAAAATGTGAGAGGTATATGATATCAGTAGATACGTATTAGCATTGATACTTGTGAGTTAATTCAAGTCAAGACTCTGTTTTCAACTTAAGTTTAGTTTACAGATTTATGTGGAGCACAAATTAATAATTTATAACTTTGTTGCTTATTCATGTATGTGTATCAGACAGTAATTACATTACTGTGAAGATGCGTATCCTCTTACTATGCATTATAATTTAAGTCTCTCTTTAACGATATTAGGTGCAGGAAATTTTGTTAGTTATTATGTGGGTGAGTTGGTACTTTGATATTCTGAAAACAGATACCGTGTGTTAGCAAGCAATATTACAGAAAAAAAAAATCTCAAAGAATGTCTAGTTTAAATTCTTAGTTTAGTTTTTATGTACTCAAAGAATAAATAAATAAAAATAATAAAAAGTTTGTTTGCACTTATATTTTTGAAGTTAATCCGAAGATAACAGTTCTAAGCAAACTGTCATAAGAGACGACATACTCAATACCATCAAAAATATCGACAACACAAGCAATTTAAGATGGTTTCTTGTTAGAACCAATATAGTGGAAAACAACGTCATTTAGAGAAATTTATCCATGTTCCAACTCGCTACATCTGTTACTAGGACGGTAAATCAATGGGATAACTAGTATTCAGCTGGCGCGAGCGGGAAGAGCCTTTCATTAATTGAAATAGAGTGAAAATTTAGTTTTTTCACATGAGGATGTATTGACAGCACTTGTAATGGGAAATATGTTTGCTAAAGTGTAACTATTGTAAGCTTTTCGAAATTTCCTCCGATCTTAACTCTGGGCGGTTCACTAAGTCCAAAGCTAAGGTAGCTGCTAGGAAACTCGGCGTTCTTGCAAAAGTCCGACGGTACTTCACACCGGGACAGCTTTTAATGCTATATGAAGAACAGGTCCGATCGTGTGTGGAGAACTGCAGCCACATATAGGCTCGGTGGAAAGGCATGGGACTCGGTGGAAAGGCATGCGAAGAGGCTAATTGGTGATCTAGATTTGGTTAAGTCCAATCTTCAAAGCCTTGAGCATAGGCGTAGAGTAGCCAGCCTTTCGGTTTTTTACGGGATGCATTTTGGAGAGTGTGCTCGGGGACTGCATGACTTAATTCCGCCATCTCCGTTCTACCATCGGGCAACCCGACGTACGGCAAATATCCACTCCTACGTTGTTGAAGCTTCTACGGTCCTAACTAAGCGTTTATGCCGCGTACATCGAGTGGCTGGAACAGTTTGCCTGCTGCGGTCTTCCCGTCTGATTATAATTTTGGTACCTTCAAGGCTAGTGTGAATAGGCTCTTAATAAACTAGTGCGCCTCACCATCAACTATTGCATCACTGCTTACCATGTGGGATCGCAGTCAAGCACCAGTTTATATAAATAATAAAAAAAAAAATGATAAACACCAAAATCAAGAAGCAAAAAAGTTCGTGTGTCATTCTATTCTATAATGTTGTTCTCATTAGCGGGACCCTATTACCTTTACAGTCTGTCCATCTGTCCATCCGCTTGTTTACATCAGCGAGCTGTCTCTCATGAATGGGAATAGGTATCACACACAATACACAATCTTTCTTTCTAGAAAGAGTGTGTACTTATTCCAATTAAAAGCCGCTAAGGCAAAGATTTTTTTGTGTTTGTTTCGGTGTACGGTGTTTGTTATTCGTTATCATTTACTGCAGCATTCAATCAATTAATATAGCACAATTTTTTTTTTTCAATATCAATAAAACATTAAAATATGCTGTTCCTCACCCAACAATAGCCTCCAAAACCTTCTTCACATTTTCATCTAATCCAATAACGCCTCCCTCGCACAGACTGTAGTAAGTCTACAAAATTATTTGCTCTCTAAAGCGCTGTATGAATTTATAAGCGACGCCCGGAATCCTAAAATTCAACTAAACCGGGAAACTTTCGTCCCTCCTGACCTTCGAGGAACTTGCTCTGAACCTACTTGTGATATTACATACCTACTCTGAATTTACAACCCTCTTCCCGCTGTACTTGTTTCTCCTTAACTAGTGTGCCTATGTTTTTAGGAATTTCAAAATTGTTTGTTCATGTTATAAGAGATTTTTCAATAAACATAATTTTAATATTCAATGTCAAGCCATCTAACACAGTCTAGACTGTGAGCTAATTTCAACTAAACACTTAATGGAAAAATATCAAAGAAGATTGGAAGATTAGTTTCATAATGAATATTTGACATTAGTCTTAAATAGTCCTTCTAGCTATCGTCATCCTCTGCCAGCTGAAAGAGCGTCACATGAATCATACGCTAGCGTGCTCATAAACATTTTTTCTTAAAACATGGTTTTACGTATTGAACCGAAATGATCTAGGAATGCAGTTTACCACAAACAAAAAGAAATCTAAAGATGTTATTGAACACCAACAAAATGTCTAGAGTTGTCTAGACATTTCGTTTAATGATCAGTCACATTGACAAGCTGGACTGCTTTAGAGTTCATTGCTCCATTATCTCAGCTGGAGTGCTGAAGCAATGATTAGGTACTTTAATGTGTGTGTTTAATATCATTTATTAATTGTTACTAACACTAGATGAGTCTCACTGTTACTCGAAATAAAGAACAATATTATTATTCAAATCTAACCACAAATAAAAGGGGATTTCAGTTCTTCCAAATCGCATTCACATTAACAGAACAGATCCATTATAATCTGTGATCTAAAGCCTTTCTTCTCAAACTCTATTATAATTTCCATGATTAGCAGGCCCTGTTCGTGCGCCGTTTCACAAAAGACGCAATTTCAACTTCGATTATTATCTCCATGCTGTTTTTGACAGCCAATCAAATCGTACTACGATGTGTTCTAGTTTAGATTTGTAGGAGAATTTAATTAAAGATACTTATTTCTAGAAATCAATTAAAACAAACTCTTTAATACGGTAAATAGTAACGAACTCAGTGGTGTCTCATCCAGTCGTTTTCAATGTTCAGATTGTATCTTGCTTAGATCGATCGTATGGAGCCTATATTGATTGGTGTCTTAAAATAGTTTTTTGATAGAAGAACCACACAGCACTCAGAAAACATAGAAAGTGCAAATGTTTTGATGAAAATATTACTCAGGAGAGCACATAATTACAAGAATCTGCGATTTGGAATGGATACATCTTTGATGAGACTTCAATAAAATGTGTTGAGTCGTCCAGGACTATTACTGATAGTTGGTATATAGTAGATAAAAAATATCACGTCAGTATTTTGCCACCGATGAATTTTAGTTTTAAATGCTACTTTTTGCTGAGTCAATTAGGTTGTAATCAGCTTCTGCCCCTCTAGTCGATTTACGACCGTTTGCGTCAAACGCCTCAAGTTGGCCTCGCCTCCGATTCCTTTGTTCTGACCACGTGACTGAGCGTTGAGATGACGTCAGAACGAGAAAGGTATCGCAGGGGTGGCCGACTCGAGGCGTTCGACGCAAGAGAATCGAAACCATCGGTAGCTGAGTATTAGTCCGGAGTCCGGGTACGTTCGCAAAAGTACGTTAATTGCGTAGGCTTATTAGATTTTAAACTAGACAATTTTCTAATTATTTCAAGTAAGTAACTAAATTCAAGAACTAATTGACTTTTGACTAATTAAATTTAGTATCATAACACAGTGCCCGACTTCAGTGCGAACCTATCTTCTCTCTCTGAGTTTATTACAACTTGATTCGAAACGAGAACATCAATTTCCCGAATATTTTAGTTCCACAGGGCGACCTCATTTTTGTCTCGAAAAACTCCTTAAGCGCATCGATTTCATTATGCAGACCTCATCCCCTCATCCAATTGTCCAAGTTAGATAATAAAGAAGAAAATAGTGACCCATGAAGACGATATTATGATGTTATTGTAAACAAAACCACGGGTTTCCTTTCCGCGTTACTGGTTGAATAATGAGTCAAGTTTTATTAAAAAATCCCGGGATTATCCCGCCGGGGCTGAAAGTTAGCAAGCCGCGGCTCTACAGCCACCTGACTGCAATTAGGTTTAGGTGAGCTCATCATTAATGTAAGTTGTAATTAGAACATTAATTTTGGATACGATTGAGAGGAAGAATTACTAATCTTCATCATGGAATGAAATTAAAATATTGATTCCACGTTTTATTTTTGAGTTCATGAAGCGTCTAAATAATTTTTTTTTTTTTTCGTAAATATCTCTTGCAACTATACGTAACTAAGATAATTAAAAATTGGCCAAGCGCGTTGGACACGGAGGGTTCCGTAAAACAATATTAAAATTGGTTCATGTCACTTATGTGAAGACCAGCGGCGATCTCTCGCGCCAGGCCCTGGTACGGGCTATGGTCCGAAGCGAGGAGGGATGGCAGGCGGTCGCCTCCTTCTATGAAGCAGTAATGCTAGCAAAGGAGGAGGCCGCACGCGAGAGGCAACGGCCCTCACGCCCCAGCCGCCGCGGGAATTCGTCGTCCGACCATCTGGTAGCCATCCGGACCGGGCCCAGGTCGTCGACGGCGCGCGCTGTTCCCGCGCGCCATAAGGAGTTGTCAGCCGTGGAGGCCCAGCCTGCTAGCTGCAGGCAGGCAGGGTCGAAGCCTACTGGGGCCAAGGGTATGCTTCTGAAAGGAAGGCTCGGCCCTGGTATCTAAGGCAACGAAGGAACGGGGTGGGTTTTTAGACAGAGTCAGAGTCTGACACTATCTCCCGCTCCGCTCAAGGGCGGGAGCTGTCATTGGATGATTTTACCCACCACCAAAAAAAAAAACACAAAAAAACCTTTACTTTTTAACTTTATTTTAATTTGTTATTGTATTGGCAATGATCATCATCAGCCTTTTTCAACTCTCCCTTACGGTCTATGAGATACAGTTCACTGACAAATAGATATATAGACCGATGGACGGACAGACGGGCAGTGGAAGCTTAGTAATAGGGTTGCCTTTAGGTAAAGAACCCTAAAAAGTATCATGCTCAAAAACCGCTAGCAAAAACGAACAAATACAGTACCTTTTCAATTCCAATTCAGAAAAGTTTGAAATAATTAGCGGATCGTGAATATCCGACACTCCAAATAAAGCAGGTAAAACACCATAATGAGGGGAGGAGCACATTGATCCCCCGTATCCTGCACAAGCTTACGTAAGACAGGTACGGCATCAAAGGATGGGGGCAGTCTTTGACTCGACAAAGACATAATTACTTTGTGAAGAATTGTCTCGGCACGCCCTCAAATGACTGCTGCGCTGTGATAATTTCCGAAATTCCCGGGAATTACGACGTAGTCTCAGCTCTCGGTTTTTGAGTCGATTTTTAATGTTACGAGCTTGCTTTTTAAGAGTTTTGTGATTTATGTCTTAGGGTCCTATGAAGGATTAAAGTGTCTGCGAGATTTCTTGCTGACTTCGGCTTTTAGAAAACTTTTATACAGGCTTGTTAGCGGTTAAAAATATTTTAATTTTAACTGCCAAAACACAAAAAAATCAGGAATGTTAGGTTTTTTATTTTGTTTTTCCATAAAAGTTGAATCAGTATGCTACTTAAGAAGGAATTATTTTTGTATTCAGTAAAATTGTTAAATTAAGACTGACATCATCTTAATGTAATTTGCAAAATCTTTTAAAGTTAATTTTATAAAAAAATTGTAGCCAAATCTAATTAGTTTGAGACTACGAAAAAAATATTAATGTCAATCTTAACAATATTATCCAGTCGAAGAGAATCCAGATAAAAATAGTCACACTTACCTCTGACATAGACCTTCTAAAATAAATCTAAATAGATATCAAATGTAAGTGGGTAAAATTAATACTTAACTAGTATCAAATAGCATTCTAATAACTGGTTGAAGAATTTTCAAAATAAGTCCACTAATTTTTGAGTTTATTCATTACAAACAAAAAAAAAATGGATCTTCCCTCTTTATAGGTAGAATAAATTTAGCTGTCTTAGCTTTTTAATATTGTTTATCGATTCACAATAAGTAAATGAAATAAAAAGCAAGTGACGACCCAATCATCGTGCATCTTTAGTTCTCTGTCTAGTCCCACAGAGACCGTGATGTGTCACCGCTTTAATTTGTAAACACAACGATCCTGAGAATTTTTCATATTAAATTTTGATGTAAAAGTAACAGCAGTTACGAAAGTACACTGAACCCCCCCCCCTCCCCGCTCCATTCCCCGTTTGTTATTATGGAGCTCGGCTGGTCTGCCACAAAGAATTATTGACATTTTTAAACTTTTCAACTGTTCGACTCCCGATTTCTAAGAAATTCTTTTAAGAATCGGTGGTCGTTTGACCGTATCAGCTGAGTGTTAAGGCCACTTGCGGCATTTAGAGTTTCGCAGGGATGCAACAGACAGGTCTCGCACGGTCGGTAGAGGCTTCTAGAGACCAGAAGAACCGATAAAAGGTTCCCATGGTAGGGCGGACACGTTTTATAGAGGCCTGCAGGACCGGAGCAGCAAGAAAGATCCACACGGCTTGGCGGACAGGTCTCGCACGACTAGTTGAGGCCTGCATAGCACAATAAGAGGGCCTTCTCATAGCCGTCAAAGATCGGGGCGACTCGGAGCACATTTTCTCTCAACTTCAACTTCAACTCTTGATTAATGGCCTTTGTGGAAGAGACACCACAATTTTGCCAATAACACGTACGAACTGTTAATATACCATCAAACGCTGAAGAGTATTTAGCGAGAATTAACAGTAAAAATATATTTCTAAATTAAAGTACAAAATAAAAGAATTTTTTCGCAGACGGAAACCGTCCGTCAGTCAGTCAATCTTATGACCACAGATTATGACTAAGTAAATTATAAACAAGACAGAAACTCGAAAGACTGACGTTTTCAAAAAATTTCTACTGACAACGAAACTGACACTAGCAAAGAGAATACAAGGTAATACACTAGATTCAAAAAATCTTTTTTTTTAATCGAGAGACTAGAAAGAACCAGCCAGACTGTTATTTAGATACTGACTTCTATTTATTTAACAGACTGGACTGGTGGCTGTCAAAGTTCTTAATTTGTCCGTGTTTGTTATTCAGCATTTTGGCGCTGTTGGCCGTAGCGAGTGTCTACGGTATGAAAATGAGTAATGTCACGCCGCTAACACATTAAACACATGACCTCAATTTGTATGAAAAAATTAATTCGAAATTCAAAAATGCTCTGAAGCATTGTACTGTACACTTGTCTGCAGCGATTTGAAAATTAGTTCTCCGAACGCTCGCGGGTGGCGCTTTAGGCCTTGTTTGCGGAGACGCGGCGCGTTGCGCGGCGCTTTGGGCGATCGGCGTACATTGCAGCAGAGGGTCGCGTCATCGCTCGCGCAAACACAAACTTAAAAAAAAAAAAAAAAACTTAAACACGCCTTAAATAGGGACAAAATATTAGCTGGATGTATTATGTCAAATAAAAATATTATGCAAAAAAAAAATATACCAATCGATTAACGAGTCTTATTCTTCCAAATTGCTCTATCAATTAATCATCACCAAATAAGTATTGGTGATAATAAAATCGATGGAGAAATTTACTTTTTAATTTTTTTTATAAAACTTTTGTAGAGAAAAATATCAGCAAATAAAAACACAGTATCCAATAAATCGTTACACAAATCAAATAAACACAAATCATTAATTACAAAACGTGCTGTAAATTAATTATCGCCCTGTGTGGGTCGTGAACTCGTGACGTCAAAATCATTTCATTTATGGCCCGGGCGACTCCTGCCAGTATTATTTTATGGTGCATCTCGTGGTGATCGGATCGATGGCCTGTGGCTAGCGTGTTATATTTTATGGACTAATTGATTACTGTGTAAAGAGTACGTTTCTTTTTTTTATTCCGTTTTGAATTACTTTACTCAAAAATAAATTATTGGAAGTCTGTTAATTTAATTTAAAAGTTTGAAAAATTTAAAAAAATATTGTATTGTCCACATTTTAATTTATTTGGGATAGGTTCACAAAATGGAATCTACTTCGGCCAGTCTTCTGCTCTGGGCACGCCATAATCATGGTTATCAGTCCTCTTTGAGGAGTGGCTGGAAAGACCTCACAGAAACGCCCGGTGTCACCACTACGTGGAACGCCCGGAGCACACAGTAGAGGTGTGCCCTGCGTGGGCAGAGCACTGCCGTGTCCTCGTGGGGGCGATCGGTGGCAGTGGTGGTGGGTTCAGACGATGGTCCGAAATGAGATGGAGGCCGCACTCGTTAACCCGGGGCTCTGGACCGAAGGTAAAAAAGGAACAGGTGTTGGTTTTTAGTTAGTAATAGTTTGACACTATCTCCCGCCCCGTCTGACAGCGCGGACATACCATTGAATGATTGTCTCACCAAAAAAAAAAAAAGGTAGTCTTCATCTCAGTAGCCAGCTCTTCCTGAAGGATGGTTTAAAAGAATGCTCACGGGCCTGGATCGCAAAGGTTACTCTTTGCGATCCAGGCCCGTGAGCATTCTTTTTCTTATAATGAACACAGGTATTTTATTTTTTTACCTAGTAAAAAAAAGTTGGAGCAATGGTGGCCGAGTGGTAACAGTCCAGTCAGTGTTGCATGAATATTAAATAAAGTTTATTACTTAAAGTTATCCATTGATTTATTTTATAGAACTTGGACAGGACTTAGACAGGACTTTTGACGTGATTTATTAGTTTTATCTAACTGATAATTGAGTTAGATAAAAGTAGTTAAGATTTACTGAATAATTAATTTCAACCGCACCAATACAGAGCGAATGTAGTTGTTTTTTTTTTTAAGGTGGGACTCATCTAAAGAGTTCTCGCGTGAGAGCGTGTCAGACTTTTAGTAACTAAAACTATGTTCCTTAGGTTGCCTTTTGCGTTTTAGGGCCACGAGTAACCGCACCGAGACAGTAAAGCAGGGAAAAGGGGAAAAAACCGGCAAGTGCGAGTCGAAGTCGCGCACTGAGTACAAACTTACCTATGAAAACAGTTCAATTCCCAAAGATTTTTCCGAAACGCATTTTTTTTTGTTTTTGTGACAACTACAACTTTACAGCTATCAGATTTTTTCTTATACCTATGCTATAAGACCTTGTTTTGTATCAAATTTCAGGATTCTGGGTCATCGGGAAGTACCCTATTAATTTTGATTCCCTTGAGAGTGTCGAAAACGTATTTTTTTGCGACATAAACGACCATATCTTTTTTGCTATTAACTTAGAAATTTGATTTTTACACAGCTTCAAGGGAACGCAGGCTGGAATATATGGTTAAAATATCAACTGGATACCATCACGCATTCTCGAGATAAAGAATCTTGACAGACAGACAGACAGACGGACAACAAAGTGATCATATAAGGGTTCCGTTTTTTCCTTTTGAGATAAGGAACCCTAAAAAGATCAGCTGTCAAAAACCAATTGACCGATGTCACAAGTATCTGTTCTATTTCTACAAAAAATTGTGACTGCAATTTAACTGAAGCTTTGTTACGCTTTTAAATCCAAAGCCCCGAAATTAACAATCGATCACCCAACAGTTGGATATAAAAACCTTCGTCAAATCGCCACCCCCCGAGAGATGGGGGCATCCAGCATTAATTCAACTTATAATGGATACGGCGCCATCCGCCATCCCCTCCGGAGGGACCAACCTTTGTCAGCGCCATCGATGTGGGTTATTATTTGAATTTTATAATACCAGTATGGAATACTCTTTATTTATTTTTTATTTGTGCGATTTCATGGAATTGGTTTTGTTTAGTTCTTATATTCATATGGGACGTACCCAGACGTATGATTCTTTTGCCATAATTTTTGTTTTATATTCTGCTGACGAGTATTATACAGTACTAACATAGGATAAGAGATTGTGTTACTACGAGTAACACAGTGGACCTCTGCGGTGGTGTGGTGAGCTGGTGTACTACTTTGTTTATTTCATATTCAATTTAACATCAAATATTTTAAAATTTTATTCCATGACATTTGATTTTGTGACATTTTAAGTTTTTCCATGACATTTAATTTATTGTCATTTTTTTTATTTTATTTTATTTTATTTTTTACATTTTAAGAAAGCTTACAGACTAATAACATTATAACTACACTAATAAATAACTAAATTGCTAATTATAAGCTTCCACAGATAGTGATAAAATTGTTGCTCCCAGTGTTATGTAGCTCAAAGTTGGAACAATAGCTAAAACTGTTAATCATTTTAATAAACAGTTACAATACATATGGATTCTGTGCAGGTAGGTGCTTTTTATACAAAGAATGAGTTTGCTAAACACTTTCTAACTGTGCTCGTATTGGTGCAAAATAAGTCAATGCCGGGTTGACAAGAAACTTTGTTAAAACTACTACGTGCTCTCAGAAAATATGCATTACGCCTATAATTAGTGTTTGCGCTAGGTACCTTTTTAATTCTTAGTCAATGAAATTTCATTTAATTTAGTGGCAATTGTAATTTAATTTAATAATTATGTAATTCCTATTGTGAGTTTGTCAAAATTTGATTTGAAGTATTATTAAACTTCTCTACTAACATAGAAATAAGTGATACTAACATTAATGTGGACCAAAAGTTGTCTTTAGATGAATATACATTTAGATGGATGGAGGGGGAGAAGGAGGCCAAAGAAAAGAGTAATGGATTGTGTGAAAACTGACATGAAAGAAAAAGGAGTTAGTGATAGCGTGAGTGACAGGACAGAATAAACGAAAAAACGTGTTGCACCGATCCTAAATAAAACGGGACAAGGGCAGGAAGAGAGAGAGAGTTCCCGATAATAATGCCAAAACCGCTAAATTTATGTAATGAGTTTCCTCAGTTCCGCGCTGGGCTCTTCATTGGACCTTAATTTTGACAAAGTAATGGGACAAATCTAGAAGTATAATATATCTTCTTAAATGTAATTAACAAATCCAATCGGTTCATAATTGACGGAGTTCTAAAGTAACAAATAAAGAAAGAAGAAAAAGAGATTCTCAATTCGGTTGCATTTTTTATGCAACCAAATTGGGAATCTCTTTTGTAGCCGATTAAAAATAGAATCAAATTAAAAACATTTATTAATTATAATTATAAGTTCCCTATTAATTATAAGTTCCTAATGTAATTTTATTTTTGGTGTACAATAAAGAATACATCTATCTATTTATTTATTGGACACCGACACAGCACAACATCAAACATAAAGTAAAAAGAAGAATAGTATAGAATGAAATATTCCATTTCTCGCAGAGCGTGCATTTTGACAGGCCTGGTGGTCTAGTGGTTAATGACCCTGACTGCTATGCCGGAGATCGTTGATTCGACTCCCGCCCGGGACAATTAGCTTGGGACTAGACGGGTGGTGTGATAGTTGTGGAAAAAAAACAAAGATTTTTTTACTTGATATCTTCGGTATTACATTGAAATAACATCGATCCATAAATATTTCTAAATATAATAAATAAACGGTAAAACTACAAGAACCTTGAACTTTTTGTTAGTGTCTATTTTTTGATCTTGTATCGTCAGACTTTGAGATAACCCTAAAATAAGATTTATGAGCCGCCTTCACCAGCCTGGAGTTATCAAAGTTACAAGAGGGATGAGCTAGCGATAAAAAGGCAACAAATCCAGCTTTGCCTCTGAGACAAACAAACAAAAGAGCACATTCAATAAGTTTTCACCTTTTTGACGTGTCACTTTATTTTTTTGCTTGATTTTTACGACTTGCCAAACAAAAAACTAATCAATTTTACTATCCGACCTCCATCCATAGATTAGCTTCAGGAAAATATATTTTTAGGGCAAGATTTCTGCTTTATTTGGAATGTAAAATAATTGTTGATTTACTATCTATCAATATCAACCTCAAAATGGCTAGCAAAAGCAATCTTAGTTAGAACTCTGAAAGTTATCTAATAGAAACTGGGAATAACAACCAAACTCAAGTTACAGCTTAGATTCAATCAAGACCAACATTTAAATAGAAATTCCTAGTCACTTTGTTCTGCCGACGCGCGACGGTAAGAAACTAATCAAAACCGAACACACTATCCAAACAAAACAAAAGCTAAATACAATCAGTGAATATTTTAAATGGTTGCTCCACAACAGCCAATCAGGGAACATTTTTAAAGGCCGCTTCACAACGTCCAATCGAATGCTTCTAAATCGCAAATGTGCGCGTCTGTTTATTTATCCGGTCCAAATCGTGGATGAGCGAAACGGGGGAGATTCTAGTGAGCGAAGCTAGTGAAGTTTCCGTGTGATTAAGGATTGCCAATTTTCAAGTGGCCGTTTGCATGGCGTAGTTTTTAAAAACATGGACAAACAAGAGAAGAAGATGAGAGAGAAGTTAAGAGTCAAAGGGCGATCCCCGGCCACCATAGGCATAAGCTTACGGACAACAAGCAATAGGTCATCGTCCGCCCGTCCAGTAAAAATTAAGCCCAAGTCGGTAGCGTATTGTATTCCAGGTGCAGCTCAAAATATATTTGCAAAACAGAAGCAAAACAGGGCTCAGTAGGACCGATGTCCGCTAGGGCTACTGGAACGTTTGTAACAGTGATCGTCACTCTAGAATGCAAAGGAAACTGAAAGACACAGGTAGGTTTTTAAAAGTCTCGCACACCACTCTGAGTCTTGTTCAAGTTCAGAGCAGGTGAAGCTATTGGATGATTTCTCATCGCAATAAAAGACAAGATAGTTGTTCGACCAGCCTTTGAGATCGTGATCTTTGCACTATTATTGTAATAAAAATTTCATAAATTTAACAAACGAATTGGTGAAAGTTTCTAGATCTAGAGTGTCGATTACGTACTGGAAAACACCTGGGGCCATGGGTTGGGCCGAAAAAGAGACATAGGAGTGGGTTTCAGTAAAAATGTGATATCCCACTCCGTTCCAGAGTGGGAGGTCATTGGATGATTACCTAACCTAAAAAGAAGCGTTGGCCTCCCCATGAAGTGGACCAAGGACCTGGTGATGGTCACCACTTGAGGGACGTCTTTCGGTAAAAATAATGATTATATGTTACAAGTAACTTTATTACAAATCAGTATTGGCAGAATGCACCCGTACAGATGGGCGAGGATTGTCACTCGCCGGGTCACTGGACGACCATCACCAAAAGTCGAAGCTGTTGAGGTTAATCGCGGCGAAGGTTTTTTTTTACCGGACGGACGGACAGCCAACTAACTATTGCCCGCCGTCCGCGAGCCCGCGCCTACGGTGGCCGGAAATCGGGAGTGGAATCCCGGTGGTGGCGGCGGCGTGTGCGCCGTTGCCTGATGCGGTTGGCCTCCTCCTTTGCTAGCATTACTGCTTCGTAGAAGGAGGCGACCGCCTGCCACTCCTCCTCGCTCCGGACCATGGCTTGAACCAAGCCCCGGCGCGAGAGATTGCCGCCGCCAATTGCCCCCACAAGGACACGGCGATACTCTTCCTAAGCAGGGCACACCTCGACTGTGTGTTCCACCGTATCCTCCGGGCGCTCCGCACAGTGGCGACACCCGAGACCGTGGCGAAGGTGGTGTGACAATCTGATCATGTTCTCGGGGCAAACTTGGCCAGAGATCACCCTAGATGGAGAGGTTTGGAAGGAGAAAGGAGAGACCATTGCTATTCCATTGTGGAAAACAGTTATGGCCTATAAAAAAATAGCCAGTGTGACACATCCTTCAATTCTACGATCACTGTCCCGAATCAATCGTGTTATGTCAGTCGGCATTGATTAAATTGATCCGTTAACTACACAGTTGATATGGACGCTACGGTGTGGACCCTACATATTTACTTTGAACAAAATTGGCGTGTTCGTTAATGGTATTTTATTTTCTCTGTATGTGTGTATTTTGTTTAAGCATGGAGGAGTTTTTGTAAAGTAAAGTGTTTTATGGTTATCAAAACCAACAATTGTTTGATGTATAAACAATCATTTGTTCTGTGTCTGGGTGTAATTTAGTCGTATTTATAATATTTGTTTGTATTTAGAAATATATAAGTATGTTTATCAGTTGTCTAGTACTCATAATACAAGCTCTGTTTAGCTTGGGTCTAGACAGCGTTGTGTGATAGTTGTGAATATTATTATTATATTCAATTAGAATAAAATAAAATTACTTATTAATGTTATGGATGCTAGAAGTTCACTGTATTGCCCGGAGGACACGGTAATGCATACGGTGGAGTATCCCTAGCTTCGGCGGAGCACAGGCTTGGCCTCGTGGGGATGCTCGGCAGCAACTACCTCACGCACTGGTTTCTGGTACAAGCCATGGTCCTGAGCGAGGTGGAATAACAGACAGTCGCCTCCCTCTACCAAGCAGTAATGCTTATAAAGGAGGTGAACGCACACGTGACTGTGAGGAAGGTGAACGGACTTCCTCACGCCCCAGTGGCTGGGTGCCCGAATACGACTTCAGTAGGCGTGGGCTTGCAGATGTCGAGCAATAGGTAGCTCGCTGTCCGGTAGTAAGAGCCAAACCCGAGTCGTCGACGGTAAGTAGTGATCCACGCGCGCCTTAATGTCAACAAATCCGTAGGAGCCCAGCGGGGTTATGAGTTTGCTTTCGAAAGGGAAACCAACAAAAGGGTGCTTTTCCATGCTCGAACGGCTAAGCGGATTTCGACGAAACATGAGTACATGGGTAGACCATATCCTGACACATAGGATACATTTTATCCCAGAAGTAAGTTCCATTGCTAAATGTTATATTATCATGCAGGTGAAACCGCTGGAAGCCGCTAGTTATTATACATTTCCAATTGGTGCAAACAAATTCAAGTGTACAATGATATTATAGTACCTATTTAATTAAATTATTTAACTCCTTCAAATGTAATAAATACAATTAAGTTAATCATTCCGTTGAATTATTCAATTCAATGCAATTTATTCAATGATTTAATACAATTATATTAAATTAAATTGTTGTACTATGAATAATGATGAAATAAAAGAAATGTATAGCCTACCTTAAGTGTGTTTAAAGGTGTGTAACCGTACGACAAATATATGTATTACATTTATCATATTTGTACTATCAGAAAATTCAAATAATTTTTCCAATGGCTTCAATGATAACTAAGAGTTCTGTGCTAAATGTTAAAAAATACGCAACTGCCACGCCACAGCCGCGCTGCGGCACCGCGTTTTTTATTTATTTGAAAAAAAAAACACTGTTTTACAAAAAAATAAAAATAGTTATTTTGCACTTTTTAGTGTTTTTTTGAAGTCGGTTGTATTTTTATTGTAAAATTTTTTTTATTTCACAATTTTTAGTTGTAGTGCCGCTCAGCCAAACTTAAATAGATACCTTCCGCCATTCGGTTCCATCATCAAACCATCACGACAATTTAATAATATTAAACACGGCTAACGTATCTATACTGATTTATTACAGAATTCCTTACCTACCTTCCGGCTTCATTATCAGATCAATTCTATGTATCCCCTCCCTTTCTTCTTTCAGTCAGTCACCGACAACATGTATAAACAAAGCAATTTTACTTGTTACGAGAGTTCTGCTATGATTTTTTGAAGAGTTTCGTGCTATATCTTCGAAGTTCATCATCAGATCAAATCAATATTTCTATGGTACCAACTCGGGAGTATAATCTTTCAAACAAAACAAACATTTTCTAAATCGGTTCGCAATTAACCGAGATATCGGTGAACATACAGTCAAAACTTGGCAGATCTTTTTCGCGATTTCAGGTTTGGTCTCACAGTAAAAGTTGTTTGTTATCATGACTATAATCACGTGTTTAAGTATCGTTCACTAATTATCAGTCACCCTATATATATATATATATATTCTCTTATTATTCTTATTTTTTTCAAACTATCCTTTCGCAGGTGTGCTGGAAGAGATTTCTTTAGAAATAAGCATCACCTCTGTACCTATTTATCTGTTTTCTTCATTTCTTTTTTCCTTTTTTATATGTGTACAAATTGTTAAATAAATAAATAAATATTTTTTTCGTTTTTTTTTTTTTAAAGTAAATATACAAATGAGTTTTTTGTGAATATTTCAAGTGTAGGATCTGTTGTCATTATTGACATCCAGCAAAAAACGAGCAAAAAAAATCGCGTTTGCTGTATGGGAACAGACGGACTGACGGACAGATGGAGAGACGGCGAAGTCCTAGTAATAGGGTCCCGTTTTTATCCCTTGGGTACGGAACCCTAAAAATCGACAATTATTCCTATCCCGAATAAAACTGACCGTCCGAAATCCTACAATGACGGGATTTTTACTTGACATTTCATTCAAATTGTAATGTGGCCTTTTCGGCCATCCGCGGCTTGACCGGCTCCGGCACGTAAAGGAAGGATCTAGTCAATCAAAAACATTTTCTTTTGTGTAGCTTTTGTTAGAATATCAAATCTTTTTTGGTTGATTTCATTACTGCATCAATCGTTGAGGAGTAAATAAGTTAAGGTGGAAAATCATCCAACGACTTCTCCCACTCCAAGGTAAAGCGGGAGGGCCTGTCAGGTTTTTACTGACTAAACCCCACCTTGTCCTTCAGTTGCCTTTTGCGTTCCAAGACCACGGGTTTCCCTTTCTGAAGTCTACACAAGCGTCCAGTATGCTTCTGTGCCATAATCCTGAGCGAAAGGTTGCTGCCTCCGATCGCACCAATGCCGACATGGAAGTATCTACTCCACCCAAGCGGCACTTCCATGGCTACCATGTCCTCCAGTCGATTCGAACAATTTCTTCCGCCTAAATCCAGAACCTTCTGAACTTACCATGTCCGGTGATGACCTACGTCATGCGTAAGGTGAGGACGTCGAGACGTCTATCCGGCCACGCCTCAAAGAGGAGATTTACCACCATGATTATGGCAGGCCCAGGTGTGCGTGCAGCTATGGAACGGAATTTACTACCGTTGTCTGAGCTTTCTTGCAACAACCTGGAATTATCTAAGACAAGAGTTAACAGGTTACCTCTATGCTAGCGTGCTCCTTTATCGACCGCATCATCTCTTCTCATCAGGTAAGTTAGTGAAACAAGAACCTATCAGACAATAAAATTTTACGGTAGCAACATCAGGTAATCTAAGGCACTGAACTCACGAAGCGGTTTACTCCTTCGGCCGCCGCGGCAGAGCAAACGGCTGTTTTATTTCAAAACTCACGAGACGGCATTTAGGCGGGCCGATAGGGTGCGGTTGCCGCCAACCGACTGCAGAGCGTGCGAGCAAACCGCCGAGATGGCGGCGGGCGAACAACCGCGCACACCGCGGCCGCAAACCGCGTCGTGAAAATTGCTTTAACTTTTTACATATATATTTGCATTCTACAGAAGCTGCGGGCCCGCAACCGTGGCGGCCGCGAGAAAAAACCGCTTCGTGATTTTTCTTCCTAGTTTCAAAATAAAATAATTATTAAAAAAAAACATTATTGTGCTCAAAATAGCATAGTTATTTCTTTTTTAAATAAGCTTGAATTTAACATATGTAACTTAAACCCCGATAGAGCCCTTTTAGAGAGTCCAATCCTTGTTGGCGACGAAGTTCTACCTATAAGCTTACTATAGCTCCGCTCTTGGTCGATCTACCGTTTTAACCGCCCAAATTACACATTTATCTGGCCATCATACACATCGTCGTAAGCACAGACAAAACAACACACAATATCTAACATTAGTATCGCAATACTGCCTCATAATAGGTCCTCTACAGACAATCCACCGCTAAACCATTATTTAGGTCAGCCCACAATTTCATAGCATAAACTTTATAGTTCTGTGGAGCCTTCAATATCCCGAAGTGGTGCAATAAACTTGCCGTAACAGCAACAATAATATTACAATAACTTGCTATATGCATTATTCAAAAATTTCTAGCGCTTTATAACATATTAAGTGTGATTAGCATCTTAAAATTATTTCAAATGAGTTTATTTTTAAAGCAACCTTATAGGGGAGAAAGTTTGAAGAAAAATTGTTATCGGACCAGTTTATTAATAAATAGCTAGCATAGCATTAGCCTTATAATGTTCCCACTGATGGGTCTCAGGCCTCCTCTCTAGGGAAAGGAGATTTCAAATATGCAAAAATAAATAGGTATGCAGCGTTGAAAGGTCTCCCACAAGGTGGTCCGATGACCTAGTAAGAGTCACGGGAATGCGGCGGATCCGAAACGCATAGAACCGTTCATTGTGGCGACACTTGAGGCAGGCCTATGTCCTACAGTCGACGTCTTTTGGTTGAAATGAAAATGTAAAAACCGAAAATATTTATCGAAAAGCAAAGAGATATATAAAATTTATCTGTCTCTCTTGAAAAAGTTACTATGTTGGCGTCAAAAACTTAGACGTCAAAGTCTTTGACACAGACACAGTGAAAAAAATGTATTCAAAGATTTGTACACTTGCAGGCCAGCACCTAACTTTACTGAAAACAGTATTTAAAATGTTATAAAGTGTAAACCTACCTTATAAACCTCTCCGAAATCATGAACAATCTGTGGCTGATTTCTTTTGTTTAGATTATCGGAAACTATAAATAAAAAGCCTGGTTCGGATAGGTATTTGTTCCTATTACATACAGTTCTTGATTACCGAGATCCGCATATTGTTCAGCGCTGGTCTAATTGGTTTCACGTACAATTGTTGGCAGTTTGAAAAAAAAAAACATTCGTTTTCTGAAGGCTTTGGTTTGCTTTCACTACGGTTTGTGGAGCCGTTGAATAAAAGGTTTAAAAAATGAACAGATTTTATTTTTCAGATGAAACAATGGTTAGATGTATGTATGTAATATTTAGAGGGTATGTTAAATAAGATGATAAGATATGATCATCTTAAATCTAAAAAAAATCTTTTTTAGAAGTAAATTTCTAGAAAACTCTAGTAGCCAATGTTTCGGAAAAACCAGCTATGTTGAAGTGAGAATGATATTATCTTTATGTCGCAAAAATACTCATGAAGAAATCGGCAAAGATCCTCACTCATTAGACGGTCGACTAATAAAACAGCCATTCACAATATTTGACGACAAATAAGTTATGCGCCGAGCTTAAAAAAATATATGTACATGTGATACATAATCTATTTTATATTTTATTATTTAGTGCTCATTTAAGACTCATTTTACAATAAAAGTGTCATTATTGATTATAAGAGAAATATTCGTATATTTTTGGGTTTATTTACAAAAAGCTGATTATTAAATAATAATATGTTAATATAACGTGATTAAGGAAAACTGATTTTGATATTAAAATTATTAAAAACATAAAGAAGTTAGATGTTAATAATGTCATTAAACTGTTTACTGATATAAATTTTTGTATTTTAGTTTATTTTTACGTCCTAAAAAACAAACGTCCCAACACTAGTAGCTACTTATCCGTAGGTGCCCAAAGTGGAATAAAATTTTAAATAATAAAGTATTAAATTTTGGGCACCTGCGAAAAATATCAATGGGTGCCCAAAGTGGAATACCTCGGGTGCCATTCACTCGGGTGCCGTTTTAGCGGGTGCTCAAAGTGGAGTACCTCAAAAAATGGTCCCTTGACCGCAGTCCTAAGTATATGGTTTTAATTTCAACTCGATATCTCTTCGCGTTTCTAAGATAAAGGTTCTCAACAGACAGATAGACAACAAAGTCCTATATGGATAGATCTTATATGGGATCCGTTTTTTTCTTTTCAGGTACGAAAACCTAAAAAAAAGTAATTTATCTTCAACAATATCTAATCTTTCATTCAGAGTTTCAAGCAAATCTCGTAAAACAGCAAAAAAGCAGGGATTTTATCGCCACAGCGATAATCCATAATAATTGATAGCTTTGTCGTCACAACAAGGAATTAAAACAAAAAGCAACCGACTTCATTCCAAGTTTAAATTATGATTTTATCCACGCTTGTAATGCTTTTCATTTATTATAAATCGTTTTTATTGGCGGTTCAGTTGATGTAATGAGATATCTGAGGTGCTGATTGGGCAGTGCGTATCACGTATCATTTGTGAATCCGGCTACCTAATTAAAAGCAAATTGTCATATCGCACACTCTTTGTGCGATATGACAATTTGCTTTTAATTTTATTATTATTTATTTATTTCTTTATTGCACACCTTAACTTATCATAGGACAAACATTTATAAAAAAATAAGTGTACAATAGGCGGTTTTATTGCACAGGGCAATTTCTACCAGACAACCTTTGGATGGACTGGAAGAAGGGAAAATATTTAGGGTTGTCAGTGTACATCAATATAAATAATAGAAAAAAAATATAATACATAAATAAATGATCCAATAATAAACTAATAAATATTAAAATATACAAAAGAGAAAGGAGAAGAAAATTAAAATGATAGGTAGTGCTCCTTCACCATTTTTTGAGCACTGGTAGCGTTTGGGCACTCCTCACTTCTATGGGTAATGCATTCCACAAACAAGCTGCTTGAACCGTAAGAGATTTATCGAAGAACGAAGTGGAATCAATATGAATACTAAGTTTTAGATTCTCCGATGACCTCAAGGACTTAGAATGTGTGTCACAGAGGATCTGAAAGCGTTTTTTGAGATGAAAAAGGAGTCAAAGGATTAAAGAGCACATTGTAAAGCAACGAAAGTATATGAGCATTCTGGCGAAGGCGAATAGGAAGCAATTTAATTTTGTGTCCTAAAAACATTTTTCATGAAAAGTTATTTTCACACTGTCACAGCCTGTAGAAACTTTAAAGTATTTGGTTATTGTACTCAATGAACACGTTCGATTAATCCTAAGAAATATATATATTTTTCCATACTTTACGAATTACTGTGTATCATATCATGGGTGCATTCACAAACATATGTAAACTCACATACACAAGACGCTCAAGTGTGGAACTATCTGTAGATTTTGCAAATAAATATTTTTTCCAGTAATCGAACCCGCTACACTCAACGCAGCAACTCAAACACTGCGATAAACGTGCCGTCAAAAAATGTAGCCTTGAATTGCGCCCTACTCATCGAAGTAAAAATATTTTGTAGATTTCTCAGAAAAGAGGAAATCATTTCTGAAATGAGGCACTCACTAAGATTGGTCGTTACGCTTCAACATTGAAAGGTCAAAAGTGATACAGGCGGTCTTTGGAAAGGACACTTTCGAAATTTAAAGGTATGTTTTGCATATCTTACAATAAGAAGAACCACTATTTTTTTTCTAATTTTAGGTAAAAAAGAGCTACTTACATTGGGCCCCCACAACACACGGCAAGATCGCGCCAGACCAAGGTAAAAGTGGAGAGTTGAGTTTGACAACTTAGACTAGACAATCAACGTGTGTGGAAAAGAGACAGGGAGGCCTTTGTCAAGTAGTTGGACATAATGGGTTAACTACTACTTCAGAGGGAACAGAGTCCCAAATACCTCCGTTAAAAAGGGAGGATCCTCCGACCAGACGGGTGTTATATCTTGTGGGCATTGCCTGATAGATGATTTCGGGCGGTTTTATCTATTCAAATCGCGCGGAAAACTACAATTGCTACTACTAATTTTGTAGATCATTTCAGATACAATCTTTAGAAATTTGATGATCATGGTCTTAACTAAAATGGACTCGCAGCTCATTGGCCAGACGCCCGCCAATGAGCATCGAGTCCAGATAACAAAACTGCCAGGGAGCTGATGCAGTGGCCACGTCATTGCAATGCTTCTGAGATATTTGCTCAAGCCAGAGTCAACAACTTTTTAGTAGTAAAAAGAGTGCGTCTCTATGATGAGAGATTCATCGTGAAAAATCTTAGCAAGATAGCTTTATCTCTGGCAGTATAATGATTAGATCTCTACTTATAGATTTAGATGGACTGGAGCAGCGATGACCAGTAGAACCGCCCCGACTTACGAGTTGTGTGCTATGTATATATAATGTATGTATAATATATGTAAGCTATGTACTCAAACATTGCCAGGTGTATTATTTTGTGTAATTTATTTCATCGCCGCTAATCTAAAAAGATTAAGGAAAATATCGCGGAGAAACCGGAATGTTCTAGAACTATAAATTTGAAGATATATGACATCCACCAACCTGTACTGCGCCCACGTGGCGGATAAAAATATTTATTTATTTCCCTCTCCTAGAGAAGAGGTCTGAGTCCCAGTAGTGGTTTAACATAGACTATAAGCTAAATTGTTTCAAAAAGTTAATTTTTGTTTTGACTCACTTTTTTTCATGGTCATTGATTAGGTGCAAGTGTATCTAAGTGGTCTACCACATTTACATCATTTACTAAAGCAAGAAGGTAACTAATCTACAAAAAAAGAACATGTCTCGACCATCATACTTCCACCTCACCTCAGATACATTAACGGACAAAATTTCCCCCAAAATGATGCGCAACGCTGTCAAATTGTCCAAAAACATGTCATGTGTCACGTGAATGCGTTTAAGAATATTGGGGGGCAAGTTGCGGGTCACTGGGCAACGTCGCAGCGTCAAGTAGATTGAACATTGCGCGTTATATTGAGGGTTTTTTTTCCTTTAATATCTCCGAGGCTTTAATATACTTGAACATTAACCCTGGATAGTTCAGGTATAATAATAGGAAGGTCAATTATTTATTAATTCCATTTAACTAAACTAAAAGTGATTGACCTTTTAAAGTTCCCTGTCACAAACCTAGCCTTTGACCCCATAAGTTAAAACTGATTATGATAACAATTACTTACTACCAAAAATAAAAAGTAGAAACACACAACAAAAATAACTGTCAGAAGATATACTTTGAAAAAATAATTGTCCTGATGGAAGCAACTGAAAATTGTAGCTACTACTCTAAAATTGCTATAGGATGTTTTTTTCTTTTGCTGCGGGTGACAGCTGTCAAATTCATACAATGTAGCTTTCTATCCTTTTCTCTCATCTTAAAGATATATATTTTCGTCCTGCTGTCATCCTACCCATACTATGTAAAAAATACTTTAGTGTACTATTTTTGTTTTCAGCCAGTTCTCTACCATTGCAAGGGGAATATTCGCAAGCAGGAGAATTTTTTGCATTTGGGGGGTTATTCGTCCCGTTTTTGGGTAATTTAAGACTAATTTAGTCCAAAGGAATCAATGTCGTCCCGCTGGGTCTAATTTAACGAGGCTATCGAAAATAGTATTGTTTTGATTTTTCTTTCTAATCTCGTTAAGCATAAAGTTTGGGATCCTTCTGATATAACATTTATACTCAAATATTTATCAGATGTATCTAAACTTCCAGGTTTTGCAGCTGATGAATAAAATAAGATCAATTTCTTAATACTATGCAAGTTATGCCTGCAAGGTTGTGGGATTATTCAAAACATTTCTATTCCAAGAGGGTGCCCTGGAATGCAACACAGGTAATTTTTTTTGTAAGGTAGAAAACCATCCAGTGATTTATTCAGCTCAATACTGTGTCTTGTATATATATCTAGTGGGCATCGGCCCAGCTGGGCCCCTACAGTTTTACTGACATCTTGTTGATGACTCGAGCTTGGTCAGGATGGTTACCGGACGGTGGAACAGCGAGCTACCGATTGCTTGTCGTCCGCAGCGGCTACGGTGTTCAAGCACAGGTGAGTTTTATTCAGTAAAAGTCTGACTCTCTTGCTCCACCCAGAGCGAAACGATTACAAAAAAGAAGCACGTATTCACGTATAATAACATAAAAATACACTTTTAAAGCCTTGTAGAACTTTTGGCCTTAACTCTTTGTTCACGTAGAGCGGTAACTAGATTAATGGAACCAGTCACGTATGACCCCCGGAACCGGAAACGGTGACGTGACGTCACTCGTTATTATGACTGAACACGGAAGTGAAACTGAAAGTTTACTGTGAGCGGCCATTTGTCTTTCAGTTAACTTGTAATTGGCTAGTTTTTCTGTTGACTACTTATACAACGTTTTTTTGAAATAATTGTGATTGAAACAGGCTTAAAGAGGAAAAGGTCAAAGAAGTGTATGGGGATTAAAGGATTTGAAATTCAAAACTTTTCAGCTTTATAAACAAGTTAGACATTAATTTGGTTTTAATTCTTGTCAAAAGTGACACACAACCTTCTTTTGCGGAGGAAATATTCGAGAGGAGGTGGTGGAAAGTATGAGAGGGAATTCCAGCCAGTGACCGCAGCAGATGCGAGTGCGAACGGCAAGCAATAGGTAACTTACTGTCCCATAAAGAAAACGCTCAGGTTCACGGTGCATAAAAGAACTTGCGGCATTTTTGTCGAGGCTCGCTACGCCAGGCCTGAGGCATTGTTGAGAGGAATTTCCACGATCCTGGAACGCAAATGGTAACTGAAGGTAAATAGCTGTAGTTCTAGGCAGTCAAAGTCTGAATTTCTCTATCACTCCACCTAGAAAGGAAAGAATTACTTGATTAAATTCCCGTCAAAAAAAGGCATAAACCATAAGCCTAATAATGAATTTAAGGATACTGTTTACAAACATCTATTTTACACCCACCGTCATATTTACTAATCTACCCCACTCCTGCCAACCACATCCAGGTTTACCGCTATTCACCAACAAATCAGAACCATTCCATTAAAGTAGAATCCAGTATGCAAACAAAAAAGAAACCAGCTTAGCCAAGGCGAGGCGTTTAAAAATCGATGGTTCCCGAGGCAGAGACATGGCGCAAGATTATTGTTTGAAGCTCGGAGGCACGTATGGCCCGTGGTCTGTTGTGAGTTAGAGACGTGTATGTGACTAGAGAAGCAATGAAGTTCCCGTTCTAGTGGAGAAACTAAACTGGCCGTCTCGACTGTGTGTTTATTAAGTAAAACAAATTATAGAACTAGAAGTAGGTTAAAGCAATCTATAAACTCTTGTCTAAGTTTAGAACTCAATACTCCAAATAAATTTTGCATATTAAATGAGCTCAAATGTACGTATATTAGGGTAAAACGTTAATAATTAAAAGTTCTATAACAACTGTAATGAGTTCCTTCAGGAAAGAAGGCACTAAATAATCCTGAAGAAAATGTTAGTGTTCACACAATAAAACAAAAACTACAACATCCACTATCCATTAAATTCGTGCCAATTTTCAGCACGGACTTGCTCTAAAATATTGCAGTATACCTAGTTGTGTTACACAGCAGCGTCCATTCGTTCCCATTGCTTTGTTTTGCTTGGCCAGCTAATAACCACGAGAGGGTTTGTACAGCAATATGTACTTACGTAGACAGCACTGTTATATTCTGTAATTATATGTAATGGACAGGGTAATAAATAGAATATAGGACAATATGTAGCTGAAGATATTTTGTTTAGGTAAAATTGCCGTGGCTTTTCACGTGAATAAATAACAATCACTGAATTTCAGGACATAACTCACCACTGCCTTCAGAAAATCGTAATTAAGTTACAAAGAAAGAAATACTTGAACAGCTGTCTGCCGTCCCATGAGGAAATCGCAACAAAGGTTTAAGGAAAACGTACCCTTATTGAGATACCAATTAAAGATACAAGATGACGACATCAAACCGTCATTTGTAAGAGAAATATTAAGCGAAGAAATTCCTTTACACATAAAATAGCATTCGCTCTTGATTATCTATGTAGTAACAATAATAACAATTTGACCAGATTCGGTGAAATATCACTGTTTTATAAGAAGCCCCGTCTGACCCGAGACCGCAACCCAATTACTGGTTAGCAAAGGTTCAACTTGACGAGACTTCGACCAAAATTAGATGCTGGGTTAAGTCAGCCTTGAATTTCATTAGAAGTCATGTTCTTAAAGACAAATAAACAAGCCAAAGGTTTTTTATTTAGGTAAGAAATCATCTGATGACATCTCCCACCCTTGAACACTACGCGCCGTCGATGACTTGGGTTCGGCCCGGACTACCAGATGGCGTTATACCCATTGCTCGCCGTCCGTAAGCCTGCAAACAAGACACAGGCAATTTCGTAATAAATACCATTACACTAAAATAATACATTTGATCTCCCGTTGATCACATAAAACAATTTTCAGCTGCGAAAGTCGGACTTTTAAACTTGTATAAAAATTTTCATCTCAACGAATTTCAAACCAGCCAGCTGACACAACTTTTACGAAAGAAACAAAAAAATGGAATAAACTGTAGTTATAACTGAATTCAAACGTAATTTTCATCTGTCCGGCTCAGAGCATATGTAATAAGAATACTTTTTCATTTCAAGTTTTAACGTTTCCACATTTTCGGTAACTACAATTCTGTCTTCTTTCACGTCACAGATGTATTTATATTGTAACGTGTATTTTTTTTTTATTTAAAATATTATAAAAAGTCCCCTCTGATTATAATTTAGGTGTCTTCAAGGCTAGAGTGAATAGGCTTAATAAGCTAGTGCGCCTTACCATCATGATTGCATCACTGCTTACCATCAGGTGGGATCGCAGTCACACACTAGTTTACATTAATTAAAAAAAAAATGTAGCGAAATGTGGCTTGTAAGATTTTGATGAAACATCTTCTAGGTATTTTTACAGCAGCTCATGCAGCCTCGAGCCCCGGGCATTCGTTAATTCTTACAGAGTGAATTTTTGCGGTGTACTATGTAGCCACTTTTTGCTTGCACAAAAAGAGCAGAGCAGGCGGCATTTTACGCTTCCCTGTGGCGCTTTGTTCGGCCGCGCAGTTTGCAGCACAGTTCATTTGTAGGTTTGGACAATTACGTAGGTCAGACATGAAAGAGAAAATCCATTGGACATGCAAATAGACTAAATTCCTGCTCGGTTTACATTCTTTTGTTTTGAATGCACGATTTTAACGGGTAACTGTAACATGTAAACGAGCGCTCAATAAAAAACGATTTCGCTTGTAAAATTCAAACTTTGACTAAAAGTATGTTAATAAATTCAATATATTTAATCATTGATGTTGAAATTCCGAAAATTATTTCGAATAAAATATTACCTTTTAAAATATAAAACAGGAAAAGTGAACAAAAAAGCGGAGTTGTAAAGCAGTCCATAATTAAAAAGACTAGCTTAACACCAGCATTCGCAGCTATTTTTAATGAAAAAATTCATTCATACCGCTCCTTTCATTTGGCGTTTGAATGACGTAACGTTTCGTATATCGTGAAAAGTCCACCTAATTTTGGAAATGCGCCCCTCTCGCCTCTATTTATGCACAGGCTCTGAACTGAGGTAGGTCAGCGGACTAGAGATGTATTTTTACAGATTTCAGGTCAACAGTAATTATTGTATTGTTTTGTTTTAATTTTAGTGGAATTAATTTTGTATTGGTTAGCGGTGGTCAAGTGACATTAACAAAAACTTCCAACTATCCATAATATGTTTTTTTAAGTAGGAAATCATCTAATGACTTCTGGCGGAGCGAGAGGTCGGTCAGATCTTTACTTACTAAAACCCACTACTATGTTCCTTCTTTGCCTTGCATCCCAGGACCTCGGGTTTTCCTTTCGGAAGCCATGACCCCAGTAAGCTTCGGCCCTGCTGGGCCCTTACTGTTTTGCTAAAATCTCCTTGAAGTGCGCGTCGAACACTACGCGCCGTCGACGACTTGGGTTCGATCCGGACGGTTACCGGACCGTGAAAATGCATATGGTTAACTTGTTCATGGCCACTGTTATATATCAGTCAATCCACAAATAACTCTAAACAATAATTCTAACCTAATCAAACCTCGAGCTGCGGTTCAACTTTTAAGTTGGCACAACTGTATCAAAGGAGCCCAGCCATGTATGAATAATGAAACGGGACCTCCGAAAGAAGTTTATTTATTCATTTCCGGTTCGTTGATCAAAAGGAACCGTCTCGTGCCGGACGGCCGGCAAATCGGCGAAATGACGGGTTTTACAATACCTCTTTTGTAGCGTTTATGAATTTATAAGTTGATGTATGTCGGGATTGAAGGGAATCTAAAATTGCGAAGCACTCTTTTGACGTTGACATTACATTTTTGGAGGAATATTATTTTCTTTTATGTGTTTTGGTATTGTTGGATGTGTGCTTCATTCATAACAGAAACATTTGTTTTCTCTTCCACAAAGATTCCGTACAAAGTAACATTATATGTAGTTACAATAATTATACCTTGGTTTGAGGGACTGGCACTAGGAAATTCTATTATATTTCTTATTCGGTAATCTGTTACAAAAGTTGTTTCGTTATTTATTGTATCTAGCCTATACAGCCTCGTAGCTGGACAAAAGTATCCCTCCATTTCTAACTTTTTTTATAGAGAAGGTTAAGTTATCAAATAATGGCTCTTTTTAGGTGAGCAAATCATCTAATGACGTCCCCCACTCTTGGGCGGAGCAGGAGATAATGTTGTACTTTTACTGACTAAAAACCTATTCCTTCTTTGCCTTTGTTCTAGGGCCTCGGGGTTTAATTCACTTAACCGATGGCCCTAGTAGGCTTCGACTGTGCTGGGCCTCTACGGTATGCTGACAACTCCTTGTGGCGCACGTGGAACAATATGACATGATGAACTGTTGACGAGTTGAGCCCGATCCAGACGGTTACTGGACGGTCGGACGGCGAGCTGCCTCCTGCCTACGGTCAGCCTACGCCTACGGTCGCCGAAAAAAGGGATCGGAATCCCTGCGGTGTGGCGCCGGTGGCTGGGGTGTGAGGGCCGTTGTCTCACGCGTGCGGCCTCCACCTTTGCTAGCATTACTGCTTCACAGAAGGAAGCGACCGCCTGCCACTTCTCCTCGATTCGAACCATGCCTGTACCAACGCCTGGCGCGAGAAGTCGTCCCCGCCGATCAATCAAAAAATTCCATACGAAAATTTTATGATTAAAACCATTCTCTGAAATTGTAGTTAAAATTATCCACTTACTTAATAAATATGATTAAAGAACAACGTTTAATTACTGTCGGCAAACGCTTCGTCCATATTTTTATTAACTGCTGCAGTCACGAACTTATTAATTCCGGAATTACGATGGCCTGACCTAATAAACTTCGTTTCGACGAGAATGTTCTATTATTTTTTTAATTGTTTCCTCATTCTGAATACATAAAACAATGAAAGAGATATTATAAGACTTTCATAAATATCATTCGTATTACTTATAATATTTAACAACAATATTTAGGTTACGAACAGGCGGTAATTGGGGCCGAAAGGTTCTGAAGTGACTCGTATCGGAAGACGCAGCGTCGGAAGGCCCTCCACTAGGTGAACCGTTGATCTGGTGAGAGTCACGGGAATCCGTTAGATGCGTAATGCACAGGACCGGTCGTTATTGCGACACTTAGGTCCAACAGTGGACGTCTTCCAGCTGAAATTATGATTTGAATTAAATTAGCATTGGTATTTTTAATTTACCAATTACCTACGTATATTTATTAAAGTTAGACTGGAGGACATATACCAGGACAGGTGGACCGATGACCTAGTTAGGCTCACGAGAATCCGATGGATGCGAGACGCCTATGTCTATGCCACAGCGGAGTATAGTTCCCCTCTTGGGCGGAGCAACGCCGTTTCTTCGTGGGGGTGAGTGGCAGCCTGGAGCTCTCGCGTCGGGCCCTGATACTGGCCATGATTTAAAGCAAAGAATAATGGCAAGCGATCGCCTCATTCTGTGAAGTAGAAATGCTAGCGAACGAGGCGGCCACACGCATAGGGTAACGGAATTCCTCAAGCCTCAGCCGCCGGTATCCCAGCCCCGATTTCCAGCCTCCACAGTTGTGGGTTTGGCCGGTAACCAGTCACTGCCTGGACCGAGTCTGAGTCATTGACGGTGCGTAGAGTTCCACACGCGCCTCAAAGAGACGTCAGCTAAACCGTAGGGGCCGAGCAGTGTCGAAGCCTACTAGGGTCAAGGATTTGTGGGCAAGAAACTTGGCACTGGTATGAAAAGCAACAAAAGAACAGGAGTGGGTTTTTAGTCAGTAATAGTCTAACACGCCTTCTCGCTTCGCCTTACAGCAGGAGAAATCATTGGAGGATTTTCCACCATGAAAAAACCTATGTTCTGTTTTAATTTGACTTTAGCTCTTTGGAGGTAGTAGAACAGAGAGTAAAGTCCCACATACCTCCGTTGAAAAGGGAGGATCCTCCGACCAGACGGGTGTTATGTCTGGTGGGCTACTGCCCGATAGATGAATTCGGGTTTGTTCTATATGTTCCAATCGCGCCACGAATCTTACTTGCGCGATGCAGGATTAGTTCATTTGTGACGACATAGATGTCGCTACAGCTCTTTCATGGGTCATAAAAAACCATTGTAGTCATCACCATCACCATTTCAACTGAAAGTCCACTGGTGGACGCAGGCCTGCCACAAGTGTGGGTACAATGACCGGTTTTGTGCGTTTCGCATTCATCGGACAAATAACCATTCACTACAAAAATCTTTAGAATATATCCAGCGTTTAAAAGACGCTAGCAGTCCATCATCGTTAAGAATATTACGTGTTTCGTGTCATTGCGTGTGTACCACAGCGTGAAGTGCTTACACATCAATAAAATACCGTCAAGTCGGATGCACCGCAATGGCCTAGTTACTACGTAATTCTGATGGCTGACGGCGAATATTATTGTTGAGGCAAAGTTTATACTCGCTTATATTCTAAAATGGTTTCGAATAAAAACGTGTTTGTTCGGTTATATTTTTAGGGTTCCGTACCTCAAAAGGAAAAAATGGAACCCATATAGGATCACTTTGCTCTCCGTCTGTCTGCCAAGACCCTTTGTCTCGGGAACGTGTAGAGATATCGAGATAAAATTAAAATCATATACTAAGATACTACATACGGTCACTTGAAACTGTGAAACAGAGCTAACGGAAAAAAACATACGGTCGTTTATTTCGCAAAAAACGTACATTTCAACAATCTCAAGGGATTCAAAATTCATCAGATACTTCATGTTGCCCTAGAATCCTAAAATTTGGCATGAAGCAAGGCCTTATGTTACAAATATACCATTGTATATGCCATTGTATACCTAAGTGTGTTTTAGTTTTAGTTCCTTATTTTTGTGTTTGCAATGGTGTAAAATAAAGCATATAATAAATAAATAAATAAGTCTGCAAACTGGTAACATCACAAAAAAAAAAATACTTTATTCGATTCGGGAAAATCTTCGAGACTCGATTCAGCAATTGAATTATTTACATAAGTTGGTAGGTACGGAACCCTCAGTGTGCGAGCCTGACTGGCACTTTCCCAGTTTTTTTAGTTGTAGTATCTAATCCTCAGCTAATTCATAGTGTTTAAATTTTATAGTAAGGTAGATACTTAAATAACATAAACAAAGTTGCATATAGAAAAAAAAATACAGCCAGAACCTCTTTTTTTAAATCGGATAAAAAGGAAACACTGAGTATTACTAAACAGCACTTCATCGAGATTTAAAAGTTAATTGAAAAAGTAGTGAAATAATCTGTAAAAGTTTGCACTATGTAAAATAAGCTTCATTAGAATGTGAACATCGAGGCCTTCCAATTTTTCGCCTAAATAAAAAGAGAAACTAAAAAAAAAAAACGAAAACTGTGCAAGTGTTTAGTGATAGTGAATCACAAGTTCGCATTGTCAGTTTTACATTAGAACAATGTGTATTTGATTTGACGAAAACTTTACGTTTATCCCATTAAAAAGAAACTGAAAAGCTCTCAAAATAACCAACATCCCAGCCTATCAATATTTCTCCAATCTCAATCCAAACTCAACCGTATAATTGAGCCATAAAACCGAAATAATAAAAGCAAACAGTCGTTCAGTCGTTCAATTCATTCGTTCGCGGATGATAATCGCTAATTGAACACATCTCGTCCACGTCAACGTTGACGCGACATGATTTAAAATGACGTGAATGAATCGTGACGTGTGACGTCAGCCTATTGCTGTGTCAATTAATTTTACTAAGTGTTTTATTATTGGCTGGTTTGTTGATGTGAATTATTAAATGACATTATTTATTTGTTATTTATTTATTGACGCTAGATGGTTTTACGCGGGACAGTGAAGGTGATATACTAAAGATACGCCGTGCTAAGCTAGTTATGGTGTTCACAAAAATTCACACCGCCGGCTGGTTGGTACCACATGACGTTGACGTCTCACTAGCTAGCTTGCCATCCGACTGTCCGGTAACCGTCCGGACCGAGTTCAAGATGTCGACGGTGCGTAGAATTCCAAGCGCGCCTCAAGGAGATTTCAGTAAAGGCCCAGTAGGGTCAAAGCCTCTATAACGGCCATGGGGTTGCTTCTAAAGGGAAATCCTGGGGCCCTGAAATGGAAAGCAACGAAGGAATATAGGAGTGAGTTTTAGTTAAAAATAGTGTGTAAGTAAGTGATACGCTCTCTTTCGATTTGATGATTTCCCACATAAAAAAAAATGTCGTTGAAATTTAATGTTTGACGTTGACGTTGATGCCTAATATCATTAACTTATGCGTTTTGACAGGTGCGGGTGAGCCTCATTATTCACAGGGCTGTGCAGACATATAACTTGTACGACTTAACTGTGCACCTGAGTAAACCGTAAAAATATTTTATTACTTTTTTGTATTCTTAGGTAAAGTTTTATCGTAGCAATAAATATAAATAACCAAATATAGTAAATGTAATTTTTTGTGTTTAATTACCATCTACCTACATAAACTATTTCTATATTTGCATTCCAGCGAAGTAGGTTAGAAGTTTTTACGCTGATTTAAAATTCTAGCACTACTGTTACTATAGTGTTACGCAATATTACTAGGCCAATTGTAAGCCTTAGAATAAATATAACAATAAATACGCACATAATATCACACTTTTTCCCCACAGGCGTTTTCTTTTTAAGTGAGAAATAATCGAATGATTTCTGCCAATTCTCTTTTCATAAAATCCCTGTGGCGCCCGCGGTTATCAACCCCTATGGTTTTGCTGACATATCTTTAAAAATAAAACTACATTGCGTCGGTCTCCATACATTTTATATGGCAAATAGACTAAACTTGTAGAGCTACATATGTATATTAGATCTACGCCACGCGACGCCACGTGACGTAGTTTTACGTACAAGCCAGGCGTGGCACAGGTGTGCGTCAGTCTAATGTTGTTCTCGCTTTGACAACGACCCGTTCTTGGTCCTGATGGTCGGACGGCGAGCTGACCATTGCTCGTTGTAATCGTAGAGATAGAAACTACAAAATGAATCGAATAACTGGTTTCTTCTAATGCCTTTAAGGTACAGTAAAACATAATCACAACTCAACGTAAATATAACGAGAGTTCCGCACTTTTTCAGTTATTTCAGTTACAGAACGGCAAAACACTCAAAAGAACAGTCTACACTGACATTTTTTAATTCTCTACAAAGCCATGTTGGAACATTTCATAAACAGCGTTATCGTGATTATAACTTCACACAAATGGATTACAGACTAACAGAGGAAGCGCAAAAACTGTAGCATACAACATTTAATTTAAATGCCAGTGGTAAAGTAAATATTTTTAAAAGTGCGCCCAGCATACAGAGCAACCTAATAGAATTAAGTGAGGTTCTTTTAATTCTAATGTTTAGCGTCCATCCTGCAAAGTGCTGTGAATCTAGGATAAGTACTGAGGGAGAAGTTTAATAAATGTGATGCTGTTGTGAACGTTATTTTTAGGTCGTAAAGAGGTGTAAGTTTAGCAGTAATAAACTAGCTTTATTTGAGTTTCGGTAGAAAAATAAAACCGTATAGTAATAAAACAAACTTTATTTTAAATCAGCTTGCTGTCTATTTATTTTTTTACGTAAAGACCTTGCTATTATTTTTAATCAGGTAAAATATAAAAAGCTTACAATATGTTGCCCAAACAGAATAATCTTTATCACCACACACACAAATCCGATTTTTATTATAACATCCAGATTAAAATTTCAAACGATCTACAACAAAGAGTCATAAAGTACGGATTTATTTCAAACATTTGTTTTGTAGGCAAATAAAATTTTTACTGAACATTCATATAAAGGATGACATGTCACCGGTGTGTGTACGAAATGAAAATGAAATTTTAAATATTTTATTTGGCATATGTTTAATTGAGTCCCATGTAGGGGATGCCAACTTTTATAACTGCCGGCGAAAACTACGGGGCATGCAATCCATTAAATATACACAGGATCGGACGTTCGATTAATACAACTATGATAGAATAGCAAACAAAGAAAATCTAATTTTAATAATCAATGTCAATATTTTTTTGCAAAGTACAGAAAATAGGAATATCACATAATATCGTCAAGATGTGCATTTTCGATATCCCTATTTTCATTTCACAGGTTTCAAGTTCCGTAATATTATTTCAAGCTAATATGACTCGTATATCCCCGTATGAAGTTTTTAATTTTCCGGAACGGATAGTGCTGTATGTCATGCTCCAGGTACCAGGTATTGTCGAAAATCATTAGAGTTGGTGCAATACTTCAACCTGTAAAAATACGAAAAACAAAAACAAACCAGAAAGTGATATTTCTTTATTGGTTGCGGTTGTCTACTTCCAGGGCTGTTTTGATACACTTTACCGCTGCAAAACATTGCTGACTAGTTAATCTCTTTGCTAACAACTCGAGCTTTCTCTTATAATTTTTGCTGAAATTGCAAAATGCATTGCAAACAGGATACTGACGACATTATGTGCCTTCGTGACACCATGCACGTATGCACCATGTTTAGAGAACTTTAGTATGACTGAAATAATATTTGACTAGGACTGGTCTTGTAAGTTATAAGCTGCAACCAGAAGTTTTTAATTGTACTTTTGTTTGTAGGATATATTCTGTCACAGTCAAAAAGGTTTTGCCCGATTAGTCAAAACCACTTTTATCTGCAAAAATTGGTTGGCACTTTTGATCTGTTATTAACTTTAATTACTAACTTTTACGCATAGTTCTGTTAGGTTGGTAGAGCTGTGAAAAAATCAAACTAATAAGATAACGAAAAAAGGGATAGGGCCGTTTATGTCACATGTCGTTAGTAATACTTCTTCTTTCGATTCGGAAAAGTCTTCGAGACTCGTTTCGGGAATTGAATTATTTTCATTAGTTAGTTTGTACGGAACCCTCGGTGTGCAAGTCCCACTTTTTTTTATTTTTTTTTTATTTTTTGTAAACTAGCACTTGACTGCAATCCTACCTGATGGTAAGCAGTGATGCAATCGTTGATGGTAAAGCGCACTAGTTTATTAAGAGCCTATTCACTCTAGCCTTGCCAGTTTTTTTTTTTTACTAGAACTAGTAGTTAATTTTGTTTAATTAATTTGTCTGTAATTTATACTTAAAAAAACCGTTCGCGATCAAGGACTAGGTACTGTAGACAGTCTGTGACCCATCTAGGGGACATAGGGAATTAAGTTAACATTTTGAATACCGTAATTAGAGACACAATAGAAAGACAATAGGTGTGCGGACACCGATGTCCGCTGGGAACTTCACAGTTAAAATAAGTCAGTGAGATCCACGCTACAAAGTTGGATTCGAGGAAAGCTCTAAATAGCTATATTATAAAAATATTTTTTTTTTATGGTAGGTAAAATCTTCCAGTAGCAAATCCCGCCCATGGGTGGAGCGGGAGATAGTGTCAGACTCTTACTGACTAAAAACCTACCTTGTTCCTTCATTGCCTTCGTTTCAGGGCCCCGGGGTTCACTTTTGCACAACCCTTGGCCCCAGTAGGCTTTGACCCTGTTGGGCCCCTACAGTTTGCTGACAACTCCTTGAAGCGCACGGGAACAGTGTGCGCCGTCGAGAACTTGGGCTTGGTCCGAACTGTACTTGACGAACGGACAGTGAGCTACCCATTGCCCGCCGTCCGCAAGCCCGCGCCTATGGTTTTTTTTTTTTTTTTTTTAGCGTAGGTAAAATCATCCAATGACGAATCCCGCCCTTGGGTGGGGCGGGAAACAGTGTCAGACTTTTACTGACTAAAAACCTACCTTTCCATTCCTTGCCTTTATCCTGGGGCCTTTGGTGACAGTCTCACATAACCTTTGGCCCCAGTAGGCTTCGGCCCTGCTGGACCCCTACAGTTTGCTGACAACTCCTTGAGGCGCGCGGGAACGGTGCGCGCCGTAGACGACCTGAGCTCGGACCGGTCTGTTACCGGACGGACGGACAGCGAGCTACCCATTGCCCACCGTCCGCGAGCCCGCGCCTACGGTGGCCGGAAATTGGGATCGGAAACCCGGCGGCGGCGGCGGCGTGTGCGCCTTTGCCTAATGCGGTCGGCCTCCTCCTTTACTAGCATTACTGCTTCGCAAAAGGAGGCGACGGCCTGCCACTCCTCCTCGCTCCGGAGCATGGCTTGAACCAAGCCCCGGCGCGAGAGATCGCCGCCGATCGCCCCCACGAGGACACGGCGATGCTCTTCCCAAGCGGGGCACACCTCGACTGTGTGCTCCACCGTGTCCACCGGGCGGTCCGCACAGTGGCGACACCCGGGCGTCGTCTCCGCACGAATCTTGTACAGGTACGGACCGAACTTGCCGTGTTCGGTCCGCGCCTATGGTGGTAATAATAATATAGGTACTTCACAAATTTCATGAATAACTTTGATACCTCGTTTAATAATTTTATTATTTTGTTTAACGCTGTCAGGAAGATGTTACGACAGTGCTTAATTTCTAGCACCTAGAACTACATATAATGGTTAAAATATTCACACTACTAAAATCCACACACAGGAAGATAGGTATGAATAAACATGTTCACAAATGGACATATCTAGTTGAGAATATTTTCATGTTGGAAAAGAGAAATACATTCCTACGTTGCAGAAGTACTTATCTAAATAAATTGCTTCATAGTTTATAAATATGTAGTGCAAATTTAAATGTCTACATACTGCTTTCTATCTAGTTATGTGGCTTAAGTTTTTTTTTTTTTTTATAGAAAAAACCGGTTATCCATCATTTTAAAAGTTACCGACGTCGCCTTACACCGGCTTCGATGATGCACCGCCGTGACCTCATGGAGGTGATTGGCAGTGCCTTGGTCCAAGCCCTGACTTACTTGACTTACTTGACTTAAATTCCTGTGTCCCCTAGATGGGGCAGAGGGCGTCCACAGTGCGCCGCCATCCCGTTCGCTCTTGAGCTTCGCGTTTTATTTCGCTCCAGGTCTTCCCTATGTTCTTCGCCTCTGCGATGACCGTTCGTCGCCAAGTCTGCTTAGGGCGGCCACGTTTTCGCTTTCCTTGGGGATTCCAGTCTAGGGCTTGCCTTGGTATATGCTCAGGATCCCTTCGGAGCGTGTGGCCGATCCAATTCCATTTGCGGCGTTTGATTTGCTGGTCGATCGAAGTTTCACCGCAGCGTCTCCACAGATCTATATTGGAGATTTTCTCGGGCCAGTAAATACCGAGAATACGGCGAAGACAGCGGTTGATAACGACCTGGAGTCTATGCGAGATGTCTTTTGTGACCTTCCACGTCTCACACCCATACAGCAATACGGTTTTGACATTGGACCGGAATATTTTGAGCTTAACTCTTCTAGTCAATTTCCGCGATTGCCACACGGGACGGAGCTGCGCGAAGGTTGCTCTTGCCTTGGCGATCCTCGAAGTGATGTCCTCTTCGGTCCCTCCAGTCTCTGACACAACACTGCCGAGGTAAGTGAATTTGTGGACCCTCTCCACAGCCTCTGTGCCGATGAGCAACGGCAAAGAGCTTGGCGCTCCGCATCTCACTTCCTGGGTCTTCCTGGTGTTGACTTTTAGTCCCGTCGCTTTTGCCTCTCGTCGTAGGTCGTCCAGCTTGGCTTGCATGTCGGCGCGTGTGTGACTCAGCAAACATAGGTCATCGGCGTAATCCAGATCTTCTAAGACGTTGGATAGTCCCCACTCTATGCCGCGGCGCTTGTTGTTTAACACATTGTTCATGATGCCATCCAGAACAACAAGAAAGAGGAGAGGTGAAAGAAGGCACCCCTGCCGTACTCCTGCATGCACCGGTATGTCCTCCGAGACAAGGCCATCGTGTGTCACTCTACAAGAGTAATTCCTGTAGATTGCCTTAATTAGTTTTGTGATTTTCTCGGGGACTCCAATTTCACTCAGTCGGTCCCAGATGGAACTCCATCTTAGCGTATCGAAAGCTTTTTCAAAGTCCACAAAGGTCAAATACATTTCCCTTTGCCATTCTGATGCCTGTTCGAGAATAATACGTAAGGTATTGATCTGGTCCGTACACGATCGATTGGGCCGGAAGCCAGCCTGCTCCTTGCGAAGGAGAGGTTCAACGGCCCCCGACAGCCTGTCTAGGATGATCTTGCAGAGCACCTTAGAAGGGATCGAGAGCAAAGTAATACCCCTCCAATTGCCACATTCACTAAGGTCTCCCTTCTTGGGAACGGTGATGAGGAGGCCTTTATTCCAGTCGTCGGGCAACTCTTCGGCTAACCAGATGTTCCGTAAGAGAGGTGTTAGCACGTTCGCGGTGGAGGGCACGTCAGCTTTTAACATCTCCGCCATGATGAGGTCGACTCCTGGAGCTTTGCCATTCTTGAGTGAGTGTATGGCTTTAACTACTTCCTCTTGTGTGGGGGGTGACACGTCAATGTTCAGGCTTTGCGGGGGCGGACTGGCAGTAGGTGTGGTCGTGGCAACGGGGTCGTTCGAGACTTGGAAGATCTCCTCGAAGTGCTCGTGCCAGCGTCGAAGTTGCCCCTCCGATGTTACGATAAGCTGGCCCTCCCTGTCCTTCAAGGGCTTCTTCTTCCTCTGGTTTCTGTTCCCGGCCAAAGTTTTCGTCGCCTTGTACATCTCCCTGAGATTACCGGAGTCAGCAGCACGTTGAGCGCAATCCGCTATATTATCCGCCCATACTCGCCGATCACAGCGTGTACTACGGTAGATGGTCTTGCGTATCTGTCTGTATTGCAGTCTTAAGTCTCGACGCACTGCCTCATCAGTAGCAGCCAGAAGTCGAATATGAAGTTCGCGCCTTTCTTCAATGAGGTTCCAGGTTCCCTGTGACATCCAGTCTTCGTGTGTGGGTGTTTTATGTCCAAGAACGACGGAGCTGGTCTCTAAGTAGGCCATTTTGATGCGATTCCACTCCGCGTTGACAGAAGTAGAGTCCGTCTCAAGGCCGGAGAAGCGATTTCGCAGCTCTAGTCTGAAAGCTTTTCCAGTTTCCGGGTCCCGTAGCCTGTTCACTTCAAACCGCTTGCCTATCCTGGTGGTCCCCTTAACCGGTTGAGCAACAGCTACTTTGAGCCGTATTTCGGCCACGACTAGGTGGTGATCACTGTCGATATCCGCGCCACGACGATTGCGGACGTCAAGCAGGTGGTCCAAGCCCTAGTAATAATATAATATAATATTTCCACAACTATCACACAACACTGTCTAGTCCCAAGCTAAGCAGAGCTTGTGTTAAGGTTACCAGACAGCTGATAAACATACTTATATATTTCTAAATACATAAATATTATAGATAAATAACACCCAGACACAAAACAAATGATCGTGCTGATCACACAAACATTTGTTCTGGGTGGGAATCGAACCCACGACCTCCGGCATAGCAGTCAGGGCCACTAACCACTAGACCAACAGGCCCATCATAGTGAATGCGTGATGATGAAGGAGACGGCACATGCGTGAGGGAACGGACGTCCTCACGTCCCAGCCGCCGCGGCCCTGATCCCACTACCAGCCATCATAATTGCGGGTTTGTGGATCTGGATTTGCAATGGGTAGTGCGCCTTCTGACTGGCCGGTATCCGTTGGGACCGAGCCCGAGTCGTCGACAACCCATAGTGTTCCACGCGTGCCTCAAAGAGGTGTTAGCAAGACCATAGGAGCCCAGCAGGGCCGCCCATAGTCTTAGAACGCAAACGACAATTAAAGGAACATAGGTGTGGTTGTAGTCAGTAAAAGTCTGACCAGCCCTCGCGCTCCACCCTAGAGCGAGAGAAGTAATTGGATGATTTTCTACATTAAAATGAAAAACAACATACGAGTAGTATTTTGCATTTCTTTGTCTGAAACTACATGCTGATTTAAGGAAAGTTTTGTAAACATCTAATTTTTTTCCACCTTTTCACTTTTTGGGTCTATTCCACAAATAATGAGTATTCGTTCGGTGTAAAAATTATCTCAAAATTTTCTATAAGTCAAGAGTTCCGTCACCGTCAGTAGATATTTTAAAGATTAACATTCAAAAATAAATAATCTTACCTTTGAGATACAAGACCTGCAAACAGCGATGTTTTCATTAACGAACTTTCCAACTTGACTACATGTTAAACTTTCTGCTATATTCATACAAGTATACACTTTCAAGATACAGTTGACAAGACAAACAGAAAACTATTAGAGAGAGACTACATACTCTTGTTAATTTTCATAGGATAACTCCATCGAGCGGGATCGCAAACTAACGCCAAGTTGAGTAGCTTACGAGTATGTAGCTGTGTCACCGAGCTTGCGCTTATTAGATAATAGGTAAGCTCCTTTATATAACAGACTTGTTTATACTTAAGTACTTATTTGCTTGAGTCGCAAATTTGAGTGGTTCAGGATGTTTATAAATTGTGTGGATTTCATTACGCATGCGGTATAACACCGCACGCGTAGCCCCCGCCAATGTCCTTTTCACACAAGTATTTATTGTAATTCGTGGAATATGCACGCAGGATGCGGGGCGTAATATTGAGCAGCAGCCCCGCATGCGGAGTAATTTCGCATGCGTTTCGAAATCCGCACGATATTTTTTAATTTTTATAAACTAGTACTTGACTGCAATCCTACCTGATGGTAAGCAGTGATGCAATCGTTGATGGTAAAGCGCACTAGTATATTAAGAGCCTATTCACTCTAGCTTTGAAGACGCCTTAATTATAATCAGACGGAAAAACCGCAGCAGGTAAATTGTGGTTGTTGTTTGTTGAAATAACCTTAAGTGCGACTGCTAAACTTGAAGTAGGTTCAATTCTTGGGTCGGGCTAAAATTTTTGTTATTAGGCTTTTCTATCAGAGATTGCTCAGTAGCTTGGAATTTGGTAGTTACTAGTATGACACGGCTACTTCGGAAAGCATGTCACCATCGATCAGTCGTGTCAGATTGCTTTCCTGTCAGAATATGAGAGTTAAGGAATAGAGATTGCACTTGTGTTAGCGCACAGATTTGTGCACTATAATATCTCCTGCATAAAGTCTTGGGCAATCTTCATTAAGATTGACTACCGAGATCAGAACTCAATCGGAAGGATTATTTTTGAATTTTACAGAATTATTGTATGTATTGGGATTATATTACGGAATTTGGATTTGATCAGTAAAATAATCTAGAACCCCTAATCATAACGTAAACAAATTTTTATAAATATGAGATTCATAATATGAAGCTTGTTTTGCTTTCATATGTGAAATCGGCTTATGAATATTTTTCCAGCCAGTCTGAAATGTCAGATATTCAATGAACAAAATAAACCTAATGTTTTTGTAACTGGGCGTTATATAAACCGCAATTGAGGTTTTAAAAAAACCTTTCTAACAGTCTACATATTTTTTTTATTCTACTATTAAATTGTATGGAAGAAACATAACGTACATATTTATAAGTAGTTAAGTAGTATGTTGTAAGACAATAAACACAAGTAAGTGACGCATAAATCTATCTTTTACTCCTTTATGCGTGGGAACTGTGCACAGTTTGGGGTTCCGTAGGGCGAGGGTCCGGACCCTTGTCTTAATGTAGTGTAGAGTGATATACGGTTGTTACCTACTTGGGACGAAATACCTAGACTTTAAAGCTATGAACAAACTTGAAACAGGCCTGTTTCTGTCTTTTTGACGTGACTGCTTTATGTGTTGGCTAGATTAATATTTCTTAAGCTAAACAGACCATATATAACCTTATTTTTAGTATATCCGAAACTTGAAAAACGGATCTAGTATTTTAGGAAAAACTACGAACAACATTTCATAACTGAATCATGAAAAATCACAAAGTTATAACCTTGTTACGTTACCTGGATGCCCACACAAACACATGGCCACTGGTCCATCCGGACGACTGAAGGGTTGTTTTGCTCCCGCACCCAGCTGTGCACTGTCGCCTAATACCCTCTATGACTTACCGTGATCGGTGTTGCACTTAGTATCGGTGGTGTCCAACTTGTGACCTTTTTTAAATATTTTGGGAAAAAATATAACATGATGCAAAAATTTTTGGAATCGATTCAGTTACTGATTTTAAACAAACTATATTCAGGTACATATCCTAAAAATAATGTTGTATTTAGTTCAAAAATTAAATAAATTATCTAAGACTTTTTTGTTAAAGAAAGCGTTCTTCTCAAATAAGATTAGCTCTGTTCAATTTTCGTTCTTCTTCTCCATTTTACAATATTTCAAACTACTAAAATAGAATCTCACGCGAAAAATTTAAAGACAAACTCAAGAAATTGGAGAGACGTTATAATAAATAATTATTATTAATAAATCCGACTAAAACCCTACGCTTTAACCATTACGCCCCATTACGCCCCATACGGAACCTCGGTACAAATCTCTAAATTCTCGCTGCCATTTCTTTTTTTGTTACTCTGAATATTTCAAAGCCTCACATGAATCCTTCGCAAGTGTAGTGTTACCGTTCTTCTGTATGGCTGTTTATGCTTTATTTATCCATAAGGGGATTGCTAGGTAGATTGCTGCGCGTGCTTGTTTGCTTACGTGTTTCCTTTGCTTGGCAGTCGTTGGTCTTGATGTATGGTGGGTTCGGAATAAATGTGGTAAATTTGAGCCGGGGAAATGTAATATGCAGTGTCTATGTTTGGTTGGGAGTTTGTGCTTGCGTTTTTAATGTAGAAAACATAAGTAGGGCTGTCGATTTTCTAAAGACGCATCTTTGAGCGACATATAGATAACTTTCTATTGTTTTATTTCCAGTTTATCAGAAAGAAGATGATGTTTATTCCCAAAAACACATCTATGGATACTAACATAAATATTTTCTAACTTCTTTAAATTGCTACTCTTGTTAGATAACTATAAAATTAAAAAAATTAAAATAACGACAGTCCTTGTCATCATGAGAAATGTATAGCAATGGTTAAGGAGAATCTAATGAGCCCAAACTCGATAGGTTTACTATGTCAATAAGCAATCCAGGGTTCTTACCTTCGAGCCCCATCATCAGACCAGCTCAATGACACCAGATCGAACACGAGTATTTCAAATATTAGGTCACACATATGTTTAAAATAAAGTAAATACCCATTAAGTGTTTAAAAACCCTACCGCAGTTAACAAACGAGCTGGTGATTTTAAACACCAAAACAGATCTTCATAAATTATAGCTAAGAACCATCTTGATTCAGCCAGCTTTCAAACAAAAAAAAACCGCATCAAAATCTGTGCATTTTTTTGGGCGCTACAATGCCATGGACAGACACACTGACAGACAGACAGACCGACCGACAGACAGACAGGCCAAAATTATAACACCGCTATTTTCCGTCGGGGGTTAAAAAGGAGACAGATTAAATTTACCTCAAAATTCGTAGAAATATCCCTATAGACTGTTGAAGGTTAACAAGTTACTGGCATTAATCGTAATTGATCGTTTTAAATTACATTTATCTTCACTTCAATTACGGGATGATATCAAAAGTAATCTTATAACAAGACTTTATCAACAGACTAACAAAAATATAAAGTTATATAGAACACACATTTCCTAACAAAAAGCTACTCGTATAAAATATCTATTTTGTCTATCAAAATAACACTTGACTGTAGAGGTCTAAATGCCTACATTTTATTTGACAAACAAAATCTTTATAATAATTGTAGTTTAATAGCTTTACGTAAACATTTATAAATAATGGACTGGTACAATAATTGAATTCTATCTGAAACTCAAGTAGGTATCTTACTTAAGTCTGTCTGTCCGTCGTTTTTTCTCAACTGTTGTGACTGGCTTCCATTTTAACCACATACCAGTATTAAGGAATCTTATTATAGTGCGTATTAATTATATTTATTTTTTCTGAGGTCGGAAATCCTGTGGCCCTAGTAGCTATCTATCCTGCAGAGCCCTTACCGTAAGCTGACCTCTTTTTCAGGCGTGCGAGGACACTACGCGCCGTCGACGACTCGGGGTCGGTCCGAACGGTTACCGGACAGTCAAACGGCTTGCTACCCATTACTCGTTCACATCATGCTAGAAGGGGCCAAAAGGCCTCTGCTAGTTGGCATCGGCTCCTCGTTTAGCCTTCCAAACCTCCAGGACACACGGGTGCAGAGGTATACAAAAAAATTAAAATTATATTATAAAGTTCCTAAACCTAATAGTAAATACCTACCACAGCGTTGTATTTTTTAACCCAAAGGTTGACTGGTAGAGACTGCCTGAGTCTTGAAGATTTTTCCGAGTCGCCAAAAGTGTTTTTTTTTTTCTTGACATGACTACAAATTGACTGTTGTCAGATTTATTTCTAGATCTTTGCTACAAGACCTTGCTTTATTCCTAATTTCAGGGTTCTGCGTTAACGGGAAGTACCCTATGAATTTTTACGACATAAACGGCCATATAAATTTTTGTTAACTTACAAGTTTGATATTTTCACAGCTTCAAGGGACCGCAGACTTGAATATATGCTTTTAATTTCAATTCGATACGTCTATCAGTTGTCGAGATAAACGGTCGTGATAGACAGACAGCCAGATGGACGAACAACAAAGTGATCCTATGAGGGATCCGTTTTTTTTTGTTTTTTTTAGTATTTTATATTTATAGTATATAAGTATATATTTGTATAAAATATAGTGGTTAAACAATATTTAACATTGCACCTACCACAATTTGTCTCTCCATCACCCAAAGGTTGACTGGTAGAAAATGCCTTAAGGCATTAAGTCCACCTCTATACTGTTGTGTGCTTGGAGAATTAAATAAATAAATAAACCCTAAAAACAGTAAAAAAAACTATTATTGAATCCTTTAATTTTGTTTTTATTCCTAGTGTGGGAAAAGTTTTATAATACTGTCTGAACTAAATTGTGCATGACTTGTTTGAGCCAGTAAACATTATAATTTTGACTCGACCAACAGGCCAGAGTGTGTAAGTGATCCTGACTGCTATGCCGGAGGTCGTGGGTTCGATTCCCACCCAAGACAATTGTTTGTGTGATCAGCACGATCATTTGTTCTGTGTCTGGGTGTAATTTATCTATAATATAATTATTTGTATTTAGAAATATATGTTTATCAGTACTACGAGTACCCACGGTCTGTTTCACTGTTTAGTTTGGGTCTAGACAGCGTTGTGTAATTGTTGTAAAAAAAAAACAAATAAAACAAACAAATACTATTACCTTCTTATTAATTGATTGTAATTCCCAGACTACTCAATCTGTGCTCAGTGGTAAAAGTAGTTATGACATACTCCAGCTCAGTGGGTAGGTGGTAGGTAGGTACCTCGGGAATAGCAGACATTCCCGCTTTGTACCCTCGCATACTTGCAGTTCGTAGTTTGAGCTGCGGGAGACGTGCCTCATAACTACATATTTGCATTCGGGATTTTAGTTGGGGAAGGAATTATAAATAATACTAGCTTTAGCTCGCGGCTTCGCTCCCGCTCTACCCTACTCTTCCCTACTCTACCCTACTCTACCCTACTCTACCCTACTCTACCCTACTCTACCCTACTCTACCCTACTCTACCCTACTCTACCTTACTCTACCCTACTCTACCCTACTCTACCCTACTCTACCCTACTCTACCCTACTCTACCCTACTCTACCTTACTCTACCCTACTCTACCCTACTCTACCCTACTCTACCCTACTCTACCCTACTCTACCCTACTCTACCCTACTCTACCCTACTCTACCCTACTCTACCCTACTCTACCCTACTCTACCCTACTCTACCCTACTCTACCCTACTCTACCCTACTCTACCCTACTCTACCCTACTCTACCCTACTCTACCCTACTCTACCCTACTCTACCCTATTCTACCCTACTCCACCCTACTCCACCTTACTCTACCCTACTCCACCCTACTCCACCCTACTCCACCCTACTCCACCCTACTCCACCCTACTCCACCCTACTCTACCCTGCTCTATCCTACTCTATCCTCAGCCAAATCGGTTCAGCCGTTCTTGAGTTATAAATAGTGTAACTAGCACGATTTTCTTTTATATATATGTATATAGATTCTTGTTTTTGAAGGTAAAAAATAATAATATAATTACTATGCGTTAGATATAAGATTAGGATCGACTGAGCGCCATGTTGTGAAGTCAAAGCTGTCAAATCGAATTAGGTAGGTGAGCAAAAAAGATACTTTTTAAGTTGTATTTATTTAAGTATCAAATGATAAAAGATGAATTGTTGCCAACAATGAAAATAAAAAAGAAAACACATTTTTCTAAAACTTAATATGACTTAAATAATCTATTTCTCCAATTTAAACTGAAAATTAACGTTTTGTCTTCCCGTAGATTTAGCTAAGACTCTGTTGAACTAAACAAAAAAAAAACATTATTGAATCGCAAGTTTTTTTTTTGCAAACCGTACTTTTCAAGTAACGTTTGACAGATAGAGATCATTGACGTTCCTATGCCTATTTGAGTTGTTTTCATCATATGAACTGGCTATAAAATGATTATCCATCAATAAGATATTGTTAAGGAATCTGCACTAGATGATGTCCCGGGCGTCGAAAGTCGCAGGGCGATTTCCGGCCGCCGTAGGCGCAGGTTGCGGATGGCGAGCAATGTGTAGCTCATCGTTCGGCCGTCCAGTAACGTCCAAAACGGGGTCAAAGTTTTAGAAATACGTTCATTATGCGTACCTACAGAAGGAGTCTGTATTTCCTGATAGTTACAACTAAGTGCTCTATACGTGAAGAATGAATAGGTTACTACTAGACAAGCGTGCCCTACTATTGGCCACATCATCACTTAGAATTTTGGGTGAGATATTGATAAAACGCGAGCCTAGCTAAAATCGAGAACGCAACTAAAGAAGCTCTGAGGCTTTTAATCAATAAAATTCTGATAGAATTATATTTTATATAACTTATGAAGAAAACAAACAAAGCTATTTCAACTCAAAGATTATAGCTTACACAGACTAAGCGGCACGTGTTCTCATACTCCATAAAACTTGAGATGAGGATAAGGAAATTCATCTCCGCCGTACGAAAGTTATCGCTCATGCATCCCTCGAGGGTATGTACTATCTTTAGGACATATATCTGTACTATATTTAGTACATACGGTCATGGGTTCATAGAGCGAATAACTTGGAGATACTTTTGATTGCAGTTCCCAAATAGTTTGATTGAGTTTTGTGTTTCGGGTGACATTATAGATTTAGTACAGAAGTTTCATACAAGCTAATGAAGTTGAAAAACATATTGCAACTTATCTTCTATAAATGGGATTCTTTGTTAATTGGACACTATATCTTTAAACACGTCTATACAAGCTGTGATGTATTTATTTAAGGTTTGTCATTTATTTCTCAATGATTAAATACATAATTTCTTGACGAGAAATCACACAGGAAAAGAAAAGAACACAATTTTAGTTTTCTCTTTTTTAAATGTCTACATCTTGTTTCTGCATTGTGTGTGCCAAATAAAATATCGTTTTTCTTTCATCTTACTTTCTAGACACGAAGTTTATACAATATAGTAATAGAAAGTGCCAAGTGCATGTGCTTCAAATCTAATTACTATATAATGAGTGAATACATTGCAAAAAATAATACAAAATACTTAACATAATCATAATAATCTATAAAATCATTATTATAACCTTATCAATACGTCTAGCCCTATTGAGTGGCTACTTGGCTTGTGCCTGAGATAGTCTTTTGATAACAGAACCGTACAGATTGGAGTTCACAATTTGTCAGTAACGCTGGTCCTTCTGTATAGTCCTCTATATAACATGTTTACAATATTATACCAAGATCAAAAGTTTCGGTAATAGATTCAAATTACAGAGTCTAACAGGTTACTAAATAAGTTAGAGTGTTGAAGGAACGCCTTTCCGTTCACTAGAGTTTCCTAAAAGTCTGTTTTTAAGTTAATTAGTAGACAACTTGATTAATTATTCAATTAACAGTATTCCACAAAGTAAAAATTAATTTAGTTTTACTGTAATTTACAATTATTATTCTACGTTTTAGTCAGCTGTAATGGTCAAATTGCTAAAAATGACGGCATCTCATTTTTCGCTAGAATTTTAATTGTAAAACAGAAACTTGGATAAGTATATATCGTTCATTCATTGTTATTATTTATTCGCCACTAGTTATTTCGATTTACTTTTGGCAGCAGTTCTGCACAAAATTAAAAACTGCGTCAAATATACAAAGTCTACTCTCGAAACTATTTTGATTACGAATGCAAATGTAAGTTGGCATTTCACACAGACATCGATTTTTCTGGATGGAATTTTAAGGCACCACATATTATAATTACCAACCATTTTACGCATTGAATAATCAGAGGGTGCTTAGATACACATTATCTTAACAAAAGCTAAAATAATATCATCCTTTACAACAAGTATGGGACTATGAGAGCCACCCTAATGCTAATTTGTAAATAAATAGCCGTTGAAAATGTCGCGCACGACAAATTTGTTGCTTATTCCCAACACAGATTGTTTGGATGTCCCATTTTTGTTTAATTTATCGTAGCACCCAGGAAGGGGAAGTTTTGGGGTGCTAATTACCCCAAAACATTAAAAGTACCTGAGATCTGATATAAGTTCGGGCCCGAAAGAACTCGCCTTTGATCCCGCGTCGAGAGAAGTCCTTAGTTGCGTGCTCGTTATCTCCAAGATGATCGATGTTAGTCTGTGTTACGGTTTTAAAGTTTATATTTTCCGCGTCGGTTGGGTATTGGAGAAAGTCGACTAACTGATTATCCTAGTTGGAAAACCTTGGAAAGATATTTCCGGGGTTGTAAGTTTCACACGGTTTTTGCATATCTTGTGAAGTTATCGTACGCTGTGTGCGAGACTATAAGGGATGTGCTGGTAGATACAAACCTAAAAGGCTCAACGGAAATCAAATATAAATTCAGTATTAACAATGTAAGGTTTATTGAACAATAAGGTTTATAACAGTATAGTAATGTGTACGGTCTTGACGACACTACCGTCAAGACCGTACACATTACTATACTAATTACTACTGATTAGACGCGTTGATGCTATGCGATATTAATCAGGCGTTTTAACGTTGAGGAATGCTTTGTCCAGCAGTGAATTGATGCAGGCTAATGATGACAAAGGTGCTGATGCTCCAATATGTTCCTTATATTTTTTTTTTTTGCTTGAATTAGAGATCAAAGAGAATAGAAAATTCATTGAAAAGCTTGGATAAATTTTCTATTCGTGTAAAGTAAACCCCAGCATAGTTTGGATACCAAAATATGGTGGGGTGTGCTGCTGATCTACTGCAAGCACGCGCACTGATGGTTCCGTACAAACTAACTTATGTTATGTACATAAGTTCAATTCCTGAATTGGGTCTCGACGATTTTGCCCAATCTAAAAAAGTATTTTGTTCCTGTAACGTAACCACAAAATTACGGTTTTCAGATTTATTCCTGTACTTTGGGCTATAAGACCTTGCTTCATGTCAAATTTGAGGGTTCTAGGTCAACGAAAAGTACCATATGAATTTTGATTCACTTGAAAGCTTTTTTTTTTATGGTAGGTAAAATCATCCAGTGACAAATCCCACCCTTGGGTGGAGCGGGAAGTAGTGTCAGACTCTTACTGACTAAAAACCTACCCCGTTCCTTCCTAGCCTATCGTGCCGGGGCCGAGCACTCCTTTCGGAAATAAACCCATGACCCCAGTAGGCTTCGACCCTGCCTGCCTGCAGTTAGCAGGCTGGGCCTCTTCGGTGTGCTGACAGCTCCTTGAGGCGTGCGGGAACAGAACGCGCCGTCGACGACTTGGGCTCGGTCCGGTCGGGTACCGGACGATCGGACAGCGTGCTACCCATTGCACGCCGTCCGCAAGCCCGCGCCTACGGTGGCCGGAAATCGGGATCGGAATCCCGGCGGCGGCTGGGGCGAGCGCCCCGTTGCCTCTGCCTGATGCGGTCGGCCTCCTCCTTTGCTAGCATTACTGCTTCGCAGAAGGAGGCGACCGCCTGCCATCCCTCCTCACTACGGACCATGGCCTGAACCAAGGCCCGGCACCTGCGTCGTGCGGAAGTTGAGAACGCCGTGAGGTCTTTCCAACCACGCCCCAAGGATGGGCCTTATCGCCCCAATTGTGGCGCGCCCCGAACGAGGTTGCGATAGTCACTGACGCCATTTCGCCATGAGATCCCGCCGGAGCTCTGTCCGCCATGCCTCGACTTGTCGTGGCAGCAGAATTTCGCCCCGGCGTTGCATCTCCATGCGCTTGTCGTGCATGTGTGCAAGGACTGTTGCCTCCAGATCCCACGGAGGTTGGCCAGCAAGGAGGGTCGCCGCCTCGCGGGTGATCATTCGGTACCCTCGCACCATGCGTATTGCCATGACCCTCTGGCACGCATTCAGCTGGGCCCTCGGTTGCTGTGTCAACGTCGGTGCCCACACCGGAGCCCCGTAGAGAGCCATGGACCGAACGATTCCCGCGTAGAGCTTCCGGCAGGAGGCGTCTGGTCCCCTGAGGTTCACTTGAAAGCTTCGAAATATTAGGGGTTTTGCGACATAAACAGTCGTTTTCTTTTTTTTCTGTTAATTTAAAAGTTTAATTTTTTCACAGCTTCAAATGCAGACTTAAATATATAGTCTTAATTTCGACTTGATACCTCCAAATATTTCCAAGATAAAGAGTCATGACCGACAGACAGACAGACGGACAACAAAGGGATCCTATATCATATGGGTTCCAATTGTTTTTTTTCCTTTTGAGGTCCGGAACCCCAAAAAGCAGCTAAATATCAATATTTTACATGGAATGACTTATTTAACCTAAACATGAGAAAGAACCGAATAGAAAATTAAGTAAGATAGTAAGAACTTGGTGCCTTTTTGCACCAAGTTCTTACTATCTTATATATTATATTCTCAGGTGAGATGAGAAAACATCCAATGACTTTTTGCACTCTGAAGTGGAGTGGTAGGGCGTGTCATAATTATATTTACTGACTAATACCACATGCCAAAGCCACAGGTTTCCCTGTTGGCCCTGCTGGGCCCCTACGGTTTTACTGACATCTTTTTAAGGCGCAGTTGAACACAACTCGCCATCGACGATTCGGGCCCGGTCTTTATCGGACGACCGGACGGTAGCTATTGATTGCTTGCCGTCCGCAAGCCCGTGCGTATGGTGGTTGGATATTGCCCAGTGACTCCTGACCTCAGACACATTTTCAAGTGCAACAGTGATGGTGTGCTTATCAATATTAAAAAAATATATATATATGAGAAAAGAGGAAATATCTATCAGTACAATTGGATGTCTGAGTATATGCTTATCCTCTGGCCATATTTGAGGTAGACCACGTTGCCAAGAGACATCGTATTTCGACAAACAGACTGCTTGAGTTCATCCCAGATCGATTACTTGAAAACTATAACAAGTCGCTAAGTCTACGAGGACGCCCTACATCGGATACTGGGTAGCGATGGGATCTGGCACTAGCCCAGAATCTCTTAAGTACCTACGTTACTACTTTTCACCGTTATTATTTTGTTTCGCCTGAATACAAGGAAATATTTTTTGTTGAAGTTTGTTTCTTTTTTATTCTAGTTTTGTTTTTCTCGTTTGGCTACTTATGGAAGTAAGTAATATTGGAACACTGGTTTGTGAGAGTGTCTCCACCCATGTGTAAGAAAAAAAATATCTCAAGCGCACAAACTATGTTCTAGGTCAGGACAGGGCCTACAAGTCTACACATACATTCTAATTGATTCTCATTGGTGTTTCGAATGCCCGTACCATTATGTTCTTTCAACGGACTACCAGCCCCCTAGCCAAGTTACTATCGTTTCGTTTAGCGTGATAACTTGGAGTTGGCCACGACTCCAATTCCTTTGTTCTGCCGTCATCTCAAACTCTCAGTCACGTGGTCACTTACTTATCTACTATTACGTTTAGCGTGAACGCTTGGAGTTGGCCACGCCCCTGATTCCTTTGTTCTAACCCTGCGGACCTGCGTCAGGAATGCAAAAAACGTCCTTTACTGCCACTCTCACTATGTCACCGTCTCCCAAATAAAAATTATAGAGACGAAAACAGAGCTATTAACTTAAAACTTGCTCGAGAGCTCTTCCAAGTCTTGGCATCCTCTGCAATACTAACAATAAAAATGCACAACGACTCCCCTTCATAGAGACGTTACGCTTTGTTCTGTGCTCTCATCCAGAAGCCGGTATCTGACATTTAAAGCGAGAGAATTTTTGCGAAGCTTTTAGGTTATGTGTGTATCGTATGATGTAATGGATCGTGTGATTATGTGGATTGGCGTTAACCGTTTGTGATCGTTAAGTTTTATTTGGTAAACGTGGTTTGTGTATTCGTTGGATAATTATTTCTTATTATTATAAGGTTACTGTTTAACATGATTTGTAATTTTTGATTAACTTGTATTCAACTGCTGCTGCTGGCATAAAGTAGAAAAACAGAAAATTTCCACAAGGGAACTCTCTAAAATACACTATATGCTATTTCAGGACATGATCTACCCATGTACTAAGTTTAATAGAAATTCGTTTGGTCGTTCAAACGTGAAGAATTAACAAAAATGTATCTTTGAGTGAGTATAACCAATATACTTTGTTTTTATAATATTAGTGTGATGTGTTACTATGATTTTTAAAATTTTAAATGAGGTAGACTAGAATGATATTCTGGAAACAAAAACAATGAAATACGTCCTACTTGAAATAGCCCCCGTAGCCAAGTTATGCTGGCTGGCTAACTTGAGGCGTTCGACGCAAGAGAAGCGAAACGAAACGGTCGCAACTTGGCTATGGAGGCAGACGATTTGTTAGTCTGATTAAAAGTTGTTAGAAATAATGATAGATAGATAGATGAATTCTTTATTGTGTACCAAAAAAATTTAAAAAACATAATAGGAACTTAAAAGTCTAATGAAGGCTTATAAGACATCATATAAGAAGCGCATGTGTGAATATCAAGGTCAATTTTGGTGGCGAACCTAAAAAAATAATATTGACCCGCATAATTTTGTCACCTAATTGCAATTATACTTGTCTACTATTACTTTAATTTGATTAAATTTTTTTGGGGTTGAGAGCTATCCAATGAATTTTCCCACTCTAGGGTAGAAGGAGATGAAATCCGCCTGTGCCATGGTCATTCATTTAAACGTTTGCGAAGCCCGAAAAAAAATTAAATCTCCTTTCAGTTACCTCGTTATCCCTCCCAGCACAAATCGACAAGTGTTTTACAGCTGTCCGCGCGTCTCCTTTAATTAAACTAGCCGGCTGGTAATTAAACGCTTATATATTAAACAATATTAACGCTTATAATTTAAGCAATATTGAATCCTGGACCCTTTAAACTGACGTTGAGACATGTCCATTGAGAATTTACCCTTAAATATCTCAGTGTTATTACAGGGCTATTGAGATTTTGTAGAAATGTTTAGAAATTGGTGCCAAATAAAATGTTTATCTATGAATTTTGCTTTTATTGGATACTAGCTTTAACCAGCGGTTTCACCTCGTGAATGACTGGACTGGCCTGTTGGTCCAGTGGTTAGTGGCCCTGACTGCTATGCCGGAAGTCGTGGGTTCGATTCCCACCCTGGACAAATGTTTGTTTGATGAGCGCGATCATTTGTTTTGTGTCTGGGTGTAATTTATCTATAATATTTATGTATTTAGAAATAAATAAATATGTTTATCAGTTATCTAGCACTCATAATACAAGTTCTGCTTAGCTTGGGACTACACGGTGTTGTGTTATAGCTGTTGTGGAATATTATACTCCTAATTCCTATATCACTCAGTCATAAAGTAGTATTGGACTGGTGAAAGATTTTTTATACTGGTCCAGCAGTGTTTGAGTTAATTAATTACAAATAAAAATACAAATTCTTCCTTTTCATAACATTTTGTATAGCTATAAAGCGGTTAAGCACTAGTTTAAATTATTAAATAAAAACCGTCGGCCCATTGGCTTCACCTCCATGCAGGGGCGCTAGATTTTAGAAAACCTCATGGGTGCTCATGCTCTTTTGATGACTCAAAAAAGTGGCGAAGTGTGAGAAGAGAACTGCACACTGATCGATCGACAATTAAATAAATGTCCTACTTACATACTGCGTACTTAATTACTAAGAATATTTGATAAAAATATAAAATTAAACTAATTTTTATTATCAAGAAATATTATAATGTCTAAGTAACCTGCCTGTACCTACTAAATTTACACAACACAATAAACTAATGAAGGTAGGTAGGTAAACCAAACACAAACATCCAGACCCAACACAAATATCTGTTTTCTCAACAAACCTTTGTGTTAATGCAGGAATCGAACACGCGACGCTTTCGTCTCGACCGGCCGGTGCTTTAAACTACTGCGTTAAACGGGTTGTCCGGTTATGAAAAAACGCCCATTCATAAAGGCGGGTACTGATCTGTTTCTTGCTGTCAGGGATGCTCGGCACTCGCTGTTTATTTCACATGGGTGCTCGAGCCCCTGAGCACCCACGAGTCGGCGCCCCTGCCACCATCGTTTTGGAAATTCATTTACTGATGGATGTTATTGTTATTCACAAAATGAATCAACGTCACACTGATATAGATAAGCAGTAACTAAACTCGGTTACAAACACTTTAATACAAACTTGGACGGCAAAACGAACGAACTTCTCTCTTCGATTGCCTTCGATTGAATTTAAACTTTTAAATAAGCTTTGGCGACAAAATTAGGTTATGCCACTTACATAATATTGTAAGTTATTTTTGTCTCTTTTTTGCTTTAGTTATTTGCTACATAAATATTAATTATATTGCTTGCAGACAGTTCTTTCGGGTCTTTGTTATTGTTATTTTTTGGTTTACAATAAAATTTATTCTATTCTATTCATTTACTTTTAAGGTGGAAATTTATGTCTGACTTTTACTATTGTTTTCTAGGACCACTGATAACCTCTTCAGAAGTCGATCCATGGTCCTAGTAAGCTTCGACAGTGGGGCTCAGTCTCTACGATTTTGCTAAAATCTCGTCTCGCGTGGAACACTACGCGCCGTCGACAATACGCCGGTCAATAATTGCTTCGTGTTAATAGTCTAATAGATTTTGTTGTATAATGAGTTCATGGTATTATAGTATACATTATGCATTGCGTGTTTATGGGAGACAGCATTATGTAATGTGAAGACTTGATTTCCCTGGGGGAGGGGTGGTGGTTAGGTTAGAAACTTGGCTACATAAGAATATAATATGCCTACCTTACACCTTCATTCTATTATGTCCTTTTATAGGAAACTTTTTACACTCTATTAGGCTCAGTTACTTTGAGAACGGAAATAACTCTCTAATGAAAGTACATGGCAATAAATTGGATTGAGAGAAGTTGAGTCAAGTAGAGGAAATAACTTACGTTACAGAGGATTTTTGAGACGTGGCTGTAAAGGCATCTTAACCGTTATCGCAACAGGGAAACGTTTCTAGAAAACCATCTATAACATCTACGACGACACAAAGAATTAAAAAGTGTTAAAATAAAAACATTTCTTTGGTCAAACGGTATTGAATAATCCATGAATTATGTGTGGCTTAAAAGAATTGTAGTCGTGTGGCGTTATGTATTGCATAGGTATGTAAGCACTCTTTAGAGTTAGTGCATGCTAAAATTTAAGCAAACATAGTTAAATGACTACACGAGGCTACAATTCAGGGCGCTACCCCTGCCCCTTTGCTTGAGACCGTCGCGAGACAAGTACTAGATTATTTTCCATAGTTCAACCTGTATAAGGTTATTATAATCAAGGCTAGAGTGAATAGGCTGTTAAAAAAACTAGTGCGCCTCACCATTTGCATCACTGTTTACCATCAGGTAGGAGCGATCCTACCTAATAAACTAGTGCTTGACTGCGAAGTCAAGCACTAGTTTATTTCAAATATAAAAAAAAAACACTATCGTTTATTACTATTGTTTTCTCTAACCATGGGCCAATGTTTATCAAATTTAATATACATAATATGTGCTAGTTGAACTTTTACTTTTGGTCCTTGTCATTATCTCATTGCATGACACATAAAAGGGGACATGCAGAATATCTTTCAATTGCGTTTTCAAGATAGTATAAATATTTACATATATTTTTTTATGTTCATTAAATTTATTTGCAGAAAAGATATGACTAGACAGTGCTTGTTGCCAGTGAGGACATAATGGCTTTGGAACGTGGTCGCTCACAATAGGCCTCATCCGAAGGCAACGTAGTCACCTGTAAAGCAAAGGAAAGGGCTGTACACGGAGTTTCCTTGCATGATCAAATCAGAAATGTAGATTTCCGCAAGGAAACCAAGGTTATCACCATTGCCCGAAGAATCAAACAAATTTAAGTGGCAGTGGAAGGGCACATTGCTCGCAAAAGAGATGGACGTGGTGAGGGTCCTGGGACTCCAGCTGAGTGGAAATTCTGTGCTAAAATGATAATAATACCGAGTCTCTTTTTCTTTATTATTCGTTTTTTTTTTTTAATTTGACGATTATTGTTATATTACAATTATGACATTGTTTATTTTTACAATTCGACATTAACAATTACTTTTATAAACTTCTTTTATTTTACAATTTGCAATATTAACTCTGTAAAATTACTTTTTTGTATATTTTATTATTGTGAATTTGGGGACTATGTGGATTTTTTTTTCGTTTTCTCTAATTTTAATTAATGTCTGACAGTTATGAGTACTTTTTGTGGCCTACCCAAATGTCCTTTCTTTGGTATTGTTCGTCAAGTCGTTGAGCTCCTTAGTAGTCCTGAGTTGAGCTTTACGAATACTGACAAATGCTTGCACTGACTGGACAGGTCAACTCAGAACTGTGTGGTTCTTTCTTCAAAAGACCATCCCAGACACTAATCTGCATGGTTCTCATATGTTTTGACCATTACATGTTTGCTGTATGGACTTTAAAAGAGACTTTGACCCCTGAGTTTGTTTCGGTGTTTCTCAGGGTAGTCAGGTAGGAAACACCGGCCTCATTTAGTTAAAATTGACGAAAAAAAATTTACGTGTAAAAGTGTTTTTGAGAACCTATTTGCAAAATAAAATATCATTTATATTGTAATTTTTTTTTTTGCCCGTTCATTTAAAAGTGATCCGGTAAATAATGCTTTTAGACCTACAGTTGTACCCATAGATTTACGTTCGTGTAAAAGAGTACTCATACTGTGTGCAACAACGTATTGATCATTCTCTATTAAAATATTATTTGTCGAAATTAATATTTTAATATTGCTTTGAGATAAATACATTATTTTTTGTTACTTTTGAGCAAAAGTGTCCCTTTTACCCTTTTTATTCATAATTTAGAGCATGTGAAGCAAAACCGTAGAGGCCCAGCATGGTTGAAGCCTACTGGAGGCATAAGGTCGCTTGTGAATAGAAATCCCATTGTCCTGGAACGCAAGGCAAAGAAGGAACATAGGAGTGGGTTTTAGGCTTAGCACGCACTGCGATTAAACGCCCGTGTTTTTCTATACAAGCGCACGCATTAGCAATTTTTTCAGTGACTGATTTTACGAAGTGTCACGTGGTTTTGCGTTTTCAGCTATTTCTAAACCGCTTGCGTTTAATCGCAGTGCGTTCTAAGCCTTAGTCAGTAAAAGTCTGGCACACTCTTCCACTTTGCCCTAGAACGGGAAAAAGACCATGTGTGAAAATTCAACTAGTTAGTTATTTTCTAAAAGAGAAGCAAACAGCAAAAATATAATTTTAAAGTTAACAACAAAAAGTGCCACGGCACTACAGTCTCGTGACGGACAATATGAACGTAGTATTTTCAAATTTTCCGCGCCGCTGCGCAGCTAAAGTAATTCCTTTAAAAAGATTTTAGAAGCAATTTCGACAAAAGAATGCACTTAGACCTGCGGATCGTTTGGCTGGAGTGACTCTTAAGAGCTGTCTACAGAGATATCGACGCTTTTAGTGGTTCAATTTATATGCGAAGGTTTTAAATGACTTTAGTTTGAAATCAAATCGAGTCATTTGATTTGTACGGCCGTTCTTAAGCTATAATGCCGTTGACTGACAAAATTTCATTTTGAGTAACGCACGAAAAACAGCGTACGAAATCAGGGATCTTAACTGCGATTTTATTAAATCTCGGTACAACTTTATACTCGGTATTAGGTACTCGGTTTAACTGTTGAACTATTGACATAAGAAAAATATTGCTTGCAGAGATAGATATAGATTTTTTAACATCTAAAAACGACGCCAAATTTCTGATAACGGCATTTTAGCTTCAACCCTACTGGGCTGCTTAAGCACATCTCAAGCATATCACCACCGTATGCTCTAAATGAAAAATAAAAAACTGTGTCTCCCGTGCGGTCCACACAAAAGTGCCAAAACCTCCTGAACTTACCAAGTCCGGTGAATATGAATTATGATTGATCCTTTAATAACCCGTAGGCATTATCCAATATTTACTCGTTATAAGAGGATACCATGTCCATAGTATGATAATCAAATGAAAGACTATTAGAGTCACAAATTTTAAGTTGTTCTAGAAATGCAATAAAATTAAATTCAAGCATTGTTTAATTTTTCCCCCTTAAGGCGAGTCAAGCTTAAATTGGATAGTGTCGACGTAAAGACCAACCACTCGAAGTGAGTGCTCGATCTTTCAATGGCGCAGAACGAATAAACGTGCCTTAACATTTCAGTCACGTAGGTCCAAGAAAAAACTAATCTTTTCTATTATTAAACGTAATAGTCTAAGCATTAACACTAAAAATGCTCCCACGGTTCAACTTTTGAAATATTGACAAAAAAATGGCCACTTTTATTCCTGAGCTAAAATATTTTATTTTCTTTTTCGTATGAAGTGTTGGTTTTAGAGGATTTGCTGTACCGTACGTTTATTTTACGTGTATTGGCAATCTGCACCAGCTTTTGAAGAGAAAATTTCAAAAATACTGGAAACGATACCCGCTGTCAAAGCTACGTGGAATAGCTATATCAAAAATAGAATGATTTTGGATTTTTATTTGAAATTTTTACTATATGAAACACCTGCACTGCCTTGCCTTGCGTGAAATATAAAATGGATTCGATTTGCGCATGTCTTTCAGTTTTACAAGGTTAATACATCATTTTGAGACATTGAGATTACACAATTGATTGGAGCTTACTTTTTCAGTCCAACATTATCGTGTTAAGATAAATTAGTATGAAGTATACTGTAGCTAGCTCACGTATTATTTGAATGAATGAATGATATATTCATTTGCAAGAATATAGGTAGCTAACAAGTTCTTAGGATATATGGGGTTTCACTATATTCGGCATTTCAGCCGTACAAATATTTAGTTTTACATCTTTAGCATGCAGTAGGTACACATCGAGTTATAGTCACAGACTTACAGTTACACGTCTAGTTAAAGCAATTTCATAAAATACCAAATAGTCATTTCAATTAACAGTTCATCCACTAAATTAAAATTAAATTCTTAATAATTGAAAACAAATAATTCATAATAAATATAATTTCATGTCAATAAAAAAGTACTTAATAATTTAGAGTAAAAATGATTTCATGTCAATAATAAATAAAAATAAAAAATACTATAAAAATGAAACCATTTTGTCATGTCAATATAATAAAAAAATAACAAAAATATGAAAAATGATATCGTAACAATTATAGAAATTTCACACTTTATGCTCAAGATATTCATTGACGGAATAAAAACATTTCTCAAACAACCAGTAATATAGCTTTCTATTAAATTCCAAATCTGTAGCACTTCTCAATTTTTCGGCTAAATGGTTATATATTTTCACCGCCATGGTATAATAATTCTTGTTGCATACTTTTAATCTATTTCGAGGAACTACTAGTGGTTTTTGTGTTATTTTCCTCTTTGTCTTAGCCTTTTCATCTTTTTCAAAAAGCGTGTAATTATTTCTTACGAATTTGCAGATTTCAAATATATATAGAGATGGGAGGCTCAGCAGCTTTTGTTTAATAAATAGAGGTTTACAAGAGTCCGTCCACTTAAGATTGAAAATTGACCTTAAACACTTCTTTTGGGCTATAAATGCCCTCTGGGCATTTGTTGAATTCCCCCATATTGTTATTCCATACCTTAAAACAGAACAAACATGGCTATGGTACACCAACAAGGCCGTTTGGATGTCTGTTAAATTTTTGATCCTCCTAAGTGCAAATACGAATTTGTTTATTTTCTTACATACGTTATCTATTTGATTTTTCCAATTGCAATGTCTGTCCATAACTTGTCCTAAAAATTTGATATTATTAACTTCTTCTATGTCATTATTATTGTAATTTAAAGTTAATTTTAATTTTAATCAGTCGGTCATAATTCAATAACGAAAATGAACCTTATAATATCAACTACAAAACGTCAAAGATATTTATAGAGACGAACTTATCAAGTTTGTGGGCATTAGTGTATTACAAACTTCGTGGTTGCATGCGTGAGAATAAAGCATACAAAAAAATGTAGTTAAGTATATTAAAAATTACAATAAGCCATTGGCTAGCCATAAGAAATGACGAGGCTCAACTGAAAGCGCCCAACAAATTAACGAGTATCAGGACCATTGAACTCAACCATTTTGAAGAGAACTAAATGAGTGAGACATTTGAGTGAGCAAGACAAACTAAGTACCATTGTCATTCATATCAAAAATGTAACTTAACAACGTACATGGCTCTAAGATAATACTCACATTTACAAAATATAAGAGGCTTTTAAATTATATAAATCTATATTTTCAAAGTTTAAATTAGTTAAACTTTTAATTATTAGACTGGAAGCCGATGGATGCGAAACGCGCAAGACCGTTAATTGTGGCGACACTTGGGGGTGGCCTATGTCTAACAGCGGACGTCTTTCAGCTGAAATGATGATGATGATGATTCTTTCATAAAACCTAAAAACCAATAAGTACCTTTCAAAAGAAAAATGAAAACAATAAAAATGTTGATATATTTCTTGTATAAACCAATATTAGCTCCCATAAGACGGTCTCTCATTACCAAATCTTAAATTGACTAAAACCCACTAAAATAGAACACGATCATAATACCGAATCTTAAAACGAAAACTCTGTTAATCTGTGTTTTGGAACACTGACATTGTTTGCCCCAACTTGCTTGTAATTGAGTAAAAATTACCCTCTGAAGCTTCGACAGCGTCTTGCTTGAGTAAGATTCCTTGTTTCATAATAATGAAGACAGTTTGCGTGGAAATAAACAGGATTTTAATTGGTAATTTGGGCGATGAGCGTATGATATTTTTGGTCGTTAGAGTTGGAAAAAATCTACTGACTTTTTTAAGTTAGTGATTGAAACACACAATATTTTGTTACAACAAACTTTTGTATGTCCTAAGCGGATCAAACGTTAATAAATATAATCAGTTTTCCAACCATTATTGAACTTGAGGTTTGAATAGGCAAAACCATTTAGAAAATTATCGGAGTCATGTATATATACATGACTCCGATAATTTTTTCTTCTTCTTATTTAATCTTCACAGTTTCGATTCTATTAGAGAATTATTTGAGGATATTAAACATCATGATGGTATCTTGTCATTCATCATCATCATCATCATTTCAGCCGAAAGACGTCCACCGTTGGACATAGGCCTACCCCAAGTGTCGCCACAATGAACGGTCCTGTGCGTCTCGCATCCACCGCATTCCCGCGACTCTCACCAGGTCATCGGTCCACCTTGTGGGAGGCCTTCCAACACTGCGTTTTCCGGTGCGTGGTCGCCACTCTAGAACCTTTTGGCCCCATCGACTATCCGTTCTACGAGCAATGTACCCCTATGAAAAAATATTTAGATGAAACTAAGGTCAATAAGTGATAAAGCACTTTATTCACAATACTCAACATTTCTGTTAAGATGCACCTGGAATGGATGGTCCAAATTTTAAATATATCTCGATTGGCCCCATCACATCGAGAAGACTGCTTTTTTATCTATACATCAAAAATGCTGCACTAAACAGAGTACATATAAACTTGTTAAACTAAACTGAATAAAGATAGTCGTACATTAAAGAAATTCGTTCTTAAAATATCCACAGATATAATATTTGAATATTATATCTCTGGACATTTTGATACCACATATCTAATTTTGGCCAACACTATTCAATTCATTTAAAGACTACAAATAAACCCTACATCCTTTACTGTAAATTATTACTTCACTAATATTTCGCACATAAAACGCAGATAATAGCTATTTTCGTCTGCGCAACTTTACGCTCCAATTTGTTGCTTTCTGTACCTATTCGGGGGTTTTATTCGAGAGCCTCACTTTGTAGTATTTTTGTGTATTCTTAGGAAATGGTAATAAAAAAAGCGCCCAATATTGACTGCTATTTCTGATAAAATTTTTGGTTACAGGTCTAGAAAAATCATAAATACGTACCTACATATATGTGGTACGACTACGTGCTGCGCGGCGACTTCCCCGACGGGGTCAGCGTGGTCTGCTACGCGGACGACACGTTGGTCCTAGCGCGGGGAGAGTCGTACCGGACGGCGGTCGAATTAGCGACACGCGGGGTTGCGATGGTCGTGGACAGGATCCAGCAGTTGGGACTCGAGGTGGCACTGCACAAGTCCGAGGCCATGTGTTTTCACGGCCCTCGGGGTGCACCACCACCGGGTTCCCAGCTAACGGTAGGAGGGGTTCACATCAGCGTCGGGTCGACGATGAAGTACCTGGGACTCGTCCTCGACAGCTGGTGGAACTTCAAGGAGCACTTCCGACGTCTGGCTCCCAAACTGAATCGGACTGGGGCTGCTCTCGGGCGGCTCCTGCCCAACCTCAGGGGACCAGACGCCTCCTGCCGGAAGCTCTACGCGGGAATCGTTCGGTCCATGGCTCTCTACGGGGCCCCGGTGTGGGCACCGACGTTGACACAGCAACCGAGGGCCCAGCTGAATGCGTGCCAGAGGGTCATGGCAATACGCATGGTGCGAGGGTACCGAACGATTTCCCGCGAGGCGGCAACCCTCCTTGCTGGCCAACCGCCATGGGATCTGGAGGCAACAGTCCTTGCACACATGCACGATAAGCGCATGGAGATGCAACGCCGGGGCGAAATTCCGCTGCCGCGACAAGTCGAGGCTTGGCGGACAGAGCTTCGGCGGGATCTCATGGCGAAATGGCGTCAGCGACTATCGCAACCTCGTTCGGGGCGCGCCACAATCGAGGCGATAAGGCCCATCCTTGAGGAGTGGCTGGAAAGACCTCACGGCGTTCTAAACTTCCGCACGACGCAGGTTCTTACCGAACACGGCAAGTTCGCTAAGTTCCTGTTCCGGATTCGTGCGGAGGATTCGCCCGGGTGTCGCCACTGTGCGGAACACCCGGAGGACACGGTGGAGCATACTGTTGAGGTGTGCCCCGCCTGGGCGGAGCATCGCCGTGTCCTCGTGGGGGCGATCGGCGGCAGCGATCTCTCTCGCCGGGCCTTGATTCAGGCCATGGTCCGTAGCGAGGAGGGATGGCAGGCGGTCGCCTCCTTCTGCGAAGCAGTAATGCTAGCAAAGGAGGAGGCCGACCGCATCAGGCAGAGGCAACGGGGCGCTCGCCCCAGCCGCCGCCGGGATTCCGATCCCGATTTCCGGCCACCGTAGGCGCGGGCTTGCGGACGGCGTGCAATGGGTAGCACGCTGTCCGATCGTCCGGTAACCGACCGGACCGAGCCCAAGTCGTCGACGGCGCGTTCTGTTCCCGCGCGCCTCAAGGAGCTGTCAGCAAACCGTAGAGGCCCAGCCTGCTAGCTGCAGGCAGGCAGGGTCGAAGCCTGCCGGGGCCAAGGGCCGTTTTCTGAGAGGAAGGCTCAGCCCCGGCACTATAGGCAACGAAGGAACGGGGTAGGTTTTTAGTCAGTAAGAGTCTGACACTACTTCCCGCTCCGCCCAAGGGCGGGATTTGTCATTGGATGATTTTACCTACCAAAAAAAAAAAAAAAAAAAAAAACCTACATATATGTACCCCTATTTTTTAATTAGTTAACAAAAATAGGGCTCATTCAGTACCCGTTACTGATCATTATTTGTGTAGTTAAAAGTAAAAAAAAAACCAAATTCCAAAATTGTCACCAAAATTAGTCATAATTGGTAAATTGATAATTGAATCAGTCATTCATAACAACACTACTAGAAAATACTAAGCATTTTTCCATTTTTATTTTTGCTATTCTTTCATTCATAAACAATAACCTTTACAATATTTCCATAAATTATGTGAGATTTTAGGATTTAAACAGATGCTCATAACTTTGCTGTTTATGAATATTATTAATTGAGACTTTACATAAATAATAACAAGACATTTTCTAATAAGCTCTTTAAGTACATATGTGTACTAAATAAAAATTAGTGGTGTATATTTTTTTGAGGTAGAACGTCATTGAATAATTTCTTCTGCTCTAGGTGGAGCGGAGGGATGAGATGTCTGACTGTTATTGACTAAAACCTACCTGAGTTTCTTTAGTTGCCCTTTAAGTTCTAAGGCCAAGGTGACTCTTTTGAAAATTCCCATAGCTTTATCAGAAGTGTGATTGACACTTCAAAAAAGGTATGACATCCCCTTTTTCATAGCTCAGAGATTGTTCTACAATCATTGTACAGATGAACTGTTTCTATAAAAGAGCATTATTGCATTGTTAAGTTGAGAAGAACAGAGTCACACAGTTTAAGTACCTATTTGGGGCACTAGATTTGGTGACATGAAGAGAGCATTCAGGGCGTTTTCTGTCCGGTATAATATTTCGGTCCTATCCTTTTCAGAAGTGGCATGGCTCTAGCAGGCATGCCTTCTACAATTTTGCTGTCTTCACGGTCAACGATTCGGGGATTAATATTAAGTGTCATATAAATGTTCTATGTGTAACCTATGGACAGAAAACAGAATTAAACGTTTATTATTAATAAAAATACACGTAATCACCGGACTTACACCAAGTTTAGAAGCTGTCAGTGTCAATACTCACAAAAAAGTGATGAAACCAACAATAACCAGCAGTAAAGGTACATAGTAAAAATAAAACCATTTGTAATAAATCCTTTGGCTCTATAGAATCCCATAGGGTAACTAAACAGTTTCCAACCAGATCAATAATTTCCCAAAACGCCCGGCTATCAGTGGGCAATATTTCGACTATAATCCGCAAATAATTTGACACTGGCGGTCGATAGCCGGTATTAGCCGTATCGATGCAAATCGTTCTGTGTCGTAAATATTTTCCTTCTACCCTCGTTTGGTTTATAAATCTGGTTTAGCTGTTATATTGGCTGCATTGGATCCAAATGGATTTTATTGTTCTATGGATGGAGATAGTTTTGTTTTGTTGGTGATATTGATTTTAACTTTTGTTGTGTGTTCAAAGAATAATACCAAACTTCTCAGTAAAAGTGTTTCAAAAAATTGTTTAACCCCAAAGCTATTTTTTTAAACGTCAATAATAATTAAGCAATGACGTACTCACATCCAATACAGAATAAGTAATCATTTCTACTTTGGAATCCTTATTTAGAAATAGCTGTTTTCATCATAAAATACTCACATCTTCGCTCTTATAACAAGATTAATATGCGCCCACAAAGTTATTGGAAATCGATAGTATCACAAGCTAAATCTAAAAGTCTAAGCACAAACCCAGACCAGCAGATCAGACCCAAACGAACCAATACAAATACAATCTACGAATAAAATCCGAAGACAGTCGAAACAACAAGCATTAAGCTGTAACAAACGATCCTTGTAAACACTCCCGTTTCTGCATAAGTTTGGATTTGCAAACAATGTCGGATAAACTTGCCAAGTTTTTCATGCAGTCGTCCTCATCTTCCCACTTAACAATAAGGTTCAATCTTCTCTAGTTCGGGTGTAACAGTTAAGTTAGTTGTACAACTCGGTGCATTTACGAAGCTAGCTGCTGGCACTCGCTTACACTATTTGCATTGTTAATAGAGTCAACTGATTCAATATTATCGATGTGCCGGACCGTGAAAGGTTCGTGTTTTATAATGTCTGCTGGACTAAGGACGCTTCTTCGGATTTATTGGGATATTTATCCGCTAGATCTGGTTAGGGAGGACTATAAAATGTCTGGATGCTTATGCGGTGAATTGGGATGAATAGAGTGGAAAGAGCTCGTATTTCTGCTGAAATAATACTGGTGTGCAAGTTTTTTTACTCTCCTTATTATTATACACTAGCTACTATCAGTGATTTTGCCTGTGTTTGAGTTGAAAATTATCATATGGAAACATACTCTCAGGATAATAAGGTTCTATGTACTATTTCAATACGTGTACCAAAATTCATCAAAAACCGTTTAACAGCTTAAGTGTCAAAAAGTAACAAACTACACACACACTCACAAACTTATTTGTAGGAAATGATTTTTAAGTCTACATATATATATATAAAAGCAACATACCACTCACTGATTAATCACGAAATCTCAGAAACTATATCACCTACAAACTTAAAACAAAACAAAGCCTGAGTATCAGTCTAATACTAAAAAGCTATTAAAGAACAAGAACTCTTTTACATTTAAACTATGTAACTATAGTCCCGCAGGATCAGGCAGAAGAGTATAAAAACCCACATTTTGTTTTTCTGGAAGTACTGATGACTTAAGTTTTCCTGGTAGTTGTTTGTTAGATTTTCTTCAATAAACTTTCATAATGTGAACCTTTGCTTAACAGCGGTCCCGACAAACATTATCTTCTCTGATAGCAGGTTTTCCACCAGAACACCGAAAGTAAGAACCCGATCGCAGCACCACTTACCAGCTTTAATTGTATTTTTAAACCATCTAAGAACCTATTTAAATATGTAACTATATAAATACAATTTTATATCAAGCCCAGAAGAATTATTATATATAAAGATAATAAAATAACACGTGGTCCGTCATTTGGTAGCGGCGCGGCCATCTTGGTTAAACAATGACACTGAATGTATTGTGGTTATTATATTCTCATCAATACTAAAGATTGTACCAAAAATCAGATCGATCTGTCAACAGGTAGGGGACAAAAAATCGATCACTAGATTTGACCCAAGCAAACAAACAAATCAAGTTAAATAAAATAAAATTCTAGGAAGACATTTCAGTTGTATTTTCTTTAAAATATATGCACTTTACACTTTAACCATGAATATTCTTTTCTTTAAAGCACTACCTATTTTTGCGTTTATTTGGTCCAGTCTGCGCTCATTAGTGGCCATTAATGGTCGGTCTATTAGTTTCCTTTGTTCTCGATCTAAAGATGCGAGCAGCCGAAACAACCTGTATTTAGTTTCTAACCAAACTGGTTGGAATATATTGTAGTTGGTAACAGCTTTCAAGTAAAATATTCATTTGTATAGTCAGGGAAACGTATTGTTTAGGAAATAATTTCATCATCATCATTTCAGCCGAAAGACATCCACTGTTGGAGATAGGCCAAGTGTCGCCACAATGAACGGTCCTGTGCGTCTTGCATCCACCGGATTCCCACAACCTTTATCAGGTCATCGGTCCACCTTTTAGGAGGCCTTCCAACGCTCCGTCTTCCGGTACGCGGTCGCCATTCCAGAACCTTCCGGCCCCAACGGCCATCCGTTCTGCGAGCAATGTGCTCAGTCTGCCCATTGCCACTTAAGTTTGGCAATTCTTCGTGCTATGTCGGTAACCTTGGTTCTCCTGCGGTTATCCTCATTCCTGATTCGATCACGCAAGGAAACTCCGAGCATAGCCCTTTCCATTGCCCTTTGGGTGACTTTAAGTCTTCTGATGAGGCCCATTGTAAGCGACTACGTTTCGGAGCCATACGTCATCACTGGCAACACGCACAGGACTGGACTTTCGTCTTGAGACACTGTGGTATATTGGACGAGAAGATACCGTGCAGCTTCCCGAACGCTGCCCAGCCGAGTCGGATTCGACAATTGATCTCTTTCTCGAAGTTATACCTACCTAACCGGACCGTCATTCCGTCAAACATTACAGTCATTTAAATATAACCATAAAAAGTTACTCTTACTAACGCAACTATCACAATGATAAACCTTTTGTCACCTTGTGGGTCATGGCCCGCAGAAATTGGTTTGTATTCTCAGCAGCGCTGTGATTTGGCATTCGGTATCTTGTCCCTGTGATGTTTGGCTGCTGTCGAAGTACATTTGCTTCGACAACTTTGGACATCATGCTTAGGACCTACAAGCAAAACAAATATTCATGGTTCTTTTTCCTAACAATAATCCATATAACTTATAATTACTTTTTATTTTATATTCTCATTTGTTAATTTAGCAATGCGTGTTCTAATTACATATAAACATAATCCAATCCTACTATTTATTTAATTCGTCTCGCTTGTTCCTGGAATTTTTCCACACTGAGTGAACATTAAAATCTTACCCTGTCCCGTGCTTGCTTCTCCTCGGTCCGTCTAATTCACATTTTGTCACAAATACTTATAACACTATCGCATAAAACATCTATCGCACTCAAGAATTATTTGAATTTCCAAAACCATCACAACACATACAAATTGTCACATTAGGTCATATCCTTTTTTCGAAAACAACGTCACGGTCGCGTTATGGCGTCCAATGGGGCATTAACCACAGAGTATTTTTTTTCTATTTTTTTTATAATGTTTGTGGCATGGCTATTTGGCCTTTGTGCTATTTCTATTAGTGTCTGAGCAAATTGCCACAAACTATGTAATCAAGCTGCCCCTTAGATTTTATAACCGTGACCGTGACATTATGTGCATCTCATGATGCACATAATGTCACGGGCGCGCCGTGGTGTTGCCAATTCATACACATTCTCCTTATTTTTATTTTATTTATGTAAAATTCATTTATATTTTTTTTTATTTTTAACTTTTTTGCACATTGCACCGTTCCGGCGTCTTTTTGTCAGCACTGGCCAACGCTGAAAACCAGCGCTGTGTGCTCATCACATTGTGCATGAGGGCGCAGCTTTATGCTGAGCGTTCGGCCGTTTTGCACGGATGTGGCGCATATTTTTCCTATATAATTTTATGTTTGTCTAGTTTTTAGTTGCGTCATTCCGTACAAATAAATTGATTTTCTTTCTTTTCTTTCTTTCTTCCGTCTGTCCCAGGTAAACATAGTCGTCCACAACTTCGAGTGCAGAGTTTCCGGAGAGGAAATAATTTATATTACTTAAATCTTCTTATTGGCCATCTTAAGTTTTTAATAGATAGAGTGATTTAAGAGGAAGGTTTATATGTATTATACTTGCATAATATATTTAATTACTCAAGCCCCAAGCGAAGCCGGCGTTCGCACACCTAGTCTTTCTATTATGTCTCTAATTACGGTATTCAAAAGATATAAATATCACCATTGCACCCGTGCGAAGCTGAGGCGGGTCGCTAGTATAATTATAAAGAATGGCAGATGTGTAGATGGAATATACGAATAGTTTAAATTGATAGTGAATGTGATAAATAGTCCGATTCCCTTACTGTGTCTAGTTTGGTCGATGCTGAGAGTCAATACTTTAAGCATCGGTGCCTATTAATATAATCATCAATAGGCGTAAAATTCTTTGAACTCACCAACGGAGATGAATTTTGTCCCTTATAACATAAAAGGAATTCAATCCTGAATAATCTCAGCAGAAATCAAACAGTCCCCTAAAGACAAGTCAGTAATTTAATTCTCAGCAGAATGAGAGCGCAAAAAACAAAGCGACCATTTTTTCTCCCCTAAAAATCAAATAGGGGAAGTCGTAAAAATTGAAATGTTTGCTCCTCACCTCTTGAAGCTGTGCGCACTCCTTAAAAAGGAACGTAAACAAAAGAAGGGGAGGCTGAGCCACGATGAAATTCTGTTCGAATCCGTATTAAACATACATGGTATGGTGAGCTCTCGCGTACGTTTCGCCAAGACATCCCCCTACACTGAAATTGTCGAGTTTTCTTTTTAAATAAACGTGTCTTGTTCTCTAATGGCGGCAAGTGTTTGTAAATCTGCTTAATTTAGGAAGGACTTTGAGAAAGATGGTAATTTAGATTTTTGGCACATCTTGTAACGTATTGTGGAAGATTTAAACTTTATCTGTCTAATGTGTTTTTGTTGAGAACAATTGCATGACAGAGAGGTACACGAAATAGCGTACGTCTTCCTTATGTACACCAAATAATAAGTACGAGTCTGGTAGTTTTTTTTTTATTAATTTTTTTAACTGTAGGTAAAATCATCCAATGACAAATCCCGCCCTTGGGCGGAGCGGGAAGTAGTATCAGACTCTTACTGACTAAAAACCTACCCCGTTCCTTCGTAGCCTATTGTGCCGGGGCCGGGTATTCCTTTCGGAAGCTGACCCATGACCCCAGCAGGCTTCGACCCTGCCTGCCTGCAGCTAGCAGGCTGGGCCTCTACGGTTTGCTGACAGCTCCTTGAGGCGCGCGGGAACAGTACGCGCCGTCGACGACTTTGGCTCGGTCCGGTCGACTACCGGACGATCGGACAGCGTGCTACCCATTGCACGCCGTCCGCAAGCCCGCGCCTGCGGTGGCCGGAAATCGAGATCGGAATCCCGGCGGCGGCTGGGGCGAGCGCCCCGTTGCCTCTATTTGATGCGATCGGCCTCCTTCTTTGCTAGCATTACTGTTTCGCAGAAGGAGGCGACCGCCTGCCATCTCTCCTCACTCCGGACCATGGCCTGAACCAAGGCCCGGCGAGAGAGATCGCTGCCGCCGATTGCCCCACGAGGACACGGCGATGCTCCACCCAGGCGGGGCACACCTCCACAGTATGCTCCACCGTGTCCTCTGAGTGTTCCGCACAGTGGCGACACCCGGGCGAATTCTCCGCACTTAGTATTGCAATTTTGGGTGATCTTTAAAGAATCAGATGAAATTTAGCTAACAGGAAGAACTGGGTTTGAAAATAGAATCATAAATATTGCCATGGGTTATGTGTATGTAAACCCCAGGGCCTTAGAGCGCTCCGCCCAAGAGCGGGAGTGGTCTTTGTATGATTTCCCAACTGAAAAAAAATCATAAATAATACACGAATTTATGATCTTACGACCAACTGAATGCAATGACTAAAAAATCATTGAGTTCGTTACACATCAGCTGGTGTAATTTACTTTGAAATTCGAACCATCATTCACGGACCATAATTTCACCACAAAAAATATAACATTTACAGAAATAAGTAATTCAATGGCCGATAATAAATTATAACGAGCGATTAATCACGATATTACGCGTTTTATTTACGGAAAAGAGAATAAAATAACAGGGAATCATAATGAACAGGAGTTTTTGGACCATTTACTTATTTATGTGGGAATGTATAATGCGGAGTTCGCGCCAAGATTTTCGAGGTTCCGCTTTGTGTTCCACGTTTTGTCTGTGAATGACTTTTTATGTGTTTCTTTTAGCGTACATTTTGTAAGTGAAAGAAAAATGATAAAGGAAAAGAACAATCTATTCCTGTTAAAAACTCGAAAATATCTTAATTACTTTGATTGGTCTGTTGGTCTTGTCATTAATGGCTCTAACTGTTATGCCGGAGGTCGTGAATTCGATTCCCACCCAAGATAAAAGTTTGTGTGATGAGCCCAACCATCTGTTCTGTGCCTGGTTGCAATTGATTTATAATATGTATGAATGTATGTGTTTAGAAATATATTAGTATCTTTATCAGTTGTCTATTACTCATAGCTTAAGCTCTGCTTAGTTGGGCCTAGATGTCATTGTGTTTTGTGGAATATTGTGATACTTAGTAAAATGTTTACCTGATACATCATCAGACTAGACTGACAGATGCCTTTTTTGGGTAAAAAGTCATCAAATAACGGGCCGCAGTAACTTTGTGTACTAACGCCGCGGTAACTCTTTCCGAGAATCCCGCAGCTCTCGATTTCCGGCCACCGTAGGCGCGGGCTTGCGGACGGCGTGCAATGGGGAGCACGCTGTCCGATCGTCCGGTAGCCGACCGGACCGAGCCCAAGTTGTGGACGGCGCGTTCTGTTCCCGCGCGCCTCAAGGAGCTGTCAGCACACCGAAAAGGCCCAGCCTGCTAACTGCAGGTAGGCAGGGTCGAAGCCTACTGGGGTCATGGGTTAACTTCCGAAAGGAATACCCGGCCCCGGCACGATAGGCTACGAAGGAACGGGGTAGGTTTTTAGTCAGTAAGAGCCTGACACTACTTCCCGCTCCGCCCAAGGGCGGGATTTGTCATTGGATGATTTTAGCTACCATAAAAAAAAGCCCTGGCAGGCATCAGGCCGTATGGGCCCCGTCAATTATGGTAATATTTCTTTGAGATCAGCAGATGGCCCCGATATAGTGATTGAGAGAAAGCTAGGGAGATGATGATAATTTTGTCGTCAAAAATATCTAATTTAGGTGTCCAAAATCAGTCATGAACACCACCAATCTAACGCTATTCTTGTATGTATGTATGTAACGATATGTTACTTTTTCTCTGACTAGTCCTTATTATTATTCAATAAAATAGTATAATTTTGTAGTGGAGCATTTTAATTTTAAAATTTTAATTGTTAGTTTTTAAGTATTGCTTAGTTATTATCTTAAAAATTATATTGATTCATCATAATTCAAATTATATTTTGACCCTAATTTCGAATACATATTGTGCTGTCATCTAGTTATGTGCATGCTGTTGTTTCCTGTAATTGAAGGAGCATACGTTGAAGGACCCCTTGTACTATTTGTGATTTAGATATATTTTTACTGTGTATCCTTTGTTGGAGATCCAATTATATATATAAATAAATTCTTTGGTGTAATCTTAGCTCAAATGTGGATAAGTAATACTATTGTTACATTCCATTTTGTTACTGAATAATACATTCTACTGCCCTGGATAATATTCATATTATATGAATAAACTCAAATTGATTATTACAAATACTGAAGCGCGTTATTACAAATCTTAGAGGAGGAAAGTCAGTAAAAGCTGAGGATTAATATGGTTAGGCGGAACGAAAATACTTCAACTCAATTATGCATACCTACTTAATTTGCTTGTTTTTCATCTTAAAGGTCCTCATAAATCTTTATTACTTTATATAGCTTTGTATACCTTTATAATTATAGCTTTAATGTAAAAGTAAAAAAAACAAATGAAACAAGAACTTTTTGTCGATAAGTGTCATTAATTATGTGGCACTATCATCCAAATCGTCATCTACGGAGTTTGAAACTTACCATCTAAACAATATGCCAACATTATCTATACCTATCAAAAATATAAATAACAGCACAAAAAAGAACAGTAAATTGTTTCAAGAAAAAAACCTCATAAAATCACTCAACTATCTTCAAACATGGCACATAAAACCTTCAATTCGCTAACCGATCCCAAAATTGGTTTACGGCGCAAAAAACCATTTGACACAACCAACCTTTTCCCAAAACATATTGTACATAAACTAGATATACAATATATTTGCATCGAAAGGCATTACGAGCTTCAAGGCAGGGTTATTTCACGGCTCATAAAAATTTGATTTTGAAACCGAGTGGAGCGGAATCTGACACATTGTATGTATCATACAATATTGTGAGACGTGCACACTGATATGTATGCTGGATACGACCTGAAATGTAATACTTTTTAAAATATTTTGCTGGAGAAAGATGACGCGGAGGGTCGGTTTGGGGTCTTGTTGGTTTTCTTAGCGATTCCGGTTTTGTTTATAGTTTTCGAGATTTAGTTCAACACTTCCTTCATCATATAGAATATGTGCATTTCTATGATACTATGTGTATTCTTTAGATTTATTTTACTTTTGTTATCTAAGTTTTTAGTTTCTTTTACCAGTTTTAAAACATCGAATATTTATTTTTTATCTTTACGTTAACCGTAATTGCTGCTGGTGTTATTTTCGTTTTTGTTTTAATTATTGCAGAATAATGCTGAGATAGGAGCTTTTTTAACCTCTAACAGGTCTTTTTTAATGTTGTTTTCTGTTGTATTTTTATTTTAACTTAATTATTTAGAGATTACTTACTTTTTATTTTAATGTTGTTTGCCCTGTGCGAATGAATAATGAATGTTTTTCCTTTTTTAATCTAATTGTGCTAGAAAAAGGTTAGAATAGTATTATTGTTGTAACAGTAAACAAAGTAATAATAATAATAAAATGTTTTGTTTTATTTCACGTTAATTATAAACATTTAACACATAAACTTGGCTGAAACGAGCAAAAATTCAACTAATTGAAGTGATGCAGCCTGCGAGGGTGACAAAAGAACAAACATAAAAGTTAAATTCAACAAATTTAATTCACGCAACAACGGTTCGAGCTGTCAATATGTAAATATGGCGCACAAAAACTGCCGGAATAATTCCGGGATATAAAACATTTCACTTCCATTTTGTTCGGATGCGATATAAAAGGATTTCTATCATCATGGCGGCTCATTGGCTTTGTTATACAGGTTAAATATTTAATTTTGGTATCACTGAGCTTTGCAGTGATGGCAGTTAATGAAAATACTGAGCATGCCAATTTTATATTGAAATTAATAGTGAAAAATAAAACTTTTTACAAAAAAAAAATAAAAAAATACAATCGACTTCAATGTGTTTCTATAATGGTTTAGTCTTTTCATTATTAAACACCGACTTCCGAAATAAAAGTTATTTTGCACTTTTTGTGTTCTATTTTTGCATTGAAGTCGGTTGTATTTTTTTTTTAATTTTTTATTTCACACTTTTTAGTTGTATTAGGTACCCCTCAGCCAAACTTAAATAGATACCTTTCGTCATTCGGTTTAATCATCAAATCATCATGACAATTCTAATACTTAATACCAAACATGTCTAGAATTTATTTTGATTTATTACCTTCCGGCTTCAAAATCAGATCAGTTCTATGTATCATCTTTTCTTCCTTCAGTCAGTCACCGACTACATGTATAAACATAGCCACAATTTTACTTGTTACGACAGCTCTGCTATGATTTGTTGAAGAGTTCCGTTCTATATCTTCGAAGTTTATCATCAGATCAAAACAATATTTCTACGGAACCAATTCGAGACTATAATCTTTCAATCAAATGAAAATTTTCAAAATCGGGCCACAATTGACCGAGATATCGGTGAACATACATAAAAAAAAAAAATCATACAGCCGAACATAGAACCTCCTCCTTTTCGAAGTCGGTTAATAACGTTTGTTGATAGTGAACTATTTATTCTTTACATTGTTTGTAAATAAAATTCAGCTGAAGAATTCCCTGCCAAAGGCAATGTTTATACATAGTTTTTTTTATGGTAGGTTAAATCATCAAAGACAAATCCCGCCCTTGGGTGAGACGGGAGATAGTCAGACTCTTATTGACTAAAAACCTACCCTGTTTCATTCATTGCTTTCGATACAGTGCCCCGGGGTTCATTTTATCCAGGGCTCCGGGGTTCATTTTATCCAGGGCCCCGGGGTTCATTAGTATTCATAGTAGTAACCAATAAAAAGAAGAATGTACCTACAGCTATCAATTAACATTTTCTTTCAAGCTTTTTAACCCTACGAGTTGTTAGAGTTTTCCACTAGAGACGTCTCCGATTTAGAAAGTCGCAGGGCCACGCTAGGCGCGGACGGTGAGCTTTGGGTAGCTCGCCGTCTGACTGTCCGTTAAGGACTATCCACAGGAAGATATGTTAGCAAAATTGAAGGGGTCGACGCCTGCCAGGGCTGCAAATTTGTGTTATTCTTTACCGCTGACCTCGGAAAAATTATCAACTAACGTAACGGAGCATTGTGAGTTTTAGTGAATAAATTTCTGACACTATTTTATGATTGACTACGTATAATAAAGAATGGATAGTATAGTTCTAAATTAGCGTGCTCCATAAATTGTCGACCACACCATCGCTTGCCGTCATTTGAAAAAACGAAAAGAAATGACTTCGATTCAATAACGGAACACGTATTACGAAGTCGGTGTTTTAAGAAAGTTTTCACAAAAATCCAGCAATATTGCCACGATCAGCAAACCCATGAACCATGACTATACCACACAAATCGATGCTACAAAAGACAATGACTTGCAAAAAGTAACACAGATACCAGTAAGTGATTCCAGCGACCCTGAATGTGACCCAGAAACCTACTTTGTATTATCAGGCGATGGATCATACGTTGTTGGCGATATTTCCCGTCATGAGAAAGCTGAACTTTGAGCGGTATCTATAGCAGGCGTAAACGGATTTATTCGTAACCTTCAAGAAAATACGAAATAGGAAATAACTTTACGCTTCTGTACTCGCAAAGAAACGAAATAAGGTTTTTCCAGGAGCTTTAATCATAGAGTTTTGCTTTATCTGTTTCGTTTATCGTTTATACCAGCATTTGATTCCAGGAAACATCATTAACAAAAAATATTATATGATAACTTTAGGCCTATATCTGTTGAATAGACCAAGTAATTCAATTCCATGTAATAGAAAGTCAGGCTCATAAATTCAGTTTCCTATTGAAAAATATTTAAGGCCCGGTTCCACTCATTTTGACCTTTTTTAAACCTATGGAAATCCACAAATATAAAAGATAACACCATGAAAATTTGATTAAAACTGACTATATGGCCAAGGGCTTGGCAAAAATGAAAACGCGATATAAATTAGTTGGCTCGATAAAAAAAAATTATACAAAAAAAACAGTGACTAGAGAACCGGCCCTTAATGAAACAATCAAATTAACAGTTGCACTACGCGTCAGTCGAATCGAAAACTTGTAACTTAGTAACTGCACAAGTACTACAAGACTGTCGAGGTACCTGCTTAAATATGTATACACACCGTTAAATTTTAATCGTTTTAATCCCGTGGAGGGTCGATTCGTTACATGAAACACTATCGATTTGTAAATATAAAATTAAAATATTTTTTTTTACACTCGAATTAATTGACGCATGTACGAAATTAATTTCTTTAAGTAAACGTCAGCTGAGCAAGGCTAATGAACTGTAGGTAGTTAGTACGCAACGACCAACAACTAACTACAAGGTCATTGACTCGTTTACTTAAAGAAATTAATTTCGTACATGCGTATATTAATTCGAGTTTTAGAAAAAAAGTATATAATATTTTTTTTTTAAAAACGATAGTGTTTCATGTACCGGATCGACCCTCCACAAGATTAAAACGATCAAAATTAAACAGCGTATATCATCTACTACCTACTTATTTCTACCAAAAACCAAACGGCCTCCTAAACCAACGTAATTCCCAGTACTTACACAGAATCAAGTCAACTGCCCCACCTTATCTCCGGACCCTACATCCATTACGAGTTACACTAAAGACGATGGTCCACAACAAGAGGCTACATTCAGCTTACTCCACTAACTCATCTGGACACATCCTAATCTCGTTGACAAATGAACTGGACCAGCGGAACAGCATTATCTTAGTACTGGAAGAAACTATACCTTAGCCACACAAGACAATGTATAAACAACCTTGGCTTCTAGACAAGAGGGTTGAATTTTGAATGGTTGTGTCGTTAGACGAAAATCTGCCATTATGTCGTATAAGCGTAGGGGGCGTTTAAGGGAACCCCAAGGGGGTTAATCAACTGTTTACACTACTAGATAACAGAGAGTAGATTGCTCATAAAAACCCTTCTGTAGTCTTGATGTATAGTGGGGGTCGATTCTTGAAGATTTAAATTGCTTGTGAAATGAATAAGTTGCTTTGGTCAAGCTATTATCCTTTGTTATGTAAGAGCTGCAAAATGTGGGTTAAATCAATTAATAAAGAAAAATAACAGAGGAAAGAACCATAATAGAGGAATAAGCACAAGTAATGAAAATAAATATTGAAAGTGTTTTCACTACGTTTTCTTGGTATTGCAGTCAATTCAAGATGAATAATTATGTAAAGGAGAAGAGACTTCAACGCTTCGGGAATAAACTTTTAAATAATTTTCATGACGAGGAAAACTGAAACCATTTTTTTCCAACTTTTTTTTAATACATTTTTTAGCTTCATTTAACTACCTAATTCTGAGTAACCATAAATACTCAACCGCCTAATTACATTCACAATTTAAATAAACCAACCATAATCACAGCACTGTCTCTGAACTAGTTCAAACCGGGGGAAACCGGTTCAGAATTACAATAGCGAACTTTAAAATAAACTTGGCTTGCCCAGGAGTCATGTTAAACGTCCCGGCCAGTCGGGCTGGGCTTGAAATATCACTCAACTTACCAACTAGCCAAGCGCGAATTTTTTCCCGACTTTTTATAACTGTCATAGTTCGAGGACCGACTTTGATCTTTGTATGGAGTGTTTTTGTTCGACACGAGGCGAGGGAGCGGCTTTATGAAGAATCTGCTGAGTTTTTAAGGGTGTTGTGGAGTCTCGAGTTTCTTTAATAAATGGGAGTTGAACAGTGAATGGAAACGCTATCCCTTTTTTCTTTGTTTAGAAAAGTATATAAACTATCTATGAGGTTAAATAACTTGCCGACAGTTGTTCGGTGGTACGATTCGGTGTAGGCATGTTATGTAAAATTGACTTCATCACAGAATTAAAGTTATTACCTAGAACATTGTATGTTAGAATTCATTTAATACTAGCCTAGGGTGGAATGGGAAGGCGTATCAGATGTTTATTGGCTAAAGCCACACTGTTCTAAGGTTTCCCTTTCTGAAAACTTCCGTTGCCCGAGCCGAGCATCGGCCCTGCTGGGCCTCTACGGTTTCTCTTTGAGGCGCGCGTGAAACACAATGCGCCGTCGACGAATTGGGCTTGGTCCGGATGGTCACCCGACCGCCGCACGACGAGGTATCTATTGCTTGTCGTCCGCAAACCCGCATTGTATCTCAATTAACTTCTCAAACACTCTAACTAAAATAACCCTAAAGTCAAAATTACCAGGTAACAAAATAGTATCCAATTACTCCCCCATAAAACATACGCAAGTAATCTGTGATTCGAAGGGGACCCCAAGGTCGGGTTTACAAACTAATTATTATCAATCCGGCAGCCGGCAGGATAACTCCTGCTAATTAATTTATGGCTATTAACAAATACGGGCCTCGATAAATCCACACAATTTGCAACATTTATTATTCCACATCCTGCTTTGCAAAACTAATTTATTGTGAATCTTGTTAGGGGATCTTTTCCTTTTCATGTTTGGTGTTGATTTGAAGAGTATACATGGAATGCGTTGGGATGTTAGTGTTACTTTTCCACAGAAAAGGTATTTTTCTATTCTATGTACTTTACCATGTAGGTAAAGATACCAAAAAAAAACAGCAACCACTAGAAAAACCTATAAAACAAGTGAATAAAAAAAAAATAGCGAAACTGAAAAACCGAGTCTCTACCAGGGCTTCAGGATTTTTTGAAAGGGAAGAAAACAGGTTGGTTTCATTTTAGTCAGTAAAAGTATAACACCTCTCGCTCCACCCAGACTGGGAAAAGTAATTTGCAACCAAAAAAGTGGTAAAGTGTGATCAATTATTATTTCTTATTAAAGGTATTTTTCTAGGCATAATTTTAAAATGGTCAATTTTTAAAACGCGTGGTGAATTTTCAGTATTTCACGAAATTTTATCTTTATTTCACAGTTAAAGTGCAATTTACATATAAATATGTACAGATTTAAAATAAGAAGAAGGAAAAAAAAATGCTTAATTTTAAAGAAATCTCTTTCAGCAAATCTGAGAAGAGAGTTGGAATAAAAGAAATAAAGACACTGAAAGAAAAAGTATAAAAAAATAAAAATATCCAACAAGGTTTATATCTATCTTTTTTAACATTACAATATTAAAAAGATATGAACCTTGGCTCTATTAAAAGTTCTTCTAAAATTGATAACAAAATCGTGTTTTTCCTCGAATCAAGTCTGAAATATTCCGACTGTATTTACTCATAAATCACACTGTTAATTTTTAGAAGATAAATGGTGCAAACCTGTTAGTTAATTTATTCAATACCGCAAAATTTATAAGGCCGAAGCATTCAATAAATATTTAACCAGAATCTATCTTAAATAAGGATCTTTAGACAAAGGCCAAGTAATGGCAGTCTTGGAAAGTCTTCAATATTTTACACAGAAAGCAGATGACCAATAAATTTGTTTGTTATAACGAGTTTCGATACGCTCGTAAATTTTAAACCACAGCTAAGTAACCAAATTTAATAATATAACATGTATATCTTATGCGCAGCGGGATCTTGCTAGGGTTGTGCAGCGCAATCTTATTTTGTAACGAAACATTTTGTGACGAAACATTTTCTTTCTTCATTTCAGCAATTTATCTAAAGTCGAGTATGTTCATTAGAGATATAAACCTTTTTTCTGAAATGAAATGTCAAACTCAATTAACCTTACAAAATTTTGTATCATACAAACATTTGAAGTTAGTTTTTTTGCACTTTTAGTCGTTATACACTTAAGTATATCAAACGTATTCAAAGTTATATCACCCGAGTTTGTATTACTCAATAGTTATATTGATATTAAAAAATAGCGAAGTAAAATAGAAATAAAATAAAATTTATTGTACACCAAAATAGTAACAACTATGTAAGTGTGTAACTGCTATTTATAAAAATCATAACTCTCCCTTAGCTTTGCCGTTGTCGGGTAAAAATCACGACAAATCTTTACAAGCTCTTACAAAGTAAAATCATTAGGTACACTCTGTAGCTCCTTTGAAACAATGTTTTTAATGATAATGACAGCAGTTAGAATGTTAGACAAGGACTATAATTGTCTCAGATGTCAACCCTACGTGAGGTGCAATTATGCACTGTAGACATAATTTAATGTCGGCGATAAATAGTTCTCACGTAGTAACAGTTGCTTCATTCTACTGAACCGACGAATAATGATACCACATCACCATTCGTCGGTTCAGTAAAATGGTGATATATCTTTTGAATTATAATAAAACCCTAGAGACATTGCATCATTGTTGTATTGAATTAAATAATCATAATCTGTTGGTTATGGTTTCAGGTAATTTCTTGGATGTTTTTTAACGTATATTTTTTATTGCATAACAAGATAACAAATAATACAATGTTAATTTCAAGCTACTCGTAATAAAACATACAATTGTTGACACTTGACCTTACCTTTTCTAGCAAACCTGGAATGAACAGAACATTATGAGGTTGCTATTGGTGCAAATAAGTTAAAGAAAATAAATGATAAATTATATTTATTTTGCAAATAGGTTTTTTACAAACAGTTTTACACGTAAATTTTTTCGTCAGTTTAAGCTAGACGAGGCCGGTGTTTCCTAGCTGAATATCATGAGAAGAAACACTGAAACAAACTCAGGGGTCAAAATCTCTTTTAAAAGTCTTTTGAGGAAAGAACCACGCAGATTTGAGTAGACCTGTCCAGTCAGTGCAAGTATTTGTCAGTATTTGTATAGCTCAAGTTAGAACTACTAAGGAGCTCAACGAGTTGACGAACAATACCAATGAAAGGACATTTGGGTAGGCCGCAGAAATACTCAATAAACTACATGCTTAATACCAAAATAAGTCATACTGATTCAAGAAAATTACTGATAAGATACAAAATTGAGCAAAATCTAAAGACGAAAATGATAATTATAGTGAACAGTAATGCATTTTTTTCGTATTGTTGATAGGTTTGCGATTTTAATTTATTATCCTATATTGTAACTTCACCTTAATAATGATGATTGTTTATTTTACTTTTATATGTCAATCTCTAAAATTCCGAATTCCATATAATTAATACAACAGACTAGGTAATAAACCGGACCATAAGAAGTATCGATATACCTAATTGGCTAAATATTCTTGTGGTCTTACATGAGTATGGAACGCTCTGCCACCCCTAGTAGACAGACGTCGTTAGGCACACCGGGCGCTACTAAATAAAGTCGGAGGATCGGCTCCATTCTGTTGCTTCATATTGCTGCCAGCAACTTAACCTTTCCATCACATCCAACCACAACCTTATTTGTTAGAACCACACAATTTCCGTCCATCAAAATTTTGAGCAAAACTTTGTGATGGCCCGAAACTTAAAATTGGCTCTACCTTAAGATTGGCTACATCTGACACAGACTTAGTGTAAAAAATAATACAGTGAAGAACCTTTGACGTTGGAGACAAAGTTCTGTTAATAGCAATAGTAATGTTTAGAACTAGCTGCTGCAAGTGGTTTCGCCCGCGTTAATGGAGAAAATAGAACATACTCCTAGTATAAAAAGCATTATATGAGCTATTCCAGGACAAGGTCTATCCGTGAGCCTTTCTTTCACCAACCGACCACCGACTCACAATTTGAGACCTGCCTCAAAGGAGAGTTTTGGCCAAAGGGTGTCGTGTATCGAGGGTTTCGTCATCATTATTGTGTGTGACAGTTGGAAAAAGAATTACACGCCCTTGTCGCTATGTTCGAGATCCATATCAGTGGAAATGCACCCTAGTAGCTTAATTTACAATAGTTATAGTTATAAAGTATTAGTTACATCAAAAGTTCTGGTCCCACCTTCCCTAAGACTCAGACACCGTTATACCTACACCGGCTGCTCTATATAAAGCCACTAGATTTGGTACTGCTGTAGTTGCATTCTACTGACTGTCACAGACAAGCGGCTTTTGAATCCATCCCACACCTGTTGATGACATGAAATCCTTTAATATTAACTAGGAGAGCTCAGCCGTACCTTGAGCTAGCTTGGTGAGATTAAAAAAAATGTTTGTTGCGCAGATTTATTTGAACATGGTTCATAGTTGGCAAGACCTTCTTGGCGTTATAATAGGTGGATTTACTGTCATCGACATATTAGCTTTGGACACCCATCATTATTGTCATCATCACTTCAACCTAAAGACGCTGGACATAGGTCTTGTGCATCTCACATCCATCACACTTCCGCGAGACTCACCAGGTCATTGGTCCACCTCGTGAGAGGCCTTCCAATATTTCGTCTTCCCATACGCGGTCTCTACTCCAGAACCTTTCGGCCCCAACGACCATAATTATGTTCTGCGCGCAAAGTAGGTTATGTCGACAACTAATATAATATATAACGACGACTAATATAATATATAAATAAACTAATACAAAGCGAGTTTTTAACATTTGCTTTTAGTTAAAATTATAATAAAAGCAAATTAGTATGCTTGTACTTTCATAAGAGCTTTTCAGAAGTTTTAATTTTCCGAAAAAAAAAAAACATACACAAAAATAGCTTTACTAATATTTCCCGCTGTTGAAATAAATTCCAAGTCCCTTACACCTCACAATCCGCCACAAATGGCCTGTTTCCAGCCACTGCATCGTCCCCTTAATGCGGGGCATTCTTTAAATGGTTACGTAAGTGGCGTCACGGTGACCCAAATCTTTCAATCGAGCCTTTATCAATACTATCTACAGCAGTACGTAGAAATGAAAGAATCTGGTCTATTCACAAAAAAGGTAGGAATGGGAAAATAAATTTTTCGGTAGCGACCTTTCTTAGATGTTTATCTGCGCTGCCTTTAAAGGCTCCACCCTGTACTAAGATATTGGACCCTAGTCGAGGATTGAGAAGTATTTCATTTCGATTGCGCATTCGGTTTGAAGCAATGTTTCTGCTTTTTTTGTAGGGTGAGCATTGGATTCAAAAGAACGTCTGATGGATGTGGTAGTTTTGTGGTAAAAGTCAAAGTATACAATTTAAAGATGAGCTTCTGAAACAAGATAAATCTATTGACGAAAATAGCTCTTAATTTTGAGTTTAGGTAAAAAATAAATACATTTACATATAATGAACAGGCGAATGCTCTTAATGCCTCCTTTTAACGTTTAGGTATCTTTGTGGTGTTTAAGAGGTATTTACTTAAAGAGAAAAGGGCCGAAGAGGAGTCGGTAATTCTTTGAGATATTAAGGAGCAAGTCTGCGATGATTTACAGATTCTGCGATAATTTCGTCCTGGACTTTCTTTTATCTGCTTATTCCTTTTTTAGATACTTTTTAGCTAAAGTTGTTATCTCTTTTTTACGCCCTAGTTTTCACATTTAAGCGATTAAGGGACCTTGAAATTGAAAACCTTTGTTATATTTTTTATAAGTAATTTCAGAATCAAATTAAATATTTTTAAGGTTCCGTACCCAAAGGGTAAAAACGGGACCTTATCACAAAGATTCCACTGTCCGTCTGTTTGTCACTCGGCCGTTTCTTATGAACCGGGATAGCTAGTTGAAATTTTCACATATTTGCCGTTTTTGCTCTATATTAATTTTTTTCATGCGCGAGTCCGACTCGCAATTCGCCGGTTTTTTACTAAACACACTAAAAAAATATAGTATCTACACAGTTCTACAAATGAGACGTAACACGTCAAAGAAAGTTAGTAAAATAACTTTACACTATAAACGCAGGCGGAAGACAATTATGGAGCTCAGAGCCGGGGAACGGGGGAGTAAGGGACGTCATATCATTTTGCTCGAGCCCGGTCAGGATCCGTTTAGTCTAAATCATGACCCAAACATTCATCCCAACTTGTGATAAACTACATCTGCTTATCGAAAAAGGGGTTGAAACGAAATAGAATTGTACTTATTTCTGTCCATCAGGCCGTTACCCCTACCCTTCCATTTAATTACAAATAAATGCTTGCTATTTTCTTTAATAAAGGTCTAAAGAACCTTAATTATATAAAAATGTTTTCACTGCCTTTTTTTGTCAAAATTTGTACGGAACTTGTTACAGAATGATGTGTCAGTGGTGAGAAAATGTCGGTAGATTGATTATCGATAAAGTTGGGACGTGTGTTGTTTCGCGTGAGCCGATGAAAGTTTGGCAGGTAAGTAGTTCATTTATAGATAACTTTATGTAGATATTTTTTTACAATAGTGTGACACATGATAAGGATTTCAGGATCTTTTTCTTTCAATAATGTTGTGCTCTTTAAATTTGAATGCCATCAAAGTCGTAGCTATGCAAATTAATTGAAATAACAAATTGAATGGCTATGGGTAGATAATTATGATGAAATAGAACAATTTTCCCTTAGAACAAGTCATGTGAGTGAGTTCATTTAACGGCATTACAAAGAAAACATTTTATTTAAGGTCGCCTTCAAATTAGTCGCAAAATGCCGCGTGGTGGATCTGCGGCTGCAGCGCTACTGCCGCGCTGCTTTATTATTCCATATAAATAAAAACGCGTGACTATCGCGCTACACCCGCGCTGCAGCTGCATAACCTAACTCGTGATTTTTGAACAAAATAATGAATGAAAGAAACGCATCACTAGATCACAAGCAACCTTAAAAAACTTAACTGCGGTTAAAAACTCCTTTTTCTATTATAACTTGCTCACCCTCAGGCCTCTTTTAAAAGTTCATCATTTCACAGAAAAATTCTCAATTATATATTTTTGCAAAACAAAACCGGAACAATGTTTGAAAGTCGAACGCGAAAATGTCAAGCAATGATTGGATGTGAATAATTTTACTATATTGACTTTTCCATTGGTTTTCTTTGTGTGTTTCTTTATAAGTGTCTGTGTTCTTTCTCTCCTACACACGATTCTACATCTCTATTTTTCGAATTCTTCATGCGCGGGTCTCTCGATCTATTTTTCAGTATCCTTTTTGTCTGTTATTTTATGTGTGTAGAAGGATAGTTAAATTAATAAGTAAGATATAAATAATTCGAGAAATGAGCCAAAAAGCCCTATTATTGATAGATAAGGTTATATCAATCATATAGAAAATATTAAACAGAGAAAAGCAACTTTAATATTTCCTAACTACTTTTGTTATGGATCGACAGACAATAGCAATGATTGATGATTATAATGGACACATTATACAGTTTTATATCTTTTTCCTTTACGTTCTTTTTTATGGGCAAGATTCATTAAATACGACCACTAATTCGATCTCTTATTATTGCAGTGTTATGTCTTGTGCTTTATATAGGTATATCATTTCTTCTTTGCTTGATGCGTCCCATTTGCCCAGATTATTTTTGCAGCGGCCAACCTGGGTCCGCAGTCGGTTAAGAGATTTCCAGATTAGTGAATGCAGTTCGCGTCCAGGGGGGAGATGTTCTAATGGGGTGACGAAGTGTGGAGGAGTTGGTTTCTGCTTCCACAGCGCGCTTCTCTCATCCTCTGCATTATCTTTTGAACAGATTATAAATCGCATAATTTTCCATTTGCTAAATTTATGTTCATACAAAAGTTGGTTGTACCCACTCGGTGTCATCAAAACTCTTAAAATCACCCAAAGGGCGATGGAGAAGGCTATGCTTGGAGTTTCCTTGAGGGATCGAACCAGACTAAAGGCATCTTTCCTGTCTCGATGGATGCGGTTGCTTGGGGAGGCATAATGTCCAGCTGTGGCTCGTCTTTTGGCTAAAAATGATGATGCCCACTATAAAGATGAAGTTTAAGTAAATAAATTCACCTGGTGATATACGCACACCGGTCGTTAGTTACACCTGACCTTACTCAATAACATCACCAACAAACTAGTGAAAGGTATTTCTACTTCAGTTGCCGCGAGTTTTAATTTATACGAATATAAAGTTTGGTGAAAGGAACCGTCCATTAAACGGCGTCCCTCTGTAGTTATACACAAGCTGCTCGTCACAGATAGGGCAGACAGAGGTCGCATTGATTGATGACTATAATGGACAATGCATTGTAGTCACAGGCCTTTTCCTTCACATTATAAGCTAACGTCGTAGATGTATATTCGTAGGTAGTGTTAGGTATAACTAGGGGAATTGTGTAAGGTGATGTGTCACAAGAAATATTTTCATCTCGATAAACGTATTGTATTTATACTGCCTAAATTTGTGTAAGGCAAATGCTTATACTAAGTGGTCCGGATATCATAGATGATTGAGAAATTTTGAGACAAATAGAGAAAGTTTGTAATTGCGATCGATGCAAAATTCGCCCGAGCCGGAGGCGAGGGTTTTATGGAGCCGAGTGCTATGACAAATATTCACGTATATTTAACGAGGTTTTTCAATACACTTATAAAGATATAAGCAGGTAATTTACAGTTTTCCACACTAGTGCGGAAAATTGTAAATTACCCGCTTATACCCTACTCTGACGGCCCCGACTAGAGAGCCACCAGCCACCAGGCTGAGTGGTATCGGCCCCGACTTACGAGTTGTAGGTCGCGGGGAACCGAATTATCCGGCAGTATATACGGTTCGATAAGAACTTAACCGAATATTATTCGGTATTTGGTAATTCGGTAAAACTTCTATTCGGCGTATCTCAAATCATAATATATTATATAATGCATATAATGACTTTGTACAATATTGTGACAAATAAATGCATTATATTCTATTAAAAACCCGCTCTTGCGCCTAGAGCGAGTTTTCAAGTAATAAATATTGAAAAAGAATAATTGCAGCAAACAGTATGATGCTCGACGGCGAGTAGCGTTCCACGCGTGCCTCAAAGAGATGTCAGTAAACGTGCAGATTACCTAAAGATTTATCTTAATATAAATAGCTAATGGAAGTCATAAATGGAATGTGTGATGAGTGATATGTAAGAAAAGGGAGTTAGTGATAGCGTGACGGGTGACGGAAGAAAAAAAGTGTTGCGACCACAAGTGACACGGGATTAGAGCAGGAAGATGATGATGATGATGAAGTCTTAGGTGTTTGAATAGTTCAATTAGTTCCCATGTTACGTATTCTTAAATTTATGTAAATCCGTTTAAAGTAAATCATTTTCATAATTCGAAGTAAAATGGAACTCATTTAAATAAGAATTAAATGCATGACCGGTCATATAGATCTAGCATTCATTTAACCTTAGTTTCACCCTCGTCAATTGGGTTGATAAAAGGACCTGTATTCAGAAAATCGTTATCAGATTACTGCAGTTTAAAGACGTTGACCGCCAATATTGGCTCCAACAGCCTAAAGCATAGTCCACACTGCCCGCCACAGATAGTAGACTGACGCAGAAGTCATGATTGATTGATGGCAGTGCCAACGGCGCAGTGCACACGAGCATTGTTAGCACAAACGACTTCCATTTGAACCAGACTTCTACTCAGCAACTTCGATAATTACACAGTAATACGTACCCAGGTCTTATCCGACGGATTACAATGCTGATTAAGACCCTTGATGCGTATTAAAAGCTTTTTAAAAAGGCCTTTCTCCGAAAAATACCTTTGTAGTATAGAATTTATTCAATATTGCACTCTAACATTAAAAACCTTTCAGACTAAATTCATAGAAAAAAATTATAACGTGACCTTTTAACATGACTTAGTGAAGCAGTTTTAAAGTATAATAGTTACTTGATTTTAAAAAAGATTATTAGATTAAAGCTACGACAGATAACAGTCATTATAACTCATTACGATGACATTTATCAAATTCTCTACGAGAATTTTGAGCTCTGAAAATTCTAATTTAGTTTCGTATTACTCCATTACAAAATATTATTTATCGAAGTATAAAACTATTTAGTAATTACATTATTAGAAAACACGAATCAAGCAAGTGCGTTTCTCTGATTTAATTTGATCTAATATGAAACCATAAAATCGTACAAAATTAAGAGACTAAGGCCGTGTTTACGGAGACGCGGTGCGTTGCGCCGCGCGTTGGGCGTTCGTCGTACATTGCAGCAGCGGGTCGCGTCATCGCTCGCGCAAACTCAAACATATGGCAATGTACGACGGACCACCAAACGCGCCGCGCAATGCGCCGCGTCTTCGTAAACAAGTCCTAAGAGAACTAGGTCAAAGAAGACAAAACCCTTAAAAACTATTCCTCACTCTTCACAAACCGAGAAAATGATAGACACCACATGAATACACGTCCAAACCAAACCAAGCCGAACTTGCGAATTCACCCTCCATCCCATATCAAATCACTACACAGCCGAGCATCGGTCCTTTCATCCCTAATTCTACATTCAGCATACATCTCGAGGCCCTCCAACAATTAATCCGGTCCTTAACAAAAAACCGTCGGAGTACAATGGCGTTTGTGTTCTCGGCTCACAAATGGGCAACAACCTCTTGCCATTATCCGCATAAATTGTTAGGGAATCATCTTTGTCCCGGCCCTTTGTTCGGCAGCTCTTCACCAGCGCTGGTCTTCATTAAGTTAATTATGTCCCGCCTTTGTGTGGAGTGCGTATGACCTTCTGCGATAGGGCCCTGTGTGGGCTTTTTTAGATAAACGGTCGAAGTAATGTTATTTTATGTTGTAACGTTTCCAGCAGTAACGCGTCTGACGATGTGTTACAACTGAAATTTAATTGTCTCTTAGGTCGCAACCAATTTTCGTATAAATTCAAACGTATATGACTGCAACTAAGCGATTCTTAGATAGCTTAAAGCTCTGACATTTTGTTTAAAGTGAATAAAGAAACAAAGCCAACTGTAAAACTGAATCAAGGAAGGATAATGTAGCTATCTTTTTCCCTTTCTACTCAGCGTAATACACTGCAGCAGACATACAAATGATTAAATTTCAGTTTTCAGCAAAAACAAACGAGAAGTTTGTATTAAACTTACTTATTATTCTACTCACGTAGTAAAATGTAGAATACAAATTAATGCACCCGTGGATACAATCCTTACAATCCACAAAACTTCATTTAGAACTGCACATTGCTATTATCCACCAAAAAGCCAGAAAAAAACCTGAATGTGCAAACACGGTGAAATTGCACTCAAAGAAATTCCGGCTTCATGCTCAGTCGTTACTCTTGTTTGAGGAAAATTCTTGTTTCCGACGAATCCCAGCTTTTCGGGGAATATTTGTCAATAAATCATTTTTTCGGCGAATGTTACACGGAGTTTTTGTTTATTAAATTGGGACATTCACCTTTACATCGTTTACGTATTGGGGCCACGCTTTATAAGATACAGATTGAAAATTAGTGAAACTGTTCTGGAAAGAGAATAATTTTATACGGTAAGTGGTATTAACAATGTTTCAATCAAGTTGAAATGATATTTGAATCAATCATTTTCAGCTCAATTTGGTCTCTATTGGAATGAAATAGCTATACACCGTTAAATTTTGGTCGTTTTAATACCGTGGTGGGTCAGTACTTGAAACACTATCGTTTTATAAAGATAAAATTAAAAAATAAAGTACTTTTTTTCTAAAACTCGAATTAATATACGCATGTACGAAATTAATTTCTAAACCTTATAGGGAGTTGTTGGTCGTTGCGTACCAGCTACCTACAGTTCATTGACCTCGATCAGCTGACGTTCACTCAAAGAAATTAGTGTCGTACATGCGTAAATTAATTCGAGTTAAAAAAAAGTACTTTATTTTTCATTTTTATCTTTAAAAATCGATAGGATTTCATGTACCGAATCGACCAAAATTTAAAGGTGTATAATTAAGTAGCTAATTGGTAGTGCCGACCACGCAACAAAAGCCGCAGCGTTGGAAGGCCCTCACCAGGCCATTGGTCCACCTTGTGAGAACTAGGGGGACCCGGTTTTTTTTTTTTTTTTAACGTAGGTAAAATCATCCAATGACAAATCCCGCCCTTAGGGGGACCTAGTGAGAAACGCGGGAATCCGATAGATGACACACAGGACCGGCCGTTATGGCGACCTGGCGATGTCATAAACTGGACGTTTTTTGGCTGAAATCAAACCACAATGAACGGTCCTATGAGTTTCGCATTCATTGGATTCCCGCGCCCCTCACCATTTCATCGACTCACCTTGTTTGAGGCATTGCAACACTGAGTTTTCCGGTGCACGGTCGCCACCCCAAAATCTTTCAGCCCCTTCGACCAAAGAATTCATCGAATAAAGATCAATCAGCGCAACGTCACGTCGCCTCTACAACAACAAGATATCGGGCGCAGATAGTCACATCTCCAGGAAGGTGCCAACCGGCACAACACAAACCTCCATTGTCTACAACTCAATCAAATTAATACGTCACAACTCCAATCCAAACTAATCAGAATATTAATGAGAAGTACGCCGGCGCGTAATACATCGACGCATGAATATGTATGCGCCACCACAACGCGCGCCTACGACTCGTAATCTGCGTGTAAGTCGGCAGAGTTTCACCATTTCAGTTAAATCTCTTTCTGAATATCATCCGCGGCATGTGTCGCTAATGAAATAATTCTGTCCTACACTTTAATGTGGATCAAGTTTTGGGACAAAGATTAGTGAGTTCGGTTTTTGGGAGACGTGACTTGGGGCAGAAATGGGTTTTAAAATTATTGGCTAAAGCGTATTAAGCGAAAGTGTGTGGTTTCAAATGGCTTCCAATGAGGGAAAACCTTGAGTTCCAGAAACAGAAGGATTTTATAAACTATAGTGTTATTTTGATCGATTTCTCGGTGTGTCACTCAATAGAAACTAACTGCTGGCAGCGGTTTCGTACGCGTGATAGTCGATAATTATCGTAAGGAAACATACTCCTGGAATAAAAATCCTATGTGCCACTCAAGGTGTACCTGTGTGACAAAATATCGTTCCAATTCGTTCAGTCTTTCGTGCGTGAAGAAGTAACAAACTTTCGCCTTTATAATATTAGTGTGATTCAATTTCTCGTCTGGCCCAGTCTTCGGCCGGTCCGCTGATCCTGTCATCAGATCTCTATGTGAACAGGTAACACAACACGTGAAGTTTAAGTTGACAATTAAACTTCACTAAATAATTGATCATAGAATTTAGGTGTTTTTTTTTTTATGGTAGGTAAAATCATCCAATGACAAGTCCCGCCCTTGGGTGGAGCGGGAAGTAGTGTCAGACTCTTACTGACTAAAAACCTACCCCGTTTCTTCGTTGCCTATCATGCCGGGGCTGAGCCTTCCTCTCAGAAAACGGCCCTTAACCCCAGCAGGCTTCGACCCTGCCTACCTGCAGCTAGCAGGCTGGGCCTCTACGGTTTGCTGACAGCTCCTTGAGGCGCGCGGGAACAGAACGCGCCGTCGACGACTTGGGCTCGGTCCGGTATGTTAGAATTTAGGTGTTTAAAATTACGTCTTCACAAGAAAGCTAAATTCGTGTAAAAGCCAATACTTTAATTTTTTTATTATCTTTTTTACATTTAGAGGCTTTTGGTCACAATAAGACCATGCCAGCCCCATCCAATATCAATTATGTTATCTATGATAATGCGCGAACTAGGTTGATGAGTCCAACTTTGCAATATTTTCACAAAATAAAACTGTATAACTATCTTCTGTATACATTTTTAAACCATTTGAAAATAAAACTTGATTGCATTCATTTGATAAGCGAATAAAAAAGTTATTTCTAAATATAATATTAAAGTACGAGCACGTAAAGCTACGTTCAATAAAAATACTCATTGTAAAGTTATTTTCTATATTAATGTTAGAGCGACTGAAGTTTCTAAAGGCAATATTTCACAAGAACAATATATGAATATTTTCCTGTTCGGACGATAAATATTGTAGTTTACCCGAATATACTCGTACCCCAGAATAATAATTTATTTTGCTGTGGTATTTATAGCAAAAATACTAACGTAGTTTTTCCTGTACAATATTTATTTTAAAAGAAACGTAGTGATTGAATTACGATACCTTTCATCGTATATTGTCCAGCCCCTACCTATTAGACGGTCAATAATATTCTGTGCTCTAGGTATATAATGAAACGTAACCAAATTAAGTGTTAAGTTATTATTACCGTAAGTACATGTTTCTATTGGCGTAATTATAACCTCAAAAGCTGAAAGTATTTTGGATTTTTTGCAATTCAGAAATGTTCGTGATATTAATTAAGTTTCAATCAAAATACATTATTTCGAACACAGAAAGTAAATTCACGTCTCTGCGAGTAAAATGTCCTTTTAAAGTCCCAGTATTTGAACTAATTTGTTTTTGATAAACTATGAATTAGTTTTTTATCCTTTCCTATGTTGTGCATGAACTGTCTCTTCTACATTTAACTCTTTGGCCCAATGTCTTAGAGTAAGCCGCAAAGACTCAAGTCATACGTAACCGACTGGTATTTAGTTCCGTCGTCTAAACCAGCTCCAACTTATTATAGACTAGCTTTTGCTAGTGGTTTCATCCTCACAGAAGTCGGAAATAATGACAAAGGACCCAGGTCCTTTGTCCACAAATCCAAATCCTAATGGTCATTGGTTGCGCGAATTTGCTGTGGTGTGGACTGTAGGTTTGAAAAGCGATCTTAGGTTTGTTAACAATATGCAGATACTGCGCCTAGCGTTTATTAATGGGATAAATGTATTAGAAGGAACACTGACCTTTTAACCTCGAAGGTTCCACATGGCGCCGGCCGGCGGACCTCGACTTCGCACATTTAACCACTGCCAGGTTCTGTTTTGCACTACACTGCACTGTTGTTGAGTTTCGAATGGTTGGATCACGAAATAGCCAATTTTCTTGTAATTTCGAGCGGGCGATTGGCGGTGCGGTCACATTCACAATCGATGCACACACGTCAATGTCAAATCATTTCTTCAAGAGGTCGTGCGGGAAGCGGAAACGGTAGGGATAGGATTGCTAGGCCAAAAAAATAAATTACAAAAAACAAAGTCGCGGATCATAGCAAATTGGCGCAACCATTCCCCCCGGGTTTGAAGGGTTACCTTCAAAGAAAAGAAAAAAAACAAAAGCGAAACTAAACCCTATTACTAATCTAAACTATCAATACTAGGTAGCGAAACAACTTATAACTAACTATGCCACTACTACTGATTAGGCAGAGGGCAGAGGCGAATAACCGGACGCAGGTACGATCCAGTTGCGGTTTTAACTTTTACGACTCGCGTTATTCCGTTCGAACCCGGAAAAACTTCTTCCACTACACCAAGAGGCCAGTGCAGAGGAGGCGCACTCTCAGTCTTCAGTATCACCACAGTACCGACTGTGACTGGATCTGAAGGAGTGTTCCACTTTTGACGCGACTGCAGCGTATGCAGATAATCTGTCCTCCATCGCTTCCAAAAGGACTGAACTAAGCTATCTAGCAGAGCGTGACGCGGGTGAAGCTGCAGTTTGTCAGTCTCGACATCTAAAGCGGGCAAATATTTAAGAGGAGTCGTCGTCAAGAAGTGAGCCGGCGTCAACGCTAGTGGCTCCGATGGATCACTAGACAAAGTCCGACACAACGGACGCGTATTCATCAACGCCTCTACCTGAGCGAGTACAGTGCTCAACTCCTCGTACGAGAGAATCTGTTCGCCTATGACCCGAAACAGGTGCGACTTAAGGCTTTTAATATTCGCCTCCCAATTGCCACCAAAATGACTAGCTGCTGGCGTATTAAAACACCAATCAATGCGATTCTCAGCTAAGACATGGGCGAATTCACTTTGGTAGTACTTGGAGCGTAAGAATGTATGTAATTCCGAAATATTGCGTCGCGCTCCAACATAATTTGTGCCGTTGTCAGAGTATAAGCGCTTAACGGGACCACGGCGAGATAAAAATCGTTTAAATGCAGACATAAAACCCTGCGTACTCAAATCACTGGTTAACTCTATGTGAACCGCACGAGTTGTCATACAAACGAATAGGCAAATGTATGCCTTTGTGGAACGTATACCACGACCACGGGCAATAGTGACTTTAAACGGTCCAGCATAGTCCGTCCCAGTATGTATGAAAGGTTTCACCGTCTGTACAACACGACAAGAACGATGGTCGGCCATTTCCGGCGCGTTGAAACGCGGGCGGAGCTTAAAGCAGGGCACACATCTGTGCACTCTAGCGCGTATCAAATTGCGAGCGGAAAGTATCCAGTACTTCTGTCGAAGAATGGACATTAATAAATCGGGACCAGCGTGACAATTCACCTTATGGTGATAGTCCACCAACAAATCCAAAACGTGATCCCTGCGTGGTAGAACTACTGGATGCATTTGTTCAAACTCTAACTTAGCATTTCGCAGACGGCCACCGACACGAATGAGTCCGTCTTGCAAAAATGGTTTCAAATGTTGAAGTGCGGGACTACAAGGTTTATGTGATTCTAAACTACGAAATTCTTTTGAAAAATAAAATTTCTGCAACTCTCGAAGTACAACTGATTCAGCTCTATCCAAATCAGCTGCGATTATAGAACCACGCGATGGTAATAATCTCAAAAATCTTAGGACGTAAACTACACAGCGTAATAGTCTCGACCAAGACGAGACTCGATTAGACAACAACAAAACAACTGACTCTTCACGCGGAACTGATACTACAAGCGTATGTTTCTTCTCCTCGGGTGGTTCTGAAACAGTAGCGGGGTTAAACGGAGCATTTGGCCACTCGTTAGGAGTGGTATGCAGCCAGGGAGGGCCACAAAACCAAAGCGGATGATTTAAAATTTGCGCGGGAAGCAAACCACGTGAGAGACAGTCAGCTGGGTTTTCTGTTCCAGCGACATGGAACATATTTTCCGGTGACAATTCAGCTTGAATCTTAGCCACCCTATTTGCGACAAACGTGCCCCATCGATGGGGTGAAGAGTGGGCCCAACATAGAGCAACGGTTGAGTCTGAAAACGCTACAATTCTCTCTATATTAATGCGAGGACGACAAGTTTTGACTATAGATGTAATCAATTGAACCAACATAAGAATAGCGCAGAGTTCGAGACGAGCAAGAGAGACAACCTTACGAGGAGATACCTTCGATTTTGCGCTAATGAAGAAAACTGAAATGTTATCGCCATTTTGGACCTGAAAGTAAACCACTCCCCCGTAAGCCCTCTCACTGGCGTCTGCGAAACCTACCACATTAACAACAGTGTCTGGTACTATACCAACATGGCGAGGAATCTGTATCTGATCGAGCATTGGAAGCTCTTTCCTATAGCGAGCCCACAACTTGGCAACACTGTCAGGAGCGGTGTCGTCCCAATCACAGTTGGAAAGCCAAAGCTCTTTTATAAGCAGCTTTGCATACAAAACGACAGGAGCTACAAAACCCATTATATCCCATATCCGAGCTACACATGCTAGGATAACGCGTTTGGTACAAGTTGGCGGAGTCGAGCTAATTTTAAGACTGAACATATCAGTTGCGGGTGACCAACTTAAACCGAGGATCTTATGCGAATCACTATCATCGAATTCCTTTACCGAAGTCAACCGGTGTGACGGTGGAATCGACTCTAATGTAGCTTGCGAGTTGCTTGTCCATTTCACCAGATCAAATTGACCGGACTTCATGAGGCTGATTACTTGAGCAGCGGTCTCTATAGCCTCTGCTTCACTAGGTACACTGTACACAAAATCGTCCATGTACAATCCGGTTTCAATAGTGGCCCTTGCTTTCGGGTATGTATCACCCTCGTCAGCGGCCAACTGCTTGATAGTGCGAAGAGCGTGAAAGGGACTAGACTTAAGCCCAAAACAAACACGATTGAATTCGTAAACCTTCAAAGGTTCCTGCGGAGAAAATCTATACAAGAAGCGTTGGAATCTACGGTCACATTCTCTGATTCCAATACTAAGAAACATTTGCCGAATATCGGCAGAGAGCGCAATAGCAAACAAGCGAAAATTTACTATTATTTCAAATAAGTTACCCTGGAGGTTCTGACCACAATACAAGATATCGTTAAGCGATATGCCAGTACTAGTCTTAGCGCTACCATCCATAACCACACGCAGTTTAGTTGTAAGTTTGTCTTCTCTAACAACTCCATGGTGCGGGATGATGTAAAACGGGTAATCACGTGTCTCCTCAGTCTCGGCAGGCGCTGATGAGATATAACCTTTATCTAAATATTCGATCAGCACATCATCATAGGCTTGCTTCAACTTAGGAGACGCCTGCATCTTACGTTCCAAGCATAGAAAGCGTTTTTCTGCGGAGGCACGGGAGCCACCGAGCGAAAAAATATCACCCTTGAAAGGGAGCGCGACAACATAACGACCATCTTTGTCACGAGTAGTCGTGCGGGTATAAATCTCCTCAGTGACCTGATCCTCAGGGCTGAGAATAGGCGGGACATTGACCTCTTCAATCTCCCAGAACTTGCGGATGGTAGACTCAAGCGGCGGCTCGACGGTGCAACAGTGCGACACAGTCGAGTAACTATTTAAATAAGCGGGTGCGGAACCAACTATAACAAACCCGAGAACTGTTTCCAGTGCGTGCGGAGCGGGGTACATCGGAAGACCCTGAATTTTACGTGATAACTGGAGATGCGGGAGAATCAAAGCACCGATCAATAGATCGATATCTCCAGGGAAAGCGTAATTTCCGTCGGCTAACTGCAAGTTCTTAAACTCCGTCAGCATGGACGTGTCAACCGGTACCGTGGGCAACCGTTCCGTAATCTTATCTGCGACTAGCGAATCCATTTCAAACGAAATATTACGATTAAAACGTGAACTAAATATTATTTTAATGGAACCGTGAATGGTTGCCTTTAAACCTCCAAAACCTTTCACTTCTGAGCGGGATGACCAATTATTAAAACTAAAACCAAGGCGTTGACAACAATCCCGAGTAATAAAATTACTCTGGGAAGCGCCATCTAGTAGCGCCCGAACGGTGCGCGGTTTGCCAAAGGCATCTACAATGACAACTTGCGCGGTCGCAAGTAAAACGGTAGTGATTTGAGTACCAGCGGCGGAAAGCGAACACAATGTTACGTCGTTTGCACTTGCAGCAGGCCGCGCGTCACAAGCGTCGCGCGTCTGCGCAGGCTGCTGCTGCGATGGCAGCTTACTACTCTCAAAATGTAAGAAGGTATGATGTCTAGCTAGACATTTACGACAGCTAACACCACTGTTACATGACGTAACCAGATGTTTGTCACTTAGACAATTAAAACACAAATTATTAGTGCGGACAAACTTGTAACGATCACTAGGCGATAATCTCTGAAATCCCGAACACTTGTACAGCTGTGTATGGCTACCCTTACACAGAGAACAGTCAGGTGTTGAGACGGTATTAACTAGCGTATGTGCAGTCTTGACTGACTTCGATGACGCGTCTATACGGCGATCGGAACCTGTCCTATTCGTGACTTCATGACGTGCCGACGTGCGCTGCAATACCTTAATATGGTCGCGAATAAAAGATTCTAAATCTTTGAACTTAGGTATTTCGTTACCGCGCTGAGTCGTTTCAAACAGACGTACAGTTTCAGGATCTAATTTCTGTAAACCGATATACAAAAACAAAAAGTCACAGAGGTCATTGACCTTTAGGTTCTTTACTGCACGAACAGATGATGCGAAAATATTTAAAAACTTCTCTAAATTATGATCGTTACAAACGGAAAAACTTTTCAAATCGAATAATTGATCTAAATATGCGGTGGCTACTAATCGCTTATCTTCGTATTTTGTTTTTAAAGTGTCCAAAACTAAAGTGTAATTTTCAGCGCTAAACGTAATTCCAGCACAGACAGCCTTTGCCTTACCGGTCAACTTTTCTACGAGATAATGCAATCTCTCGTGATCTGTCAGCGATGTGTTCCTATGTATTATATTTTCGAAACTATCTATAAATAAATTCCAATTTCGAATGTCACCATCAAATTCAGGTATTTGAATTGGCGGCAATCGTGGGCGTTCGCGAGGAGGGTTGGATAAACCACTCGCGGGGGGGGGAGTCTCTAAACTCCTAGCAATACGTTTGATACGACAATACAAGTCATCAAAGGACGACAATGCCTGATAACTCACACAGTAATCAGGATTTAACTCCAACTCTAAAATGTTTATATCCTTAATTGTAGATTTAAAATCCGCGCGCAAACTATCTAAAGTTTCCAACGAACACAAGAAAGCATCTCTAATCGCCAGATCCGAGGTTTGCAAAGATTTATCACAAATTGATTGAACACGTGAAAACTGTGAGTCCCTTTCAGCGTATAAAAGCTTTAACTGAACCTTTAAATCAGTACTAACCTTGGTTCCCTTAAGAGACATCTTGTTTTGATATATTCACACTATACACTCAAACAAACACTTAACGAATTATTAAGTAAGCGATAATTATCAGATAACAATATGGTAGTATTGTAAACAACAAAGCGAACGGCGAACGAACGGAATAACCTGTCTATATAATCTATGGTTTATCCGTTTCCTACAATTATTCACTCAACAATGAACGGGTATTTTTGAAATGCGTCTACCTACATGCAATTTGTAGGACTTCCGAATGAATTTTGGCAAGAAAAAGAATGCGATCGATTTATATCTACGCTGATATTTACGTAGCTAACTATAATTATGCGGTGCGGTTGACGGCGTAGGTACCGTAATTATCAATGACTCTTTAACTATACGAGCGAAATAACGTATAGTTGCCTAAATGCCTAGATGCGGGTTTTCTACTATTATATCTAGGTAAATAGGCGCGTTGCGTTTATTCCCTATGGAACAAATACTATATTGCGAAATTACAAGAAAATGATTCACGATCCTGCTCGTAGGACCAAAAAGTAATGGTTGCGCGAATTTGCTGTGGTGTGGACTGTAGGTTTGAAAAGCGATCTTAGGTTTGTTAACAATATGCAGATACTGCGCCTAGCGTTTATTAATGGGATAAATGTATTAGAAGGAACACTGACCTTTTAACCTCGAAGGTTCCACATGGCGCCGGCCGGCGGACCTCGACTTCGCACATTTAACCACTGCCAGGTTCTGTTTTGCACTACACTGCACTGTTGTTGAGTTTCGAATGGTTGGATCACGAAATAGCCAATTTTCTTGTAATTTCGAGCGGGCGATTGGCGGTGCGGTCACATTCACAATCGATGCACACACGTCAATGTCAAATCATTTCTTCAAGAGGTCGTGCGGGAAGCGAAAACGGTAGGGATAGGATTGCTAGGCCAAAAAAATAAATTACAAAAAACAAAGTCGCGGATCATAGCAAATTGGCGCAACCAGTCATATTTGGTCATAATCCGTTCAGTCATGGAATAATAAATTTTAAATTATAAACAATTTCGTGCGTGAAAAAAAATTATATTCAACCCAGATAAAATCCAGTAACTTTGGATTGATGATCTAGATTTGGTTAACAGCTTAACACCAATCTTCAAAGTCAGGCACAGGCGTAGAGTTGCCAGCCTTCCACTTTCTACTATTTCACCTCTCTTTTGCTTCGTCGTTTATACCGCGTACATTGAAGAACTACAGCAGCTTCAGCTGCAGCGGTCTTCCTGTCCGATTATAATTTAGGTGACTTCAAAGCTAGAGTGAATAGACTCTTAATAAACTACTGAACATCACTACTTACTACCAGGTGGGATCGCAGTCAAGCATTGGTTTATGTCATAAAAAAGATGAGATCCTATTACTTTGAGAAAAAATACCGTAACAAAGTCAGAGCTCACAGTCTCTTCTAAAGTACATGTATTATTCTAGTCAGATATCGTGTTTGATTGTCAAACATCCAAACAGCTAGACGGATTTTCTCATATATAATATTAGTAGGGTAGAATGTGGCAGGCTTTACGTCACTCTTACTCGAGAAACGTCTTCGTTATAAGGATTTTAGCTCAGGATTTTGAGTTATTCCTGTATTTTCCAAGATCATTATTTTAAAAGGCTCCGCAGAATTTACCTTTAAAATTATCGTCAGTACGAATATATTTTAAGTGTTATAGCCAGAGATTTTTTACAGGAATATTGGATTAGGAAATTTTTTTAAGCAATGATCATCATTTGGGCTGTCTTACATTTCGAGATGTTTTACTAAAGTATTAAGTTCTTAAACCCGTATTTATAAATGATAAATGATAAATGATATTTTATTTTTGCAAATAGGTTCTCAAAAACACTTTTACACGTCAATTTTTTTTTTTTTCGTCAATTTTAACTAGATGAGGCCGGTGTTTCCTAGCTGACTACCCTGAGAAGAAACACCGAAACAAACTCAGGGGTCAAAGTCTCTTTTAAAGTCCATACAGCAAACAAGTAATGGTCAAAACATATGAGAACCATGCAGATCAGTGTCTGGGATGGTCTTTTGAAGAAAGAACCACACAGTTCTGAGTGGACCTGTCCAGTCAGTGCAAGCATTTGTCAGTATTCGTAAAGCTCAACTCAGGACTACTAAGGAGCTCAACGACTTGACGAACAATACCAAAGAAAGGACATTTGGGTAGGCCGCAAAAAGTACTCATAACTGTCAGACATTAATTAAAATTAGACAAAAACGAGAAAAAAAAAAAAATCCACATAGTCCCCAAATTCACAATAATAAAATATACAAAAATGTAATTTTACGGAGTTAATATTGCTAAAATAAAAAAATAAAAATTGTAAAAATAAACAATGTCATAATTGTATAAATAAGAATTAAAAAAAAAAAAAAAAAATTAAATTAAAAAAGTTAACAATGTCATAATTGTAAAATAACAATAATCGTCAAATTAAATAAACAAATAATAAAGAAGGGCAATTTAAAAAAAAAAAAAAGTAAATGAAATAACAACAAATACAGTGAGTACTGGAGCAGGTCAATCCCAAGCCGTTTTGTCCTCGAGATACTCTTTTACAGTATAAAAAGCCTTCTGGCAAAGTTTCCGTTTTACAAGTTTTTTGAATTTATTAAGGCTAAGTTCCTGAATAGGACTGGGAATCTTATTATAAAAGTGTATACATTGGCATCTAAATGAGCCTCCTATTTTTCTGAGTCTAGTCGCAGGAACCACTAATTTGTGTTTGTTCCTAGTATTCACGTTGTGAATATCACTGTACTTTTTAAACAAATTTCTATTTTTGTGAACATACAAAATATTTTCATAGATATACTGAGATGGCACAGTCAAAATATTAACAGTTTTAAATTTATCTCTAAGGGAGCATCTGGGACTTAATTTATAAATTGAACGAATAGCCCTTTTCTGTAAAACAAAAATAGTCTGAATATCGGCGGCATTTCCCCACAATAAAATACCGTACGACATTACGCTGTGGAAATAACTGAAATAAACTAAGCGGGCTGTCTCTAAATCAGTTAGATTTCGGATTTGTCTAACAGCATATGCTGCAGAACCAAGTTTTTTTGACAACTTATCAATGTGTGGGCCCCACTGAAGCTTAGCATCAAGAGTTAAGCCCAAGAACACTGTAGTACCTTCAGGACTCAATTCTTTACCTTTTATTAGCACACTAGTTTCCACTTGCCTAACATTAGGCATCGTAAACTTTACAAATTTAGTTTTTTTTTCATTAAGAAGTAAGTTATTAACATTAAACCAGTGTACTATTTTTGAAAGGGCAATATTTATATCGTCAGTAACCGGCTGCTGACGTTTAAGTTTAAACAAAAGCGAAGTGTCGTCTGCAAACAACACTATATCATGGTTATCCTTTATAAGGTAAGGCAAATCATTTATATAAATAAGAAATAAAAATGGGCCAAGAATTGAACCTTGGGGTACACCCATTGACACTACAGACCCGGGTGATCTTATTCCGTTTACGTCAACTCTCTGAATCCTATCACTCAAATATGAAGTAAGAAGATCCAGGGAGGAGTTCCGGATTCCGTAATGGTGAAGTTTCCTGATTAATGTTTCATGGAGAACACAATCAAAGGCCTTGGACAAATCACAAAAAATGCCCAGGACATCGCATTTGTCTTCCCATGCATTATAAATATGTCCTAAAAGTTCAACACCGGCATCGGTTGTTGAACGACCCCTTGTAAAACCAAACTGTTTAGTGTGTAATAATTTATGTGTATTAAAAAATCTTTGTAACTGTTGTAAAATTAGTTTTTCAAATATTTTACTAAAGGTGGGTAGCACTGAGATGGGTCTATAATTCGTGGGGTCAGATGTACTACCCGTTTTAAACAATGGTATTATTTTACTATATTTCATTAAGTCAGGAAACTCGCCACGATCAATACAATTATTAAAAATAAGTGCTAAACTGGGAGCTACTACGTTTATAATAGACTTTACAACATCCACAGAATTTCCCCATAAATCTGTAGTCTTTTTTACATTCAAAGTATTAAAGGTTTTAATTATATCTACATAAGTAACATGTTCAAAATTAAAATCGGAATCGCAAACTTTTACATTTTCTTTGAGCAAAGACTCTGCATCAGTAGGTGATGAGTTCAGTGATTTTGTAGTTAATATGGGGATCTCTGAAAAGAACTTTTCAAAAGCCGCGGCAACCTGTGAGTCCGAATTGACCACATTGTCATTTATTATAAGGCTATAATCATTACACGGTTTTTTAGACTTTCCAGTTTCACTATTTATAATATTCCAAGTTGTTTTAATTATATTACTACTATTTTTAATTTTGGAACTCAAATAACGCGCTTTTGCGGTTGAACATATTTTTTTGAATAATTTTGAATAATTTTTAACATATAAACTAAACTCAGCAGTGTTTACAAGAATTCTTTCATCATACAATTCATAAAGTCGCGTTCTGCTTTTATGGATACCAATAGTAGCCCATTCACTGAAAGATACATTACTATTAACCAATATAGTTTTGGGTATAAAAGTGGAATTAAATTGCTTACAGTACATGTTAAAAAAACTCTCATATTGATGATTCAGATCATCTAATGTTGACAAAACTGGTAAATTATTAATGAGTTTAGTTTTAAAACTTTCTAAGCGATTTGCAGTTTTCGGGTTAACAGTGATACAGTGATTATAAACAAATAAAACTAATTACTTGAGTAAAAGTAACTACTTAAGTAACCATTTGTATTTTATTTTATTTTATTTTATTTTATTTATTTATTTAGGATCTCCAACAAAGGATGTACACAATATTCAAGTTTCTTAAAAGAGGTACCGGTATCTTGTTGGTATACTCCTTCACTTATAGGAGACCACAGCATGCACAAAAATAATTTAAACAACTATGCTAGTAAAAACTAAAATTACGTAATAGAATAAGAACACTATATAAATTAATAAAGATGATAATAATAATATTGATATTGATAATTGATTGAATAATAATAATTATCATAAAATTGGGATTCTTTAAAAATGAATAGCAAAATAATTGAATTTTAATTATAGATTACATTAAATTAAATTAATTCCTGTAAACGTTTCTTAAATTTTGTCAGTGACTCACATATGTCTAAACTTGTGGTTTTAGCCAACGCGTTATATTGCCTACAAAGCCTTGGCACAGCGGCGTAATGACCGAGGTTGGTTTTAGTCCCAGGGATACAAAATAGTTCGTAGGTTTTATACCTGGGCATACGAAATGGAATTTTTATAGCCAATGAGCTCAAGAGTTCATTGCAATCTATTACTCCATTAAGGATCTTGTGGAGGATGATGCAATCTTGCTTCTTCCTACGATTAGTTAGCATATCCATATGGTAGTATTTCAACCTGTCAGTGTAACCAGTAAATTTTTTAGCCAAGTGATTATTGAAACAGAGATGATAAAGGAACCGTTTCTGGACACTCTCCAAACGCTTGGAGTAGACTTCGTAATGCGGATTCCATACTACAGAACCGTATTCAAGGATTGGACGAACCAAGGTGTTGAAGAGCCTTATTTTTGTAGCTGGTCTTTTAAATTCTTTACTATTTCGTAGTACAAATCCTAGTGTCTTGAAGGCTCTTGAGACGGTATTAAGGATATGCACATCGAACTTAAGCGCTTGATCGAGTTGAACTCCTAGGTCGCGTATATTGCTCACTTTCTTTATTTCAACTCCCTCGATGTAGTACTTATTCACTACCATTTTCTTGTTGCGAGTGAAATGGATATAATGACATTTACTGATGTTTAAAAGCATCTTGTTTTGTTTACACCACGCTGAAAGTCGGTCGAGATCATCTTGTAGCATTTTAGAGTCTGATTTTACCTGAATTGGCCTCATAAACTTCAAATCATCAGCAAACAAGTAATAACTGGAGTGTTTGAAACACTCAGTTACGTCATTAATAAAAACGTTAAAAAGTATTGGTCCCAGATGCGATCCCTGAGGTATTCCAGATGTAGACAGATAACTATCGGAAGAGTAACCGTTCACTACAACCTTAGATTCTCTCTTTTCCAAGTAGGATTTAAACCATCCTATCAACGTTCCACCTACACCGAGTTGAGCCAGCTTGGTGATGAGAAGGGAGTGATCAACCTTGTCAAATGCCTTGCTGAAATCAGTGTAGATTGCGTCCACTGGAGTACGATTATCAAGGCACCTAGACAAAGCTGACGTAAAACACAACAGGTTGGTGTTAGTGGATCTAGCTCTAACGAAACCATGCTGAAATTCTATTATGTGTTGTTTAAGGTACCACATCAGATGTTTGCTAACAAGTTTCTCAAATACCTTTCCAAACGTAACCAGTATTGAGATTGGTCTATAATTAGCCACCAAGTGCTTTTCCCCCGACTTAAATATGGGGATCACAATGGCTTCTTTCCAGGCATCTGGATAGATACCATCACGTAATGACCTATTAAATATAATTTGTAGGGGTGTTACTAATGCCTTAGCACAACGCTTAATAAATATAGGAGGAATACCATCACCACCCGCACCCTTGGTTTCATCCAATCCAATCAATTCGCGATAAAGAGTTTCACCATCAAATTCTAAGTTGAGTAGTGACGCCGACGTAAGAGAGTAATAATTATTATTAAAGGTACTTGTATTGTGCGTGGGGGCACTAAAGGTACTTGCAAAATGTTCTCCAAACATGTTGCAAATGTCCCTTCCACCAGATGTGTTTAGGTTGTTGTATGACATTTGTGCAGGGTAAGTACTACTGCTTTTTCTTTTACTTTTAATGTATGACCAGAATGTTTTAGGATTTTTTGTAATGCTGTTTTCCATGTTCATAATATATTTCTTATAGCATGAAGAAATTAGAATATTACATTCTTCGCGCAATCTTTCAAAATATACTTGGTCTAGTGGATTCTTGTACTTTTTAAAACGAGTATGGTATTTGTACTTTTCGCTCAGAAGTCGTATAAGATCACGTGAGTACCAAGGTGGATATTTTTTGCTGACCTTTCTTTTTAAAGGGATAAATTCAGTAATAGCTTGTCTCAACAAATGGTAAAAAACAGCTACCATTTCGTTAATGGATTTACAGTTGTTGAATTCACATTCCCATTTTATTGCCAACAAGTATTGTAGAATTTTTTCATAGTCCGCTCGAAAATAGTTAGGTTTTCCTATGTCGTTAGCTTCCAAGAACCGTTCAGCCAATACTGGTAGGTTAAACTCCAGGGGGGGGTGTAAAACGTCTTCCTTTGATAAACAGTATCTCGAGCGGGCCATATCCGTTAAAGAGGTATTGCAAAGTATTAAGTCTAATATTTTTGACTGGATGTTCAAAATATTATTATATTGGTTTAGGCTATTTAAATTTAGAAATTCAGACAGTATCATATTAAAATCCGATTTGCTAGGTTCTGGATACAAGGATACGGAATCATTGTTTGGAAGCCACGTTATGTTTGCTAGATTAAAGTCGCCTAAAATCAATATTTGTTCATTACTATTAAACACCCTGTGAACGTTTTTGGTAAACAACTCCAGCGAGTCACGGTGTATTGGTGGCGGTAGGTATACCCCACTGATATACAATTTATTGTCCCTACTCTTTGATGAATTGACATCAATACTTATCCATAAGTCTTCCAATTCGCTTTCAAACTGACTTAATCTACGTGATTTCAAAGTTTTCACGACGGCAATTAATACACCTCCACCGTCTTTGCGAGATTTATACCTACTGGATTCACGGTCACGTCTATAAACTACATACCTATCGTCGAACAACTCAGAATCATAGACACCGCTGTTTAGCCAAGTCTCCGTGAGCACTACAACATCGTGATTTTGAATAGATATGTTACGGTAAAAGTCTGTGGTTTTAGTTTTCAAGCCCCTTACATTTTGGTAATAAACATGAATTGGAGGATTGAATGTGACCACTAGGTATAATAACAATAGAAACTTTCGAATCACAACACCACTTAAAAACTAACTAAGCTAAGGATTTCAACTTATCTAGGCTATTAATAATAATTCTTTGAGAAGACTCGTCTTTTTTCACAAAAACTTTGCCGTCTCTAACCCAAACAAACTTGAACCCAAGTTCCCTGCCGCGTATACGAGCTGCTGCATGAATCGCTTTATTATCAGCGGACAGGTGCTCCGTGACATATATAGGCTGAGGTTTCTCTGCTGCAATGCCTAGATGACTGGTGTTCAGTTTATCTTTCTTGTTGTTCCTATTGTATTTTATTGATGCGGCAAGGAAACTGTCACGTAGACGTGGACTACTGAACTTGACGAGAATAGAACGAGGCCTGGAGCTTTGTGAGTCTTTCTTAGCTATTCTTGTGCAATGTAGTATGTCTGAGTCATTAATATGACAACTTATCACCCTACTTAGTTGCTGCACGGTAGTGATTAAATTTTCTGCCTTGTTTTCAGGCACACATTGTAGTTCGACGTTGGCTGACCTAGAGTTTTGTTCAACTAAGTTCAGGCGTTGGCTGAATTGTTGAAATGCATTCCTCAGACCGCAGTTGTCATTTTCAAGCTTCTGTATTCTATTCGATTTTTCTTCTAACGCTGCCTTCATTTCTTCGTATTTTTCGTTATAAAAAGAAAGTGACTCTTTGAAACCGGTGATCAACTCGTTAATTTGCTTGAACTGATCAGATACCAGATCCTTGAGCGCACTCTGTATTTCTTGCTTTATAATTTCTCGTAGTGCGTTCCTCGAAAACTCAATTACATCATCATTTGCTTGAGCTGGCGAGTGGCCCTGAGAATATTTTGATTTGGAGCAAATAGTGGCATTAGTGATTGCAGGGGATTGCGATAGGGGTGAACACTCCCTAGTGGGACTCACAAGTTTGGCCGATCTAACTGGTGTATTCGTATTGTCATCCTTAGGTAGAATACTTAAGCAACTAGGGCACTTCCAGGTGGATTTGTGTTTGATAGGCATACTTTTAAACACCTTTTCACGAACATTTGCACATAGTAAATCATACCATTGGCGGCAAATAGAACATTGCATGCATTCTTTGCTGTTAAAATCGTTCAAACAACCAGCGCAGCGTTTTGTTGACATTATATCAGTACTTTTTAATTAAAATTTGATACTCGATAACACTTAGTCGATTATTCGATACAATTAATAATTTTTGAACGCACTATTTCTATGCCGTTCAAATATTAAAGAGTGGGCCAACACTGAACGCAGCCTTAGTGATATGTCAACAACAGTGACGTTTTTTGTATGCCGTGATTCTCTAAGTGTTTGAGTGTGCGTCTTACACCTCCATAGTTACTTCGTTCCTAGCATATTAATTGTTTGTGTTAATGATTCACATACTTGCTTATCCAATTTACTTTTGACATTGGCAGAATAGTCGACATCGGCTCTATTTGCCAGCTTTTAAAAAATAGAATAGAATAGAGTGTGCGTCTGCGCAATTCCAAAAACAGCTGTGAATCAGCTGTTTATCGATGTGTGAGTGCGTTTTAAAAAAAATTGGACGGTTTTATAAAGTTGGATAGTCCAGACTATCATGGATTAACTCACGAAAACTGATGCCGGCACTGAAGAATTTGGTTTGTTTCACAGCATTGAGGTTATGTTTCGGGGTCGCACCAAAAATTTCTCAACTATTCCTCGTAAATACACTTAAAATCTATTAAAAATTCAGGAGTTGCGAAAAAGTTGTTTACTTGGCCAGTGTTGCCAGTTTCAAATCTCAGTATTCTATAGTTAAGAAAAAAAAAAGAGTTAATGAAGATTTCTAAGCTCTGGTAATGACTTAATAATTAATTACTTAGAAACAAGTAATTACTTCTCTATAAATATGGGTGTATGTGTATAACACTTTTAATAACTGACAGATTCAATTAAAAAAAAAAACTAGATATCTTAAAGTGGAACATCAGATGTGTATTATTACTGTAAATATAGCAAATAGAGCATGTAAGTATTAATTAAATATAATTAATATAGTTGAATAATAGTTGGCTTCGTACAAGTCATTGAAGGTGCAGGTGGTAGTGCAAGCTGGGCAGGAAGGGAGGCGACGCGTATCTTATGAAGTGGCCCCATACTGGCACTGTATTTGCGATGGGTCAAGGAAACCCCATTTAGCCAGATTTCCTCTGCATCGGCCGGCCTGAGCCCGCAGTCGGTTCAGAGATTGCCAGATTGGCCACTGTAGTTCGACCCCGGTGGCAGATGTTCGGTCGGAGGGATGAAATTAGGAAGAGCGGGATATCTTTTCCTCCAAAATTCGCAATTCCATGCAATTCGTTGGAATCTAATTAATAGGATATAGTTTTCAATTGATCTTACACTAGTTGCCGTGTGTGACAGCTGATATGTTAAGGTTAGAAACAACTGTCGTCTAGATAGTTTTTTTTAACCTAACCTAGTTAGTTTTGGTATATTTACAATTTATTTATTTTGTCAAATAATGATTTTACATTTAAGGTGGTGCGATAAATAATTCTTGAACTTCCTGTGACATTCAATCAAACTTTCAGATATTTATATTTTTTTAAGGTTGTCTTTTTACATAACATTAACTTGCTGTTTCTGCCAAGGTGGCGTTAGATCCGGTCCCCACTATATTGGTTGCTGGTGCTACGCACGTGGCTTGGGCAGTCGTTTATTAACGTTAAAATGAGCAAGTCAGGGAAATAAAAAATGATTTGGGTGAACGAAATCAGGAATGTTGAAGTAGTTTTCCAACAACGGTAAGTTTATGTTCGTACACTTGATGTCAGCCAAAAAGTATTCATAAAACGAAAACCCAATTTCCCTACAAAGTGTAGTACCTACATCGTGTAACCAGCACTAAGAAAATTAACCCGTAGTAGCCGGGCACAAGTTTGCGCTGCATTTTATTAAGTTCATCTGCATTAAAATTTATTCAGCCCGACAGGGGGCGCCACTGGCGGTCCAAGTAATTGCTAATGTAACACTGATTTTATTAAAGCCCTTATTGGACCGTTTTGCATTTTTAAAGCTTTATCTATTGATTTGACCTAGGATAATTTTCTAGTGGTTATTTTATAGTATTTTAATGTAATTAACTCAAGATGATGGAGTAACGGTGAGGAAAATAATGGAATTAGCTAAGATTTATCTTGTCGTTCCTTGTTGCAAATTGGTTAGCAAGTGTGAAGGTATTATCATGATTAGCGTGGATCAATGAAGCAATGGCAGTTTTGCTCTCTCCCTCACCATCCTCTATTAAGCAAGATCATTATCGCGATGATCAGTTTCTAACTCAAGTTTCTTTATTTTTGTATACATTCTGGTAAATATATGTCGGCGCATGATAGCCATCGATGTCGACGTCACACAAAATTCACAGTCACAGTAATATAGAATGATAGGAAATGTTATAGTGATAATAACAAAATACTTTACTTCAGTTCAAGGTGTTTATTCCATGGGCGGCGAAAGAGTGCCTTTCAAAACACATTACATCGGTTTTTATACACAGAAATTGACAAGCATCAAAATTCACTATGAAGGTAGAAAACTATTTAAAATAAATAGAACGGAAATCGTCACAGTAAATTCTTATTTAAATATGGCCGGATGCTCTGATATTTTAAAGAAATAAAAAGGAACTGGTCAAGTTAAATCCTCACAAGTTTAACCGGGTATTGTAATATGTTTTTAAAATAAGAAAGCAAGTCGTCATTTGATTCGTTATAAATTGAACAGGATGTTGTAATATTTAAAATAAATCGAAAGGAAGTTAACAAATTAAATCCTTATATAAATTCAACAGGATATCGCAATATTTTAAATAATTCGAAGGAATGTTATCAAATTAAATCCTAGTTTAAATTCAACAGGATATTGCAATATTTTAAAAGAAATAAACAGGAAGTGACCAAATTAAATCCATATCAAAATTATCAAATATTGGTTTTGCGCCCATATATACCATCACCATTTGGAGAAAACATACTTGCTGTTACGATAGCCGGTGATTGCCATACAAACCATACTTTATTAAAAATCAGCGTTGGCATCCATCGGATATCCACGGCCCTCAAAAGGTCATTGGCCCTCTTTGTGAGAGGAATTACCAAAGCTACGTACAGGACTGTTTGTTGTGGCAACATAAGGAGGAGACTTATATCCAAAAGTAGACGTCTTCCAGCTGATATGAGGATGATGATTAGTATTCACAAAGGTTATATTCGAAGAGACATCTACAAGGTCTAAATAAATTAATTAAGTATTGAAAAAAACAGGCGTTTGTAAGAAGAGAAAGCAAAACTCTTCTAATACTTTTGCCTAGCAGTGGAACATAATTACGCACATTCATTCATTCATATATTTTGGTTAGATATATTCGTATAAGACTAGCTATATAATTAAGTAGTTACTTAATGCATAAGTAAGACGGTCGTCATATGACCGTTATTTTTCACAAAGTACACTTTATAAATGTTGTAGTTTCATTGTATACATTTTCACCTCCACGTTGATCAACATTGTAAGAGCCAGGTGTTTAGTTTTATTTCACAGCTCACTCAAGAATTAAGCAAAGCTGAACGCTTGAACAGCGCGGCAGTTAAGAGGTACGGTTCAAACTACGCTTTAAGATACAGCTGGGGACATTAAAATTGGTCATCCAGATTATTTGCCTTTTTTAAGCTTTATGGTAGACTCTATAAATGTGAACTAAGTACTAAAATCATATTTACAAAATAATAATAGCGACTTCAAAATGACTTCAAATTAAATACATGATTATTTGATTATTTGATTTTTTTAAGCTTTATGGTAGACTCTTTGAATATGAACTACGTACTAAAATCATAATAGCGACTTCAAAATGATTTCAAATTAAATAATCACACCTCTCTTTGGTACTAAAATAGATGTTTAGATAACAAATTACGCTTTAATATTTACTGATATATGAAACTAATTAGGTCAACCAATGCAACAAATACCTAGAATATTTAATGAAATGTCAATAATATCTCTCACCATTAAATCAGTTTTAGATATTATTAGTTCGTAGTAAATACTATGATTTAAGCTTACCGATGCTACGATCGAAGTTAATTCAATATAAAAATAAACGTGAGTAAAATGTGCATTGCATTTAACTTTTACGAAAGACTATTGAATATTGATGACAGTTCTCAAAGTGAAGCAATGTCGTAAGAGCTATTAACTTTTCATGAAATCAGTTCCATATAGAATTGAAACTACAAATAATAAAAAAATAAGTTGGTTTGTCGCAGGTTTTTCTTTGAGTGGGAAATCAGCCAGTGAATTCAAACGCTACAGGGCGTGTCAGACTTTTACTGACTAAAACCACAGCTGTCTCTTTCAATTGTCCTTTGCTTTATTTCTGTTGGCATCGGCTCTATTGGGCTAGAATAAATCCTTTGAAATTAGCGTTTAGTTTTAAGTGTCTACATAAATAGATAGGTAGATAAAAAAAAACTAAAAATGATATAGATACCAAACCCAAAATCACGAATTTGAAACATTATCAAAATCAATTCATTTACAGACACTTGGATTGCCAAATAGATAAAATTCAACTACTCCATTAAATCTGTCTCAAAGTGAAGGATATCTTTACGCTGCGAAAGCGTCTCTAGATGCTTCCTAATTGCATTTTGCCGACTACCCTCTTCCAGATTACTTCTGTTGCAATTTACACGAGTGTACCAACTCAATGTGAACCCTCTCACCCTCGCTAGCACTTCGACGAACGGGTCTTGAGGAGATCACTTCATTTGTATGCTGGGCTCCAATTACAGTGGACGTCCTTTTACAATCTTAACACGGTCCAATTTTAATTTTAAGGAATTGTTCCTTTCTTTTTAGGAATAAGTTTTTAAGTGTCACAACAATAATTGGATTTATTCTATTAAATATCTAAATAGACGAAGCTAAAATTTTAATAGAAGGGCTGGTGATTGTACATAATATTGTTTCCACTTATTTTATTCTGACTCATTGCTTCCGAGAACTTATTAGAAACTGTCTAGATCTTGAAAATAAAATAAATGTTAACCTGTTAATTTTGCTAAAAACAAAGTATTATTTTTGCGTGTAGCAACATTAAAATAAAATAGGCAATAAACTTTCAAACCTGCATAATAAATTGTTATATTTCTATCTCAGAATCAAATACACAATCTCGTCGTTCAAGGTAACTGGAATCCAAATACACCATGTATATGTAAATGAGCCTGCAAAGGCTTCGATAGCATTATGACCCTCCTCAACCCCAACTAAAAAGGTTTCAAGGCTATGAACCTTCTTGGAGACCTCCAATACGCAATCGAGATAATCAGCTGTTTATACTGCGAGAAAATTGCTTTATTTCACGTATTCATTGACATTATACTGTTTGTTTATTTGTCCTACCGAAGACAGTCATTTCGAAATTGATTTTTAATTTTTCATCGACTTCAACAATAAAAAGTTTCTCAATTCAGTTACATCAAGCAAATCTGTTAATTAAATTGGGAGGAAAGCACGGAAAGTGGGATTATCTTGATAAAACAATGTATTCTAGCCGTGTATGGGCTTATTAGAACTGTTATAGTAATAATAGTAATAACATTTTTTTTCCAGACTACAATGGATTTTTCCATTAATCAATAATAATAGTGTTGGTAAAAACTTAAAACTAATGTATTTTTAAAAATTATGATAATCTGAAATCAAACCTCATACTATCCACGCAGTATATAGTACATACTCGTAAATGTATGAAGTACGACCCAGTGACGCAGAATTGGGCAATCCCACCTGCCGTACAACACGCTCTGTATACCGTGGGAGCTGGCACGCACTCGCTTCAGGATTGAGGCAGACCGCTTTCAGATGATGGCGAGAAAGCCATCAATTCTCGCCCCAGCAAACATCGTCGAAACAAAACCGCGGCAACCCCATTAACATCCTGAACACATTGTCGTACTGTACACGCGGGGCGTTGTATGCCCTTTGCGTATACCTAACCCTCATACGCACATGCAGAATGACTGGCAGAGAGTCTCCTGATTATGAGATGCTCTTTGGCTACGAGGTAGCATCGATCTGATGATGAAGCCGAAACATAGACGGTAAATCCGTAATGGAACAATATCGTAGCTATATTTTGAATTATTGGAATTATTTCTAGTATTCTGACTTATTTAAATGTTTAATAGTCAGTACCTCTACCATGAGTTTTAAGCAATAGTATTCGTCGCTACTCGATATCGACGCCGTAAATATTTTGTATGGCAAATTTTGCAGCGCCTCTAGCGGTCACTTGCAGAACCAAAATTTGCCATACAAAATATTTACGGCGTCGATATCGAGTAGCGACGAATACTATTGCTTAAAACTCATGGTAGAGGTACAGGTCCTTTTTCTGTTTCTCTAGGACATTGCTGACACTCATGCATTGGAAAGCCGTTGGTCCTGATCTTCATTCGTAGATCTTTGAAAGTCGTTCCAGGTAGTTGGACGCCAGAAAATCTGATCATCATACACTTTAATACCGGTTTTCCCGTCCGATTCTTCAAGGCTGGAGTGAATAGGCTCTTAATAAACTAGTGCGTCTCACCATCAACGATTGCGTCACTGCTTATCATCAAGTGAGATTGCAGTCAAGCACTGGTCATTATTAGGCAATCTAAAATAAGACTGTTTATGTTCCATTTATTTTGCTTATAGGGGAATCAAAACTTAATAGGGGATTTCTTGTTTACCTAGAATCATGAAATTTATTAAGAAGCAATATAACACAAATAAAGGAAAAAATATGAACCGTATGTAAATAATTGTTAGGTACGTCACAAAATAGTTACTTATTTGCGATTATATTTTAATTATATTTGAAAAAAATTCAAGATTTGATTCGGGAATCGAATTTATACATATTTACATAGGTAAGTGTACAGGACCCTCGGTGCTCAACTCGCGGTATTTTTAGTAGTCAGTATTTTTATGAACACAGTTATTTTCTAAACTAATAAATCAAAAATCACTTCTATTACTTTTTGACTGCTATACAGTATAAGATTAAAGTATGAGAAAGAAATATAGAAGCATAAATCAAAAACTTTGTAAAAGTTGAAGCAGTTTTTAATACTATTTATAAGGTAAAAAGATTAGCTTTCGCGTTCGTAAAAAAATTAGTACATAATTTTTAGATTCAACAGTTTGCACTGGAAATAAAATTAAATGAACTTGGTACTAATCGAATGTCAAACACAACTGTAATCGTTCGCAGAATCTCAAACTCAATTTGCCTAGATTATCTACTGACCTGCCATTACTAACGTATAATAAAAGAAAAATGAACATAGCTAACACATAAAAAAAAACTTATAAAATGAAGTAGAAACATAACTTCTGAAAGCAGCTCTAATCTAGTTTTATCGGATTTAAGTGACATGCTGGTGGATGTAAAAGAAGTGTGGTTTTAAAAGAAATGTCTCCCATCCAGCCAAATCACGTTACTTGATACGCTGACGCCGCCCTGGGGGGCACTTTCCCTGGTCATAACGTCCAAGAGACTGTAAAGTACCGATAGAAAATAAAGTTAAAGGAAAAAAGAAAGAAACTCTATACATTTTATTAAATTCGCAGCCAGAGTCGCCACAAAGAGATATTATAGAAAAAAGAGTAATTTGATCTACCCGACCGCAAGTTGACACGAGATAGACGTTACTTCAAAATTTGTTATGACGAATATTCTGGAATGTAATTAGAACGTGCGACTGACAAGGTAGACGGAAGCGGGACGTGCGCCGGGAATAAAGGATATTGTGCTTTTTTATACAAAAGTAACAATACTCTGGACAATAGTACTGTGTTCTAATTAAAAGCGGAGTTTTTGGTGGGATATTTTTAAATAAATGGCTGTTTTAATTTCATATTTGCCAATTGATTCCTAGTAAATTTAGTGATGTGAAATTGGTAGAGTTTTGTATCTCAAAATAATGTTTGCGCAACTAGAAAATATGTGGAATCATTGAAACAGACGCGATCTCAGTAAAATTAATTTGAGAATTTTATTATAGTGTTGACTACATCAAAGTTTGCCGAGAAGGTTGACTTGATACATTTGGTGCCAAATACTACAAAAACATTTTGTAATGGCAAACGAATTAACCATTCATACTATAGATATAACTGTTTTTTATATATATATATATATTTCTATGATTCATACGAAGACAAGGATTTGGTACCTGAGGCAAAAATATTGCATTAAAAATCTGATTAAGAGGTTTTGCACCTATTTATGTTGCTTTGTTCGTATTCTGTCAGTTCATATTTTAGATCTGGTAAAAGTTTTGCTAGCACCGAAATTCAATTAGCATAGTAATTAAATTATGATTATTCTACACCCAGACATTTATACTTGAGAGAATCGTCTACAAAATGTTTATTTAATCAAAGTTCAGCACCAAAATAATCGCCGCTTTGATTTATTCGCTAAGTTATAATTAAGTACATGAATACTTGAGTTACTTCGGCATTGTTGTGAACTTGTACGACTAAGAATTTTATTAAAACATTATTATTGAAACAAATAATATTCAATAATAATAGTCAATAGAGATAATTAACTTACACTTATTTTAGCTTCTGAAAGATTGAAGGGTTAAGTGCTCGACTTTCTACCATCAACACATTATTTCGATGAAGAGTAATGTTATTACATACATAACTATTACTTAGGACTGTTTAGTTACTTAGCAGTGAGAAAGAAGTTGTAAAGGTCAAAGACTAAGATTTAGTCTCTGATCTATAAAATTTCTTTCTCGGACGAACACTCGATTTCTAAAAAGGTATATTATAATACACTACAAATTAAACGCAAGTCGAGTGATGTAATTGGCTGTTGAAAATCCACTGAACCAATCTCAATCACTAACGCGACGATCTTCGGTTCTGTTTCGTTGACTTTACGATACATTTCATGTTTGAAACTGTGTCTCTAAATGCAACAGAACATTTCCTTGTTTAGAGTGGTTTTGCAATGTCATAGCTACCCTTTCCTAACACCAACTGTTAAAGCTTTTTATCCAAGAATATTGGCCAAAACGTTTCCTTATAATTAACGCTAGGCTTTTTACTGAGAGTTAAAATATTTAAAAAGAGGTTTAAACTTTATTACTGATCACGCTTGTCGATCTCGTAATAGGTTCCCTAAACTTGGTTGAGTGACATTGGTGTTGCCATTACTAAGCTCTGGAGGCTAAAAAGGCCACTTTAGCAGAATCATAATATGAATCATATTTTTTTATACGGCAATAATTACAAGGAATTTGATTCTGATATGCAGTGAATTGAGTATGATTCGACTAATTAGTGCAACCATTTTACGAATATTAGAAGAATTGCTTATGATCTGCTAGAAATTTGGAATATGATTTGCTCTAGATGAATTGCTCATGTGACGTTTTTAGGCCCGCAGATTGCTAAACATAAAAAAACGGAAAGAAGGAAAACAGGCTTTTCTTTTATTCAAGGGTACATATAGAGCAATACTACGCTTGGTGAAAAGAAAACAAATTTCTTCAGAAAAAGTAACTGTCAGCCTCGTTGTTTTTACTAGAGAGTAACAACAACGCAGCTACAACAGAAAAAATTAAGCGAGTGTATTCATTAAAAGTGCGTCATCTCTTCATACACAGTAAGTAAACAAGTTTAGTAGGATAGGTACACCGAATATGTACACCATATAAGTTACAAAAAGGTAAGATGAACAAAATTGTATAGGGTGTAACACTATGTAAGTTTTTCTATATATAATTTCATTAGTAGCAGCATGGAGCCTACTTTTATGTAATAATATCTATTTATTGTGAAATCCATGATTGCTATAATGTCAGCGATTTTCGACACTTTTTTAACCCCACTTATGATAGGAAGCAAAATAGAGCTGTAGGATAGCTTGAAACTGTTATCGCGGCCGTCGAACGCAAAATAACAAAAGGAACACAGGCGGGTATTCCACATAAAAAAGTGGTAGGCAAACATGGTTCCGCTTTTACATGCGTATTTTCCACAAATATCGCAGATAAGTTTCCGCCTATAAGCGCAGTGACCCATTTTTCAACGAACCAATAGCTGTCAAAGTCAGAATCGTCCCGCGTCATGGCGGCATGTCACGCTGCTGGTACGTACTTGTTAACCATTGGATTGTGTGTAAAATTGCTTGATTTTTTGTGAACCTTAACTTTTAAATGACTAGTTATTAATTTACTGACATCAAAATAAAATAACAATGAAACAGCTGCTTTATCAAGCACAAGTTTGATTGTGTATCGAGTAGACACTGCTCTCATCTTTGGGATGGATATTCTAAATACCAGCTTGATGCACTTGAGTCTATTGAGAAGCGAGCCAAGAAGATCAGATAAGAGCAGTGATGCACTCGTCGACTCGCAGCTTCAAAGTCTTGAGTATCGGCGCCGTGTTGCTAGCCTGTCGGTTTTCTATCGATTAAGTTTCGGGGAGTGTGCGTCGGAATTGCACAATTAAATTCCAACAGACCCATTTTTACTTATCATAGAAAGAAACCAGGCCCGCTCCATTATTGGACCACGGCTGTCAATACACCACAAGTACATGGTGGACATGCCACCCATAAGCACAAAACATTTTTGCGTACAGCTAAGGAATAGAATTCCTGCCGGAATCTGTGTTTCCTGGTAGCTACAACCTAGAGGTATTTATGCTAAAAGTGAATGAGTTACTTCTAAGTACTTCATCGTTGACCACATCATCGCTTACCATCAGGTGAGATAGTGGCCAAACGCGAGCCTATCAATAATAATAAAAAGCTAATATGATTAACGTATTTCGTTCTTTAATGAACCTTTTTACACGTGATTCGTGGAAACTAACATAAAATTTAGATAGTCTATGGCCGTTTATTCATTAGAACGATAACGAGTCAAAACCATGGGACTGGTAGTTTCATATACTAAGTTGTACTAAGTTGCTGGGGACTGACCATGACGTGTAAAAAAGGGTAATTTAAACAACTAAAAAACCCGACTGCTTTTCTGAGTATTCAATAAAAAGCCCTAAAACAAGAAAGTCGTTGTACCCGATTGCACTTAACTATACAATATTTTAATCATGATAAATTGTAGCAGTCGGTACCCATTCCAGAAATGGAGGCTTAGTGAATTGAGAGCACATACCTATATTACATTGCAGATTACTCCAATCTACTGACTAGACGGCTGACTTTCTAGAATGGGTCCCGACTGCTACAATTTATTTATTTTAGAAAGATCTTAGTATTACAGAACAACGTGTAAAACTGTAAAATGTTCATCATTATTTTATCAAAAATACTGCCACTACCGAATATGGACCTACCTCTAGCTTTCACCAAGTCATGTGTCTACCTTGTGGAAAGCCCTACAAAGCTGCATCTTCCACTGCATGGTCGCTATTCTAGAAGACTTTACAGTGGAAGATTCTTCAAAAGAGTTCCCGCGGCCTTGAAACCCAAAGGGCAAAAAAAAATGGTGTTTTTTTCAGGTCTTATAGGTCCTGTTGCTCCGCCTAGAACGGGAAAGTTTATTCAAGATGAACCTCGCTTGTGCACCAACCCCAACATGAAAAAACTATTAAGGCAATTGTATAAAACTGAACTGCAACCGTGCAAACACGCATTTCTTGGAAAATGCCGACCGCTGTCAAGCCTACAATATACGTAATAGCAACGTGTCGTATGCAGGGGTAACGCACCTACAGACATATTTGTTCAGGCGTTAACAACATCGGGTACATAATTATATTAACCGCACGTGGGCACATTGGGCCGTGATACGATTGAAAGTGTTACCGTGATCCTGGAACGCTCCTGGCAACTGAAGTACACAGGTGGAATTAGTCAGTAAAAGTCTGACACACCTTTTCACTCCATCCTAAAACGGGAGAAGTTCATACGATTCGATGATTTCACACTTTAAAAAAAAGATCGAGCGTAGTGGGTATTTTTTCGAACTGTTTCAATTATTCTTGTTTTTCGTCTTAAATAACTAGGCAACTGTTACAGAAATAGACCTTTTGTGAATCAATATCGTAAATTATAACAAAATCGTTAGTCACTAACTAAATCATACCTAATAATTCTGTAATCGAAAAACTTTCCACCATGTACTTAACTTAAATATCCTTGATCCATTGAGTTTCTTCGCCTAAATCCGATCAAAATTCATTTCAACAACATTCATCAGTTCTTTTTACGCCCTTAAAATATTTTATCATCGAGGTAAAACTTTAAAACTCCATGATTTTGGTTCTCAAAAAGCTGAACACTGAAATATTATTTTGTGTGACCCATTTCTCCTGAGGCCAATATCTGTCATTGTCAGGGAGTATGACGTCACGGACGTGTCCCGAGCACTGCCATGCATTTGTGTGACGCATGACGCATTCACAATTGTTTTTGTTTAGAATGTAAGCAAAAGTTTTTATTTATGTGTTTTTAGTTTTTTATTAGCAGGCATACGAATGAGTTGCAGTCTTATTTTTTACAATTATAACTGAAAACAGTTTATTGAAGTTTGCATTCCAAATTTTCATGAATTATAATGTAATCATGTTAAGCGTTCGGCGGTTTTGCACGGATGTGACGCACATCTTTCCTTTAAAATGATTATGTTTGTCTATATATATATATTCTTGACCATTATGAATTTTATTGCTTTCGATTTTAGTTTGGGGGTAAAATTATACTTTAAAACTCGAAAAATAGAAATGAAATATTAATTAAATAAATAAATAATAAAATATTAATTAAACAGAAGTGAAATATTATTATTCAGATAATAAGGTAGTTACCTATTTAAGTACCTTCTCATTTAATAATTAAGTGTTTTAATTTTACTAAAATAAATCTGTATAAATGCGAGTTGGACTCGCGCACTGAGGGTTCCGTACGCACTTATCTAAGAAAATAATTCCCAAATAGGGTCTCAAAGATTTTTCCGAATTGCAAGAAAAGTATTTTATTTATGACGTAACAACAAATTTACAGTTTTCAGATCTATTCATATACCAGTGCTATAAGACCTCACTTCAAGTTTTTTTCTGGATTCTCGGTTAAGAGAAAATACCCTACGAATTCTGGTTCCCTTGAGAGTGTCGAAATATATGTTTTTTTGTGACATAAGTGGCCGTATCTTCCTTTTTCGTTAATTTTGTTTTTGATTTTTTACAGCTTCAAGGGACCGCGGCAGACATGAGTATATGGTTTTAATCGCATAATTAATTGAGAAAGCATCAAACGCACGTTTGCTGCATAGACTTGTTTAATTTGACACGTCAGTAGATAACAGAGTTCAAAAAATGAAGAAGAATGAGAATCTCCTCCCTTTTTAAACCTTTTTTACCGAATTTTTTGTTTTCAGTGATTTTTTCACTAAATGTAAATCATTTTGATTTTTTTTTTTGCTTTGAAGTACCCTAAGAGGAAGAGAAAATTAAAGGGGAAACCATTTCTACTAATAAGTACCGATTTTAATATATCAATAACAAAATTACCAAATAACTTTAATTTTGGAATCGGTGTCGAAGGAAGAAGAAGGAGAAACACCGGTTTTATAAATAGGTAATTTTCAGAAAAGAGACAGTGTTTTAGTAAATGGTTTTTCTGTAGGTATTTTATTTTTTGGTGGAGATAATCATCCAATGTCATATCCCGTCCTTGGGCGGAGCGTTCATTCAACCAAATACCAAAACACAAACTACACCTTTCGTAACATGTCGTCGCGTCGGTGCTCCAAGCACGCTCGGATGCGTCCATGTGCGTCACGATGTGCCCCCGACACGCTCTGACGTCACACCACTGACTGTGACAGGAATTGGCCTTCCTCGATGCAGGTCAGTGCTAAAACAGATCTGATTTTGAATAAATAAAAAGTATTAAATTATACACTAGGTACTTGCCCAGGTATTGTTGTCGACAGTTTAAAAAGTGAGCAGGGTCGAAGCCTACTGGGGCCAAGGGTCTGCTTCTGAAAGGAAGGCTCAGCCCTGGTATGAAGGCAGCGAAGGAACGGGGTGGGTTTTTTAGTCAGTAAAAGTCTGATATCTCAACTCTCACTTCACTGAAAGAAGTCCTTCACTGAAAGAAATCATCAGATTTTTCGACCTCCCAAAAAACATCCCGAAAAAGATTACACAAAAAACTGTTTGTGCTATCTCATAATTCTTTTTCTGGATTAGAATAATAACACGTAGAATTTAAAATGCAAATAATGTTATCAAACAACGTCTTTTTGCGATAAAAGTAGACGCTTTATTCCCAAGGAGATTTAACCCTTTTATTTTTGTATACTTTCCGTAATAAATGTGTTTTATGAGAACATTACATACTCTTGTATAGTAATTTTATAAGAATACCTAACAGCGAATAGATATTCTGACCGCATTATGAAGGATGACAAGTAAAGTAAAGGAAAAGAGAATCCACTAGGTTCTAAACACAGGACCGTTCGATGTGACTATGCTTTGAAGATGCCTTGATCCAACATTGATTATGACCTTCTCAACCAAACATATTCAACTGTTTACGCACAGGTCTGGTTCCCTTTACCTTTAAATGTTTTTTTTTCCAAATCTTACCGTCCCACTGCTGGGCAAAGGTCTCCCTCAAGTACTTCCAGACTTTCTTCTTATACGTGTATAGGAAAAATAATAACTCCATCGCTGTATCTCTACGTAGACGTCGTGATGAGGCTTGCGCTCTCCAATGAACTCTATTTCTGTACTAGTAGAGTTTGTTTTGCTGTAACATGCCAAGATGAGGTGCTAAGCCAAATACAATCAATGCAGGGTAATTTTGTGGTAAGCTGTTGGGCAGCAGCGACTTCATGGATTCGATTTTGTTCCTCATCTCCGTTTTATAATATAGGTTGGCCGACCGGAGTGAACATTGACGAGGAACATAGCTTCTAACTCCTTTTATTCGCAATTGCAAATGTGCTCTGAAGATGAATGTATACTCCAGTTACATACTGGTAGGATCTTTGATTATCATAGTCATTGTATACCTCTCCACTCCTCAAGTACCGAATGATATGTCGCCTCCTTGTTGCTACTAATATATTTGGAGGCCCATTCAATTTTATAGAGTAAGCAAGACTATGGCCTCTGCTTGAACAATGCTACTAAAGATCGATAAAAAAGGCAGGTGCTCTGCAGTATTGTTCAGGTAGGGCCATAATCTTTATAATATTTTTGGTAACCAGTCTTAAACCTTCCAAAGCTGTAGCCCTTTATTTTCCAATGTCCGCCTAGCCCGTGCCATCATGGGACTACCAGACGTATGGCGTCGCGCCACCTTTACATGGTGAACATTCCACCTGTACGCACAAAGCGTTTTGGGAACACATTTATTGTGTGTACAGCTAAGGAGTAGAATTCCCTACCGGAGTATGTGTTTCCTGATGGCTACAAACCAGGAATCTTTAATTAAAGAGTGAATAGGTTACTTCTAGGTAATTGCACTCCATCATCGACGGCATCGTCGCTTTCTATCAGGTGAGATAGCGGTCAAGCGGAAAAAAAAAAAAAGTCACAATAGCTTTCCACTAACCGAGGGTTGGTCTTGGGTGCGTTTGCATAACGTTAACAGATATAATCGTCAGTTGGCACTACGCTCTATGAAAACTGCCTAAGGGTACTTTGCGAGGGACTGAAGCCTGATGTAAGTATATATAACAACCTGTATTACGGGTGACCAAGACCCTCTCGTAGCTAGCTTAGAGCAAAAATGGAAGTTTAGCAAACCGAAAGCGAATAATGACAATTCCGAAACAAAAGTTAGACAAAAATAAATAATTTATACTGAAGAGATTCCTGAACGTGAAATGGATTGTAAAACTGTGACGTGAGTGTGAATGCTTATGTAAAATGTAAAAATTAGAATGTCTATGTGTGTGTTACAGTATAAGTTTGAAATGTCTGCAGGTTTATAAAAGGAAGTAGAAGTCAACGAAAAGAGCAGCCGAGTGTAACATCTATGTAAGTGGGTTGTTGTAAATAAAAATCAATCACCAAATGTATTTATGATCTTCAAGTCAAGAGTTAATAGGTTTCCTTCTAGGCAAGAGCGCTCGATCATCGACCATATCGTCTCTTTCCATCAGGGCCTCAAGTCTGCTATTACAATAGTGTCAGAAAGGTCTATCATTGATTTCATAATTGTTGATTTTGACAAGTTTGATAATCTACTAATAAATGGTGACTCTTATGATCAACCACAGACACTCCATTGAGAGAAATGGCATAGAATGGTAATCTCGTATTTACCTACATAATGGGAAAGGAATGTCTGCCTTATATCATAACGAAAACATAACATAAACCAAACACTAATAGAATAACAACAACAAAACATTGAAAATACCCGGCTGCCGCTCTAAATAAACAGTAAGCAGTAATGTCTTTTTGACTTTGACAGCTAAAAGACCACAGACCGACCAATGATCAATTTTTCAGATTACGGACTTTTAGCAAAATGACAATCGTGTTAGAATAACGAATTTATAAAAATAGCAGACTTGAGCCCCAGGTCAGATAGTGGTCAAGCGCGAGCCTATAAAAAAAAAAGTAAGTGTCTCATTTCACAATGGCTGCACCTACTGGGTTAATCTTTTTTAAATTACAGACGTGTAAATATGAGGTGGGTAGTAAGTAATGTAATATAATACAAGATAGGTAGTGCTATATTATTAAACATAAAAATAACATAAAAGCATGTAAGTACTTTCAAAATAACCACGATACCTATTCTGAAGTTAAAACTAAGAACATTTCCTGATAGGAAGCTATTAGAAGGCACTTTGCGTTCAGCCAGCCGCCACGCTAAACGTTGCTTCCCCGTGCACGCTGCGATTACCTCATGCATAATATTGATACTTCAGACACCACAACTTTACTGGGCGGTACTTGTACGGGTTTATGTAAATATGGATTCATAAAAGTTAGTAGTTTAAGGTAAGATCTTGAGGTATAAAGACCAGCGTCAAGAGTCTCGGCCGTCAAAGGAGCGGGCTTGCGGACGGCGAGCAATGCGTAGCTGTCTGTCCAATAAGGACCAAACCAGGGTCGATGTCGAGCCAGAACTAATATGGTTGTTCGAAAGAGAGAGAAAAGTTACCATGTGTTGAATCACTAATTCAACATTACTGACTTTATCCACACAGCACTTTTATTTCCTTGACTTGCCCTATCTAAAATCGACAACCGACTACTCTCGTGGGTTCGAACACCCGCTATTAATAAAAGTGAGGACCGGATCTACCGCCATCTTGGCAGAAACAGTTAACTATTTATTCAAGTCAGTGTATGTATAAAAACAACCAGAAAAATCCTTACAAAAATATAAATAGAGTCTGTCTAACGAAAGCGCGACCTGAGAAAATGAGGTCAAATCAAAAAATATTGAATATGGTATTACTGTCATACTAGGAGAAAATTTTTTTGATACTTGAGTATTTTTTTGTATTTGCGACAATCGCATAATTCTTTTTGACGAACTAGATTCCTAATATGAAGAAACAAAATGTTTAGAAATAAATATACTCAACCAGTACGCTTTTAACAGCATCACACACTCAGAAATATTCAATTCCCTTACAAAACAATAATTAGAATTTATACATACTTCTTCCAGCAAGTTAGAGAGATTAGATCCTATGTTTCAAACAGAAATGAGTCAAACAGGGCGTCCCGTTGTCCCCAAAGATATTCTCCAATTCTTTCAGACGTTCGCAGTCGAATGGGAAAGAGAAGGGCATTGTCATCAGCGAAGCTAAGTTAAGTAATTTGCGTTTCTCTGATGATATTGTCCTGTTCTCTCCTACAGCCACAGGACTAGAGCAAATGCTGGTTGGTCTACATATAAAAATTTTGAAGACCAAAATCATAACCAGCAGCTCCAAAAGGAACGTACACGTAGGCGGACAGAATATACAATACGTCTTAAAATATATTATTGTCTACTTGGGCCAAGTAATCTCTTTCTGGGCCAGGTAAGACAAAGAAATAACGTGTCGAACAGAAAATACCTGAAAAAGTTACTGGTCCATCAAGGAACTATTTAAGGGCACTTTGCCCATATCACTAAAACGTAAGCTTATGGACATGTGTAATTGTGTAATCTCCTCATTTGACCTATGGTGTATACAGACTTGGTCTTTGACTAACATCCAAAAGTCTAAACTCAAGGTTTGCCAACCGACCTGGATGTCTTTCTTAAGAAATGGAATGTGAGTAAGGGACTGAGACTATTAGAAAGAGTGGATGACTTTTGCACAGCAGTAGAACAATACTGGATAGCTATAATAACCAATACAATACAAAAACGAGTAAAGATTTATTTATAGGTATAATTACTATTCTATCAAGAAAGTCACGGGAAAAGGTGAATAACACAAAATGTTGAATTTTATCATCCTCAAAGTATGCTATTTCATCACATCAATGTATAAAGTGCGGTAGTGAATATATTTCTTCTTAAAGCTTAGTTTTAAGTGTAAAGGTTTTTTCTCCAAATTCCTTAACGATTCAATGTTTTTTTATTTATTTCGCGCAGTCCTTGAATATCTTCAAGATTATCTATAAACATAAGAAAAAATATTATCATATCGTAAAATATATCTAATAGTCAGTCAACAATGATCAAGATTATAATGTCATACTAACTTAAAAACCCGAGATCAAAAACAACTACTTTCTCTTCTTGTTTTTCTTTAAACTTACTGATCGTAATATTTCACAGCTTTCCTACATAACTTTTTATTGTTTTACCTATGATAAGCAATTATATTTTTAAAATCAATCTGTTACAAATTACTGACAATTGCAATCATAGACTTTGACGTGCTTTTGACGGCAACATAATGTTGCCAATTTAATTTAAAAAAAAAACTCCAGGTCGCGCTTTCGTTAGACAGACTCTATCTGAAACATTTGATTTAATGTCACATAAAGTTCAAGAATTATTTAATGCGCCACATTAAATGTAAAATCGTCATTTGACAAAACAAATATCAAAACTAACGCCATCTAGACGACAGTTATTTCTAACTTTAAAATATTAGCTGTCACACACGACAACAAGTGTCATTGTCATTTGAAAACCTTATCCAAACAATAAGATTCCAACACATGGTTCTGAAACGCAAAGAGCAATGAACGCAAGTGGGTTTTAGTCAGTATGTCTTTTTTTTTAGGTGGGATATCATCCAATGACATTTCCCGCTCTTGGACGAAGTGAGGGGGCGTTTCAGACTTTTACTGACTAAAACCCACTCCTGTACCTTCTTTGCCTTCGTTCCAGGGCTCCAGGGTTCTCTTTCGTACAACTCATGGCCCCAGTAGGCTTCGACCCTGCTGGGCCCCTACGGTTTTGCTGACCTCCCTTTGAGGTGTGTGTGGAACACTACGTGCCGTCGACGATTTGGGCTCAGTCCGAATGGTGACCGGACGGTTGAATAGCGAACTACCCATTGCTTACCGTCCGCAAGCCCACGCATTCAGACACAACCTCTTGTCCCACCCAGAGCGGGAGGTGTTACTTGATATTTATCACCTAAAAAAAATGGTTTAGTAATATACTTCAAGAACCGGACTTTTTCTCAAGATCAGCCAGCTCTTTACTTTGATCTCGCCTAATGGAAAGCGATGTATGAGGTTCACGACGGAACGAGTGAGCCTAGAAGATGCCTGTTCACCTAAGATATTAGGGTTTTTGTGTCAATTTACATACTAAAAAGTTTTATCTTCAATCTCAACCAATACTCAACTCTTAAATGGCGAAGTAACGTAAGGAAAGAAAAGAATCTACCAGGATATTGTGCCTCATGATTGTAATAAAATGTATGACGCCAGTTTGCCTCTTTGTCTGTCTGTTACGCTTTGATGCTTAAAACGCTGAACTGATTTTGATGAAATTTGGTCCAGAGCAAGTCTGAACTACAGGAATGGACATAGCATATAAATTATCACGCTATTTGCTATGGGGTGAATAATATTGCGTTTTGTCAGTATTGCACATGTATGTATGTAATGTTTGTTATTTTTACATATTTGAGCTCTACGGATTTCGATGACACTTTGCTAAAAAGGCCAGATTTTTAGGATTAACCATTGACAAACAATTATATTGGAAAACTCATATTACTGAACTTTATAAAAAGTTAGTGCTCTTTATAAATTGGCAACAACTGTCAACGTAGACACTTAGCTTACGGAATTGCTGAATCAATATTAAGATTCGGAATAATTTTCCGTGGCAATTCAGCTCTGAACGACATTGCGTTCAAAGCGCAGAAATGTTGTTTACGGTCTATGTTTGGGTTGCAAACTACGGAGAGTTGCAAACCAATGCGACAGGCTTGTTGGTCTAGTGGTCAGTGGCCCTGACTGCTATGCCGGAGGTCGTGGGTTCGATTCCCACCCAGAACAAATGTTTGTGTGATGAGCATGATCATTTGTTCTGTGTCTGGGTGTTATTTATCTATAATTTATGTATGTATTTAAAATTATATAAGTATGTTTATCAGCTGTCTGGTACCAATAACACAAGCTTTGCTTAGCTTGGGACTGGACGGTATTGTGTGATAGTTGTGGAATATAAAAAAAAAATGTTTATAAAGTACAGAACTGTAACACTTCCGTCTCTTTACATATTAAATATATCGTTATTTGTAAAGTCTAATCTATTTGTTTTCCCTCTTGAAGGTAGACATAGAATTGAGAAGTACACATTATGAGTACAATCATTCCCCGCCAATACTGCATTTTTAAGAAAAAGTATAAAATAATGAATATCAATTCATATAAGAGCACTAAAAAAAAAATTGCTACTTAGTAAGTGTTACTATAATGTTGTGGAGTTTCTAGATGAGAAATTTTTAATGTTGCCTATTTCATTATTTATTTTAATTTTATTATTCTAATGTTTATATATTTTCCTCTTTGACTGTAATTGAATTGATTGAATTTTGTCACATGATTGATGTTAAACTCTATTGATCGTATCTCATCGGCATCGCATCGGACAACCCAACGTACGGCGAATATCCATTCCTATGTTGTGAAACTTCTACGGTACGGACTAAGCGTTTTGCCTCGTCTTTTATATCGCTTACATCGAGGGACTGGAACAGTTTGCTTGCTGCGGTCTTCCCGTCCGATTATAATTTGGGTGTCTTCAAGGCTAGAGTGAATAGGCTCTTAATAGACTAGTGCACCTCACCATCAACGATTCCATCACTGCTTAACATCAGGTGGGATCGCAATCAAGCACTAGTTTATATCAATTAAAAAAAAAATCTCCATCTTAACACACACACATTTTATATAAGATCATGTCCTAGTATAGCAGACAGGATACTTTGCATCCGAGTAGTAGGTTCTCTTGGAATAATTGTCTACCACGGGGGCGAAGCTACTGGCTGCAGAAACATAAATAAATGTTGAAGAATGCACATATTTACAGGTCATACAAAAATAGTGCTGCGAATATCCATTAGTACAATCAAGTCAATATAAGATGAACCAAAATGGCGATCACCTTGAATGCGCAGCAACAGATTTTCGAGTCGCAATAGAGATCGGGCTACGCAGAACCAATATAGCAAGTTCAACTTATTTTCCGCGTACTATATACTAATTTTCACTGCCTAAATATTATATGTACCTACTTACACAAAACGTTATTGTACGTACGAACATGCGTGCATCAGAGAGTGACATGCAATTACGTCATGAATATTGATAAGAGTACTCACGGGCTTGTAACGTGTACACACGGACTACGCAAGCACTGGATTAGACAAATGGCATACCAGCATCAATACAGACTACTGATTACACTCATCTACGAGAAAATTATTCTTGAAACATCGCAGGACTGGAACAATTTGCCTCTGCTGCAGGCAAATTCTTCTCGTCCGATTATATAATTTGGGTCTCTTCAAGGCTCAAGACTGAATAGGCTCTAATAAACTAGTATGCGTCACCATCAACGATAGCATCGCTGCTTACCATCAGGGGGGATTGTGCGGACCGCCCGGAGGACACAGTAGAGCACACAGTCGAGGTGTGCCCCGCTTGGGAAGAGCATCGCCGTGTCCTCGTGGGGGCGATCGGCGGCGATCTCTCGCGCCGGGGCTTGGTTCAAGCCATGCTCCGGAGCGAGGAGGAGTGGCAGGCGGTCGCCTCCTTTTGCGAAGCAGTAATGCTAGCAAAGGAGGAGGCCGACCGCATTAGGCAAAGGCGCATACGCCGCCGCCGCCGCCGGGATTCCGATCCCGATTTTTCACCGTAGGCGCGGGCTCGCGAACGGTGGGCAATGGGTAGCTCGCTGTCCGTCCGTGCGCACTGTTCCCGCGCGCCTCAAGGAGTTGTCAGCAAACTGTAGGGGTCCAGCAGGGCCGAAGCCTACTGCGGCCAAAGGTTATGTGAGAATGTCACCACGGGCCCTGGGACAAAGGCAATGAATGGAAGGCTAGGTTTTTAGTCAGTAAGAGTCTGACACTATTTCTCGCCCTACCCAAGGGCGGGATTTGTCATTGGATGATTTTACCTACCATAAAAAAAAAACCATCAGGGGGGATCGCAGTCAAACACTAGTTTACATAAAAATAATTTAAAAACAAAATTATACTAAATTGAATATACTGAGTCTCGCTGTGCTTCTCATTTATTGGTATCAAATCTACATTTTTATAAAAACAACGCTCGAAATTTCTTAGTTTTTTAGATTAAAACTTTATACCAATTTTATTAAGGTTCAAAATGCCAAGAAAATCAAAAACTCTTTAGATATTATGTTTAGCTTTACAATTGTGGTGAATTTACATTGAAGAAACAAATTGAAATCATCCATGTAAACTCATCTTTACAGAAGAAGCATTTTGAGTGGAAATTGATGTAACTCTGCTTTTTATAAATAAATAAGATTTTATTTATGTTTATTATTTATGTGAATCTTTATATATCTATGTTTTAGAATATGAGTAAAAAAAATTTAGGCTACTTTCACGGTTTTTATGAAATGCAACTTTGTTGTGACATTAACTTAGCGTTTCATGGTACGTAGCGATTTATATGTAACCATTGAATACTGGATCTGTAAATCCAACTTATACATGATCGAACTAACTTTATCAGTTTAAACCAAAAAAAAAACCAATCCATACACACGTATTAATTAATTTTATCCTTTCCTGCCGGAGATCGCTTATCACCAGGTGAGCATTCAAGGGTGAGTCTATCAATAGTAATAAGAAATAGCTGTTTTGTTTTTTTTTTTTACTTACATAACGAATCCTGGTACAGACAACATCGTTAAAATACAAATATATAAAATGATAAAAAAAAAACGAAAATAATCCGCTAACCCATTTTTTTTTGTTCGATGATGTGAAAGGTTTTCGTTAAATTCTGTTACAGTTTGCATCTAATTATATGGCAAAAGTTTTATTGAACACAAAAACAAAAAAGACAATTAAAAGTAACAAAAGCAGTCTGGTGCAGTATGTGGAACTCCATCTAGTTAAATCACAGCAACAACACCAATATATTTTGTGAAAATATATTTATTTTATTTATTTATTATATTCTTTATTGTACACTGCATAAATAAAAAATATAGGACAGACATATATTATAATTCATAAATATATTCTGAGAAAAACACCAATTTAATCAATTGAAACAAACTGGAAAAACGACACCAAAAGGGCTAAAAAGTAGCCAGTCTATTACTTTGAAACCTAACGCCAAACTTTTATTAACTTCCAAAACTTTGCTCCCTTTAAACTTATAAAGTTTTACAATAAATTTATCTTCAGTAAATTCAGGCACCTCATCGATACCGCGTCCATATTTCATAGTGCTGGCTGCTTTCATCTTCCTGTGTAATTGACAGGCTCACCTGACACCCGGCTAAGTGATTTTTTATTTATTCATCGAATGAACACCTTTAAAGTGTAATAGATGAAGTTACTTGAAGGAAAGTGTTGAGAGATTAATATCGTGTATGATAATGATGTAGGAGCGAGAGATAAATGAGCCAGCTGATCTGTGTGGGAGATATGAGCGCCATTACTTGTGAACGTGCTTTAGATTGGAAAAAAATTCAGGTGCTAAGATTAAACGTTCATAATCTCTTAAAATTTTAGTGTCATAGTAGTTATTTTTATGATTACATGTTCTAAATAAATCTTTACTGATCATAAAACAGTACGTGACTTAGGAAAACGTCGTTTGATGCAGCAATTTGATGAAAAATCGTTATCGTTTTCCCACTATTGTATTGTTCACTACATTAATAGATTTCTGTTGATGATACCTCGACACCCCAGAGGTGTCGTTTCCATTTATGAGGCTCCCGGTAAATATGGCATAATACTAACCAATTTACGAAGCACTAAACAATTAATATACCTCTGAGACTTGTCTGCTATCAACTTATAGACGAAACTAAAGCCACACATTAAACGCCCATAATTTTAGTTAGGTTGTAATTTACAAACAGAATCGTAAAACCAGTGGCTTGTAACCAATCAAATAGACAGGCGACGTTGCATTAAGTTAAAACACGGAGAAGTTAGAAATGGAGTAAGAGTAATAATCAGATACAGAAGGACCTGTGAAAAAAAAAACAGAATTCTTATGGTGTATGATATTAGTAATATTATGTTCAAATGTTTCCTGAAACGGTTTTTATGAGTTGGTTTTTAACATGGATATAAGATGATGATATGATATTTTGTACTATATATTCATTGATTTCAGTAATAGCAAGCCATATTACAACAAATAAACCAGCATAAAAAGATACCGTTTCCACAAGAGCAACGCAATCACTTCAAATGTTGTATGAAACGAGGAAACCTCTCTCCTCTCATGTAACTCGAGAATAGAAACGCCATGAATTTATACGATGCTTTTAAGCACTCCATTTAGTACGTACTTCATGGTTGAAACCTATCAAAATTTTACGAGCCCGCCTCGAAGGAGACTGGTAGAATTAGAAGTGTCTCGGATCATTGCGGATTAATCACAGCCCGAATTAGGCACGAGACATACGCTAAAGTTTTGACATCAGCTATTTTGGTATTGCAGTGGCGCCATTCAATCTGACGGTATAAGGAGCTAACTTTTTTTAGAAACCCTGAATTCAGATTTGATTTATTTAACAGTCAATGTCGGGAAAACATCATTTTAAGAAGAAGATCTTACAACCCACATAAATGAAGCATTCTTAAATTTACTTCTGGAATTCATCAACGCTACACGGTCTCTACTTAAGTGGTTTGATGAGGTCTCTTGAGTACATCAGGTTGTTTTATCACAGACATACTATGCGTTCCAAATAAGAATAGGAAAGCCAATAACCTTGATCTGTCAAATTTTGAGTGAAAAGTACGGTTTGCAAAAAACCTTATTTGCATATCAATAAAGGGTTTTTTTTTTGCTTTGTATTACGAAGTCTTAGTTAAGTCTAGGTGAAGTAAAAACTTTAATGTTTAATATAAATTAGCTAAGTATTTGGTTTTAAGTAATAATTAGTTAATAAAAAAAAAACTATTTTCTTTCTTATTTTCATTGTTAGGAATAATTCGCCTTTTTCTTCCATGTGCCACTAATTGGACACTAAACACAGTGACGCAGAGATGAGCAAAATTTAAGAATTGGATTCTGATAAAACTTTTTACGTTCACGATTCATAAATAAATTAAATTTTAAAAATTTGTTTTTTTTTTCGCCGTACCCAATTACTTCAATTTGACAGTTCGACGTGACGTCACAACATGGCAATCGATCCTATTCTCATTTGGCCCGCATTGTACCTATAATTACTCAGATATAGGTGCAGACTAGTAAGTAGAAACAGTAGGATATTTAATTTTAGGCATAAGAATATGTAATGTCCTGAACGTCCACATAGTGCCAGCCACGCACATTCTACGAAAATTTTACTGGATGTGAGTATAAAACTTTTAATAAACTAGGGGACAAAATGACTCCCAACATGACGCAAAAAACTGTCAAATAGACTAACCTGTTGGTCTAGTGATTAGTGGCCATTACTGCAGTGCTGGAGGTATCTACTACAGAGACAGCAGCTAGATTATGTCACCAAGCCTAGTAGCTATTCTCGTGTTCACGATACCCTTATTTGGCAGTATCATCCAAACATCTCCGGTTATTATGCGGTGAGCAGACGACGTGACAGCGTGACACTGTGACGTATGGCTGACAAAGACAGACGTGATGTATGAGCGTGCAAGTGCTGGCTGGACAGACGCGGCAGCTGCTGGCGTGGTATTTTTTAAATGGTTTCAAGTTTTAGCTGACAATAAAAAAAAAATCGTTGGTCTATGGCTTTTAAATATACGAGTATGATTATGACATCTAAAGAAAAATCTTCAGTCTATAAAAGATATATTTATTACCTTCGGTTAAATTTTAGCTACGTTGTTTTTATCCTACACAACACTGCAGTACCATAGATTGTATTCCTATTTTTGATAAAAAAAAAAACCAATAACATTTTCAAGAGTCATTCGCAAAAAACCCCGTATCGATTTACACGTAGCGAATCCACGCTTTTGGTACGCTCGCTTTGAACTATCGACACCAATTCAAAGGAAACTCATATGAAAAAAAAGGCAATATGACATCGTTTTGTATACGGGAGCATGCTAACACGTCGGCAAGTTAAAAGTATCAGTATTCGAGAAGGTAGGGATCGTTGGCGCGTGTGACGTCATCAATATTCACGTGCCGTCGGCGTGACGGGCCGTCACGGCGCAGCGTCACGCTGACGTGAGAGTGTGATTAATGGAGCCGTGTCACAGCAGGTGCATTTTGCTGTCGAGAGATAATAATGACATCGATGTATTGGTCTTTAAGCTTTTATAGACCAAACGAACACCTGCTGAAAGGCTCATCTTTTTCAAGATGAGTTATTTACTCTTTGGCCTGTTTAACATTTCAAGAATGTTTTAAAAGTTGCGATTTCTTGAGGTGTAAACGGACTCCAGGCTGAGTGAGAGGAAGTATCAGAATTTTACCTTCTAAAACAAACCCAGTGTTCTTTCAGGTGCCCTTTGCTTTCCAGGGCCGTACGTTGAAACAAGTCTGTTACCCTGGCAGGCATCGGCTTTAGTGGATCTCGTCAGTGTTACTGACAGCTCTTTGTGGAGCGTGTGAAACACAACATGCCGCCGTCAACCCGAACTTGTTACTTACCGGACGGGGAGCAATCCTGTCATCAGTATTAACAAAAATGTAAATTATACGATGGCATCTCATCTTTGGAGTTTTTGGTTAGTGGCCCTGGCTACTATGTGACCACGACCTCCACGTGGGTTCGATTCTCACCCAAGACAAATAATTGTTTGATGAGCAAGATCATTTTTAGGGTTCTGTAACTCAAAAAGAAAAATTGGAACCCTTATAGGATCACTTTGTTGCCAGACTGTCTGTAAAGACCCATTATCTCGGGAACGCGTAAAGGTATAGAGTTTAAATATTCAAGTCTGCGGTCACTTGAAGCTGTGAAAAAATCAAACTTCTAAATTAACGACAAAAAAATGATGCAGCCGTTTATGTCGCAAAAAAAAAACTCACATTTCGACACTCTCAAGGGAATCAAAATTACGGACTTACCGTTGACCTAAAACCCTGCAATTTGGCATGAAACAAAGTTTCATAGCACAAATATAGGAATAAATCTGAAAGTTGTAAATTTGTAGTTACGCCACAAAAAAAAAACTTTTTTTATTCAGAAAAATCTTCGAGACTTGATTCGGGAATTGAACTATTACATAATTTAGTTAAAAAGCTGATGATGATGATGATAATTTAGTTTGTACGCAACCCTCGGAATGCGAGTCTGACTCGCAGTTGCCCAGTTTTTATGTGTTAAGAAATATGTATGTTTATCAGTTGTCTAGTACTCATAACACAAGCTCTGCTTAGTTTGGGACTAGATGGCGTAGTGTGATAGTTGTGTAATATTATTACTATCTCAGTTACAAACAGACGGATGAGTATGAACATTTCATACGTAGGTGTGTAGCGGATGACCGACATCACTATTCAACGACCTGTATTCCCGCGAGCGTTATGAGGCCCGATCTGTTTCGATAAACTATCGTAAGCACTTCTAGCGTACATGTAGCCATGTAGGTAAATATTTACCTGATTCTTTGTGTTTAGCTGATTTTATTACAATGAATACGTTTCTTTTTTCTCTTTATCATTAAACTAGTTTGTTTGCCATCTTCGTTGTCGTGGCCAAAACAATTGGAAAAATAAAAACCTCGAACGTTTGAAGAACTTTCATTGTGCGTACAGGGGCTTATTGAGGTTTGAAATCGTCAAATAAATTTTTCCGCTCTAGGTGGAGTGAAAGGAAGTGTCAGACTTATAGTGACTAAAACCCACCTGTGTTCTTTCGGTTGCCCTTGCCATAGGGCCAGGGTAACCTTTTTGAACAATCCCGTTTCAAGTAATAGTCTGTATTCCCGCTACGACCATTTCGCTAATATTTCTATAAAGCATGGTCCTTACCGGACAGCCGGACGACGAGTTGCTAATGTCTCTCCGTCCGCAAGCTCGCGCCTTTGGTGGCCGGAAACCACCCCGTGACCGCAAATGCGCGGAGCTTCTTCTGCGGCGGTGGCTAGGGCGCGAGGATGTCCTTTATATCACAGTTTTATTCATCTTTTATGCCTTAATATCTCTTATGTATATTATTATAAAACAGAGGATTTGCTGACCGTCTTGAAGTAGTTTTTTAATAGTACTTATAGGAATCTGAAAGTGAAAAGATAGTTGATCTGTACCTCTACCATGAGTTTTAAGCAATAGTAATCGTCGCTACTCGATATCGACGCCGTAAATATTTTGTATGACAAATTTTGGTTCTGCAAGTGACCGCTAGAGGCGCTGCAAAATTTGCCATACAAAATATTTACGGCGTCGATATCGAGTAGCGACGAATACTATTGCTTAAAACTCATGGTAGAGGTACAGAATCTTACACACCCTCTAACATACATACACTCACAATTTCACTTCACACACTCGAGAGCACATCTACCATTGATTTTTTATTTCCTAAATTATTTCCTTTTGTTATTTAAGATACCTTTACTTATATTAATAGAATCTTAATTTTTCCTTGAGATTGTACTTGCGGAAAAATTATTATTATTAATGCTTTTCACAAAGAAGTGACGTTTTGTCTTTCACCGTCCCCACGTCTTCTCCAGGCAAAAACACGTCGGTTGTCTGGATGAGTGCTAATTCTGGACTCTTCAACGAAGAGACAATTCTGTCAAAGCTTTTCCTCGTCGTTTTCTTCATTTTGGCGGAGTCTAGCCCACTGCAATCTGCATCGCTGCCGTTGTTGTGAGTTCAGAGGTGCTCGTCAGGATCTCCTCGCTCGTTATCCAACCTGGTGTAAGCAATTCCTGATGGTCTGAGTGCTAATTTCTAGTCCAGTAGCAGCCCGTAAGACGTTTTTTATTTTAGTGAAATTGATTATTAGGTCTCGGGCAGTCAGCAGTCTGATGTAACGCTAGCAGCAGTAAAAACAGGTGGCCGACCACTGCGAGGTCGACCAGCAAGGTTATCCACGCCGCGATACCTCCGTAACGTGTTCACGACACAGGATTGGGATACAGCCACTCTTTGTGCTATTTCTCTCGTAGAATGTCCTTATTTCTCCAAAGTAACAATTCTTGCTCGTAAAATTTCTGATAATCCCCTCGGCATCTTTTTGAATGAACTCCTTCTTCGAAAAATCAGAAAAAACGCTTGAATCAAGTTGGTCAGAGTTCCGAATGAGTGTAAATAAGTGTTAATCTCTTTTTATACAGTAAAAGAATTGATATTTTAAATTCTTTTGTTATTAAAAGATTCGATTTTTAAATGAAGAATCTTAGAAGAAAAAGTTTTATTCTAACGTAACAAAAACGACTTCGTATTATCAAAGTTATCTCAAACTTTTTTGGTGTGTGTAGAAACCAAAAAAACTTTTTACAAAAAAAATACAACCGACTTCAAAAACCACCAAAAAATGCAAAATAACTTTCAATTTCGGAAGTCGGTGTTTCTAAAATAGTTTGGTATCTTCGCTATTTAACACCGACTTCCGAAATTGAAAGTTATTTTGCATTTTTTGGTGGTTTTTGAAGTCGGTTGTATTTTTTTTGTAAAAAGTTTTTTATTTCACACTTTTTAGTAGTAGTACCCCTCAGCCAAACTTAAATAGATAGGTACCTTCCGCCATTCGGTTCCATCATCAAATCATCATGACAATTCTAATAATACCAAACACGGCTAAGATACACTGATTTATTACAAAGTTCCGGCTCTTACCTACCTTCCGTCTTCATCATCAGGTCAGTTCTATGTACCTCTCCACTTATTCCTTTAGTCAGCCACCAACTACATGTATAAACAAAGCAATTTTACTTGTTACGACAGTTCTGCTAAGGTTTTTTGAAGAATTCCGTTCTATGTCTTCGTAGTTCATCATCAGATCAAAACAATATTTTTATAAGACCAACTCGAGAGTATAATCTTTCAATCAAAACAAAAATTTTCAAAATCAGTCCACAATTGACCGAGATATCGGCGAACAAACATATACAAACGACAATTCTGCTATGATTTTTTGAAGAGTTTCGTCCTATATCTTCGAAGTTTATCATCAGATTAAAAAGATATTTTTATGGGACCAATTCGAAAGTATAATCTTTCAATCAAAACAAAAATTTTCGAAATCGGTCCACAATTGACCGAGATATCGGTGAACATACATAAAAAAAAAAAAAAAAAAAAAAATACATACAGCCGAACATAGAACCTCCTCCTTTTTTCGAAGTCGGTTAAAAAGTAGACATGCTGGAACATGTTCAATCATTATAATATTCGCTCTTCCACAGAACTGGCTCCAAAACAAAATTATGTTTAATTAAATTAAATTCTTTAGACAATCATATCCTCTGTACCGTCTGATCTTAACCGACAAACAACCCGTAATTACACGTGCCAAATTAATTTCATTCCAAAAGAGTTCATGTATGAAAAATTATACATAAATTAATTATTAGTAAAACATTTCATTGGTTTGTGATTAATTAATAAAATGCTTAATCGATTAACCTGGAGAGTTCACACCTTTCAGATGAATTAATTTGTTAAAATATTACTCCCAGCTCAATTCACAGCACATTCACATTTTAATTTAAAGGAATTATTATTCGCTTCAAGAGTATTTAAGTAGGTATATTATATTTGTTTTGGAATATCCACGAAAATTTTAAAATAAAGTTATTTGTTTTGTAAACTATAGTATGGCAGTAGTTATAGTAACTTCAAATAGATAAACGTATCGATTTTATCGTCAATAGTACAAGGTTACGATCATAGATGGCGCTGCATGTTGTATTGTAAACACGGAGTAAAAAAAACCTTGGAAGAAACAGAACTATAGTTATTATATTGTACGATGCTATTAATACACGTTATTTTTTATTTTATTCTTTTGAATTAGTAAAAACTATTTAAAAAAATTGACAATTGATTATAATGTTACTCGATTACTAGTGTCAAAGTGGTCTAAAATCACACAACCACACCTGGAATTCCACATCCAGTCTTTGTCAGGTCATTAGAACTCCTCCAAACCCTTGCAAGATAAATAATAATAGATGATCTATTAACAGTAAATGACAGGCATTTAGTATGAGAAGAAATCTTGCCCACAACGACCGTGTTTAATATAATTTACAAGCTTTCTATAATCCAACTCAGCCTTGAACTCATCAAGAAACGAAATAGTATGTTATTAGGTACTGAACATCAATGTCAACAAACATGGAGAATTGACCAACTTGCACTTATATCGATGCCTACTCGTTAGGCATATGCAAATGATAGCACTGTTGTCAAAACACGATTGAAAAGCTCTTGATATTTTTGAAGTATTTGTTTCAATGATCAATACTTAATAGAGTGTACGTGTTTGATTTGTTGTTAGTGTTTATTTAAGTTAGTTAATTGAATAGGCCCTTAATAAACTAGTGTACTATCCAGCACTAGTTTATTCATTTAAATAAAACAAAAAGTACGGTTGGCACGGTAAGCGGCTGTTGCGCTGCGTATCGCGGGTTTGATTCCCGTAAAAAACAAGTATTTGTATGACCTAAAGATCTAGGTTCTTTGTCTGGGTGTTTTGTGGGCGTAAGTTTACATGTTTATAAACTTGTCGAAGATACGGGAGAAATTCTTAGCGAAATAACTTTTTTTTTGTATTCCATAACCCAACTATGGATCATAAAAAAAAGTTTTTTTACTTCTAATTTATTTTAAATGATATAGATAATTTCAGTTAAACTATGCTGTAAGTGTTAGCATAAATTTATGTTAATAGCTTGTCTAAATTAAATTTTAATATGTTAAGAATGTATTTCTATAACGAGAAGTTCTAACCAACGTAAGGGTTTAACTAAAACAATATTTTATAGTCAAATTAGTACTAAACAATCTAGGATTTGTTTTACTTAGGCAAAAGTCCATAGTTTGCTAGCTTTTTAATATGTATTTTAGTTTTACATATTACCTACAAACACAAATTCTAATCTCAACTGATTTTCTACGGGTTAGGTAGATATGTAGAATGAGTGTATAGTATACCAAAACCAAAGCCAATATTTCGTTAATCATGTTAATGTACCATGTCATTCATATGAAAAAAGCTTACTGCTACCAACCAGATAAAAAATCAGATTTCTGGAAACTGGTAAGTAAATCAGAAAAACTGGAAAGAATCATAAATCCTTTACCAAACTTGGGAATCGAATCTAGAATCCCACTCAGCAGTCCCACTAGCGTTTATTTATCAAACGTGCTATAGATTATATTGAAACAAATACAACATACAGATAAGAGATGGCGCTGCACGTAGCAAAATACCACTCTATTAACATTTATTTATTTTTGCAGAAAGATTACACAGTAGCAAATATAAAAATATTTACATAGGTAGGGAAAATTGCTAATTATAAGCTTCAAGAGATATACATCTAGGGAAACATATCATCGTTTAGGATAATTAACGATATAAATTATTGTTTTAAGTACCTAAAGATAATTGTTTAGAGTCATGCAATATAAAAGATGACGATAAGAGTACGTAATATAACCATAAATAACCAATATAAAAAATAATAAGTAGTTATTCATAATTATCTACATATATCTACTTAGTTATTTTTAGATTTATCAACTAATTCCACTTGTAGTTGAATTTATTGTTCACGCTTCGCTTATTATTAGTTAGTGTGTATATAATACAAAATAAATAATAAACAGAATTATCACATACATCTGTGAGTTATATTTATATTAAAAACATACTAACCTTTCCTTGCGTTTGCATCAAAATAACAAATTGATTGCTTATGTTGCAAAATCTAGTAAAGTAAGTAAATCGGTAGGTTGCAGAGATCAAAATGTTACACGATAGAATGTAAATGCTTAAGCATCATAAAATTACCAACGAAATAGTAAGTGATCGTTTAGTTACTAAACGATTTGACCTCTTGCTAGGTATCGCCGTTAAAAAGTAACTGGTTTTGCAACAAACAGTTATTTTTGTGTGCAATCTAAGCATAAATGAGCAAAACTTTTTACCGTTACTGGGAACTATCTTGAGAGAAAAACTTAGGAATATTTTACAGCTAGCCTTGTAACTTAAGTCAGCCAAAGCAAAAGAGCAACTCTAAAAAATATCCTTGACCTAGCAGACCACAAATAAACTATTTTCGGTCTGCACAACACTTATTTGAAATGTCAAGTAGCCTCTCTAAAAAGTCTTCAAAACAACTATAAATATAAAATGTTGAGTGTTAATCAAATTAACAAGTTGTTACGATATTTAAATCGTATAAAATTATGTAGAAACTTAACTAATAGTCTAACTGAAAGCAATTAACAGTCTTCTTCATCTCATCAACTTCTTCTTTCTTGTCTCGACGGACGCGTTGTAGTAATAAGGTTGTGTCTGAAGTGTTCCAGGGTGTGTACCTGCTTAGACGTTGTCAATTTTAAATTCTTACCATCTTAATATTATCAGTTTATTAATTTTATTTAATAATTTATCAATAATTTTATCAAGATTTCAATAATTATAATTTAATTTATTTAGTCCAATGTATTTATTTTAATCTGATAAGAAATTAGTACAACATCGAAATATGATAAAACAAATATTACTTCATCGTGATAGAATTAAACAAAAAAATAACAATAAATATTACGCAATAAATGGTATCGTAAATCTATATATCCGTGTTCTGACATTTCTTTATTAAAGATATAAAGAAAAACGTGTAGGTGTCTGCGTAACACTCACATTACTAAATATGGCTGCGCCTAAGGCCATATTTGAACACAGTAGGCCCAAAAGTGATGCAACTTATTCTCATACTATATAGAACATTCCATAATAACAAGAGGTGAGGATTCATTTACCAAATGGGCACTATTGTGTAGTACAAAGGCGACCTTATCTAAGGATTCAGTTGTCCAGTAATGATTGAGAAAATCGATATGGTGAATTGTGGTTAATAAAGTAGTAAATACTAGGAAGCTGTCTTATTTGGGTAAAGATTGTTGTTAAAACGAAGCTTGGTTTCCACTTGGAGCTTCTCTGGATATTTAGTATTATTCCAATAAAATTAGTTATTTAGAATGCTGAAATAAAATGCTAGAATTTAGTTTTATTTAAAAAAGTTAAACTTTGTATAAAAAGTGTAGGGACACTTGAAATTACCTACTCTTATATGCGTTCACAAATATTATATCAAACTAACACGAAAAATACACCCAGACCCGGAACAACTATTTCTACAAATATTTGCTCCGGGCAAAAATTAAACCTGTTACGAGTAGAGTAGTAGCCAATCGGCTACTACTCTACGTGTAAACCTAAAATTTGAATTGCATATAACAATTATATTTGATTTTTTATCATTTGATTAAATATCTAAAACGCAGAGGCTGTAGAAAAATTAGCTTAAATTTGCTAAAGTAGGTAACTATAAAATATTTGTAAGAAATTCTTCGAAACTGATCACAGTTGCAACAGAGGATGTTTTCAAGGTTCTGGACTGAGAAGGAATAGTCATTAATGTCAATGGCGAGTCCATCACTCACCTTCGATTTGTCAACGACATAGTAGTCATGGCTATGACCTTAGTAGAGCTTCCGAAAGAGTGGATCTTAAAATGAACATGAATGAAACCAAGGTCGTGGTAAGTACTCATCTAGCACCCAATTACACTACTCTCGAAATTGAAGACGATTATATTTACCTGGGACATCAAGTGGGACTTTAAGCATGTTTTAAGTTTGTTAAGTTGGTTTAATTTTGGGAAAGGTCAATCGTCGAATTCGTCTCGGTTGGGCAGCGTTCGGAAAATTGCGCGGTATTATTCCACAGCGTTACAAGGTGAAACCAATGTGTGTTGCCAGTGATGACATATGGATCTGAAACGTGATCGTTTGCAATGGAACTCATCAGAAAGCTCAAAGTTTATAACAGGAAAATTAATTTCTAGAGGGCTATCATCAGAGTTTCTTTGTGAAACAAAGATATGTGCAGAAGAACCAAGATTACCGACATAGCTCGAAGTGGATCTATGTGGTAGTGTGCTGGCTATATTGCTCGCAGAACAGATGGTCTATGGGGTCAAAATGTTCTGAAGTAATGACCGCATACCAGGAAATGCAGCGTTAGAAGACTTTACACAAGGTGGACTGATCAGCTGACGAAGGCTGCGGAAATCCGATGAATGCGAAACACATAAGACCGGTCGATAAGGTTGAACACTTTGGGCAGGCCTATATCCAGGGACGTTTTTCGGCCTGTAGTTATGATTTTCACTTTGAAAGATTATAATTATTATCTAGTAGTTTAATACCGAATTTTGTTTAGACGATCGACAAAATCCGACAAACAAAAATGAGAAATAATTTTAAAAGAGCATTATCTAACATTGAACTTGATATTATTATATTAAATAAATACAGACATGACATTTGGACAAAACCCGTTGCATTTGATGTAGAGTTATGTAAACAGTCTTATAGTCTGTATGCTAATAGTACCGGTTTGTACCTTATCTGGCCAAACTTGTGACCTTTGAGGCTTAAAATTTATTCATAATTCTTTATTAATCGCCACATTCTTTCATAATTTTAAATTATTGCTTTATGCAGACAATCTCACAATTTTTAGGCCTATTAGAAATTCGCATGCTTGTCTCACAAGTTCTCTGCTTATTGTTCAAACAGTAAACTCCAACTTAAGGTATTCAAATGTTTCTCTTTAAATATTTATTGATACAAAGAAAAGAAAAATACTGGTTTGAGATCTTAAGTTCTATTAGGTTATTAGGTTCTTTATGTAAAATTGCAAATTCATTTTCAGTCTGATAAGAATACACCTTTTACCATTTCCAAACATAATTACAAATTAATCTATATTATAAACATTGTACAAAATTACAAATTAAATCATTTTATTAAATTAAACTAGATCAAAAATACAGTTATTTACTATTTACACAAAACAATTAAATCAAATAAAATAAATTAAAATGAAAACTATCTCTCAGGAATTGCTCTGCAGACACCTGTCTGCCAAAACAATGCCTAATGATGTTTTTTGGAATGTGAAAAATATCGCTGGATGTACATTGATCTCACTTTTTATGCAAATTGTACGCAGTGTGAAATGCAATCTTATCGTAATCGCTTATTTTCTCAAATAAATATATAAAATAAGATCAACTAGGCTATGTCATACTTTTTGGAGTGTGGCTATTAGAAACGCGATGCTAGAACAATAACCGATATTTTATAAATTCAAAATTTTGAGATAATTAATATCATTTTTAACAAACTCCACCATAAACATTAAGTTCTATTTCCATTGCAAATATGTTTCCTTTTATGCAAAACGATACTTAAAATTCAGAACTATAAAATCAATAATACGAGTAGTTGAATTGATGGCGATAGATTCGAAATTCAAAAATTGAATCTTCTAATATAAATTCAATCTATACAATACGACCGACGGATCGTGGCGCGTCTGAAGTTAGGCTCTGCGAACTTAAGCGTTTGTGCACTCTAAAAAAAAATGGTTTGAAAAAATAAATGCCAATAGCAGTTGTTATTGCTGTTAACAATTGTTATTGGCATTTATTTTTAATTTATTTAGCGCGCCTATTTTGAGCGCTAAAGTTTGCAGAGCCTAACTTCAGACGCACTCAAATCCGTCGGCCGTATTGTATTTAGCACGCATTTTAGCTATTCGTTGTTTTTTTTTTTCGCTAAAATAGAGATGGAAACTCACACAAAACGTTTGGCAATTCTTCCATTGTGCATTCAGCTAAAGAATTGATTTCCTTCCGGCATCCGTTGTATTCTGTACGTCTAGAGTGAAGAGGTTAGTTATATAAATAAGTAATGTGTTGAAATGAAAACCAGCGCTGTGTGCTCATCACATTGTGCATGAGGGCGCAGCTTTATGCTGAGCGTTCGGCCGTTTTGCACGGATGTGGCGCATATTTTTCATATATAATTTTATGTTTTGTCTAGTTTTTAGTTGCGTCATTCCGTACAAATAAATGGATTTTCTTTCTTTCTTTCTTCTTTCTTTCTTTCTAAATGCGAGCCTTTGTAGTTTATAAAAACATAATTTGGTAAAGCACCTGCATTACGTGTAACGTTTTTTATTTTGGTCGAGGTATGTGGCGCGTAGTTGACTAAACTATCGGTAAACATATCAGTTTTGAATTCAAATAAAGATTTTCACAAGGAAGGACGAATTGACATTGTTATAATTCTTTTAAAGATGCATTGTAATATGTTTGTTCTTTTATTAATTTATTTTCATTATAATAAAATTTATCTTTAGTCAGTTTGTGCTTAACTGTAATATAGGTTAAATAAGTCTCGATCTATAACTGCCCTGTCACTATAAAAACCTTACAAATATTTTATTTTGTAAATGTATAAAATATTGTAATGGCTTTTTCCCGGAAAGTAGACAAATAATTTTCTGAACAAAACATTATTTTTGTATATCAAGGCAGACATCTGATGAATGAAGTTTAGTTTTGTAAGTAGGCTTTTACTGAAATTGTCAAGATTTATACTGTGCCGATGGCTATTGATGCTTTGTGTAGAATACTCACACATGTGGTCGCTTAAGTTCTCAGTCACATATGTCACTTGATAGGGAACCCAATGAAGATTATTTAAAAAATGTAATACTAAGATCGCGTTCCCACTTTATCATGACAACTGATGATTGTGTAATTTTAAGTGTTCTGACTTATTTATTTAAATGGAGGTGTTCACATATAGGAACAATTTTTTGTTTTTCATATCGTACGGTTTTTATCACGTATGATCACGCCCCGCGACTCGAATTCGTTTTCCACGCATTTCAATAAATACTTGTATGAAAGAGGTATTTGTGGGGGTTACACGTGCGTAGCAATTCCACATGCGTTATAAAATCCGAACGATATTAAAAACACCCTTAAGCGGTGACAACAGATTTTCATGATAGTGAGAACTGCTAGCACGACAGTGTTGTAAAACGATAAAAATTTATCACAACTGAACCGTGAATCATATGTCGTTGTTGTAACTATCTGTAATGGCCATAACAAACAAGTGATATAATGGAAACAGCTAGAGACGATAGTCGTCCAACAATAAAGTAATTGTTACGACAAAGTGGGAACGCAGCCTTACGCAGTATTTTACGCCAAAAACCAGGCATGTGTGACTTTTGTGCAGCAATGGTACGGCAAAAGTGCGAAACTTAGTTGTATTGCAATAGCATACTTAAATAACACAGTTGTACAGCCATAGCAAAACCGTGTAACTTGGTTTTTATAACGTCATTACGTGCTACTAAAAACGTTATTGGTTCTTCTAAAAAGTTTTCATTTTTTACTTACATGGTGTTAGAACTTAGCGACGCTGAGCGACTTTAAAATCGTCGTCTATCTGAGCCCTTAGATTTATAGGAAGGCTGCAAAAAAATATTGCTGAAATTATTAATAGCAAGTCACTACTTAACTAACATTAAAGTTAAACTCTCGTTACCCATCACTTAACATCTGACCTCAATACTCGGTTCTCGGGGCCCGGCCGTAATAAATTGTGCTTGAAACTTGTAATATTTGAAGATATTAATTCCCTGTCAGTAACCTGGAGTTTTAATTACGGCTCCTATAATTTAACGATGTCGTGAATTATTATTAATTCATTAGTTTTCATTTAAGGACTAATGTTAGGTCAGGAGTGAGGTCAGAGCTCCTCAGCGCTAATGAACTTCAACATTTTGTCAAATTATGGAACCGCAGAGTTTGGGAAAATAGTAAAGTATTAAGTAGTTTCGAGGAAAATCGTAAATTTTTGTTGCCGTTCTTGCCAGAACTTTTAGCAAGATGTTTTCACTGATATACGAAAATAAATAAAAGAGTAGATAAATTATTTCCAACCCCAGCTTCACTCGTATGTTACAAATCGTTTAAAATCTGCTTTTCTCTTCAATGATCTGCATATATTTAATGCCTAAGCCATCCTCATAAATCACCCAGTATATTAGCAAAATCTGCTTGAAAACTCGTCCGATAATTTTTGAGTTTACTATGAACAATTTCAGTGACTTTGTTACAATGCAAAAAAATAAAGAAGCTATTATTTTGTAGGTAAGGTACAAATAGCTTCTTTATTTTTGCATACAGAACTTCTATTAATAAGGTTTTGCTCACAGAACATTCTGTCAATTTAGTGTGCAACGTTATATCAAACAGAGCACATTCTCACATGAAACAGATACCCTCATGTGCCGCTGAATGTGCACAATTTTCATATTAAATGATTAGACGGAGCCAAGCTGCAAGCTTGTATTCATAGCGTCGCCCCAGTAATGCGCCGGCAAATGGCCTTAAACGCAAATCGCTCGCAAATCCAACGCTTGGGGTGTGGGGCTAGGAGACACGAGGAAACTAGTCCCTCATGTAACACAAGAGCACACCGTACCATCGGATTTCTATCAGCAATGATGTTGAAAGAACAAAAATGTATAGGATTGAAATGTGCTACCGATATGATCAATGGCGAATAGGTCGTTACTGGTTATTCGTAGAAGTATTTTTAAGTTCTGAAAACCGGGTTACTAAATCAATGTTATTTGTATATTTTTGTCAATAACTTATTTTACTTAATTTTTTACGTTTTAGTGATTTTTTACATTAATATCGATTGTATTTTATCTTAATAAAATGTTTTCTTTTTAAATGCATCAAAACGATACCATTCAGATAATCTTCTTATACATTCATTACTGATAATGATGTTCATTTTGTGTCACATGTGGAATATGGCTAATTAACTATGTGACGTCACCAGTGGACGTTAAGGAAGCTTCTTACGATACTTCATTTGACAAACTATGATAAGTAGTTTAGAAATACAAGATTATACATACATATTGGTTAAAATAATAACTTTTCTTTTGGCTTCACCGTAGTCGTGATATAAACTTTATATACACACCCGGTAAAGCCTGAAAAGGAACTTTTAACACGACGGGTGATGATTTCGAGCAGTTGTATACGAGTATATTCAAATTTGGAGCTGTTCCTGTTTGTTGTTTGTTGTTGACCTCTAAATGCGTGATGCAGGATCTGTAAGTGTTTTTATTTTCTATGTGGCACCATAGATGTCACTACCACTTAGCAGATCAAGTTAGCATAAAATTCTCTCTCTTTACCTAGTCTCATATTATTATTTTAAGTTGGTTCTCCTTCCAATTCGTTAGTACAAAACTGTAACCTTTTAAGTACAAAACTGTAACCTTTTAAATTCCTTCCCAGCATTTCCCACTGTTCTCATGGACTGACAAGTAGCTACACAGTGCAAGCGTCGATTTGTCGCGTTTACAATCAGCGAGTATTGCACCGCCGCTGTAGGCGCTAGGCGAGCGCAGCCGCGGGACGTGACTCGTGTAGATATTATACTCTACTTTGTTATGGCGAATGATAGTTTTGTTTGACTGTTTCTCGATTCCATTAGAAATGTAGCATAGCATCATAGTTTTAGTACCAAAAAATATCGTTGAGTTCCTTAGTAGTTTAGCGTGAACGCTTGGAGTTTGGCCACGCTCCCAATTCCTTTGTTCTGACATCATCTCATCACTCAGTGACGTGGTCAGTACAAAAGAATTGGGGGCGTGGTCAACTCCAAGCGTTGACGCTAAACGAAACGATATAAACTTGGCTGGGGGGGCTGAGCTGAGCATTAGGAGTAATGACAAATGCTTGCGCTGTCTGGACAGGTGCTCTCAAATCTACATAGATGGACCACATGTCCTTTCCATGAAAACCATCTCAGACTCCAAGATTCTCATATAATTTGACCAATACTTGTTTACTGTATAGATTTTAAAAGAGTCTTTTAATCCTGAGTTTATTACGGTTTTTTTTTTCTCAGGGTAGTCAGCTAGAAAATACTTGCCTCATCTAATTTAAATTGACTAAAATTTAACGTGTAAAAGTGTTTTCAAAAATCTATTTATAAAATGACGTTAACATTTATGAGAAATAAATTCTTTAAACGTATGAAAGGGAGCCGGTTGCAATGCTAGGTACTAGTTTACCGCACACTGACTTAACATTTAAAGTTTCTAGAAACTAATTAAATGTAACACATCTCGCCTGTTATAAGCAAAGGTCGAGGTAGAGATGTACACTTTCATTTCGTAATTTTGTTTAACTTTTATGTAATAGAGCAAGATCCCACTTAGATGTTCATCAACCTGGCAAATAACAAAACTGTAGGGCAGCTACAGAGAAATTCCTGATAAAAAAACCTAATGGCATTAGTTTTCTTAACCTAGAAACTGCAGCCAAGAAATCATGCTCAGATGTAGAGCTTGCTGCGTGACAGGCCTGTTGGTCTAGTAGTCAATGACCCTGACTACTATGCTGGAGGTTGTGGGTTCAATTCCCACCCAGAACCAAAGACTGTGTGATGAGCACGATTATATATGTGTCTGGGTGTAATTTATCCCTAATACGAATGTATTTAGAATAATATTTATATGTTTATCAGTTGTTTAATACTCACACCACAAGCTTTGCATAGTTTGCGACTATATTACGTTCTGTGTGACCAGAAAAATCTCTCCATATTTCATGGCAACCATGTACCTATAATAATATTCATACCATTATACAACGGTACACTTTTTCTTACCTTTCATGACGTATCACAGACGATTACCAAACTACTAAAGACTGTATGGTCATTCTTAATAACCACCATGAGCTAGAATTATTCTGAGTAACCGGTATGTATATATGTGGTAAATATTTGTAAGCTAAACAATTTGTCTTCACGTTTGCGCAACATGTAAAGTTGAAGACCTCATTATTTCTCATATCAATGAGATCCGACTGTATATCGTAAGATTACTCTGTCAGTATATTCATCACCGACCACCCACAATGCGGGAAAGGCTACGAATCGACAAACCACTTGTATCAGTCAATTACATTAAGCATGCTGTACCAATAACGCATGACGAAGCCGACCTGCCTCGCGAACAAATAGATTCTTTTCACAAAGTTACAACACGCGGTTAACTTTCGACTTTACTTAACAGTTAAGTAACAAAAACTTGCTAGTCATCCGTTATTTAATTATGTAGCTATGTAACAAAATTACTCGCTTGGTTTCCGGACAGGTGATCTTGTGTAATAAATAGTTGAATTGTATGTAATGTGTGTAATATCTCGTAAAGGGCATCCGAAAGGGCAAATAACTAATAATGACAGACATATTTGTTTCATCCTTGCAACCCACGCTTGCCATAGTTTTGCCTACCGTTCCCTACCAAAATAGAGACATAAAAATAAACCGAACATACTTATACAGCCTTTACCAGCAGCCATCTCTCACCGCGAAGTAACTCACTAACTGTATTAAGTAAAGCAACGGCTAAGGTAATGAATTTATCCCTAACCATTCGGCGAAGACCTCCCGATTATCCTCATACACCAAGTTCCCCAAGAATTAAGGATTTGGGAGAGGTGAAGTTATAATGGTCCTTGAGTAGCAAGCTTCGAAGCGCGATACGCTCATTTGGGGTAATATTTCTCCCATCACGGCTTTTTGATGTGCTAAGCAGGTAAATCAGGTGCCTTTGATCCTAGATTGTATGTTAACGACGGCTCAGGCTTGTAATTATTAGATTTTTACCGAGCTCACTGTTTTTGTAAGGAGATTTCTTTTTTGGAGATGTTGTTTCAATTAAGTGTGTCTGCTGGATTAGTGACGCTTTTAACTTGGATTTAAAACGGTTGTTCCAAATCTACTTAGTTAAGAACATTCTTTATTTTTATTCATGGGACTTTTTCTAACGGGAGATGTATTGATAAAAAACTGGGTAATTGCAAGTCGGACTTGCACACTGAGAATTTCGCACAAACTTACCTATATAAATAGTTCAATTCCCGAATATAGTCTCGAATTTTTCCAAATCGAAAATAGTATTTTTTTTATGACGTAACTACAATGCTATATGACCTTGCTTCATGCCCAATTTCAGGGCTCTAGGTCAATGGATAGTACCCTATGAATTTGAATTCCCTTGAGAGTGTCGAAATGTACGTTTTTTGCGACATAAACGGCCGTATCTATTTTTTCCGTTATTTTAAAAGTATGATTTTTTCACAGCTTCAAGAGACCGCAGGTCTGAGTATGTGGTTTTAATTTCAACTGGATACCTCTACGCGTTCCCGGAATAAAGGATCTTGACAAACAAATGGACGCAATAGTGACCTTTATGGAATCCGTTTTTATACTTTTGAGGTACGGAACCCTATAAAAAACACATGACTTATAGTTTTAAATAATCATTAATAAAAAGATTATACCTGTGTGTAAAACTAACCAAATATACTCTTCCCTAAAACTATTTTCCGTTAATGATCTATATTCGGAATTACTCCTGCATTATAGCTGCAATAACAATCATTTAAATTCTCTTACACAAGACACCCAACCTAGAAAATCTGTTAAAGCAAATATTTTTTCCATGCAGGAACCGAACCCTTTACGACACGCATCCAATCGATTAATCACTGCACCAGCAGCCATTCTCCACCATCTTGACATTCTAATGATATCATTATGTCACCATTCATCTTAATACTTCGATGTACGTAGCAAATTAAATAAATTAGCATCAGCCTTATAATGTTCCCACTGCTGGTACTCAGGCCTCTTCTCTAGGAGAAGTAATGGACCATAATCCACCACGTCTGTGAATTTTTGGTTCTAAGACATGCCGGTTTCCTCACGATGTTTTCGTCACCGTTTCCAGAGCATTGGTGATGAAATAAATTACACAAAGTAATGCCGCCGTTTGCGTACGTAGGAAATGCGTTTAAATGCATTAACAAAAAAAAAACATAAGAAAAGGCGACAAAAAAACGAAAAAAGAAACGAAGACCGAGCGAGTTATCGCGCGTCGACGTTATCCATGGAAATCTATGCGCGACTCGAATGGAACCTACTTTTAATTAAAACTTTCTTATATCCTTCCGTACGCTTTACTTTTTTATTTTTGACGTTGAATATCGCTGAGAGTGCTCCTGACTCTTGCATTTACAAATGGAAATAGAATTGTGTAAATATCTTATTTCATTTGCAATAAATAATCATTAAAAATACAATGTAATAATCATAAACTAAACTTCAGGTTTTTTTTTTCTCTACTTCATTAAATATGACAAGAATGAGGTTTTATTAATTTTACGTTGTATTGCCATAACATTTGAAGCAGTCTGGCATGATTTCCTAAGTCCCAAATTTAATTTTTTACAGCAAAAGAAAAATAATGAATATTTTAAAATTGATTTACTAATGGCGCGAAATGCATTAGGGGACAAAATGTCCCCTGACAAACGTGCAACGTTCAATATATGTGATATTAAAACGATGTCCAGTGTCCTTATTTTACGGTGCGTTCTAATGACGCAAGATATGTTGTTGGATGATTTGACAGCACTGCTCGTCATTTTGGGGGACATTTTGTCCTTAAGCGTATCCGAGGCTTAAAACTGTGTTTTGCTGATTACTAAAATTTTAAAACTGCTAATATTTGCTCTCTTGATAATTTTGCCGCATTTAAACAATTTAATCAGTTTTTTTTTTTAATTAAATTTGCTTCTGATTTGACTGATACAGCAATAAGGGTCTGCAAAATTATAGCCGTATAGAAAACTTTAGCTGCACTATCTACAGTGCTCTATCCTTCTTCCTTTTTATATCCTTCCAAAGGTTGTCTCTAAAAGATCTATATAACTTTATAAAGCAGAAATAAATGCAAAGAGAACAAATCTCTAACTATCTAACCACATACGCTGTAAAGCGGAGTACACACCTGCGTCACGTTGGATTAATGGCAACACTGCAACTAACACGGTTTTATTATACGGTGCCAGTGTTACTAGTTCCAAATAAACTCGCAATGGAGTCGAAACTGTTGCAGTTGTTCGCAGTTTTAGGGACGTGCTGTTTGTGGGATCGACTGGGCTGAAGCTGTGGATTGTGATTGTAGATGCGAATTCTGAAAAACCGGGCAAGTGCGAGTCGGACTCGCGCACTGAGGGTTCCGTTCCTTATAAACTTGGTAAATTGCGGTTTACGATTTATGACGTATTAAAAAAAAAAACTACTTTTTAGATCTCGTTCAAACCAATTTTCGGTAGAAGTTTACATACATCTTTGTACATCATATATTTTTTTTTTACTTTTATCATCCTTTTATTTTAGAAACTACAGAGGTTACACATTTTACCACTTTGAAACTTCTTTCATTCAGTTTAGAAAAAAAAATATACTAGAAACCTCAGTATGATTTTTGAAGGCCTATCTATAGATATCCCACACGTATGGGTTTATAGGGAACCCCCAAAATTTATTGCTTTTTTTCTATTTTTGTGTGAAAATCTTTATGCGGTTCACAGAATACATCTACTTACCAAGTTTCAACAGTATAGTTCTTATAGTTTCGGAAAAAAAGTGGCTGTGACATATATGACGAATTCTAATGGAATTGTCATGTCTCATTCCGTTTTTTTGCCATTTGGCTACGGAACCCTAAAACAATAAATTTTTAATAACTTCCAATCTACCGTACCAACATATAGGCAACATATTGACATCGAACACAACTACAAATATTTCATATAGAGCGACCTCCATAACTCAGCAACTGGGCATTACAATACCTCTCGGTAAGTCTAGTGTTAGATTTTCTGTCTACATATCTACAGTCAAAGACGTACAATTAACCGCTGAAACCCACAATTTTATGTTGTTTCTCTAGCACGGAGAAATGGATGGTCACGCATCCACGAACTGACATTAGTAAGTTTTATTTAACCTGGAAGATCGTCGCACGGCAGTTAGATATGAATATTTAGTCACGAGCTCAGTATCTACAAAAAAAGTTAATCTGATTGAGTTAATTTTATTCCTGTTCTATCTGCTAGAGTACGCAAATAGTATTGTCGCTTAACTTACTAGATAACCTGCCTAACGGTGTCTAGACAACACTTAACAAGTTACAGCAGCCACCTGCGCCTCGCGGATTAACGCGCCAGTAGCGCGGGTGCAGGGATTCATTGTATTGCACTTGTTCTGTTGCACTTCTGGTGGGGTAGCTACACCGGTTGTTGACCGTGACTTGTGTAGGTATTTTAAAGTTATTTTAATGTATAATTTATTGAACAAAAATATCTATCTATATATACATATATATAAATGAATCCCTATTTCCTTTGGTCACGCCATTACGCGTGAACGGCTGGACTGATTTCGCTTTTTTTTTTGTGTTTATTATTGCCAAGAAAAGGTTCTTAAGAAAGAAAAGAAAAGGTTAAAGTTGGGTAACAACTAAAAATAAAATGTTTCTAAGAGTAATAACATTTTAAAAAAGAAAATTTTGAATTATGAGAAGGTTAGGTCTAATTCAAAAACCTTTTTAGAATATAATTATATTAACTAAACTAAATTGTATATTCTAATCATTCTGATTAATACTGAAAAAATCAATAATAATTTAGAACCAAAATAAAAAGAATAGATATGGTTTTCATTTATGAGTATACCATCTATGAGTATACCAATATGGATGTATTATAATGTATGTGTGAGAAGTAATATGAAAGAAAATTGAGTAAGTGATACCGTGACGGGTGACGGGTGACAGGACAGAACGGTAGACAAAAACGTGTTGCGCCGACACCAAATAAAATGAAACAAGGACGAGAAGATGATGACGGTTTTCATAAAAAAAAATCGCTTTCTTAGCCACTGCACTAAATACTAAGGTAAGATTATGACTGAAATTTATAATGAAATCTAGTTACATAATAGGCACATATAATACAGTAAGTGCTTCAGAATTCACTTACACGAGTGTAACAATACCTCGAAACGACATGATTTGATTACAACATACACTAGTTTACCACGTAACGTGTACTCAAAGTTCTTGGTTATAATCGCATGGCATTTACGTTGATATGCGTTCACACAAAGTTCTATGATGAACGACGAGGCAAAGTTAACGCTGCAATTTAAGTTATTATATTGACCTTTTAAAACCACAAAATTTAATGAAAATTATATGCTGAGATTTAACGTGCCATTAAATTTGACTTAGAATGAAAGACAATTTATTATTTTTTGCTGTTTGTTTGGCTTCTGAGTTCCAGACATTCTCATTAAGGACCGTCATTCAAGTGAAACTATCAAAGTAATTACTTTTACATTGTATTGATTTTATCCATTTAGAATATTAAACACCATTCATTTACGGTTCATTTGTGCCTTTTTTTTTCTTAAAAATCTATTTACATTTTTTTTTTGCTCTTGCCATATTTTTTCGTCTCCGCCCTTGGTTGACTGGTTGAGAATGCCTAAGGCATTAAGTCCGCCTTTGTACCTTAGTGTTGCATGAAGTTTAAAATAAAAAATAATAAAGAATAAATAATAAAGAATTTATGTTTTTTTCAAACTTGCCTTTTATTGGTATTTCATAAATATCTCACAATTTACTCCAAAGCACACAGAGGAGGTTATAAAACAATCAGGTCATTTACTTTTCAAACGTAATCAGAAAAAAAATATCTACAATCCGTTTCCAGTCGTGAGCCCATCAACCCTAAATTGTCGTGTAGGATAATTGGCGGCTTTCTGCACAATATAGTTCTGCTCGGCTCTCAGTTGTACGCGTGCTCCGGCCATATTGATTCAGTGAATAAATTCCACACAAGTGGAGGTACACACAGTAAGTATGGTGAACCAATACAGTTTCAAACTAACTCTGTTCGAGAAATAAATTAACTTTATGTTTTTACTTCTAGATAGAGCAGCTTACAGTCTCTACGTATAATTCAATTTTAAATTCGTTTAAAATTGAATTCTACGTAGAGACTGTAAAGTGTCTGATAAGCAAAAAAGAGAGTTTAAAAAGTAATTAACTGTGAAAAAAAAGTCGGAACATTATCTTGAAAACGTCAATGTATGCTGAGTAGGTGTTGCATCATGCTGTTTATTTTCTGTAGTTTGTAATAAGAAAGCCTCTATATCATGATTCCTCTGTTCTCTATTAGAACTACAATCTTCTGTACAAGAGAAGCACCAGAATGCAGTTGCGACGTTATAGTCTAGACTGAGTGTCATGACGAAATTTTGAACGTTCTTTAAGATAAGATGGGGTTGTAGGAATAACCAGGACGCATTTCTTAAGCAACAATAAAAAATGAGTATTTCAGCGAATGTGGATTGGCAGCCACTTGAGCTTAATAACAGATTCAGAAATATGATTATATTTACGCAATCCAGATATGAAACTAATACAAAAATTTTGAAGTCGCTCAAGGTTATCTAGCTATACTTCAGTTAGTTTTAAATAACTTGCATCAGCATAATCAAGGATTGGGAAAAGGAGGCATTAGACAATTGCAGTTTTGGTGGAAGTTGGAAGTAAATTGTAAAGACCCTGCAGACGCAAACAACTTACGGCTAACTTCCTGCCACGTAATGAAATGTAATGTACGTCTTCCGGCTAAAATTAATACAAATAGTGAGAAGTTTTAATGCTATTGAAGCATTATTTAAACTCATCATCATTTTAAAATAAAATATTGTAAATTACTCGCTAAACGGTACTTTTGCCTATCGAGAGAGTTCTATGTCTGAACAAACATTTGCATGATCTATGGAAAGGATGCCAAAAAATTATCTGTCAATAAAAATACCAACAAACATGTTTTATTTTTAAAGTGATAAACTAGTAGCAATATTGTGTTTTAATGAAATGGCAACACAAATGGTTTGACGTTTATAGTCTCAACTGCGATGTCCAGACGTTTAGCTAGTTTATGAGTTTGTTGACCGTGACACATGACTACTGCAGACTACAGCTGTTTAGGCTGAAAGAGACAAAACTAATAAAAAGTTTTATATTAACATTGTACTGGAAATTAGAGTGAAATACGGCTCAAAGTAATTTAGGCTCAAGGGTTAAAACAACATCACATTATTTGTAAAGACATGGCCGCACTGAGCTCGTAAACAACGGACTGATGTAATAGAAGAGTGAAACATCACAGGAAAAATTACGTAGTTTAGAGATCCTTAGCATACCTCATTAGAAGGCTTAGAACTAATTGCTCATTTTAAAAAAGACAAACATCAATTAGAAGTTACAAATATGTAGACTGTCAGATCAGATGTGGAATGGCTATCGGGTCGATACGCGTCAGTGATTTTTATAATAATGTAAGAGTTTTTTTTTGTAATATAAACTATTGCTTGACTGCGGTCCTATCTGGTGTAAGCAAAGAAGCAATCGTTGATGGTGAGGGCCACTACTTATTTAAGAGCCTATTCACTTTTTCCTTGAAGACACCTAAATTATAATCGGACGGGAAGACAGCAGCAGCTAAATCGTTATTAATAATATTAACAATAATTCACTATGAGCAAATCCTACACTAGTTCGTGAATAAACTTTCTTATATTTCCGATTCCTACAATGTCCAGGGACTTAAGTGGTATTAGTAATTCCATGACAGTACCACACTTATGAATATGTTGCTAATCATCGTAATATTTTTCGTTATTACAGACAGCTGGCAAGTTTATAAACATTTAAATAAAATAATAATACCAAAAGAGAGGCTCAGATTGTGCCCGTAATTTCAAATAATCCTTGAATTATAACTAGATTTGAGTTAAGATTAGTACGATATCTGGCAGTTTTGATTTGAGATTCATGCTTAAGCATTGTTGTAGCCCTTTCTTACTAATTAATCTTTAATAAAATCGCGAGGCATTCCTCTACAGCTACTGAAATCCAGAAACTAATTCAATGAACTCACAAATTCAAAATCCATCTTCGAATTCCTAGCCGTAGTTTTCTATAAAGCCGTCACTGTCACTTAAGATAAAGTCTCGCGCAAACCGCGCCACTTGAAGTGATGGGAGTGGTCTACTCCGGGACTCTGGCAGCCCGGGGCCGGGACAAAGTTCCCAGCGCCGCTAAATCAAGTGTCTTGGCGTAAACCGCGGCGGTCACATTTCGCGTAATCACGCCACCTAATTGTCTAAGTTTGGTTTCGAGTTGGTGAGTGACGGTGGGCGCTTTGTGTGTGGTACGCTTACCTGGGTCGGTACATAACTACTTAAGTGTTTTCAGGATTGCTTCGTGCATTTACACAGACAAAAACGTTTAATGAGATAACATAAACTAATTTTACTTTGTCTGTAATGGCTAAGCTAATCTTTTTTGTTGACGTATGGATAGATTCAAATTATATGAGTTTCGACCAAAATTTAACCGCATCTCTCAAGGACAATCATCATCACTTAATCATCATAAATTAATGATATCCCAGAAACAATTTCGTGACAAAAGCGTATGGACTCAGCAGAACCGAAGCCTTCTGGAGCCAGGGGTTTCCTTCCGAAAGGAAAACCAGGGGTCCTAGAATGCAAAGCAAAGAAGGAACATAGGAGAAGATTTTAGTCAGTCCTCCACAAGTTTGACACGCTCTCCCACCCTAGGCCGGGAGAAGTCATTGGATGATATCTCATCTAAAAGAACTTACACGATTTACAAGTTTAGATTCTACAAAAACAAAAATATTATGAAGACATTTAAAAGCCGATAATCTCTGTTTGTAATTTCAAAATGAAAATGGATCTATAAATCACGGTGAAGTATTTTAGGAAAACATAATTATACGCCTAGAATGTTGATGATGTTATGCCAGTTATAAGTAGATGTTATAAGCTTTGTAGAACTGGTGATTTGTGAAATAGTTCCAACTGGAATTAGGTGAAGGTATGTGGCTTCCTAGTGTTAGGGAAATGACTAGTAATTTGAGCGAGATTGGCATCTATGAGTATTATGTGTTCCTCTACAATTTGGCTGTAAGCACCGACATCAATTTCTAGAACCGTGTTGAAGTCAAAATTATTGTTATTTTTATTGCTAGATAAATCAAGATTGAAGCATACTTCTGTAGTACTCATAAAAAGGAACAACTTTTATTTTCTATAATCTATTTATGTTATTTATTTTCAACACTACGTAAATATTGGAAGGAAAAATCTTAGCAAAGCGGATCTAAAGAGACAGACAGGAAGTACCTCTAACCTGAGTCAAGTAGGTATACAAAACCTTCAAATATTGACTTGTAACAGTCTCTTGTAAAAAAATAATGTCAGAAGTTAATAATCATCTTCTTATAACTTTATTTCATAATAGCCTGACCAATAATGACGGTAAAGAACCGCAAATTATTTGATGGTAGAAGAGAAACAAAATCGTTTAAAATGCCAAGTTAATTAATGAAAGGTCAATCAGTACAGTAAAATAATTGAGTGCGAGGTCGCAGGTCAGGTGAACAATGGCTCCGTTTGTGCTATTATAAGGTTAAGGATACCACCGTGTAGCCGGTTCGTTCACATTACAAAGCGTTTTTTTAGCACCGTATTGATCAAAACTTTGATGATTCTCATGAACCTTGGCGCACGCAGTTGACTCCTTCTAACTACAATTCATTTAAAAATAATAATCTGAAGCGTCTTTATTGTTTCGTTTATCATTTTATTACATGAATAAAACTGACTTCTAACAATAGGTATTTCAATAACGTAAATATTTTACTATAGAAACAAATATAAATTGGCCTTAACGATATTTGAGAGTGAATTGATTTGAACCAAACTGTTTTTTTCGAGGCTCTGTTATCCTTTAGAGTGAATCAGTATTTGCAAAGGTAGACAAAGATTTTTCTTGGTTTACCTTTGCAAATACGCCACAGACGTTACATTAACATTACTTTTTTTTTTGTTTTTTTTTTTTTAATTATTGATAGGTTGTTTTTTATGGTATGTAAAATCATCCAATGACAAATCCCGCCCTTGGGCGGAGCGGGAAGTAGTGTCAGACTCTTACTGACTAAAAACCTACCCCGTTCCTTCGTAGCCTATCGTGCCGGGGCCGAGCATTCCTGATATTGATAGGTTCGCGCTTGACCGCTATCTCACCTGATGAAAAGCGACGATACGGTTGACGATGGAGCGCGCTTACCTAGAAGAAACCTATTCACTCTTGACATAAAGATTCCCGGGTTGTAGCCATTGGGAAACACAGACTCTGGCAGGGAATTCCACTCCTTAGCTGTACGCATAATGAAAGTATTCCCAAAACGCTTTGTGCGTATAGGTGGGATGTCCACCATGTACCGGTGATGCAATTTTCTACCAATTGCAACTTAGACTGCTGTTATCCTTTACATAAATTTAGTATTTACATACAGATTTTTCTTGCAGTCCTCAGTTGAGGGAAGTTAGCCAATCATTACCAAATCCAATTCTTTGTGGCTGCGAGATTTCTTAGGAGCCAGGCCAATTTTCTACCAACTGCAATTAAAACTGCACAGGCGCAATCCCTCCTTCAATTCTTCCACCACGAATTATTACTAAAGTGCAGATAGGAATTGCAATCGCAAATTATTTAGGTTTTTACTTAAACTTAAATGGTTTTAAAACTTTTGTATAAGTTCCAAATTTCGTTTGCGCAAATATTACCATTTTCTAGAATTTTGCATTACGCTCAAGTGATCGACTATGCGATTTTGAGAGCGAAAATAACAGCGTCTTGTTTATTCCTACAATCCCCTATTATCGCAGAAAATGTTTTGAGTTTCTTTAAGACACACGTAATGAACAATTGAGATCATCGAAAAATTTATGACTCTTAATGCCCTATTATTTTAAAAAAATACGCGGCAAATCGTTCACAGTCAATCGTTTGACGTGTTTAATGTTAGAGTTCTCTCAACAATGTTGTTTTAGACTGTTTGCTACACCTGTATTTCGATTATTGTCTGTTGTGACGCTCTTCAATTTTTTTTTTTTTACTACATCTTATTTGATTTTCTACCAAAATCAAATATGATGTAATAAGAATTAAAGTATTGAATTAATGCAAGGTTGCCTGGCTGATATGGCCAATAATGGGCTGGTTGATATCACTGCCAATAATCACCATTATATTATCGATCTGCTCCACCCTAAGGTCGACTTGTAGAAAATGCCTAAGGCATTAAGTCTGCTTTTCTACATAGTTTTTTACGAGTGCATAAAGTTTTAATAGATAAATAAATAAATTTATGTTTGTAATAAATTGTGTAATATTTTTGTAGTTCAATTAAGTTGTATTGTATTCTAAACTTAATCCTAGTCCTCCTTCCACAACACAGACCCGCAGTACAAATATATTTATCAAATTCGTCAGACCGCAGCTCGCCCTAGGCCTGCAAGACAAACTTGCTGCGACCGAGATACGGCGCTAATGTCTGTTTGTGCCAACTTTTGTGCCAACTTTGTGCTAACTTGTGCACTACTAACCCTTGTGTTGTCGCCAGATTGTTGCGGTCGCGGAGACTGTCCTGTGTTGCCGAGATTCTTTATCGAGACGATAAAAGTTGGAGTTGTAAGTCACTTGTTAAAGAGTCGGGGAAGTGGTTAACCGCTATGAATTTTGCTGTGAATTACTTTTTTATTTGAATGGGTCTTAGCAGTCCTAGTTTTATCGGCGTTTATAAAAATAAAGGAAAATTATTTTCGTACAAGTTCAAGTACAGTTATGAGTAGGCAGGTTCATTTTATGATTGGTAGGAAAATTGATGGTCTCCCACTAAAACTAATATTAAAAAAAAAGCTTTTACTACAAATGCTAGGTGTCCGAGGTACCAGTATCGGTTTTATTGCATATTGGACTGCCTCGTTTGGTCGATGATAATAATATTAATATCTAATTGATCTATCATCACTGATAGAACTATTGTTTCCAATGAGTCTGTTGAAGTAGTTATAGATCGAATATAGCGACGCAAAACGATTGTTGAGATAGCGAGACAGGCATCCCTCATGACGTGAAACTCGTGAAAACAGAGACAGATCAGACCGATAGATGTGACTGTCAATGGCTTAATACCTAAAAACCTGGAGCAACAATTGAAAAGCAGTTGGATAAAAAGCTTGATTCAGAATGCTATAGGCCTGAACATGCATATTGACAGGACATTCCTATCTCAGAAGCTTTGATCATCCACCGAACCCTGTTCCTAATGCGAATATACCTAATAGGATACTATTTTATAGTTTTTATATTTAAGTAGTTTTCTTTTATGGTAGGTAAAATCATCCAATGACATCCCCCGCCCTTGGGCGGAGCGGGAGGTAGCGTCAGACTCTTACTGACTAAAAATCTAACCCGTTCCTTCATCGCCTTGGTTCCAGGGCCCTGTAAAATTTAAAAAACTTAGTCACGGAGGTATGTAGCGATCTCTAGTTGCGCATAATGTCACTAACCATAAACAGTTCTGACTGAGGCCCGTCAGATGGCGCCACGATTTAATCGATATATTTCGTTTTTCTTTTGTTTCGATTATTAAGTTATAATATTTAAATAAATTAATTATAACGTTATTAATTACTATTTACTAAATTAGATATAACTGAATAGTAACAATCAATTAGGCAAAATCGATGAAACCTTCGCCTATTAAAATGACAGATGTGACAGGATGGGTGTAGCGTCCTGCTTTTTCATTTCGTGGCTGGTCTGAAGCACACGAGAACATAAGTTTTTTTATTTAAATCATAGATTGATGTCGAGAATTAGGCGTGGAATTAACGTCAAACTTAAGATGATATTACCCCAGACTTGGTGAGCATTTTTAGTTGAAATTGATGAATATTATCTTAGCATAATACATGTGCATCGGTATTCCTCAACATGTGAATTTTCTTTGACAGGGTCCAAGATATCATTTTATTTTAATCTACCATATCCCATGGATATGCGTTAGAAGGAAAAATAGTCTCCCAATATTACCAATAATATATGTATAAAATATGAAGCTACAACTCTGCACATGAATTGTTAACGAACAATCATCACGTGGACAGCTAGGCGACAGTTTCCGAATACAGCGCATGGCTTTGGATCTTGGATGAACTGCATCGGATGACGGTACTGGCTGTGAGGACTACTGTATATTCATAATTGAGGTTAATGTATACCACACCATGTAAGTTCTTTTATTCTAACCTTACCATATATGTTCCTGTCACGGGCTGTAACTCGTGTAGCTATTTAATTATTAAATATATATTGTGGAGACAAGTTATATCTTTTATTCCAGTCAACACCTCATGCGAAAAACACCCTTTAGTCTCATGCAAACTACCGCTGGGTAAGTCGGTGGTAAGGTCAAAAACCCAACCTTACAGCCCTGGTATGCATTTTCATACTTCCCTAGAGCAGGCTAGTAGTGATGCAGCGGTAAGGACCTTGACTTACGAATTATACATTGTATCAAGTAGTTCAAATCTAGACAGAAGCTTTACTTTGTGTTTCATCACCACTGCTCTCAAAACAGGGAAGGAAAACATCGTGAGGAAACCGTCGTGACCTAGAATCATAAATTGCCCATTCTTCTTAGGAGGAGGCCTGAGTCTCAGCAGTAGGAACATTATAAGGCTGATTTTGCTATGCTATTACTATTTTATAAAACATGTAAATAAAAACCAATAGGAATCTATGTCCCAAAATTGACCAGACACTTTTGGCAACACCACGCAAAGTTTTTGTCCCAATTCGGCCAGACGGCTGGTTCGGGCCATCATTGTTTAGTATGTACCTATTCATTTATCAGCGTTTGTTTTTACTTCATTAGCTTTGAAGTTTTGTTGATAGTTTGTAGGCAGTTCAGGGATGGTGAAACATTATCAGCAACGAAAACCTAGCTAGCAGGAGAAAACAAAATGTTTTCTGAAAAATGTCGAAATACTACAAACAGTAATAGCTTTGATCTTATCCTTTCTTGAGTTATGAAATTATACAATTACTTCTTTCACTCTAGGGTGAAACGAGAGGATATCAGACTTTTACTGACAAAACCGCACTTGTTACCCTTTGTGGTTTAGGGTAACGGGTTTCCTTTTGCCCCAGCGGGCATCCAAACCGCTATGTTTCCACGAATTTGCTAATATCTCTTCGAGGCGCGTGTGTAATAAATGCTACATACCGTCAAACACTTGAGCTGAGCCCATTACTGATCGTCTGCTAGTCCGCACCTGTAGTGGCCAAGAATCACCCTGCGACACCCAATACCTGGGTGTCTTTTGTCACGGCGTTGCCTCACGCATGCGCTTGCACAATGCTTGCTAGCATTAAAAAAATAAAATGTATTTATTTAGTAACATTCACTGGAACAAAACAAATTAAAGATCGCCGTGAGGACACTGTGTTACCACCAAGATAATGGCGTGCCCAGTGCTGGATTTGTAACAGTCTCTGTCACCATATCATCACCTCGAAGGTCCCGTCTTTGAGGCGTGGCTGGAGAGACCTGACGGCGTTCTCAACTACCGCACGACGCAGGTCCATACCGAAAACGGCAAGTAGGCTACGAAGGAATGGGGTAGGTTTTTAGTCAGTAAGAGTCTGACACTGCTTCCCGCTCCGCCCAAGGGCGGGATTTGTCATTGGATGATTTTACCTACCATAAAAAAAAAAAGTTCGGTAAGTTTCTGTTCCGGATTCGTGCGGAGGAGTCACCCGGGTGTCGCCATTGTGCGGAAAACCCGGAGGAAACGTAGAGCCCAGCTAGCCAGCTGCTGGCAGGTAGGGTCGAAGCCTTCTGGGGTCATGGGTCAGCTTCTGAAAGGGAGGCTCGGCCCCAGTACAATAGGCAACGAAGGAACGGAGTAGATTTTTAGTCAGTAAGATTCTGACACTATTTCCCTTTCCACCCAAGGGCAGGATCTGTCATTGAATAATTTTACTTACCATAAAAAAAACCCCGAAGGTAACTTTTATTAAAGACATGGATTTTGTACAGAGCATAATATTTATTAAGTTTATGAATATTATAATATGTGAGTTTAAAGAATCAGCGTTTAAAGTTGTACACCGTTAAATTTTGATCGTTTTAATCCCGAGGAGGGTAGATTCGGTACATGACACACTATCGATTTGTAAAGATAAAATAAAAAAATGATGTACTTTTTTTTAAACTCGAATTAATTTACGCATGCCCGTAATTAATTTCTATAAGTAAACGTCAGCTGGGCGAGTTCAATGACATGTAAGTAGTTAGTACGCAACGACCGTCAACTGCCTGCAAGGTCATTGACTCGCTTACTTGAAGAAATTAATTTCGTAAATGCGTATATTTATTCGAGTTTTAGAAAAAAAGTACTTTATTTTTTACAAATCGATAGTGTTTCATATAAAAGAATCCCTGCACGGGATTAAAACGATCGAAATTGAACGGTCTATGAATGTAAGTCTTGGTCTACCATATTCCTATAAATGAGTAGCTTTGACTAAACAAACCTTTTGTCTCCTAATTACGAAGCCTTTCACATATTTGCAGGCACAATTACAGCAAGGAAAACTTCGTTCCGTATCTCCAATATAAAGGGCATCGTTTTCATTACCTCTGCCTACGCTCCGATGGTTCGAGCGAGTTCTTCTCGTAATTCAATATCCAAGCGTACCTTCGTTTCTAAGTTAAACAAAGCTAGCATATCTTGACACGTGGCAGTATCGGAAACTTAGGGGAATCCTACTGCGTTTGACGTTATTTTTGGCATTTCCTTGACAAACAGCGCCGCTAAGGGGTGGCAAATTAAATTGGGCACTGTATTCAAGGTTGTATCGGTATATAAAATTGTCTTATTGGTATATTTTTGGAGGCTTGGTTGTTCTTAGATAATATTGTATCGTCCCAAGAAAATACGAGGCCGACATATGAAATAGAAAGTCAATTTTAAAATGTTACTATCCCAGATCATTACAAACTTTTACTGCGCATAATAATAACTTTTACTCGTAATCACTAGCAAAAGTAAATGCTATCATTATAGTATCATGACCGAAGCGTCATTTAAACGTGCCGTAGCTCCTAGAATTAATCAACTTTTTGCAATAATAATAAGTTTCATCATAATTGACTCTCCCTGGCTAATAAATTGAGAACCTGAGACTCATAAAAAATTTATTGATGTTGTCCAAAATGTAATTAATCTTTTGGCCTTCCAACATGAAAAATAATCAGTCTTTTACCTGGAAAATAGAAAAATAAAATTAAGTACCTACTCAAACAGAAAAAAAAAATGTTATGAAAATCGACGTCAGCAACTGACTCCGTAGGCGATTATTGTGGTCGTTAAGTAGAAAAGCGCAATAACAAAGAAAAAAAAACAAAAGAAATTGTAGATCGCAGGCTCGAAAAGGTCGTCAGGTCCGTTGACTTAGAATCTTGTTTGGCATAAAGAAAGATCTCATAACACAAGTATAGAAAAATCAGTGCGCGAATCCGACTCGCAATTGCCCGATTTTCTTATGATTGATTGATCTGCGTTTGACCGCTAGTTGACGTTACAGCACAGTCAGAAGTAACCAATTTACTAATTACATACATGGTTGGAAAAAGGCAGGAAAACTGGTACTCTGCTACAAAAATTGCCCGTTTTTTCTCGCTCCCGACCGGTTTTCTCACGGCCGTTCATTTCTCCCCAACTTCATATAATACGTAAAGAACGTACGTCTGGCAAGGCACTCATGTAGCTGCAACTTTTATTATTCATTAGAAGCAATAGCTTCGGTAATAAGACTGTTTCTATTCGTGGCGCGGATACCGGTGTTGCCAGTGGCAGTTTTGGTCCCTTTGAATTGGGAAATGGGTGTTTGAGGGTGAATTTCTGGCACCTCAAATGTTTGTGGCCTTTGGCAATTGCAGAAAGGCATTCACTTGACAAAAGATAAATTTATTGTATATCTTAGATTACCAGTTTATGTCAAGAGTTATGACGTAACAAAAGATTAAAAATGATTTGACCGTGTTTTCCATAGTTTTGTAACGGACGATCATAATAAAAAGTAAAGTTTTGATGTAATTGGTTTTTGTTTGTGATTAATTTGGTGATCATAAGAATCAAATCTACATGCTTTGCAATAACTAGCCAGTATTACGACAGGTGGTCTGACCTCTAACAAAAACAACTTTGTCAGGGCAGAGATTTTTTTTTTATTGAAAAAAAATGTTGCTCTACACTAGGAATCATTCCTGTATAGTGGGTGTGTTCACAAACATGTACACTCACGCATACACACCCGGAATAAGTAACTACTTGTGCTGTGTATAAATCGAAACCTCGACACGCTGGCAGCAATCAATCACTCAATCACTGCGGCGTGTGGATGTGATTATCACATTTCTTGAAGTTCTGCTTGCCACGACATATCACCTTAACGAGGTCATTACAGATTCTACACGCCTCTTCCTAAAGTTCATTTTTATCTCTCCATGTCACATCACACTATTTTTACCACCCACTTAACAAAATCACACTTTAATACCCAACAAAGTAAGGCAACACAAAGTCCTACCTCTGGCAACACAGTAGGCCTTATCACAATGTTTTAACGGCGTCCGAACGAAGAATGGGATCGCTATTGTAATTTGTTGGTGTTTTACCGTTTTATGGTCCCTGCTTTATTCATCGGGATGTTATGGGCTCCAGCGATCACTTCGTTAACTATGTATCGTGGACGGGGTTTTTGCTACAGGTAAAAAAACGTATGGAGTATTTTATGGTACTTTTTAGGAGAATTTGTTAAAGGAATCGATGATCGTAATTGTTGTTGTAGGGGCAAATAGGTGACGTAGAATCTGTTATTAAGTAATAAATACCGATAACCATTCTATTGGTTCACTGCTCTATCAAATATATTGATGTGTACATGTAGTCTGGTTCCTGCTGCTTATAAAATGATCAAATTTTATTCACGCGATAGTAGTAATAGCAATTACTACTATCGCGTGAATTTTCTGAATTCTCATTTCTAAATCTCTAGTGACATAATGCCACCCAATCGTATGATTCTAATACATCATCATGATCATCATTTCAACCGAAAAACGTCCACTGCTGGACATAGGCCTTCCCCAAGTGTTGTTACAACGACCGAACTTTGCATCCATCAGATTTCCATGACCTTCTTATTGTTTAAATTAATTAGTTATAATAAAAATATCTTCCATTAAATTAATATGAACCATCGGAGATGGCATGTGAAGGAGTGAAACATAGCAAAGACAAGACATAGCTAGCTAGGCTGGTTGTCATACATTGTCGGCTCCTGATAGCGTGAAACGACTTCCACATGTTTGTAAGCCGCCTTGTCGTCTTGAAGGCTTAAACAATCCTCCAAGCCTGGTATTACCTCCCTGCAACTGGTGAGGACGAAGGTTACTACATAACTATTTTGTAAAGTTTGTTACAACTTTGGAAGACGGATAGATCGGCCAGCTAATTGAAGTTTCTTGCGTCGGTAGTTCTTCACTAAGTTACGGTTAAGCGTTTAAGAACTGTAGCGACTGGTGTTTCGAAGAAAAAGTTTTTTTTTTCGAGTTTAGTATTTCTCGCTCACGGCGCCAATGTTGGCGTTAAGTCTGTTAATCTGGAATGGGTCGGGGAGGGTCACAATAAGATTGCATCAAGATAGATAGACCAATACTGTCGCATAGTGCTTGAAAACACCGACCACCACCGAGGTAATTCTAAGAAAAGCTGGCGTGACGATTTGGATCTGCTGCCTTCTGCACATGGCTGCAGAAGGTATAATACAAAAGAAATCAAAAATATTTTGATTGGGATGTATCGACCCAGTCGTGCTTAAATTCTCTGAAAAGAACATTTACAGTTGGAAAAATAATAGGCCGGTATTCAGTATTAATATCTGTAAACAGAAGTAGTTACTTCAGCCTTAATTCGGCCTTGTCGCATGTGTTTGTAATGTACCCGAAACGTGTGTCTTCGTAACTGGAACACATTACTAAATGCTAGTATACAAAGTCAAACACTTTGACAATAATTTGGGCTAATTGGATGTACCACATTCTGCTTTTACTATATTAATTAAGCTTCTCACCAATTATTGAGACTCGCTAGAAGTAGCAGGGCATCATAATTATCTGTTTGAAAGGAGGCAGTACAGTTACATTTAACATGTAATATTATAACCAAAAGCCAAAGCAAACTTTTGGCATTAACTTTTTTCTTTTCGCCAGAAATGAAACCTAGGTAATATGTTAGAGGACAATACGAGAAACAAACAGCAAAAAAAAAACAGGTCCATAAACCGTAACCAAACGAGAATTTATGTTTAAAAGCTTTGCTAGTGTAATACGTAATATTTTGAAGTTTCTATTGATAAAATAGATTAATTTGGTTAGTAGATATAACACTACTAACCAAATTAGTCTATTTTATTAATACTTTTTAAATTTGCAGATTTTCATCACTAAAACTTGCAAAAAAAAAAAATAAGAGTTACACGAATTGCAAAAATATGCGTTAGTATTGCGATAGTGATTGAAATTGTGTAATGCGTAAACACCATAAATACCGAAAACTAAAATAAAAAAATAACGCGTGATAAAAACCTATAGCAATCTACTAAATAGTCTCTAACTTCGTTTGGTTACAGATGGTAGACATAATTCTTTTTGCAATTGATTTCTCATACAGTCCTTTAAGAAATGGTCTAGGTTTCACTTTTGGCGAAAAGAAAAAAAAATACGGCCAGCAATATATATGGCAAAACTTTAATTCCCCTTCAAATCATATTAATACTTGGTTATGCTGTGTATATCTGGCACAAATCTGGTTGATACTGCGAAACTAATCAGCACGATTAGCAATTTCTAAGTAGGTATTCCTAGATCCGATTAGCTTTCAAGATTATAATTAATATCTGATTAGTAAATCTGTGGTTACTAATATCATTTTAGAGTAATAGATACTCGTAGCCCTAGAACACAAAGGGCAACTGAAGGATTCAGGTGTGGTTTTAGTCAGTAAATGACACGCCATTTCCCTCCGCCTACAGCGGGAGAAGTCATTAGATGATTTCCATCCTTAAAAAAAATAAAAACAAAAAAGTTGCAAAACCACTAGGTACTTTAATAACGTACAACAACATCACGACTTTTATTTTTCTTTTAGGAAAGACATTATCTGATTAATAACATCTCCCTGGATCAGGGTGGAGTGGAGGAGGTATCAGATTATTGCTGATTAAAAATCTTTGCTTACTTTGAGCACATTGCTCGCAGAACAGATGAAATGGAATGGAAAGTTTAGGACTGACAACCACGTACCGAAAGACGCAGCGTTGGAAGGCCCCCCACAAGGTTGACCGATAACCTGGTGAGAGTCGCGGGAATCAGATTTATGCGAGACACACAGGACTGGTCGTTACAGCGACACTTGGGGGAGGCCTTAGTCCAACCGTGGACATCTTTCGGCTGAATTGATGAACCGGGTACTAATTCAAAATACAGAGAAATTCCAGTTTGCAAAACCCAATAACATTACCCGCTCTGACATCGAAGTGAGGATTTCATGCTCGCGAATAGTTCATGCCACCACTATACCTACGACGCAGTACCTACGTGCCATAATACATGTGATATAACCAAAACACAGTACAGATTTTCCATTTCGTTTCGTGAGTTAAGTACCTATATTTGCCCGGGTGGCGAACATTTCTCGAGCTTACCTTTTGACCTTGCAGGCAAAATTAGCTCAAGTTAGGGGAAATGACCCTAAGGTGGGGGATATGACCCCAAAGTGGGGGACACGGACGATAAAATGAAAGTAGTTGGACTGTAAACATGTGTGGTTAACTGTGCCGGTGGTGGTGCAGTGTCGTGAGAGTTAATATAAAGAGTTAGTTGCTTTTGTTTGTTTGTTAAGTATACTTGTAAAATGTATATCTAACACATATTCTCCCATCTAGAAGGCGCGCGTTGTTATGTATGTGTAAGATCACCGGAAGATGATGCTGTACGGTATCCATTTAGGAACAACAGATAAACCGAGTTCAATACTCGTCGAATAATAACATGAAATTGTATTACCCAAAGGGAGGTTAGCTAAGACAAGCAAGTCTTTTCTTATTGATAGCGTGCGTTTCTATAATAAGTTTCCTAAGTCGGTTACCGAACTTAGTGAGGGAAAGATCAAAATCCATATTAAGCGTGTACTTGCCAAGAAGGCGTATTACAAGGTTAAAGACTACGTCGAAGACACGCTGGTTTAGCAATGACTACTTCTGCACATGTGGCTCTTTAATTTCATTATTGTATACTTGTCTATTGACTGCTCCATCATTGTTTTAATTTCATAATGTATATTCATACTTTTTTTTCCTCTTCCTGTCCTGTGCCATTGTTTTTTTATATTATATAAAACATAGCCGACCAATTTTACTAGTAATTTATTATTGTATGTATACATCTTTAATTTATTGACAGGTTTATTTTTATTTTTGTATAACTTCTTTTTATAATGTGAATGTGAGAACACCGTAGACTCCACGGATTCTTATTATTCAAGGATTACATTTTTTATTGTGCTTTTGGGTACAAAGCTGACCGGTCTACATTGTCCTCTTATATCTATTAATATTGTAGTGTGAAAATAATGTAGAAACAATAATTTTTTTAAAAGAGTAACTATGGAGTTTCTTGCCGGTTCTTCTCCATATGAAACGACCAATTTGGAACGGTGCACTAGCTTCTGACGTTTTATAAATGCCCACTAAGTGCCCGTGTAGGCCTATGTGAAATAAACGATTTTGAGTTAGAGTTTGAATATAAAGAAGATGAGGATTTGAGAAATTCTCAAGTCGATTGATTTTTTTTCTTGTTGTGCATTAATTTCATCACGAAATAGCAACTAATTTTGATGACTTTTTCTCTTTCTCTTGTTTGAATGAATCAGCACGGTGCTGCCATTTAAATTTTGTGAAGATTTCATGAAGAACTTTGAAGATTGACCATCATCATGATTATCATCATTTCCGCCGAAAAACGTCCTGTAAGACGTCCACTATTGGACATAGGTCTTTTTCAATTGTCATCATAATGATCGTCGATCTTGTGCGTCTTGCATCCATCCAGATAGATCGAAATGAGACTTTTTAATAAATGATAGATAGATACAACGAGAAACAAAAAATATATTTTAAGACCGTAAAATGATTTATTTCGTATTGAAGTCGAACCCACAACCCTGAAGTTTTATTTAGACGGTGCGAATTTCAAGACGAGTGAAAGCTCTCGCTTGTCACTGTAGTGAGAATCGTATGTTCGAGATGATAAACTCGTACCGTCTAAATCGGCCTTTAGTACCTAGTACAGCCAACAGCTTAGCTACAGCATTTGGCACGTGTCATTTAAATTTTAAAATAGGTACCTAGTCTATAAGATGTGCAAAAATAATTTCTTCTAAATCTATTGTAGTATTCACAAAATCATGCTAATAAATCCTGACAGGTTAAGTCGTAACTAAGTTACACAGACCCAAGTTATTCCTCACCCACTTGATAACAAGTGTTTCAAAAAGTACTTTATCTCAACTTTTTGGCCATAGTAAGTCCTATTTCAGTATACTTCAGATATCAGTACAAGAAGTCAAGTTTCTTATGTTTTTTTTTTATTTGTTGGGGAAAAATCATCCAATGACATCTACGCGCCCTTGGGCGACTTGGACTTTTACTGACTAAAAACCCACTCCTGATCCTTCTTTGCTTTCGTTTCAGGGCCCCGGGGTTCACTTATGCACAACCCATGGCCCTAGTAGGCTTCGACCCTGCTGGGCCCCGACGGTTTGCTGACAACTCCTTGAGGCGCGCGTGCAACGATACTCGCCGTCGACAACTTGGGCCCGGTCCGAACTGTTACCGGACAGTTGGACGGCGAGCTACCCATTGCTCGCCGTCTGTAAGTCCGCGCCTACGGTGACCAGAGATCGGCCCTACGGCGGCTGGGTCGTTAGGGCCGTTGCCTCACGCATGCTCCTCTTTTGCTAGCATTACTGTTTTGCAGAAGGAGGTCACCACGTGCCACTCGTCACTTTGGACCATGGTCTGTACCAGGGCCCAGCGCGAGAGATTGGTGCCGCCAATCGCCCTCACGAGGACACAGCGATGCTCTTCCCAAGCGGGGCACACCTCCACCCTGTGCTCCACCGTGTCCTCCGGGCGTTCCACGCAGTGGTGACACCCAGGCATTTCTTCCATTCGAATCTGGTGCAAGAATCTCCCGAACTTGCCATATCCGGTAAGGACCTGTGTCATGCGGAAGGTAAGGACGCCGTGTTACCGCTCCAGCCACTCCTCAAAGAGGGGATTTACCGCCGTGATTATGGCGTGCCCAAAAGTTTCTAATGCATAATGCACGAGGCACAAAGAGACCACTTTAGCCAGTCTGAAACCTGTTTGAACTAATTGGTCTCTATATCTTGTAACATGAATTATATCTATCGCCTCTTTTGCTAAAAATATGAAGATTTTTTCTAACGTAAATGATGTTTTCATAGATATATTGACAGTGCATCGTCATGATATTCATATTCTTAAACGGGTCCCTAAGAGAATCGCAACGGCGGAGATCTTAATTTGATCTAATGGCTCTTTTCTGTAGTATAAAAATTGAGTCAATGTCTGCAGCCCGTCCCCATGGTAAGTTACCGTACGACATGATACTATGAAAATAACTAAAATAAACTAGTCTATCGGTATCAACATCCGTAAATTGGTGGATTTTTCTAGCAGCATGTGCAGCTGAGCTAAGCCGTCCTGCAAGAGATGTTATATCACTTGATTGGAAGCGACAAAGTAGTCGACGATGGAGTGCGCTTACCTAAAAGTAACCTCAAAGGAATAACCCTTGAAGGTTGCAGCTATCAGGAAACACAGTTTTTTCAGACTTTTTCCACTCTTTAGCTGTACGTACGTACGATTAATGCGTTCCCAAAACGTTTTTGAAGCAATTTTAAAGACGTATTCACGTCAAAATGATGACCTTCTAAACAATTTTCCGTTTGAACCACTGCGCTGTGAAAAATAATTTTCGGTTCAAATATTCAAGCTCAGCATCTTACCAAATCGTGACCTCACTTTACATTCGGTCGAACGATTCCTAAAAGTTCTCTAGTGCATCCAACGCTGTGTGTAAGCGGTGATAAATGAAATAATTTTATTTTTGCGCGAGTTTCGAGTCTTAGTAGTGATTTATAGTTGGCCCGGGACTCGAACCTGCTCACGGGGATTACGTACCGGAACTGGGGCGGAGGGGAGAAAGGGGGAAATAAAACTGTTTCGATATGTGGATGCTGCACTGAGTTTTAAGGTTTAAATGCAGTTTAAATTCGGTTTTGAAGTTAGCGTGCGTATAAGCGGAAAGATTTTTGTTTATTTATGGTTTTGTTACAAAAAGTGAGAGTTGGCTAAGAACGAAATCGTCTTTAAAGCCTCAGATACATTAGGGGACAAAATGTCCCTTAACATGACGTGCAACACTGTCAAATAATCCAACATGTACCGCGTCAAGCGAATGCGTTGTAAAATATTGGGGGCAAATTGCAGGACACTGGGCAATGTTACTGCGATGCATAGATTGAGCGTAGAGCGCTGTTTTGTGGGACATTTTGTCCCCTAATATATCTGAGGTTTGGGGTTCAATATTAATATATTTTCACAGACAATATTATTTAGATTTTCTATTTATACTCGCCGGCATGATCGGCACAATTATTGAACGACTGGCTATTACGCTGTGATTCGGGAGTTCGATTACTGCTCAGAACAAATATCTGTATGGCTTACAGATAGTTGTTCCAGGTTAGGGTGTCTCGTGTCTGTTTTTCATATTTATGAATGCACCGACACAGGAGCAATTCCTAGTATGGGGCAACGTTTTTTTAGACAAATAAATAATAAATAAGATCGATAAAGAATTACATAGAAATAAATGCTTGTCGTCGTACAAATGAAGCAGTAGAAGCCGACGTACCCGTACCTATTTATGGACAGAGAAAACTGAAACGATAAAATTTTCTCATTAATATTGAAGCATCGTTAGTTATGTCTATTTTAGGATTAATAATTCCGAAGAAGATCTCAAAATGCTTGAAATAAAAGAAAAGATTGCGCTCGTAATATAAATATTTCATGTCAATGAGTTTTTATTATAGAAAGAATTTTTGGACGCCAAATGTACAATTATTTATCCTCGTGTCGACGATTTAGTCAAACGTACAAGGCTTTACTTTGTAGATTATTTATAGAGGTTGACAAGAATCCTTGAACGATTCTAAGGAAAATCCCATTCAGGCTTCAAAGAAAATTTCATGGCTGGGTTGTTATTCAGTACGAGATTTTCATATCAACACACATGCCTATAAAACAATTCAATTTAAAGATGTTTCTTGGTCGAGGCCTCATCTCGTCGTCTATTAATTAAAGCTTATAACTGGAGGCCTGTTTGATCTCTCGTCGGAGGCCCGCGCTTGGCAGTCCTAACTAAACACTCACAATTGTTTAATCATGGTTCACAAATGTGGACGGGGCGAATCAAGGTGGTTTACTTGGTTTTGTTTATGTTGAAGATGTGCATTGAATTAAGTAACTTATTTCTGTTTGGTTTGCTGTTGGAGCTTTGATCTTTAGTGCAATGTAATGCGTTTACATACATTAGCCTCAAGTTAGAAGTTTCAAGATACGGATTCACTGCGACAAAATATTATTGGGCACGCCACAATTATGGCGGTAAGTTCCCACTTTGAGAAGGGGCTGGAAAGATCTCACGGCATCCTCACCTTTCGCATGACGCAGGTTCTCATCGGACGTGGTAAGTTAAGACACGGTGAAGCACACGGTAGAGGTGTGCCCCGCTTGGTCACCGCCGTGTTCTCGTGGGGACGATCGGCACCAGCGATCTCTCACACATCATGTTATAGATCATGGTCCGAAGTGAGGAGGAATGGCCAGCCTCCGTCTGAAAAGCAGTAATGCAAGTAAAGAAAGGGGCCAAACGCGCGAGGGAACGGCCCTCACGCTCCAGCCGATTATCCGGGTTTCCGATTTCCAGCTACCGTAGGCGCGGGCTTCGGACGCTGAGCAATGGGTAGCTCGCCCAGTCCAAGTCGTCGACGGCACGTAGTGTTCCACGCACGCTTCAACGAGATGTTAGCAAAACTCTTGGGGCCCAGCAGGGTCGAAGCCTACTGGGGCCAGGGTTTGTGCGAAAGAGAACCCCGGAGCCCTGGAACGAAGACTTTTTTCGGTCTAGGATGGAGTGAGATGGCGTGTCAGACTTTAACTGACTATAATCTTCCCGTGCCCTTTGCGATCTACTGAATCAAACTGAAGAAGAGGCCCAGTAGTCCTGATGCCTCTTAGTACAGTTTTGTTGACATCGTTTCGAGCCGCGTGAAATACAACACGCCATCGACTCGACCTTTTTTCCTTACCAGACAGCCGAAAGCTGAGCTATCTATTGCTCGTCTAACGCAAGCCCGTGCCATTGGTTGCCGCTTTCGGACTCCCGATGCCCGGAGCGTCTTCTAGGGCGCCAGCTAGGGCTTAAGGATGTACGCTGCTTCACGGTTTCTTTTACGCCATACATTTCCTTCACTCGTATTAAGGTTTACCTGCACGAGGGTGCTGAGAAGCTGCGCCCAAGTGGGGCAGAATTCTACCGTATGCTCCAAAACTGTATCTACCGCGAAATCTCACACCTATACACAAAAATAAATAAAAAAGTAAACATAATTGAATTAAACACTGATAAGGCTAAATTCAAAATTGAGGAGTGGTTAAAAGGCCAAGACTACGAGGCAACTGAAAATCTTCTTGCCTGGATCTGCTAATCTCCTATATCACATCACACTTTCTTCTCGCTTACATGCACTCACAGAACATGTGCACATGACACGACACCACACACAAATACACTACATTCGTACTCTCACACCGACTATACAAAACATATCTACTTATATATTCGTATTCCACACCTTGAAATGTAACTATTATCCTGTCATGTAAATCTGCTACGTTGTACGCTCATAACTTGCTCGTACTTTCATGTGTCAAATTTGTATTTTAGTTAATAAAAAAAATATTATTATTATTAATCCGGATAATGGTGATACGAGGGTGTTTCTTCTACCTGAATACGAAACAGGAACCTCCTGAATAGACAATGACTGGCGAGGACCGTCAGGCTAAAAGACGCTTCTCTATTAATTCCTTGACAAAATATAATATCAAGTCTGTATTTATAAAAAAGATCATTCAAGGGTATGTATAGTACACCAAAATTTCGTCAAAGATAGTGAAAAATTATAATTCAATGAAGCAGCAGTTTAAAATTTCAAATGTAGGTGTGAGGGAGACTGGGGACATCGTGGAAATATCACTTTTTCTAATGTCGGTGACTTCACAGAATAGTTTGTAGCTACATTCTTTTTCTGTTACTTTACAATTTCTATTTCAATCAGATTTCAAAGATTTTTAAGTTGAAAGAGCTATCCAATAGTAACATTCTACTGGTCTCACAAGATATGAAGAAACGCTTTTATTGATTAAACTCAAAATTATAATATCCTTTTCAAAGCATTTTATCCCATATGCGAGTGTGGCTTAGAAGAAGGTACATTGGATCACATATTTTTTGAATGCACAAACAACGTCCCTCCTTTAGATCTTTATAGCCGTCTCCCAAAATTCAAAATTCCTCTCCCGATTAATGTCCCCGCCCTCCTTACATATTTCTCTCCAGATCTACTTGTGGCGTTGATGAAGTTCATCTGTCACAATAACATCAAATTATGAGCCCTGACTTCTATGTAATTGTGGTTACGTGTATATATAGTTAATGTTCTAACAAATTTAATATTTATGTACCTTTATTTTTTGTTTGTTTCAGTCCAGTACTAACACATGAAGTCCAATTGTATCAATCGAAGATTTACACCTCCATATTATTTGTCTGTGTTAATTATTCACATACTTGCTTATCCAATTTACTTTTGACATTGGCAAAATAGTCGACATCGGCTCTATTTGCCATTTTTCTAAAAATAGAATAGAAAGCATTTTATCAAACAATCAAAACAGCAAAAAATTATAAATGTAACCTAAAACTATAAAATTCTATTAATTACACGCACTTTTAACCTTAGCTAGCACTACATTACTGGCGAACTATTCAGGTGTCCACTATAAATCATGTGACAATGATATCGAGTGAAAAATGGTCCGCAATATAATTGAAACATCGCGTGCGTCTGTTGTGGCGATTCTGTATTATTGCTCGCTATGTTACGTAAGTAGGCTTTTGTTGGAATAGTTGGCGTTTTTTTGTTTTGTTTTAGTTGATTTGTAATGTTTTAACTGCGTAATATCAAAACAAAGCTTTCGCTATTATGGATAATTAATTTCATAAGAAATTTTACCAATAAAAACAGTGTGCTTTATATAAGTATGTTTGTATTTATGTATGTTTATGTATTGTTCAATTCCTATTTCTAGTGTTGTTTTTTTTTTTTGTTATTTTAAAATTGTACACTGGATCTTACCCTCTAATGCGATCTCTCTCTATCACTCAATGGTTTGTTGGAAGAAAACTCAACTTTGAGTTAAGCTCGCCTTTGTACATAAATTTTGTAATCCACTGTGTTATATGTTGTTTAGGTGTACAATAAAGAATTAAGAAGAACGGAAGAAAACGAATTTTATTTGTGGGTACATTTAATGAGTTTAACTGGTAGAATACAAAATATTCTCATCTTTGATCAATGATATTCTAATGAACAGAAATTTTATACACTCACAAAACAATTAAAAATGTGTTCGCGCAGCAGCGGCAGCGTACACACACACTTTTTATTCATTGTACATTTCACTACTAGTCAAAATAATAGCAAGGGGATAGCATAATAAATTCAACAAGAAAAAAGAAACAGCTATTTTTATCAATTACGCGTAAACAAATATTATTCTGGCCACCAATCACCTAAAAATGTCCTAATTAGGACCTATTCTAGTCTTCACGATTGCATAATTTTAATATAATATCACTGTCTTTGATAGACTAGAAAATACTCAATCACTAATTTGTTTAAAATTAAAACAACGCAGAGTGAAAATAATATCTTGCTGTTATTATTTATATAAGATACCGAACCACACCAACAAAAATAGTTCCAACCTAAAAAAAACTAGGCATAAAAATAAATCAAGCTTGAAAATGCTCACAAAATATGGCGAGGAAGCCACAGCGTTGAATAATAAATGGCAGGCATGCGTACGATGCAGTGTTACCTGAAACACATAATACGAACCGAGCGCCCACAGAATATATCGCGCGGTTTACAGAATTGAACCTTCGGGGAGGTTTGCAAGGATTCTTTACTAGCTGTAACCAAATTTTTTTAAAAATCATGAAATTGAGTGATATATTATTATAAGATTATCAATTGGTCACTACTAGTCCGATCTTAGAGGTTATTTTATTCAGAAAAATAGAGTATTTTATAAGCTTTTTTCCGTATCCAAAGTAATTACCAATACATATGTAATCAAATAAGTGCCTAGTAGCGAATGCGATTTGAACATTTTTTTTAATTTTTTGGAGATTTTTTTGATAACTGTAATGACCAGTTTTTAAACGACTACGGTGATGCCAAAATATGGTTATTATTTTTACATTTATTTATATTTATTCTGCGTGAATGTGTCTTCTATCTGTATTATTTTGTTCTTTTTTTTTTAAGTATTATTCTGTACATAAATAAATAATGTATTTATGTTGATCTGTTCTTTCGTTAATTCTAAACTGTTTATCATAATTTGACAAATGATAACTCATTTGTGTAAGTTCTTAGACACATTTAGTCACGATTAAAAAAAAAGGAGTTTTGTTTAATAGCTACCATGTTGGGTAGGTACATACAAAACAAAATGACTTAACAAGCACACTGAAAAAATCTCTCTTGTAATTATAATTTAACTACAAAAAATAATATAACCCAACTACAAAAAAATACGAACTCGTATGCTTCTTGCGGGTTGTTAACACAAGTCATTATAGCAGTAGGTAGTAAAACCAACTCACAGGTGGTATAAAACTACGGCTATATAATCGACTAAGACTAAAAGTAGTTTCTTGATTCGTACTTTTCAGAGCGCAATTAATTATTTTTGCAGTTGGGATATTGTGTTCCAAATCATTTCAAGCAATTATGTCGAGCGACCATCTGTTACCTTATAACCTTGTAGCAGCCGTAATCATTATATGTAAGTAATTATAAACTCTAGAAATATTAATGTCATTTTGAACCAATTTGTTCCTCTCAATCTCAACACTAGTGTGTGACTCATTTCCTCCATCAACATTCTCTCATTAATACTTTGTATCATCCTCAGATCAAAGACGCTTAAAATAAAAGCGGACAAAACATATTTATATTACACCATTTTACAGAAATGTGCATTTCAAATCTTAAATCTAAATTCGTCCTGGCAGTCTTATTCTGGGTGTCAATTCTAATTACATGCTTTTACTTATGTCGTGCGCAATAAAGCTCATAATTCAGTGTATGGTTTAACCATTGCGCAAGGGTGGTCTTTGAGATATTAATAGAAGTCAATTAGATTTCATTCGCTTATTTTATAGTAGCTAGTTTTTTAGCTATGAGTGTATAAATTAAATACTTATTCGTATTTTCCTCCTTTTCATAAAATCTTACAAAAAACGTCAAACGATCTTCAATTACCTTTTTATGGGTCTGGTGATGATTAAATTCAAAATATTTTCGTTTACAGAATATGTCCACCTATGTGAGAATGCTCGTCGCCCGACTCAGTCACTCTTTGATCAACATGTTCATTCTATTCCTGACTAACTATTTCCAACAAAGAACATGTTGGTTCTCGGTGTGATGGGATACAAGTGTTTATGTTTAAAGAAAATTGATACTTGGCGTGAGCCGGTTAGCGCTTTTTGATGTGGTTGACTTTGATCGTTTTTGAAGTGTGTGGGATTTTACAAAGCTGTGTGTGAAAACAAAATAAGATGTTTTTTGAAGGATGGAAGAAGAAACATAACATTCTTTTTTGATGATATTCTTTAGAAATAATTGTTCTAAGACTAAATACTTTAAATAAGTAATACGATTGGTAACAGAAGATACGAGCAATAATAATCTGAAGTAAAAAGAAAATAACAGCTTGTTTAATGGACTCACAAAATAGGAAATCTGTGCAACTATTGATATGATTTCAAAAATTCCTTCACAAATAGAAAGTAATATGATTGCCGAGTTTTCGTTTCAAAAATAGCTTGGTTTAAGTGGTTTAGGTTACGAGAAGGATACCACGGATCAAGCTATGTATTTTATATGATATTTTTTCATACTTTTAGTTTTTCGTACACATATGACCTTTTATTTTAAGGTTGAGCATTCGTCAAATAACTTCTTCCGCTGTGGGTGATGTTTTATTTCGTTTGGTAAAAATCATCCAATGATATCACCCGCCCTTGTAGCAAATAGTGTTAGGCTTTTACTGACTAAAAAATCCACCCCGTTCTTTCGTTGCCTTTCATAACAGGGTCGAGTCTTCCTTTCAGAAGCAGACCCTTGGCCCCAGTAGGCTTCGTTAGAGTTTCTCTAACTAAAGACCACCTTTTCGCGCAAGCGCTGCTGTGACTCTTTAGAACAATTCTGCAGACCTGGAAAACCAAATATACCTTCATCATACAACACTACCTCCACCATCATACCCACTAGTTACGGTACACAATGTATTACTATGCACATAGCATTACTCCACAAGTTGGCAACATTATAATAATCGGCGTCTATGCCAGTAATTACTTCTGCATCGAGTGTGTTCGCGAGTTTCCACTTTATTCATGAGCTGCCATTAAAGCTTGTTAGGCGTTGCAATTATGCTGCGAGGATCTTCAATGGAAATTGGTTAATTAAGGTTTGTTTGACATCATCTCCGTGATGAATAAAAAATAATTATGATAGAAGATAGTCTTTATTGGCTTTCTTCTATAATGTTCTATACTTGTCTGAATATTTTAGCTATGGAAATTAGTTTGTTTTGTTCAGCAATTTTTTAATTCATTGACCTTGTTTTGGGTACATTCATGAATGCAATTAACTTTGTCATGGGATCAACTGTGTAATAAATTCAAATCATTTGTAAAGCGAAAACTTTGCGAAAAGGCTTTTTACACTGTAAAGGACTACGTTGAGGATGAAAAGGCTTGGGATTGACCTGCTCCAGTACGCTCTGCAATTCTTTTGTTTTTTTCTTTTGTGAAATTATTTTCATTTTTATTATTATTATATTTTTTTTTTTTATCGTTTGATATTTATGTTCATCTTTTACAATTTGACATTGTAGATTATTTTAATTTTACAATTAGATGTATATATATATAAATATATTGTTTTAAATAATGTTTGACATAAATACTTTGCTAAGTATTACATTTTGTAAACTATATTTTTTTTTTCTTTTAATATTGTGAACGTGAGGACAATGTGGATTAGTTTTTATTATTATTATTTTTTCTCTTCTCTTCTCTCTTTTCAGTAATTTTTAGCATAATTATGTCTGGCAATTTGAGTATTTTCTGCGGCCTACCCAAATGTCCTTTCCTTGGTATTGTTCGTCAAATCGTTGAGCTCCTTAGTGTCCTGAGTTGAGCTTTGCGAATACTGACAAATTCTTGCACTGACTGGACAGGTCCACTCAAATCTGTATGGTTCTTTCTTCAAAAGGCCATTTCAGACAAATCGGCATGGTCCTCATGTGATTTGACTAATACATATTTACTGTATGGACTTTAAAAGAGACTTTGACCCCTGAGTTTGTTTCGGTGTTTCTTCTCAGGGTAGTCAGCTAGGAAACACCGGCCTCATCTAGTGATAAAAATGACAAAAAAAAATTTTGACGTGTAAAAGTGTTTTTAAAAACCTACTTACAAAATAAATATCATTTATCATTTATCATTTATCATTTAATGGGTAAAAACATATGATTTTTTTACCGAGTAGGTCCCAAGCTATTCGTATTCATGAGTCTACCCAGTGAAAGCTTACCAAAAGTCACAAAGTAACATAACGTTAATCTCATTTATTACTTAATGGCTTCTAACAATTCCTTGCATAGGTCGTCACTTCAAGATCCTGATACTGATAGTCTTGTTTAACGACAAACATATTAGAGGCCGGGTTGAAAGCCAGCTCAAGCCACACCGAAACCCAGCTGATTGAGCATTCGCGTGACCCCGCGGCATTTTATTGATATTAATGGACTTGTTACACACCGTCGCGAATCGGCGAAGAGGCCCGGAAACTCCCGAACGCCACCGAACCTATTAGATTTATGTTCGCCTTTAGTAATCGATAGCTATTGGTCGCATTGATGTCAACTCCAAGTTTTGCCTTCGTGAATAATGTGAGGTTTTCCGTGCTTTTAGTTTTCCGAAGAGTTCGAGTGGAGTTAGTATGTGGCGATATATTTAACTCGTGTTTGGGTGCAGAAAGGCGTGTGACTTTTAGAATAGGGTCACGCGTCGTTTTTATGGGTTCTAATTTACTTTCGATGAAGATTTACAGTCAGTTGCATCCTCCCAATGATACAAATACGTAAACGTTCAAATAGCTGGCCATAATGTAAGGAAAGCGTTGTTTTATTTCTACAACTGTTGCATATAAACTATCGGCTTAATTCAACAGTTGGTCAAATGTGACTGAGATTCCTCTGCAGAAGAAAGCCTAGCAAACAAAGCTTATTGGTTAAATAATATGATCATTACTTATTAAAAATACAGAAAGAGGTAAAATAATATTCATATTTTGGTAATATAATTTACAGTACAAATCTAGAACAAACAGTTTGTGTTACTTCAGAGTTTCTACTCCTACTAGACTTACTTGAGTCCTATTCTAAAACTTCTTCACAAATATTTTATCTAACTAACTATACTAACCTATTTCTAACCTCCTCTATCCAATTTGGTTTGACCAATTACGCCGTTTCGTAAAACCGCGCCAAAGAAAACTTTTTCATTTGTAAACTTCTAAGTGTGGGTTTGAGAAATTAAGGAAAATCAGGCATTTCTAATTATAATCCCTCTTACCCACGCTACATTGGCTTGATATAACGTGAGTGAGCGGGGGTTTCGGCGTAGGAGGTGTTAATTCCTGGCAAGTTGTTTGTTTATAGACACAATTATCATTGTGAGGCCCTGCTATTAATATATGTGTGATATCAAACTAACAACTAATACCTACGTAACACTGTGTAGGTAGGTTCTATACACATGTCCTTTGGGATAATAATACCTCAGTTTTCCGTTGTTCTCTATTTAGACTAGGATTATAACTACGTGGGAACTTATTTTTTTATACGTTTTAAAAACAATTTCTGGGTGAGCCTGGAGAGTCTAGAGTCTCTAGTCCTGGAGAGCCTGCCATTAGTCTCATTCTAATTCTCCATCTTGTTATATATTCAGCATGGGTCAATCAACTTTTATTACTTACATTTTAATTAGGATTTAAAAATAACAAAAATTCTAAATTGTAGTTTGGTTTAGTATTTATCAAAAATATTGACTTATTGCCTACATTAATATCTCAAAAACACTTCGGTGTGACAGACAGCCAAGAATGATTAGGCGCCTCAAAAATTCATTTTGTATTCTAAATCATTGAAATCGCTCCCCATTGCGACAAATACGGTCATTTTTACTTTCTTTGCCCCAAATTGACCCGAGCCCAAACTTTAACAATAATGAAATTATTTAAAAACTTCGCCGCGGAATGGGAGTTTCCCCTTTGATGGCGATTAGCTGTTTGTGTCGCAAACATTCCAAATAAATGGGTTTCGTGAATGTTTGTCAAAGTGTTGAAGAGTTCTTTGTTACACAGACCTTTTTTGGGAAAGATAAGCTTTTAAACTTTTGAAAATACAATAAATCTTTCTTTTTGTAAGCAATCTAGTTAGTAGGTAGGTAGATGAGAATTTCACCCATCGAAAATATTTTCAAGGGTACAATTTTATTTCAAATAACCTTAATTTTGATAACGCGTTAGTAAGTAATGTTCAACCAACACATATCCTTTACTCAATGACAACAGAAGCGCCTAAATTTTATATTGACCATATATTTTTGAAATTCCTAATTTATTTATTTTTACAATCATTGCCTATTTTATTGTTGATAGTTGTGTTTAATTTGATTTAATTATCTAATTTTAACTGGCCTGTTTGTCTAGTGGTTAGTGGCCCTGACTGCTATACCGGTGGTCGTGGGTTCTATGCCACCCAGGATAAATGTTTGTGTGATGAGCACGATCATTTGTTCTGTGTCTGGGTTTAATTTATCCATAATATGAATGTATTTAGAAATATATAAGTATGTTTATCATTTGTCTAGTACCCATAACACAAGCTCTGCTCAGCTTAGGACTAGGCAGCGTTGTGTGATTGTTGTGGATTATTATATTATATAATTATTAATTTATTTGACATTTTTTAAACACATTTTTCCATTCGTTTTAACATAATTTAAAGTAAACAAAATTTCTGTGATTGAATTTAATTCAGTGGAAAACTAATAACTTATTTCTGTGCAGGATATGAGATTTAAAAGTCAATCCCAAACATGGACATCTAGGAACTGGCTTTGAATCCCATAAAGTAACGTACAATTTATACTAACAAAAAAAAATATTCAGTGTTTTATCAAATATTATTTATTTTATGCTACTGTACGTCCCCCGAGTGACTGTTGTAAAAATAAGTAGCTCAGCCACGGTACGTGTTGAGATAACATCGCTCGTAGCCGCCGACTGTCCGCAGAATCCTTTCGTTAAAGAAACTTTGAAGGAAAAACGTTATTAAGTTATAATAGAAATTTTCATGATATCTTGTAGATAGACGGAATATTTGAGACAATGTTCTACTGACCTGATTTCTGAAGGGTGTGCTGTAGAAGATAGAGCTACGAAGATCATAAACGTGTTCAAAAAATTCTGAGTATTTTTCACCTCCACAAAAATCGAAAATAAATTCAAATCAGCCTATAGTCTTTAAAAATCTAGAAGGATATTGATTAAAAATAGTTATGCCAACTATGCCATCTTAAAAGCATAAAACATAGAATAACAAGACAAAATTATCCCTGTCTAAAATAAAAGCTTGTAAAATAGATCGCGTAGTCAGACTTGTTGTAAACATGTCAGCCGGAAACATATTACAATCACAAAGAAGATGAACACATCAAACAGACTACCCGATCCTCTAGATATTTTATATTCGGCATACAAAAGAATGTCGTTACAAATATAACCCTAAAATGTCGCGCGTCATCCGGCGTCTAAAGCGTCGCTTGAATATAAGTCGCGTGACAAATACGACGATTAGTACTGCCCGCTTCATTTGTTAGGGAATCGCGTCGTATAAAATTAAGTCTCCTTTGATCTACACTCGTTAGTATATGTTCTTTATGGAGAGGCGCCCTATTCATACTGTTTTTTTATGCGTCTATTTCTGGACGCTTTTTTAGGGTTAAGTTTTCTTTTTTGATCATGCGTGAAGATGTTTTAGAAGATGGATTATTATGGAAGATTATTGTTTGGGTTTGTGGAATGATTTTATTCCTGATTATGTTTATATATCACAATGTTCTTATCTACATATATAAAAGCTAAATACCACTCTCTGATTAATCACAAAATCTCAGAAGCTATAACACCTACAAATAAAAAATTTGGCAGGTAGGTTCCTTATAGAGTGTAAAAATTGGGTAAGAACGGATTTTATGAATCATCACCCCTATGGGGGTATACCGGGGTTTGGAACTTTGTATGGACAAACCAACTTTCACACGGGCGAGGCCGCTGGCAGGAGCAACCTGATGGGTATATTATTGGCCTTATCTGTAATCGATTTTCATGACAGTGTATAATCTGGAACTGGCCCATAATAGTACCATAATATTGATTCCATAAATTTTTTAATTCAAATAATTATGTAAGCGAGGTATAGAAATATTCACAAAATGAATACCTCAATTCATCACATTTGCACAAAAATAATGTCAGTAAAAAAACAATAATTTACATCAGCACCTTTATTTTACACCTCCCAAAATACCTCAGCAACTAACGATAATAAGCTTTATTTCGTAGCAGTTAAGGTAAATAATGGCTTGTTGAAAAGGGTCCTAAATTGAAACAAATCCGTCCTTTTTGGCGCCTATATAAACAGTATAAATCTTCGATGAATCTGACGTGCTAAGCCCCACTTAACGGGGCTCACCTCAATGTATCTTTGCTAGGATTTAATAATTACTTGTGTCACTTTCACGCGTTTGTATTACGTAAATAACGACCGCAACCAGTCGTATCAACAAAAATATCTTAATAATATACCATTTTAATATAAATTAGTTATTGCTTCATTTTTAATTACCTACTAGATATTATAAAAATCGCGTGATGTGTAAATTTTATTTATTACATTTTGTCTCTGACACTTTTAATGATCCTCATGAATATTTAAATATAATTTGTGATCGTATTAATTCAATTTAACTTAAATCATCGTTATTAATAGTCGATAGTTTAATCCTTCGTTGGCAATTAGTCGTAGTATCCAAACTCAGTTAAGTCTCGTAGTTTCATAATCCATTATAGTAATTGTGCGCAAGCCCCGAGAGCGCTTCAACAGAATTATGTAAATGCTAGACATACGTAGCATAGCGGATAGTACTAGCAGCATATTTTACGTAGAATGAAATTACTAAGCCAGCCGAGGTTTACATAAAATTGGATTAGTACTGAACTGCAAGTTCTTTCAATATTATGATCAAATCATTTTCAAAACAAGGTATAATTTCATCGCTTCTATATTTTGTCAAAGTAATGATTCCAGACTTGCAAAAAGATGTCTTGTAATATTAAATTTCTAAACAATTTTACGACCACAACACAACAGTCGTTTCAAAAGTTTACCCTAAAGAGTCGGGTACCATAATTCTGTTGTCTGCCGCTTGGGACTCTCCAGACCCTATATATCTCTACACGAGGGTGCATATTTTACTCCACTTATGACGAACGCTTTTTTCACGTCGCTTTTCTGAATAATTTTTCATCTGTCACTCGGTCGTACGCCCATTGTGTCTCAAATAAAAAGCGTATCTTTTTCAGCGTGAATTCGTTAAGAGTATTTTATTAAGGCCGATTATTCTAAGTGGTTTGTTTGAATAATTGTTCTGTAATGAAGACAGGTTCGAAGGTTCATTTCTCTTAACGAGCTTAATGTTCTTTTTGTGTTTTTACTTTGGTTTGATTTTCTGAGTTGTTGGCTTAAGCGCCTGCCTCAATTTCTTTAATTTAAGATCTATTAGTAAGCTCCTCGTCAGTTCAATCATGCATCATATTTGGAAAGCTTCTAATTTGGTCTCGGCTGCCATCTTACGTTAACAGCCCTGAGGGATACTAAAACTTCGGGATATAATCCCTTATAAGAGGCAACCTCTTGCACTGAAAACTATGGAGTAGATTATAACTTTAAGTGGAGCACATGGAGGTTTGTTAAATATTTAATGGACTTTACCTAAACCTAAAAAAAACTGCTATGTAGCTTCTACATAACAATTAGTCGCCAGAAGTGTTCAGGAAACAAACAAATATCTGGTTTTCTTTATATTGTCTATAGTACTAAGTATTCTAAGTCAGCTGACATAAACTTTAAGTACCTAGGTACTAAAACAAAAGATAAAATATATTTTTTATTTTTGTTGGTTGGCGTCAACGAGTGGGAATAAAAAGGCGCCTACTGTGAATTGGGACGCTTATTTTATTTTCATCTTCAACACATCAGTAACAAAAGGTTTAGCTTAGTTTTATAGTAAGACTTTTTTTTTAAATAAATTTCATTACTACGTAATCATCAACCGATCAAAATTCCTCAAAACCATTTGCTATAACTAAGTGCATTTAACTAACTCATTCTAGACATCAAAAATAACAATAAAAAACAATCCAAAGAAAACAATTGAAACTATAAAACAATGACAAACACACTTCAATTACAAGCAGCCTCACGATCAGCCGGCGTAATCCTGTCTTAACCCCTCCCCTACTCGAGAGCTCCTAATACTTGAGATTTTTCGGCGAAGGGACATAGACGAAGTCGACGGCGGAGACGGGAACTCTCGGCATCCCGAACATTCACTTTCAGACGCGGCACGTGATTTCTGGGCGCCCAAAGGGTCCCATATTTTTACAATGTATTCGACTTAAATCTCTGTCAGGCTGCAATGTTAGATTTAGAGAGTGAGGATGAATTCAGAATGTGCGATTGGTATGTACGAAGATATAGGAACTGATAGGAAGCTCTACTGTAGCAGAAAGTGTGAAACGATTTAATTTTTTAGCCTCTGACAACGAACTATTTGAAATTGAAAAAATGCGATGGATGAAGGACAAATAAACCCGTTTATAAAAATGGTTACGGAAATAATAATGATTGATAATGCCATTATTGAACATGTCGATTTAATCTGTCAGAAGCCAGATGTAAAGCCATTGATAATACCGACAATGACAACTGTCATACAGTTGTTAGAGCTTGGTTAGAAGATTTTAAATAACAATTCCAACTAATAACATGGTTCAAATCATGTTGGAAAATGCCTACGTATATATCCCCCATGGAATTTGTCTCAAAAATGAACGTGTAAAATAATTGTAAAAGCTAGTAAAAGTATGATAAATGTGTGGAACGATTTGTGAGCGTAATATATCAGTGGAATGCGACACATCGCCCGTGCGATCGATCGGGAGATTAGCTCCGTGCAGACCAAATGTTGCTGACCTCTGTGGCATGTTTTTTAAACCTATTGCTTGTACTTTCAACTGGCATTGATACAGATTATCTGATAAGTTCTTGGAAATCATAAAAACGATTGTTGCCGCGCCCTATTAGGTAACACTAATTTAAAATATACTGCCTCACTTAAATATCTTGATGTTTATATAATAGCACCACAACACTTACAAGAAGTATAGCTTGCCCTCCATCCCGAGGTCTTTATGAAAAGTTATAATAGAAATCATCAACCAAAAATTTGTGTGAGTCCTTTTTATAAACGTTAGGCAACGCACGTGTAGTGACCCTCATATGGCAGATGTCCTTAGACGGCAGTGACCACATTCCACCAGGTGGTCCGCCTGCATGTTTGACGCTCAATGGTATAAAAAATTGAGATGGTTAACTTCCGAAAGGAATGCTCGGCCCCGGCACGATAGGCTACGAAGGAACGGGGTAGGTTTTTAGTCAGTAAGAGTCTGACACTACTTCCCGCTCCGCCCAAGGGCGGGATTTGTCATTGGATGATTTTACCTACCATAAAAAAAGATGTCTTCACTTTATTCAATTTAAAAGAAGCTTGATTTTAACTTTTCGTAACAAAGATCAATAAAAGTCATAACTGTGTGCTCATTACTATTAATAATCTCACTATTAAAACAATAGCCTTTCATCATATCAGTCTTTCTGAACACGCTCGCAGTCGACACAGTGTTCGCCAAAAAGCAAAGATGGCCAAATGTTATTTACGTGGGTGTCAGTTTGGACGGCTGCTTCCGACAGAGGAAGACACACAGCTCTGATGGAAAACGATGTTGACACTGTCACACATTAGCGCTGTGATTCACACTCTTTGTTTGTTTTGTCACAATATAATGTGTGTGCATAAGACGCGGAGATTGACCGAATTCTTTAGTTAGTGGCTTTAGTGTAAATCTTTATTCTTTGCTTTGAAATGTTGCATTAATTTTATGTGTATTTTATCTATTTTGTAAGTTATGGTGGGACTATTGGTTTATTGTCTTTATTTGGAGCCTTTACGTGTCGTCGTCTCGTCGCTCCTTAATGTCGTGGTAGATTATGTAAGCAACTTTCGATTACTAAACTTGTTTTGACATGGAACGTGTTTGTGATAGAAGCCTTGAACTATTGCTGGGAGTTCACTTTACTTTAATAATAAAGGATGACTTAATTACAATATTCGGTTTGATAAACAAGACCTATTAGTTGCGAAAATATGTGTTGCAAGAAGGTTTTAACGAAAGATAAGTGGAAAATTATACAGATTCCTACATAATGTAAATTAAATAATGAGTCGATTTTATTAATAAGGTACTTAAATTCCTCTTCGTGAATAAATTATTTCTTAGTTTATCGAAAATAAAACCCTATGACCATCGGATGTCCTCGCAACAAAAAAAAATCACGTCGACAAAAATGAGTAATGCGAATTAAACTGCTCCCAAGTTGGCAATTTTTCATTTTAATCTGTAGCGTACGAACAGTATACAAAAGAGATTATTCTTCTCATATTAATGTATAACCCGGGGCGGTGAGCGCCGTAGTTAAATTATTATATAAGTCATAGACATGCGACAATGGCAGTAGGTCAAGGCCCGCGGATCTTAGAACGTGGAGGATTTTTTAAACGTTCATATTTTTTATTATTTACGAGACCACGGCCCAGAACAGCTGTGCTCGGAGAAATGGACTCATAAATCCAGTGAAAGAAATTATGTTTTTGATTTAAATTTATATTTTTCATTTTTCATCAGGACAATACTTTGGGCAGGGCTGAGACATTCATAACGCCACATTGTTTGCTATTTTTGTGTCTCAAATTACTCTTTTTTTTTTTGCAAAATTTTAATGAAAATTGTGTCACAACTTCATTAAATATTATATTGAAGAGAAAACTATTAAATAGAATAAAAATCCTAGTAAATCTCAATTACTGAGGTATATTATTTAATAAAACAGCTATTATGCTTTTCATTTTTCAGCAAACTAAAATTTAATTTCAAGTTTATGAGCTTCATTTTAAAAATAATCAAAATATCGGATACAAATAGCAAACAAAGATAAAAAGATAAAAACAAAGACTGGTGCGACTTTCTGTAATATTTACTTCTGCCGATCCCCCGGGAAGCAACGCTTTAAGACACGACGTGTACCGTCGTATACCGTGTACCTCCTTGGTATTCGCACAATAAAAATGATAATATATCGCGATGTGTGTTTTTGTAAGTTCCTTGAGTTTCCCCTAAGTGTAGGATTTTCGTGAAAAGAGAAAATGTTATTACATATTCTTACAACATTATATTTGAGGCTTGAAGAGTAGTGAGTAAAAATATTTGATGTCTAGACGGGTACCTGCCTAGTCATTTTACGAGCATGTCATTTATTATCTCACATGTTGATTGCTTCTTTACGTTAAGACATCACGATTCACGATGTATTATGATTTACCAAAATTTCAATGTCGTAACAAAATGTCGTTTCACGCAAAACATTAATGAATAAAATTATTGGCAATACAAATTTTATATCAACGTGGAATTAAAGATCAGACTAACATACAGTAATTATAGTTATAACATAATGTTTTAACTTGGTGCAACGGATTTGGTCCTCGAACTCGAACTCGAACTTGTTACGGACGCGTCCGTACCAAGTTAATATATAATAAGATACCAAAATGTATAAAAGAAGACAATAATTTAATCAGTTTTAAAAATAAATTAAAAATATATTTCATAAATAAAGCATATTATTCAGTTAAAGATTATCTAAATGAAAAATGTAATTAAATAATTCAACTACGGTATCATCCAATTTGTATGTGTTTTTGTGTTTAATTTATATTTAATACCGATTGTAATAATTTATATTATTTATTTATAAAATGTTTATATTATAAGGCTGTAATATTTGTATACCTCTAATGGTAGGGTATGGTCCAAAGAACGACTATTTTATTTCACCATCTCATGTTTTACCCATACTCAAGCAAATAAATTATTTGATTGATTGATTGACGTTCAACAGCAACTGAAAAAAATCAAGATCAACTCATACAAACAAAAACCGTTCTCAATTCACTTCTTTAACTTTTTTTGAGTATTCTCGTTTCGACCACTACATTATGTCTCATGTAAGCCAGAATTTACAAAGTAATGACGGTTCCCGGATCCGGGAAACTCCTCTGACTTACAAACCGCAGTCGATTGCACTCCGGACTTACTGTAAGTCCAATTTAGGAGCTGATCGGATTCGGCGAACGATTCCTACTCGCGAACTATTGCCGGGTAAAAAGTATATGTAAGTTGATTTGATGGTAAGGCTTATTTACAGCGTTCGGGCTTTGCGTTCGTAAGCAGTAGTCTTTCATGATTTCACGCTGTGAATAAAGAAATAGCATGGAATTGTAAATACAAGCGTTGTTTGATTTTCAAAGATAAATAAGAAGTCTCGAGTACTGAAGGTCTATAATTAGTACCTCGGTGAATCGATTTTTATTTTCTTTTAAAATTTCTTTTAATTTTTATATATACATACACGGTTACATAACATTGCTAATATGAAAAAAAAAACCATACCGAAGTGTTCTCCTTTTAGAAAGAAAACAACAGTCTCAAAACCCTGTCAGTTTACCCTTAGAACAAATAAAAAACATCTCCCATCACTTCCATACCCCTTTCTACAGTGACCCCATGCATGTTACAAGTCCGTGCCTACGGTATCAGGGCGTGCGTCGGACAGGCGACACGGCGACACGGGCGCGGCGTGTGGGCCACGAGCAAACACGTCACAACACGTCGCGCAAGCAAACACCGGCCTGACGTGACGGCCACAAATGCCCGCTGGATTTGACACAGACTTAGTTTGTTTTTATCTGTCGGTGAATTTTTCTAATGTGTGTCTTGAGTTTATCATTTCCTAGTTTTATTGATCAGAATTTTAAATCTAGCTTAAAGTGAAAAGAAGTGACTTAAAATGCCCTGGCAGTTGGGAGTGTCATCAGATGGCGACGCATGATCTGGACCTTTTCGTTGAGCTGAATGATGTTACTAGTGCACGAGTCATGTTCGTGAACGGACGCTGTTGGTCATCTCCCAGCTGCTACAGTTTATTTTTAGGGAATGTTTTTTTTTTTTTGTTTTACTGTAAACGCTTTTTACGTGCGTTCACAAACACGTGTAAGTGATGTAACTTAAACGTATTTGTATAGTTTTAATATTAAAGATGTTATCAAGTTCGGGTGACAGGGCAGAATGAAAGAAGAAAATGTGTTAAAAATGTGTTGGAAAAGGGCAGGCAGGTGATGATAATGATTAAAGATTTAATCAAAATTTTGACATTATTTTAGGGTTAAAAACAGTGTCCATGGAGTTTCTTTCACGTTCTTTTCCATAGAGATCTACGCTTTGGAACGTGCAAAAAACTACACTTGTTGCGTGATTGACCTTCACAATTCAAAAGAGTCTGGTTTATTTGAATAAATGCTCTGAATTTTTATTTTTAGTTTAGAAGTTTGATGAAATAACAACAATTTGCGCAGGACAACGGGGTATCCTGTTGTGAAACAGCTAAAAAAACAAGTGACTGACTAAATCCTGTACACAAAACACATGGCCAGTATCACAGTCCATTGTCAAACGGTGACCGTATAATTTAGAGCGCGATTGCTGCGTCGATGGAGCAATCTTCGGGATTAGCCGGTCGCCGGCGAGTTATGGACGCTAAACAACGTAACGTATCGGCTCGTTACTATTTATTGGCTTTATCCTATTGCCTGAGCGTTGCGCGCAATGTATATGGGACTTTCCGAGATTTGTTTCGCTAGCAAGCATTGTAACTGTTGCTTGCAGGGATCTACGTCTTTTCTAGTCTTATATTTTTATTTAGAACTAAATTATGTATTATGTTGATCTTATGTTCTTTTAAAGTGGAATTTTTAATTAACAATAACAATAATAAGGTCCATCATCACTGACAGGACTATTGTAGCCAATAAGCCTGATATAGTGGTGGTGGACCGAAACGAGAGGCGTGCAATGCTTGTTGACATATCCGTTCCGCATGACGAGAACCTCGTGAAAGCCGAGAAAGATAAACAAATCAAGTATATTGACTTGGCTCGCGAGGTTGTCGACATGTGGGAAGTGGATTCGGCGATCATTGTACCGATAGTCGTGTCGGGTAATGGCTTAATAGCCAAGAGCCTCGACCAACACCTTAGGAGGCTCTCGTTAGGCGGCTGGATCAAGGGCTTGATTCAGAAAGCGGTACTCCTGGACACGGCTCGTATTGTTAGGAGGTTCCTTTCTCTGGAGCTCTGACTGCCGGTAGCTTGGACCCTGTTCCCGATACCGGTGGGACACTATTTTTTATATTTTTAAATGTTTTCTTTTTTTAATGTGTTTGTTTTAAAGAAATATTTAAAAATATAATTTATATGTATATTACTGAATAAAGAGAACAATAATAATATTCCACAACTATCACACAACGTCGTCTAGTCCCAAGCTAAGCAGAGCTTGTGTTATGGGTACTAGACAACTGATAAACATACTTATATATTTCTAAATACATACTTAATATAGATAAATTACACCCAGACACAGAACAAATGATCGCGCTCATCACACAAACATTTGTCCTGGGTGGGAATCGAACCCACGACCTCCGACATAGCAGTCAGGGCCACTAACTACTAGACCAACAGGCCAGTCAAAATTACGGAGAATTAGTTTGGTTGTTATTACATATGCGTTATTCCAGTATTGAAAGGCCTTCCATAAGGTGGGCCGATGACCTGGAGAGGATCGCAGGAATCTAATGGATATGTGACGCAAAGGACCGTTCACTGTAGTTGCACTTGGGGGAGGCCTATGTCCAACCGTGGACGCCTTTCAGCTAAAATTATGATGATGATGCGTTGCTATTGATCATAAAATATATCACAACTTCGACTGAATTCTAAACAATTTAATATAGTTGAAGTGTAGATAATCCAAGACATATAAGATTACTGTTCGAAGTAAACAGTGGGTCTAGATATCAATTCCATCTAACTTCAGTTCCATCGCAAACAAGAGCAGTCGAGTGGTTTATTCTGTTGGGCTAGTTGTAAGTTCTTGGAATCCAAGACGTAATAATGGCGCTATTAAAAGACGACCTAGATATAAGTCTTGAACTCCTTAGGTATGGAAACAATTTATACCGTTGTTTGAGCAAGGAATTAATGCTTTTGACGAGATTACGAATACAGAACGGAAGTTAAAATAAAGTTAAACAGTCTGTGGATTGTACTCGCGTATCTTCAGTTGAGAAGGTCTAATCGAAAATAGTATGCCATATAATAGTTTGTTAATTAGACTTAATTTAGCACTGGTTACAATAAGGGGTTCACACAAAGATATTTGGTTAGAATTGCTCGGACTTGATGGCGAGCGCGGAGCGACTAACTAGCTCCTTGAAAGTACGTGCTACGTATTGCGATGTATTTAAGTGACGTCATAGTGTCGCTACAGTCATCCTTTAACAGAATAAACACGGAAGTTTCAAACGGAAACAGATCACGTACTCAGTCATAAATGGAAAGTAAACTAAACTAAAAAATCTTCCTTCACTTCGAGATTCTCTCCAAGAACTGTGGAAACATTGCAAAATATTTCGAAGCGGTCTAATACTAGTCTTATATAAGAATTGGGGTGACATCAGAATAAAAGGTCTTGACAAATCGAATTCGAACGCAAGCTATAGAAAGGGCAAACAGTGGTCCCAAACTAGCGAAATTATCCGTGTTTACCTGTGCCCACACCTTTGATCCGCTATCAAGCGTTTATGAACCCACCGTATAATACATGGGCAGTTTATTATTTTATAAATTCGCTTGCACAAAGGTCCGAGTCGAACCCAATTTACACCTCGAGGAACATAAAGGGGGCCTGAGAACCAACTTTGGTGCGCTACTCTAAAAATGTTGCTTTATCACTTATTTTTGGTATCTCAAGGACGATTTTCCCTTGGTTTTGGATACGTAGAGTTGTACAGATAGCGTGGTATTATTGCGACGTCCTGTGGACGACAAGATCACGCCTCGACTTCGTTAACTTCTATTTATTGATTTCGCTTCAAGATGTTTATAGTTCGCTTCTGGTAAAAGATTTGTGGCTCGAATATCCAGTGTTACACTATTTCTGTAAGTGGGCGACGGCGGAGAAGTGAAACGATAAATAAGGGACGTATTTACAGGAGGATTCCTGCCTTTGACGATTAAAATAGAAATTATATTGGTCTTTATGACAATCGTTGCTGGTATTCTTCTCACTAATGATAACTAGTATTGGCACAGTATATCGTATTGCCTAGTAATGGGGCCGTGGAACATATTAGCTGTATATAATAATAATAAATAATAATAATGTTTTATTGATCAAAAAGGGGTACAGATGTTAAGAAAACTTAAAATACTAACAGCAAGACATACAAAGTTAAGTAAACCACATAATACGGTTGAACATACTGGTATAAATCTGAGGTATAAATAAATGGTACATTGTTTACAGATTATGTTTCCCTGACTCTTAAACTAGGCATCATGGATTTGAAAGTGACGATGTGGTCGAATGAAACAAGTTTACCTAGACGTAACCTGTTCACTCTTGACTTAAAGGTCCCCAGGTCGTAACTATCAGGAAACAAATTTTCGCTCAGAGAATTCTACACCTTAGCTGTACGCACTATGAATATGTTCCCAAAACATTTTTTGCGCATAGTTAGTATGTGTGTATTGGGGTTATGCACTGCCGTATAGTTTACAAAAACACTGCTGACGTTTCACCGGGAAAAATAACTTTTCCAGCCATCATTCGACTGATGGAAAAACCAATGATGGCACGATTGGCTGTAGTTGCATAGCGTATCGTAGGTTCAATCCCCACAAGGACCTACTAAGGAATATTCTTATAACCTACAGATATTTTTTCTGGATCTTATTTATTATCACTATTATAATAAGAACAACTAATTTATTAGCAAAGAGCTAGTTGACTCTTCACGTAAACAGAAGCCTGGGCTTTTCCGTTGTCATTAAACGTGGCAATGCTGCCAGCGTTCTGGGCAGTGGGCACTTTCCCGTTGACAGCGGCGTGATCAATATTTTGATGTCCAATAATTTCTTCGTAGACGATATACGTGTTTGTACGTTTTATTATTTTCAGTTTGTATAATAGACATACCTATTAATTAGTTAAGTATTTTTAAATATGCCCTATATAAATAATTTTACTAAGAGTTTTTTTAGTATATACATAAAAACAATAAATAAAACAACAATTAAAAATATTTTTATGAGAGATGATATTTATACATTATTACGTATCTCACTTTACACTGTCTGTCAAAATAATAATTTCTATGAAAACAAAATCTGTATTTATGTCAGAATTCAGAACATTACTTTAGTTATGAAACCTAAATTCTAAAAATAACTCTAGGTACTTAGAACATATTAAAAACCTCTCGAAACATTATGAGTTACTCTTTGTATTGGCATTTGTTAAAAAACACTGTTTATAAACAGTTTGTAAACCGTGTTTCACAATGTTTCATCATCTCTTGAAACATAGTGCCTAGTTTGAGTTTGTTTTACGTTAACGCTATCGACACGTTTATAACGTTCGGCATTCCGATTGGCCCGCTCCAAGCTCTGAACCAATCGGAGAGCCAAACGTTGTAAACGTTTTGAACGCGTTAACGTAAAAACAACTCACATTCAGCGCTCATTTTATAAACAGCTTTTTAACATAGGTGATGAAACTTTGTTTAAGAACATGTTACCACGAATGGAGCACGACGAAACATCTTTTATAAACAAAAGTCAATCATTGTGAACGGTACGGACTACCGTACTGTTCACAAAAGACTACTTTTAAAACCAGGTTTCAATACTGATAGAGCTTTATTAACACCATAATGTACTTTGGGATACTTCAAATAAAAATTATAATGACAAAAAAAAAAAGATGATTGGGCCGACATTGCTGAAGAATTGAATATGTCGCAAAAAGAAGATGCATATTGTATGCTCACAATCTTGCCGTAAAAAAAAAAAAACTTGACAGCACAGAACATCACTGCCTCCAAGTTAATGTGGACGGCCATGTTTCAGAAACAATGTTTACGGTAAATTTGGTGATGAACACGCGCCGTAAACAGTTTATCAACTTTTGCCTAATGAATACGCGGCTTGGATTCACATCTACATAAAATGAACGTAATTCTTGAACTTGTTTGCTTCGGTGGCCGAATTCGTAAGTAGTAGGTACCTAAAACTGAAAGAATAATAGGAAACATAAATCAGCATTTTCAAAGGTCATCCTTTATTGGGGTTTTATTTTATTTGAGATTGTAGGTATTATTATAAGTTAGTCCGACGTATTACAATTTAAAGCAAGTTTGAAGTATCTATTATACTCTAAAGTTATTGGTAACCAGAACATCATAGTACATTAGCTTCTGACGTTGAAAGCGTTTTGAAGGGAAACCAGAGATAGCTTCTGACGTTGTATAAATGCCTGTGCAGGCCTAAGTATGTGATAGCAAAATGTCAAATTTCAAGTAGTGCAGCAAAATGAGATTTAGTAACGAATACAGGAATTAAAAAAAAAAACTGAATACTTAGTAAATCTCAGATGCTATTTTTTGCTAATAAGTCGGTAGGTGTTGGAATAGGTACGTTGATTTACCAATAACCCTGTATTCGAGCATTCATAAATATTGATCGATCACAGATATAATAATTGAAATATAAGTCCTTGAATACAAAACCGAGTCAAAACACAATCGTCTCCAAACATAGCGATACCAAATAAAGTAAATCGGTGATTTCTTAAAGTACCCTCGCAGAGCTCTTTGTGTGGTACGATTTAGACATTAATCGTAGCTTCCACAACAATAAAACGCGCGCTAAATACCGCCACAATGAGCTCCACTAAATATTTCACTACAAAAAGCATACGCTGTCTCCCTCTAACATTTTCGCGATCGGAATGAGACATTACAGGGATAAATGGTTTCCTTTGATGTCGACGCGGCGTCGGCGTACTGTGGCTACATATCACTTAGTATTCTTACGTTGGCTGTCAGACGTGCACAGTCTAAAAAAAAATACAAACAATTCTTTACATACTGTATAAATTCTGATGCATTAAAAGGTTGTTTTTTTATTGGCGAGCGGACTACGCGGGTGGTAATGCTCATTTGTGTATTCATTTCTTCAGTCGTTTTTTTAAACAATATTTTTGACTTGGATACTAAGTCCTTTAAGTTTTGTCTTCATATAAAATAGGTTGTTTTATTTTTCCATTAGCAAGGCCATGTAACGCCATCAATATCATCATCATTTCAACCAAAAGACTGTCGGACATAGGCCTACCCTAACTACTCGATTACGGAGACGCGGCGCGTTGCGCGGCGCGTCGGGCGGTCCGTCGTACATTGCCATATGTTTGTGTTAGCGCGAGCGATGACGCGGCCCGCTGCTGCAATGTACGACGAAACGCCCAACGCGCCGCGTCTCCGTAAACACGGCCTAAGTGTTGCTACAACTTGACTGATCTTGTGCATCTTGTATCGATTGGGTTCCCGCAATCCTTAATCTCTGACCACGTCATCGTTCTAACTTGTAGAAAGCTTTCCAACATTGCGTTTTTCGGTGCGCGGTCGCTACCCTAGAACCTTTTGGCCCCACCGACCATCTGAATGTAACACATTCCAATGCTTTTAAAAATTTGGTAGCAAATGTCTCGAGCCAGCCTTCTAAGTTTGCTGAAGCAGTCAATACTACAAAAAAAATCTCAGCACCATTTTGCCAAGATCGCGCCTGTTTCAATTATTCCACATATTGTCCAGCTATACTGACACTTAAGACACTTAATTTTGCATTACAATGTAACAGGAATCCATGAATAATTAAAACAGCCATTGAACTTCACTTCAAAAAATCCTACCAAAAACCTCTTAAGCGCTTGATGAGTACAGTCGAAGTAAAGTCGTCGTCAGCTAGAATTGCCATTGTTCTGTCCGGATCGATTGGCCTATAAGTCTGTCGCCATCGCTAAATAAATTATTGGATTTGTGTGGCCGTCTCTATTTGCTCCGTCTATGTCGCTGTCCATTTTGATTCGTCACGGCTTTGTTAAACACTGGCTGGAAATACTTTGTCAATTTATATTAAGTGGAAAGTTTTGGTAAACAGGATGAGTTGCCCTTTAGTTATTTACAGTGACTCGGTCATTTCATATTGCGGTCAGATTAGTGGTTCAATATGGAAAATCAGGCCAGTGGAGGAGCTCGTAAAATAATTACAGTCGCACGGGTTGATCTCTAAGGGTAAGCAACGTTTGCCGAGGTCAATGATCATCTTGACGTATCGATATTCAACCATGCCATCTTTGATAGTTTTTTTATTTTGTTTTTTTATCGAAGGTAAAATCATCCAATAACAAATCCCGCCCTTGGGCAGGGCGGAAGTTTTTATGTCCTACAGATAATTATTCTGAACTCGAATTCCAGTGTAAACGCTCTCGCGATACAACTGTAAATCCTAGTTTATATTATTTGAGTCATAGAAACTTCAAATCTTCATCTTCAAATGTGAATGACGACATGACCTAGGTACTAAGTTTGCGTCACTTACTTCATACTAGAGTGCATGTATTGCTCAAACGTTTAAATAAATAAAAAAAAATACGTGACTAAAAAAATTTACTCGTATTTTATCATCAAGTCATGTTTTTCTACGAAACTATAATAAGGATACGAAAGTAAAGTACCTTTTCCAGTGTTCGTAGAACTGTTACAAAAAATATCGCAATCATCAATGTACCTACAGAGTTTGATTCAAGTTTTTTCTATGAATTGATTTTTTGTTAACAATGTCACGTTGTATTCTATGTGTATGTTTTTGTTATGGGCACTGCAGTCGACAGCGATGTGGAGGAATTTTTCGTCGCCATATTTTAATTAGGTTTCATTGTCCTTTATTGTAGACGAGCTGACCCGGCAAACTACGTGCTGCCTAATAGTCATGTGTGTAATTCAACGATTCACAAAAAGGCAACTTCCAACCACGACTTAATCAACATAGCTCAAAAGAACTTAAAAATTATAAGGCCTACTCATGCAATTTCTTCTATCAATCAATACCAATCCGAAGACGCAAAGAATTGTATGAAAACAAGCTACCGATGCTGGGAAACTTCACGCCAGCTCGTGCGGGGTGAGGGGGGAGGGGCGAACAGAAAGATTAATGATGTTTCATCCCTCTTTACACCCCTTGCATCAATCACTTAGCCCTTTGATGTATTATTTACTCCCAAAGTTATTTTTGTGTCTCTTCTGTTTTTGAAGGGGCACAAATATTTTTCAACGCCATCTGTCTATTATAGATGACGTGTTTTGATAGTGGAGGGGCGAAGGGGACCCAGTGCGGATAGTTTTGGTAAATGTTATGATGACGGAATGGGTTCTCTTTTACCCTGATTTGGGATGAAGGGAGAACAAATGGTCAGCTGTTTGCTGGAGATTGTCGACTTGCTTTAATGTGGGGAAGGATTAGTGTGATTTTGGTAAAATATTAGGATCAAGATGGACTTATAAACGGCTTTAGGTAACAATAATAATATCTTTACACATATTCCATACAACGCAATAGTTTTCTATCAACCAGAATTTGTCCTTGGGTGTCCTAGGATAGCGCGTAAAGGAATAATTGTTTGTTGGTACATATTCCGTGAAAAGTGCCTAAAAGACCTTTGCAAGTTGGCTTCGGCCCCTTCAACGCCTTTCAAAGATCCAGGTCTTGAGGGTACTAAAATTAATGAACAATAATATTTAAAAAAAAAAAAGAACTGCTGTGATGACTAGAATTTACAAAATTTCTAATAAAAACCTAAAAAAGCTTCTGAAACAAACAAATATAAATAAAATTTCAACAAACTCATAAAGAACACATAAATCTTCAGGCCCGGGGGGAATCTGACTCAATAATAATTTGAATATGGCTGGTTACCTAACTCGACCTTGACAATAAGCACCTCGCCCGCGTCCATGACCGTAATCCTAATCTTATAGCTGTTGATGACACTCGTAAATATAAAATCAATACATATGTATGTATTTACCATTAATTATAACTTTGAATAATTTAGTTTTGATGAATCGTATCAAAATTACATTAATCATAGAATTGGCAACCAAATTTTTTACAAGTTTTTTTTAATTGCTTTTTTTTTAATCATAATATCTAGTGCTTGACTGCAATCCTACCTGATGGTAAGCAATGATGCAATAGTTGATAGTGAGGCGCACTAGTGTTAATTTTTGATAAGCTCTCTTTTACTGGCCAGCAATGGATGAACCTCCATGGAACGAACCAGTCTAGAAGATGCCTATTCACCATGCTTTGAAGGTCTGTCTTAACCATCAACACACTCCTGCCTTCACCTTTGTAAATATTACCCACGCCGCTGCTTCAGCCTCATCTAAGTTCTGCTGATTGGTCAATCACCAATACACTATAGTTTGCTCTTGATTTGGCGCATCATTTTAAAGCAGTTAAAAGGCCTTAAGAGGTGTGCTACAAGGTAGATACTAGTTAAAAGAGTCACCGCGGTTCTAGAATATAAAAATAAACTAAAAAAACCCGAGTCAGTTTTAGTCAGCAGAAGTCCAGAGAGTGGAGCAAGAGGGAGTGTCCTTCATTTGCTTTTTTGCGGAACGAGACATGGGTGAATCTTTGAAACCGAGAAAACGTCTTATTCATCTGGCCTAGCTTTCGTACCTATCTTTTTCTTTTGTGTCGTAAGCCACAGGGCGCAAGTGAGTACCTTTGATATATTTAGTGATCGGGGAAAACTAATATGCAAATAAAAATATCAAATTGTAAAGAAAAAACTAGGTCAGGCGAATGATACCTTCTCGGTTTCAAAGAATTACCCACATAATATGATGATTTCACACCAAAAAAAAGCTACTTTGATTAAAACAAGTAAGAATGTGTGATGTTAATAAAAACAAGCTTAAATTATGACCCGGATACGTCAGGTGACGAATAAATTAATTTTGATCGCAAAACTTGTTTGAAAGTTGATTCAATGCATTAAGAAGCTTATAAGGAAAATAACTCTATTTTTAAAGTCATTTAATAAGTATTCATATCGCACATGAAATGTCAAGGATAAAGATCCAATACAAACCGCAAATATGTACGACACTTGAAAAAAGTTACATTCAATGATTCGTAGAAGTAGCACGACTAATACTCATTTTAAATAACAAGTAGGTAACTTACTCATGATAATATTTATACTGTATTATGATTGAATGCCAAACAAGCTGAAGGTTCACTTCCTAGAAGCTCTAGAAACGTACGTGGGAGACAAAAAAGAGTTCCAATAAAATCTAATCGTGGTTCCAGCTCGCCTTGTACATCAACTGTAGGACAGTTGATACAATTTCTTTGTTTTTAAACGTTCTGCTTACCAACAAAACGAGATGTAAGATTTACATATTTATAATTTTGTTGTTGTTGCAGTGAAAAGCTACTTCATCATTAAATGTATAGACTTAATTATAATCGTATTCTCTACTGTGACGCGGTCGAAGTCCTTGGCAGAAGATAGCATTGAATATTTATTTATATCATTGATTAAAACAGTTCATGCCCACTTACAGTAATTAACGTAGAATTGTGTAAACATAAAAAAAAAATATATATTAGACTGAATTCGATTTCCGGGTCAAAGTGTAATTTTTTTATATGCAGTAGCAGCCCTGAGACTGAATTTTTATCCTCTGCTATATTTATATGTTAACAAATAGAAGCAAAATAGGAATGTTTTATAAGTAAACCGTTGCTTAATCCTTTGGAGAATTCAAGCATAATAATGATATAGTGATAATCTATAAAGAAGTTGGAATTCTATGATAGAACCTACTATTCTAACATATTAGGAAACAAAGTCTTTCACCGTTCTTAGTTCTCACCAATAGATAAACTGATTAGACTAGATTAAACAATAGAAAGATTTAGATGTATAATACATAACTGTTGTAGTGGAGGAAAGCTGCAAATTCCAAAGATTTTTAACACTCGTACAAAGCTGAGGCGGATCGCTGGCCACTGATAATATTATCATATATTGGAATCCGAAGATCCAATCCCATAGACAACATTCCGGCCTCTCGTGGCCTTTCTGGTTTTAATAACATTTTGCAAAATCTTCGCAAAGGTCAGTCCTAAGATATTGACGTAATGTCTTGATTTACATACATATTAGTAGAACGATAAGTACCTACCACACTTAGTTAGTCTAATCCAAGTGTGTGGTATTTTTATATATTACTTAAATATCACCAAAATGTCAAAAGATTATTTTGTTACTTTAATAATACTATAGATGGATACATTCATGAATAATGATAGTATTATAGATTAGATATAAAAGAAAGCAGTGGTGGCCGAGTGGTAACGGCCCCGACTTACGAGTTGTAGGTCGCGGGTTCAAACCCAGCCAGGCGCAATACTTTGTGTAATTTATTTCATCACCGCTGCTCTCAAAAACGGTGAAGGAAAACATCGTGAGGAAACCGGCATGTCCTAGAACCAAAAATTCGAAGACATGTGACATTCACCAAGCCGCACTGGGCCCGCGTGATGGTTTACGGCCCATTTCCTCTCTTAAAGAGGAGGCCTGAGTCCCAGCAGTGGGAACATTAAAAGGCTGATGATGATGATTAAATATATGAATTGACAAAAACCTCTACGTCATATTATAAATAGCTTTATTATGAAACTAAATCAAACAAAATATAATCATTTTAGAAGTAACAGGAACTTAAAATCAGACATGCTATGCTATTTCCTTCTTGCTCCTGATTTTTGCAAGCAGTCTTTTTCTTCTGGTCACGCATCATCAGTGTCACTTTCAATTATATCTTCGTCGTCAGCGCTTTCATCTTCAAACCGTCGTGAAATTCTACTATCTGCGCTACGTATATATTGATCTGAGAAAAATAGTCGTCCAGTTTAACCTTAAATTTTATAATATACCTCATAGTACTAGCAAAATAGGATAACAATCATATTTACAATTCACAAACATTGACGGCAACGTACAATAAAAATATTACGTAAGTGGGCGCGCGCTCTACTATGGTATGAATGCACTTTTGGCGCGAAATTACTCAGGCATGCGGTTGTGTTCATCCCTGTAAGGACGTTAATTATGGTCTTTACCTAGTTGTCGACGAATGCTATGAGAGTGTGCGTGAACGATCTTCGATTACCGCTCAGATTTAAAAAAATATACATGTGTTCTAGAACTGTAGAATGCGCGACTATTGAAGTGGTATAGTAATGCCAGAATAATTTTTGATCATGAAATATAACTTTGACTCAACCTTGTTAAAAAATAGGAACACAACTGTTTACTGTGTTTTTATCGGGCTAATATAACCCGACTTTACAGTATCTATTCTACATTAAATGTTTTTATTTCCAATGTTTTTACATTTTCTAAAATCAAAGCTAATAAAAATAGCCTATTAAGTCTCACTACTGGGTGTAGGCCTCTCGCTGTCCCTTTTCCACATACGGAATATCTCTAGCAATTGCAGGCCAGTCCCTCCGGTTAGAGTCAAGTTCATTTTCACTTTGGTCTTGGACCATTTAATGGGACCCAATAATAATTTAGGCTGAAGAAGTTGCTTGACGCATTGGAAGCGCTTTTGGATAGTAAAGAATCTTCTCAAAAGAGATCTACACACTATAACTGAAAAGAAAAAGATATAAAAAAAAAACAAAATTGACTAAAATAATGCGACGAAATTAATTTTTACATTTTAATGCACCCAATAGAGGACTAATGACATGATTTTAGTTTCTATCGATTTGCCAAACACAGTAAGATCTACACGTGAATGTAAATAGTTTATAGATACACAGACAAGATGGCGCTAGTAGTCTGAAATTTGTAGGTTACACGTAAGTACATACAACTATAGGTAGTTACTTTGTCTAAAGTAGTATAAAATTGTTTACTTTTTACCCGACTGCGCCAGAAGGAGGAGGAGATGTTTTTCGAGAGTATGTATGTATGTGAGTATGTATGTACCTATGTATGTATGTATAATTTTTTGGCACGCTCTGCAGCCTGAACGGTTCGATGGATTTTAAATTGAGAGGTGTCGTTAGATTTGTCTTTACTGTGAGAGTGGCACTGGGTATATTAAAAAAAAAATGGCGGATTTTTAGCGCCAAATTCAAATATTTGGCACGCTCTGCGGCCTGAACGGCTCGATGGATTTTAGTTTGCGAGGTGTTGTTAGATTTGTAATTACTGCGAAAGTGATATAGTAATAAAAAAAAAACTAAAAAAAAAAAAAAACGTTAATTTAAAAAACTAAAAAACCCGACTGCTTTTCTGAGTGAGTATTCATGAAAAAGCCCTTAAACAAGAAATTCGTTGTACCCGATTGCACGTAACTATATGAAATTTTAAATACAAGATAAATTGTAGCAGTCGGGACCCATTTCAGAAAGTCAGCTGTCTAGTCAGTAGATTGGATAAGTAATCCGCAATGTAATATAGGTATGTACTATCAATACACTTAGCCTCCATTTCTAGAATGGGTCCCGACTGCTACAATTTATCTTGTATTTAAAATATCATATAGTTAAGTGCAATCGGGTACAACGAATTTCTTGTTTAAGGGCTTTTTCATGAATACTCACTCAGAAAAGCAGTCGGGTTTTTTAGTTTTTTAAATTACCGTTTTTTTTTTCCGAATAAATTTTTAACTTGCTACGCTATTACTGAAAGACTTAATCCACTTTTTCTTGGTTGAATGCAAGGATAGAGAAAACAAGGGAAAGTCTGGTACGTTATATATTGTCTTTCCATAGATGACCTGCAGGTGCGTGTGTTGCTTTTACCTGATTATGGAATTATTATGACGTGTTCAAAAAGTCAGACGTGCAAGCGAGAAAGAGGGATGGGATCTATACCTACACCCTATTTAACTCCATCTTGTAAAGAATTCAGTTTAGGTCGTAAAATGGATCGTCTTAAGAGCTCGTGGTAGGGCCTTATGTTGGGTAAAGATGGATCCAGTCCTGGTTACAGGTAAACTGGCTGGAGCTGGTTTACATTGAGCAACTGTCTACTTAATACCCTCAACCCGGTAATTGGTTAACACGATGCTCCTTTGCAAGACTGGTTTAGATTTTATGGCATCTGACTTTCCATACCGACTGTCAAAGACAAATCTGCAAATGAGAACCGGAACCAACCGTTTAACATGCTTTCCGAAATACAGAAGAATCTCGATATCTTAAGATGGTCATCTAGAGACCAATGTCGACAAGCAATTACATGTCTTGTTGAAATCAATACAATAACTGGGCTAAAGTAGCACACACAAATGACCTTTATTTCTGCTGTAATTGGCTTAGTAAGCTAAGTAATATAATCTGTTCATTTATCACAATATAGGCAAAATAAGGACAAAAAGATTAAGTAATAAAGACGAAATAGAGTCTGTCTGTGGCAGCTCAACTAAAAGCGATTAAGGCTAATAGGACATTACGATATTCATCAGCGATGGTACATACGAACAACAAGGCAATGAACTTTGTCCAAATCGATTTACTAAAATAAATGTGTTTTTAAAGTGTGTGTAATAAACCTGTGGTCGATTTGAGTATCTGTCGTAATCGTGCTTAGTAGTGATGGGCCTCGAAAGGTCAGTCGTGTAGTACTCGCAAGAGGCGGAACCGGTTTGTGGTCAAAAACGAAAGTGTTGTGAATGTGATTCGTTATTTGAGAAGTCCGTTTTTTTTATCTATGATGTCATTTGTTATGATTGTAGGCACCAATTAGATCACGTAAGAGTTCTTTTGTAATTCGAGTGAAGTATCTAGGTGATTCGGGTCAGTCATTATTAGAAATGAAAAGTGAATGAGAAATATTTATTTTATATTTTCGTATCTACTTGACATGTCATTATAATTTGTCACGGACTTTGTCCGAATGTTACTGTACCCATGTTTTCCATTTTAATGATACAAGCGACTCCATAGGGTTCACAATGGTGTGCTATTTGTAATGGTCCCGTGACGTCAGACGCATCTGTCACACTGTTTGGACATGTCCTGAGACTAGGGTTGTCAAGAAATGAAAAATATAACCGAGTGACAAAAAGTTGCTGCTTCAGAGACATTCTCAATGTGGAAATACCAATGGCAAAGTGCTGGACTTTTTTCATTGCATCTGAAGAAGAAAAATAATAACTTTATGCTATATCTAATCATCATAATAAACTAATTAATTATGTTTCTTCTAGACTTATATAAAGCTTAGTAAATTGTAAACGCTTAAGAATTCTATCAAGAATGTCCACTGCATTATATTTTTCTATTTTTATGCTTATATAAGTAAAGCAAAGAAGTGGACCTGTCAACATAATTTACTAGTCGACCTTTCAGAGATGCACATAAACTATCTAGGTATCTATGACAGATGCATTAATAAAACTTTAAATATGTTCGATTTTTATTTATATTACCATCAATACTCATTCCTTTTTTGTGACATTTCGTTTTATAGTCTGATCAAAATATAAATAGGTAACGCCAAAATGTTGAGTTTTTGAATATTAATGTCTACAATACTTATTATGATTCCCCATAATTCATTCGATGGCAGCCCTAGGTGCGGCCTTGTAAACTGTTTAAGTATGATTTAATACGCGAAATTTAAATACGTGTTTAGTGATTGTGTAGGCGTAGCTTTGGTTATGGGCCAATTCTTTGTCCACTTATATCAAGGTTTTAGTTATTAATTGTCACTTGAATTAACGCCAAACTTTTTTGTTTTTTTTTTTTCTACTTTTGTATCAAAAGCTTGTAGGTACAAGCCAAAATAATCAAACATAATGGTTCATTCTGATTTTCGCTCTTTTGTTGTGTATTTTGTTCCTGGTTGCATTCACGTGGGCGTCATTGAATATCGAACGTTGTTTATTTTTTAGCCCAATTCAACTGCGATGTATAATACTTGCTGTTTATTTTTTATTTATTGTTTTGATAAACTTCACTACATTGCATCCAAGATAGTCGAATTGATAGCTTATAGTTGATCGTCGAACTTTCAGGATAGGTAGATTTTGGCTTTCAGGAGTTGCAATGGTTGGCTATAGTCGTAGTGTGGTAGTTTTTTTTATATTATCCGTCATTGTAAATATCATTATGTATTCAGTAGCATATGGTACTATTGTGGTTTTCAACAACTTACTTATGGTAAGCTAGGCATACAAGCTTCAGTTGGTAACGTACGCCGTTTGCAAAACTAAGACACGCATTTAAAATTTGGTGCTTATTTGAGCCGACCTGGTTAGTTCATATAAGTATGGCGGCGATGTAAACTATACAATGCAAATTTAACTAGCGTAGTAGTATATGTAAGTTTAAATACGTGTCTTAGTTTTGAAAGTGGAGCTTGTTAGCGACTGGGCCACTTACGCCTGGTCACTTTATCATATATTCTTTCAAATACAGAGAATTCATTCAAATAGATACTGATACCAAATATTTCTCATACCAGCAACACGGTGACGTAAAAACGTATCCAATCAAAATACGTTACACCTTGCCGACGAAGTATTGCAGGTATTCTAGGTAACAGTCAAATGTGCGGCACACAAAGGGCCGGCTCACACTGCAAGCAATTTGTATCGCTTCATGGAACCTTTCACGTTAGTTGGCGACGAAAATACGTGTCGGGCTCACCTTTGAACACCCACCTTTACGTGTAGCTGTGATAGGTAGTTTCAACATCGATGGGCCGCCAGGTTTTTGATTTTTTTTGTCATGGAAAAAGTATTGTTCTAGAAAATAGACTAGTCGTTGCTTTGCCCCAACAAGGTCCATAATCATAGCCTTTGCATAGGTAACATTTTAGATACTATGCTATGATGATAACGGTAAATAATTTAACTCGAAGATTGACTGGTAGAGAATTCCTTGTCGTATTAAGTCCGTCCGGAGAGCAGTGGTGGCCGAGTGGTAACGGCCACGACTTACGAGTAGTAGGTCGCGGGTTCAAACACAGCACGCGTATTACTTTGTGTAATTTATTCTACCACCACTGCTCTCAAAATGGTGAAGGAAAACATCGTGAGGAAAACGGCCTGTCCTAGAACCAAATATTTGAAGACATGCGACATTCACCAATCCGCACTGGGCCCGCGTGGTTGATTACGGCCCATTCATTACCTCTCCTAGAGAGGAGGCCTGAGTCCCAACAGTGGGAACATTAAAAGGCCAATAATGCTAATAATTAAGTCCGTCTATGTAGCACTACTAGAAAAGAATAGATTATGTTAAACTTTATTATACAAAAAATAATTTTGGACATAGACCTCCCCCAAGCGTCGCCAAAACGATCCTATGCACCTCGCATCCACCGGATTTCCACGACCCTCACCAGGTCATCGGTCCAGTTCATTGGTCGCCACTCCAGAACCTGTCGTCTCCACAATAATTACAATCATATTATTTTACACAAATTCTAAAGGTTAAATGAAGACCCATCATAGTATTCATATTGCAATTACCTAACCAAACACTTTAATGACTTTCATATAGAAAAAACTAAATAGCCGAAGAAGGATATATCTTTTATTCTGTTTTTTGCCCAGCTACCTACTTAACTACATATACAACCTGTCTGGCCTTTTAGCTAATTACTTCTTAATTACGTGTCATTGTCACCTTCCTTCCTCGTCAAGCGATTCAATTAGACTTACAATAGGAAACTATTTCGACTCACGGTCATTTGGTCACAAAATAATTCAATAAATTATGCTCGGGTCTATTGTCATTACTTTGGCCAGTAGTGGTCGTTTTAATTAATGCAAATAATATAATTAGGTCACGCACGAACTCATGTAGTTACTTTTTAAAATGGTAGTAATTGTGACGTAACATTTTGCTATAATAATAATAATAGTCGACAAAATTATCGGAAAAAGGCTATCCAGGTTCATAAAACTGCTGCACCATTTGAAATAATTTATTTACTTTCGAAACCAAACATTGAAATATAGACAAAAAATTATGATTATCAATGCATAAATTAATGGAACTTTCATCTCGATTTAGTTATTAAATCTACCCAAATTTAATTTAAAATAAATAGCAATTACAGATTCAGTTTGGCAAAGGCAATAAATTATTATAGAGGCAATAATATAATTTTAGCACTAATTATGATAATCATCGCGTTTGTAATTAAATTACACAGATATTACTACTTATTTATTGCAGCAATATAAAATTAGTGGCTGTATTTTTAATTCAATCGTGAATAAATCCACAATCACAATAGAGATGGGATTGACCTATTTTCTGTGTAGGTAAGGGAAAATATCGTGAGCTACGAGTAAGTTCTAAGTATGGACGGGAGGGAATTTAATAAGAAACCATAGATAAGAGTGCATCTGTGCTTTTTTTATTCCCTCCCTTCCATAAAAAATGAATGAAATGGTTTTGTTTATAAAATTAATTCGCATTTCCCCAAAACTTTGTATGAGTGTTCCTTACGAAATATGGCTTAAAATTAAAATTGACACATGGGTAGATCATAATATCCCAGAACATTACACAACATACTTTTTGTTCCAGGAGTATATGTGTTCCCTTGGGATAACTTTCTGTATTCAAGCGAGCGTAAACGATGCTAGTAGCTAGATTTTTAATGTTAGGAGCTTAAATTGGAAATAAAGATACAAAAATAATTAAACTGAGTAAATACAAATTTATCAAAATTGGCAGAAACTATGTGAATATGCAGATGACGAATAACAGGAAGGAAGAGATCCAAGAAAATGATGACAGACTACTAGAATACTTATATCAAACACAATCATCGTTATAGCCGAAATAAGTATTGATATAAATCAGTTAGTTACTAGAACATCGACTAGATGGCGCTACGATATCCATCTGGCAAAGAAACTGCAGTCACTGTCGTTGGCTTGAGCTGAATATAAACTAATAGTTATGGAGCCCCGTTACATAAATCCATAGAATTTAAGCCCTTGTGTAACTCGACTGCTCTTTTTTTGTGGAACATTATGAAATAGCTTATCCCGCTCAGATGGAGCGGGACTTATACAGACCAAAACCCACACGAATTCCTTTACATTCCAACGCCATTTTTGAATATTCCCGCAGCTCTGAATGAAGAATGTACTTTTTAAGTAGTTTGATGCAGTTGTTAGCTGCAACTCTATTTTGAATCAAAATAACTGGCAACAACCACCGACTGAATCAAACTAGTTCAAAAATGATTCCTCCCTGAACCAGTTGTTTTGTGTTTGAATTATGTGTTGTCGCCAGTGATCCAAAAGTTGCAATAAAACGAATGTTACTAAAAGAGTTGATACATGGGGATGAATGGAGAGGGAGAAGGAGACCAAAAAAAGGATGGATGAATTTTGAGAAGAGTGATATAAAAGAATAGTGATAGCGTGATGGGTGCCAGGTCAGAACGAAAGAAAAAAACGTGTTGAGTCGACCCCGTTATTTGGGGTGGGCGCAACACGTTTTTCTGGGCAATAGCAGAAAGGTTGAACCTTGAACATCTGGCTGGAGTCAAATGTACACACAAAACCGTACTGCCGCCTAGGCGGCGAACCAGTATCTATGCATTTAATTCCGGCCAGCAGCGCGGCGACCGGATTGAGCCCCACTGACCTTTAAATCCATTGATTGATTTAAATATGCTATGTACATTCTGAAAAACACAAATAACCAGTATTTTTTTTTCATAAGCTACCTAAATTATAATTGGAGAGGAAGACCGGAGTAGGCAAACTGTTCCACTCCTTTAATGGACGCGGTATAAAAGACGAGTGAAATGCTTAGTCCGGACCGTAGAAGTTTTAAGTTTACTTTCTACAGGTCAGCCTACTTGTCAAGTTATTTCCGTTACTCTGTTGACTTTTCTACACGTTTTATTTTTACCCAAATTTTCCACAACAATTATCGTATCCACAAATTCAGCTTTCCGTAGGTACTAGATCCTGAGAAATCCCAACATGTACTCGTATATTCAATAAAATCGGTTATCAGCCGAATTTCGGGATTTCCTAGAATCAAGCCCATCAAGCCCATTAGTTTAGTGTGTTCTCATATTTTAATATTCAACAGTTAAATGTTTTATGATTATGTAATACCAGTTCATGCCAACAGTTTTGCCCGCATGAAAGTCAGAGATTATCCCATGGAAACACATATAAAAAGTATCTTATGTTCTAGTTCAAAGTATTGTCTATCTATGTGGCAAGTTTCATCCAAATCTTTGAAGCTGTTGAGACGTGATGAGATAACATACAATCAGAGTTTCTTTCGTATTTATAATATTATTATGTGTAGTATGATGGAGATAGGATCTCTTTATAGCAATGCAACATCATGTCGATGAGATAGTCGTTGTTTAGAGTACTATTTACCGTCAGAAAAATATACGCCTGTGATACAAGCTATGCTGTGTTAGTTAATCTGCCCACTCTGGTAAATAACCCAGATCATATAATAGTATGGAACGGACTACAAATACCTCACTGACAGGATTATGCTGTCACTACAGATTTATAGACCGTTAAATTTTGGTCGTTTTAATCCCGCGGAGGGTCTTTTCGGTACATGAAACACTATCGATTTGTAAAGATAAAATAAAGTACTTTTTTTAAACTCAAATTAATTTACGCATGTAGGAAATTAGTTTCTTTAAGTAAACGGCAGCTGAGTGAAGCCATTGAACTGTAGATAGTTAGTACACAACAACCGACAACTACCTACAAGGTCATTGCCTCGTTTACTTAAAGAAATTAATTTCGTACATGCGTATATTAACTCGAGTTTTAGAAAAAATACTTTATTTTTATCTTTACAAATCGGTAGTGTTTTATGTACCGAATCGACCCTCCACGGGATTAAAACAACCAAAATTTAACGGTGTATATATAATGACCTAACGGACGTCTCTACGTGACGCTGAATCTAAACCATCCATGGACCTATGCAAACACAAATATAAAAGTTCATTAAGATCCAGTCATAGATGAAGTTCAGTAGCATGCTGTGCAGAACAAAGTATGATTAGTTCATATATTTATTTAAATATTATATTCTTTGCCGTACTAACAAGCAATTAGCAAAGTTATAAGCGCATTAAATAAATTTCGTTAATGTCATGGTTTCGTATATTATTATGTTTGTGTGTATTATTGTATGTGTGACTTTAAATTGTCATTAGTTCAATAAAATCGACCTCTTATGAAGAAATTCGAAATTGTTAACCTCATATAGTTAGTTTAAAGAGTTAAATGTACCTCGTACTCACTTACACATTCGTAGAGTAGAATAAATAGATAGGTATATAGGGTGACTGGTAATTTGTGAACAATACTTAAACACGCGATTGTAGTCATGATAACAAACAACTTTTACTACAGGACCAAACCTGTAATGGCGAAAAAATTCAGCCAAGTTCAGTACATTTTGACCAGTTAGATGCACATAAATGTACTGACCAGCAGATTTTTTTCATAATTTCTAATTTGGCCCCATAGTAAAAGTTGTTTGTTCAATCTTCAAACTTCAATCACGTCTTTAAGTATCATTCACTAATTACAAGTCACCCTATATAAAAACATTTAGATGATAGCTGAATGAACTTGTAATACCTTCTTACACTCTATTATTGCCATTGCCAAGTAAAAGTCAACAGACAAATCTATATTCAAATAAAATAACAAGCAAAACCTCTGTCGAAATAACAACAGAGCCAATATTAGCTCCCACTTTATTGGCAGACCCTACCCAATATACGGTCAGCAAAAGCAGTAGGTATCGAATAAAGCAATAAGTGTTCATTAGTAGGGTTAGCAGAATAAAGTAAGCACCGTGTTTGCCTCGCTCCGTGTACGTACACTCCACGCGGCTGTCCAATTTCTTAGCCTGAAGAAAAGACACGCGCATTGGCTGGACCCGGAGTTTGGTAAGAGAAATGTGTTTTTAGATCTTTCTTTGTATTATCTTGTTTATGAAACTAAGATGCCGAAGTGCGTAGCAGATCACCAATGCGATGGACAGACCAAATCAAAGCGGCTGTTGACCCATTGTACTAGTGCGCCCGTGTGACTACCAGCAGGAAAATGTGACGGGAAGTTATGTAGCGGCAGTTTTTTTTCACTCTGTAACACTGAAGAATTGGAAAAACCGTAAATTCAATATTGTAAATAATTCATCATCTAGTTTGAGGATATTGTTTTATAAAATTATTGCAATAAATATATTGACAACGATGTACGTATTCACGTGTAATTACAAGTTTCATTTACTGTTACAAACTAGTAAATTAAACTGGTGAATTACAAATAAAAAGAAACATAATTTGCAACGCGGAAATCCACTCTTTTTGTGGCGATTGGCTGTACACCTAGTCATTATTTACATTTTACATTACGCGGATATAATGTTCATTAACAATTTAATAATAATTACGCTATCTGTTCGTATTTTCGCAAATGTAAATATTAAATTTTTAATTATTTATGTAGATAATATAATTAACTTCAATCATTTTCCCAGTTTGCTGTATTTTTGTAGCAATTAATTTATTGAATTCTCGAATTAAAAACTTTGCACTACGGCAGAACAAGGTAATACTCGTAATTTTCATAATATATATTAAAACTATGATGCATTTTTAATTATATTTTTTACACAACGTAGTAAAAATGTTTAAAGTGAAAAAAAATATACCTTCCAGCATTACCAAAATAACCCGAACACCGCTCGAAATAATAATTCTCCCCTCAAGGCAATGCATGAATAAGCGATCTCTCATATTCATAATTATTTATGTATGTAAAGTACAGGTAAGTATGCACACCCTCGCTTACATATTAATCACATTTCCTTTCACGAACAATTCTCTGCAGTTGTTGACGATCCTCATCATAAAAAGCACCTTGAAATTTCTCCAATCGTCAGGGTTACACACCAGATTGGTATGGGTGCACAGGTGACAGAAGAAATAGACAGCTAAAGGCCAAACGAGGGGCAAAACAAATATCTGATATCTATCAGTAACACCGCCACATTTCACCAGGTGGCTGATTGCATCAAGATAAAAACTGTAGACAAATTAAAACGGAGTCACGGGTCTTTGCGATAAAAAGAGAGGTAAACTCAAAGCTGTTTAGTGGTCGCTGGATATACTTTTGATAACATACTTGAGAAACTTATGTACCTTCCGCGAAATGATCAGTAACAGCTAGGCATTGTTGGGTTTCCTTAAAGAGCCGGGGTGGATCGAATAATGTAAACGTATTTATCCCACCGGAACACAAATACGCGCTTTGGACGTGAAATTGCGGACACTATCTCAATATTCTTGTATACATATAATTATACAAGTATAGTTATTTAATGTGTATCGTAATAATAAACTAAGTTCATAACTTATTTTCCTAAATTCTAAACCTTTTGTGATCCACAGAAACACACCGAATTCCTTTTCACACTACCACATACTAGACAAAAATCCACACATAATAAAAAGTCCCAGCTCCCGGTGTATCAGGGTGGGTGCATCGAGTAATCGGTTTACTCGGACTAGAGGCGCCTCGGAACGGACCGGGATAGATTTACTCGCCTCATTTTGCCCGACACGAGACGAGGGCGACTCTATTTGAGAAAACTTATACTTGCGAGTAAATTACTCTTGTTTCGTATTTCTTGTTGGGGATGTGAATTTGTACATCTCGAATAAAAATTTATTTATAAATAAATTTGTCACGAAGTTGTGTGATATAATATCATATTTTTCTGTGCTACCGGGATTATTTACTTAGCAGCTCAGTTACGTTCTGAACTACAGTTCCTTTGAGTTCCAGTTTACCTTGTGCTACTTTAGATTTTAATAGATATGGACTTGTAGTCGTGTGTTTTGACGTTTGCCCTTGCGTTGATCCTTGTCTAAAATCTGATTTATATCTACACTGATACCTAATGACTTAGCTTTAATTTGATTAGTCCTGAATTTTAGTGGATCGATTTATTTATTATTCATACGGCTACTATTTTTTATTTTAAATGATATTGCCCTCCCACACTATGAATAACTCCTGCATCGTGGGTGCGTGTACAAACATGTAAAGTCACATATATAAGACACCCAAACCCGGAACTTTATCTGTAGGCCATTCGAATATTTGTTCCGTGAGGAAATTGAACCCGTGACACGCTGCGTGGCACTCACTCATTCAACCATGCTGTGTCAATCAACCGTGCCGTCTAATTGCTAGAGAGTTTTGGCATAGTATTACTATTATATTAGTATTTTGTAACTGTTACTCTATCATAGAGTATGAACCAACGCAGAACTAATGCCTATATGCAGTCATATTTATGAACAAACGCACTACGTCACCAGAATGTTACATTAATCTCCTCATTACCGGCCAAAGCCGTAACAGTCACAAGGAAACGTGTGAATTATCCGCCACTCCGCGCCCTGCCCGGGCAGCAGGCGGCATAAGCTCTGCATTCACACCAAAATGACGGCTTAGAACCAAATTAGCAATGCAACTGCTTCAAAGCGCGTATAGTGTCCGCTAGCCCGGAATGCCATGCTGTCCGGCTTCGTCCGGCCTCTGTCCGGTGCCGGATTAATTTGTTTGTGCGTGGTTCGTTGGCAGCAGAAATTGTGCTTGTTCACTAAGCCTTATTAAATCTAATTGATGCGAACAAAATGTTTCGACCCTCTGGCCTTCGAATCGACGAAAATGTAATTATTTTTAGTGAGTAAATAGTTTGATTAAACCTCATAGTTAGATAACAATGTCTGATGAGAATATTCTAAGAATTTTAATCGAGTTATTAAATAAATCAAAACAAGATTTTATCGAGTAACCTACCAATATTAATTAAAGATTTTAATTACGATCTCTTAATCATTCAGACAAGTTTAGCCCGCAACTCCACCCGTCTGGAAGTGAAAAACCTTTGAGTCGCAGAGTAAAGAGACTGTTCTGTTCTGTTCTGTGTGATTGTGTCTCAAACGAGTTAAAAATTGAGTAGACCTAGTAGTACGAGTATATATGGCAAATTTTTGCATCACAGACGACTACTAAATATAGCTTCTACCAGCGGCAACATCGAACGAAGCGAACATATTCTTGAAATTAAAAGTATCTTATGAGCTATTCGAGGACACTATCTATCCGTGTGCCAATTCCATTAATATTCGATCAGCTGTTTGAGCGTAAAGGAGTAACAAACATACATACAAGCAACCTTTCACCTTTACTATTTTAGTGTTTTAATAACCGAAAATAATCGAAGTATTTAATTCTCAACAAATATTAATGATTTCTACGAAAACATAATATAAAATTTAATAACTCGGGAAGTAGATAGAACCTCGGTTTATCGAACAAACACCGTTAACTCGATCGAATGTTGACACTTACACCCTTATTATAATACCTATGAGGCTCTTGTTATGCTATGTGACTTCGTAAGCGGAATAGAACTTCCATAAATTAACTATTATTAATATTGGGTTAAAACACCTAAACAATAAAGCTAATGTCACATAATATTAAAGTCTGGAAGAAAGTTATTGAAAAGCGCCTGAGAGAAGAGAGTGAAATTTCATAGATACAATTCGGTCTTATACCTGGTCCCGGTACAACGGATGCTATTTAAGCTTTACGCCAGCTTTGCGAGAAATACAGAGGTGCGCATAAGAACTTGCACATAGTGTTCACTGACGTCTGCCCCGCCTGGGCAGAGCACCGCCATGTCCTCGTGGCAATGACCTCTCACGCCAGGCCCTGCTATGGTCCGAAGCGAGAAGAAATGGCTGACGTTCGCCTCCTTCAGTAAAGCAATAATGCTAACGAAGGAGGAGGCCGCACAGGTGAGGGAGCGCACCTCCTCATACCTCAGCCGCCGGTATCCCGATTCCGATTTCTAGCCAGCGTAAATGCAAGCTTGAGGACGGCAAGCAATGGTTAACTCGCCGCTCAGCCATGCGGTAACCGTCCGCCTGAGTAGTCAACAGCGCATGTCAAGAAAACCGTAGGGGCTCAGCAGGGTCAAAGTATACTTGGGGCTGCTGGGGCCATGGATTGTGGGGAAAGAGGGAATATAGGAGTGGGTTTAAGTCAGTAAAAGTCTGACATGACCTCTCGCTCCGCCCTAGAGCGTGAAAAGTCATTGGGTGATTTCCCACCTAAAACAAAAATTTTAAAATAGATAATTCTAAACAAAATAAAGTAATACTCGTAAAAAAGTATAATGCTAAAGGTACGTACTCGTATTTCCAGCAAAAAATGATAAAATATCTTTTTACGCCAAACACAAGTACCAGGGTCGCATAACGCCAAAATAGCACAAGCTAAGTGTTTACTAATAGAAATTCAAGTAAACGACGAGGTAACCGATGGCAGAGTCCCATACTATAAGTAATGGGGGGCAGGTGTGCCCAATGTTAACGTAAGTGCGGCCCGCATTGCGATGGCAAATTATTTTATTTTATACACAACGCTTTTTTGGGAGAAAGTTTTTATCGGTTATAATGGTTGTGAGTAGTGAAGGTTGAGTTATTTTGGGTCTCAGACTGTATTTTTAAGGTTTTAAGGGAGAAATTTCATGGCGGTGATTAACTAACTACAGTAAAACAGATCATAATTAAGTGAAATTAACGAGACTGAATTAATTCATCAAATATTATAATTAAAAAAGTCAGAGCTCTTAAAGTATTCCTTTCATACAGTGACCAAACTCACATTCCTAAATAAATATCTCCCATAATGGAACCACAAAACCAGAAGAAACACAATGTGTAAAAACAGCTTATATTATACCCTTATGTTGTTAACAGCCCCTTAAGGAAAACGGGTCATTCTCAAGGTTGTAAGCGATCCCTCGTAAGTTTTAACTGTTTCTTAGGTGAATGAGTTACCTTAGTATTTGGTAACCCTTCGAATTAGCTGTAATCAGGTCGTTGGAACACATGGCTAATAGTGATGGAGGAAGGTACGAGGAAAAGCTGACATCAGGACTATATCGGCTCTATTACGACTATGTACATGATCCCTCGTCTAATTAAGAGGAAATCTAAGAAGATGACTCAAGTTTAAAAAAAAAAAGAAAATAAGGTGAATGTCATCCAAATGGCATTGGAGAGGGCTATGTTCAGAGATTTCTTGAATAATCAAATCAGGGAAGATATGCTCAGGAGAACCAGGGCAGTGCATATTACTTGCAAAATAGACGGTTGATGGAGCTGAAAAGATCTGGAGCGGCGCCCTGTAGACGCAGCGCTAGAAAGCCTTTAATAGGATGGATCTGGTGAGAGTCGCAGGATGCAATGGATGCGAGACAATGAAAATTAAATAATGAAAATTTGCTGGGCGTATGCAGGAGATGCGAAAACCTCCAGAATTGCTAATCAGATACCCCTTAGAAGCAGTTTAAGTACAGTTTTGTATATCTCTACAATGAACTTCATCGGATTATCCATCAGAGTTCAGCATCATCATCTGCATTGAGTTAGCATTTTGTAGTTGACTAAATGTTGAATTTATAATCACAGTGGATTATTATTAGGTATAGGTAATACTCGGGAAGCTAAGGACACCTAAGGATATCAGTTACTCGGTAAAATGATATCGTTTGGCATAACTAGATGTCTGTGTTATTGGTTTCTGACTCATGACGTCCCTAAAAGCCCTACAAATGACAGTCTTTAGAAATATCTTTGAGAAAATTAAAAAAAGTTATTTATATCGAAAACTTATGATTATATGGCTTCAATTAAAGCAATACTTAAATGAAACGAAGACCGTAATTTTAACAAAATAGCCTAAATAAACGCAAACTACGAGTAGTTCTAAGTTTTAATTATTATGGTCCTGACTGACATTAGCGCGCCATTCAGCCTATTGTTCATGAGCATCCGATTTTTCCCCGCCATATTGATAACAAGTCATTACCCTTTAAAGGTTAAATGGTGACATCTCTTTTGTTTTACATTTCGTAAAGCCACCGATACGATTTCAATTTACAGAGTGCGGTTTTTAGATTAAAATTAGTTTTGGTATTGTTTTTCAATTGTTTATTTACTTTAATGAAAATTTTGATAAGACAAGGTAATTTTATTTTCATTTTTCATCAAGAATATTTTTGTTACTTTTATGATTTATAAAATAAGATTAAATATTCTTATGATTTACATAATATGTAGGTATATTTTTTATTATTATCAAAGAGAAGTTCGTGGTGAACACACAGTAATAGCCGCACGTACCTATATAATATTACGAGCTAATGACCTTGAAAACATGCACAAATCTTCGTAATCTTCCATTCGTGCTATCATAAATCGGATACGATGCCACCGACAGACACACATACAGACAGACACGTGAAACTTATAACACCCCTCTTTTCCGCCGGGGATTAAAAATATATCTCTACTAGCAACAATTGTGGATACCTAATGTATTTCAAAGTAGGTACATAAATGGAAATAATAGGTATTTTTTATTAATTTATTCTTATTATTTAAATTCCATCTAATCATTTTAAGAGGGCCCTTCCCCACTTGTCAATCGTCAACTTGAACATGGTTCATCTGACGCAATGTTTGATAAGAAGGCAACGCGAAAACAGAGAGATAGCACCTAAACGCTCTGCTGGCATTCGATAATACCCTTACTAACTCGAATATTTCACAAAACTTCTAGGATTTTTTTTCAAAAAACATAATTCATTCGAAAAATCATTCGAAAAATATTTATATTACATTCGAAAAATATTTATATCACAGTTACATTTTCTTACATTATGAAGAGTCAAAGTTCGCGTAAATAGCAGATTTTCAAAGCAAATACCTTGGGATCAATTTGACACAAATTTATAAGCTACACGAATACTGACAAATGCTTGCACTGACTGGACAGGTCCACTCAAATCTGTGTGGTCCTTTCTTCAAAAGACAGACAATAATCTGCATGTTTCTCATATTATTTGACCATTACATGTTTACTGTATGGACTTTAAAAGACACTTTGACCCCTGAGTTTGTTTCGGTGTCTCAGGGTAGTCAGCCAGGAAACACCGGCCTCATCTAGTATAAACTGACGAAAAAAAAGATTGACGTGTAAAAGTGTTTTTTTAAAACCTATTTACAAAATAAAAATCATTTATAACTTGACTAACTTCTGATCTAGCGGCTTCGCCCGCGTGAAAGTCCGTTTCTCCATACAAACTTCCAACACCCGTTTTACCTCATTCGGAGTGGACTTCAGTAAAATCCGTTCTTAGCGGGTGGCTACATCCTATAGGTCTCCTACTTGCCACAAGCTCAGAAACTAACTAACCTACAAACTTAAAATTTAGTTTGCAGGTGTTATAGTTGCTGAAATTTCTTGATTAATCAATGAGTGGTATTTCGCTTTTATATAATGTAATTGTATATAACAGCCGCTCAGGCCTATTTTCAAGCTTGAGCAATGCTTACCGAAGTCACTTCGTGGGTGGGTGACTATCTATAACCTATTGAGTCCCCAGCTGCCACAAAAATTACCATGACAATTGGTCCTGGCAATCATTTGAAGATCTTGAACATCGGACATCAAGCTTGCCAAACGCTAGACTGATAGGTTGTGAAGGTCAGATAAGCAGTCACCCCAAGTAATATATTGGTACAGAATAGACAGGAGGAGGCTAGGCAGGTTAATGGATACAAAGAATATAATTTTGTCTTCTGTTTACAGGTTACTAAGGATACTACTAATCCTTCTTTTTCAGTGTACACTGTTACCGTCAGACCTACATAAAACGTACCGGATTAAATTCATCTGGGTCACGTTTAATCTTATGCCCTTGAACTGCCGTCAAGCGTCAAACTCACAGTTTACGAGGCGTACAGAAAAGAAACGTCGCGTTGATAACAGCGCGTTACTTCGTAAAAATATACTTTATTGTTCTTTGACTGTTATTGCGAGCAAGTTCTCTGCTCAAAACAACAGAAAACATTCAGTAGGTTTACTTTAAATCACTTTGAACATGTTTTAATAATAATATTTTTATCGATGTGTAACAAATAAAATAAATAAATAAAATTATACATTGTTCACGCAGGGAATACGACGATACGATGTAAAAGGTACAAAATGCTTTAAAGAGCGTCGCCTTTACCCATGAGTAGATAAACGGAACAGAGGTAAGCTTCATACAACACGTATCGGTTGCACTACTACAAGCACGCAGGGAATGTGGGCGTGACCACTGGCCACTTGTTACGTAGGCGGCGAGACTGAAAAAAATCGGTTGACGCAGGCACAGTCGGTGGACAATCTTAGAGTCTATGCGACGCACGTTAGATACAAATTTAAATATTTTCTTGTGAAAACATGGTATTTTATTATTAATAATGGTAGTTTATTGTACTGTATGTATGTCATACTTTAATTTTTCCAGGGAGTACAATAGATAAGTAAATATTTTATTATTATTTTCTCAAGTAAGTACCTTTTTTTTAATAAACAGACCGTACACGATGTGTGTTTGCCTTTTTACACGACTGCCCCAAAAAAGGAGTGTTATGTTTTCAGGGTTCATGTATGTATGTATGTGAGTTTCTTTATTCCATCGTAACTTCTAAATGACTGAACCGATTTACACGTATGAGGTATCGTTAGAATCCTTGCATTATCCCGAGTAACATAGGCTATTGAAAAAATATAAAAATACAATGTGGTGGGTAAGATAAATAAATGAACACCCACACATTTTTTATTTTTTTTATTCTCTTAATGCATGTGATTGTCGTCTAGGATTTGACGAGTGGATTTCAAATATATATATATGTTACACTATTAATCGAAACTGTCGAGTAAAAAAAAAATTTTTTTTCTTTACCAGAAGTGGTAGGACGAATTTTGGTGACCCCCGTAGTCAAAAATCATTTATACACTTTACAAGTCTTTGTTTGAGTAAAAAAAAGACATTAAAACCAAATTTCAACCACCAAAACGGCAGATAGGTTCAAAGCAAATTGGGTGTTACATGTTATATTTATGACTCGTCTTCTTCTTCCTGCCTTTTTTTCCCATGTTATTTGTAGTTGGCGCTACACGTTTTCTTCTTCCATTCAGCCCTGTCACCCGTCATGCTATCACTAACTTACTTCTCTTTCATATTACTCTTCACACAATCCATCTATCTTTTCTTTGGCCTCATATGTATACTCATAACCCTTTTAGTCACATGTATTTCATCCTTCCTCTTTACATGACCATACCAAGACAAACGATTCAAACTTCCTTTAATATACTCATTACTCACTTAATCCTTTTTTGTCACACCACACATCCATCTCAACATTTTCATCTCCACTACATGCAATCTTTTTTCATCTGTCTTTTTCACAGCCCAACATTCTGATCCATAAATTATGACAGGTCTTATTACGGACTTGTCGATTTTACTTTTCAACTTGAGGGGCTTCCATGGGTCACAAGTAGTTTCAGTGGCCTTTTGCCATTTTATCCATCCTGAGTTGATCCGATGTGTTACGTCTCGGTCTACCTCGCCATCTCCTTGGATAAGCGATCCGAGATAGCGAAAGTCGGAGCAGATCTGTATGGGCGTTCCGGGGAGAGCTAAGGGCACAGGACCGGAGAGACCGCCGAAATTACAAAACAAGTACTCCGTTTTCATTCTGCTCAATTTCAGGTCAACACTTTAAAGTTTGTGCCACTACACCTCCAATCTATTTTGGCCCTCTAGGCCATTTTCGGCAACCAACACAATATCGTCACCAAACAGCATCCACCAGGGGGCCTCTTCCTGAATATCCGACGTCAGAGCGTCCATTATCATCAGGAAGAGGTAAGGGACGAGAGCCGACCCCTGATGTAAGCCGACAGCTACATTGAAGCTGACAGTGTTGCCCACTGTAGACTGGACTTGGGTACTGCACTAACTATACATCGCTCGGATCAACTGCATATACTTCCTTGGCACACCTTTCTCTTTAAGGGCCCACCATAGAACCTCACGAGGTACCCGGTCTTCTCGAGGTCAATGAACACCATGTGCAAGTTTTTATGCGCACCTCCGTATGTCTGGCACAACTGGCGTAAAGCAAAAATTATATCCGTTGTACCCCGATCAGGCATAAAACCGAATTGGTTCTTTGAAATTACACTCTCTTCTCTTAGCCGCCTTTCAATAACTTTTCCATCCACTCGCAGTAACTCCCACACATCAACTGGCATTCCATCTGGACCAATAGCCTTACCATTCTTCATACCATTTACTTTTATTCTGACTTAATCTATACTAACCATTCTCACTGTCTTAAAGTTTCGTGACATATCACTAAAAGGATTAAAATAAAATAAAATAATTTAAAAAATTAAAAAACACGACTGCCATGTCAAAAAAATAAACTAAAAATCAAAAAACAAGATGTTTCGATGATGATTCAAGATGATTAGAAAAATGTAGAAAGTAGTCAATCGTTGATAAGGCACGGCATCTCGGAAACTACTTGATCTACAAAACTGAAATTTTCATCGCCGTCGGGGGACAAAGGGACTTTTTATACTATAAGAAAGCATTTCAGAGTGGTCCCCCGACTGCGATGAAAATTTCAGTTGTGTAGATCAAGTAGTTTCCGAGATGCCGTGCCTTATCAACGATTGACTACTTTCTACACTTTTCTAATCATCTTGAATCATCATCGAAACATCTTGTTTTTTGATTTTTAGTTTATTTTTTTGACATGGCAGTCGTGTTTTTTAATTTTTTAAATTATTTTTAATGTTATTACAAGCTTTTAATAAACATTTATAGGTCTGTGAATAGGTTAGTACGTACGTAGTAGGTTTGTGTGTTGAATGTAAAATATACATAACATAGAAAAACACATTGCAATTCCTTTGCTCTGACCATAGTAAAAACCTCAGATCTACGAATAATCGTTTTCTATGGTGTCCCTCACATCGCTCTGGGTTAATCCATTCCTCCTTTTTTGTCCAGGCGATCTCTCTTTGGAATGCGCTCCCGTTGAACATCAGGATGGCATCCAGTCGGTTCTTCTTTAAGGTAATGGCACGTGAACACATTCGCAAGAAGTTGGTAGAATCACATCGTTGATTAATTGGATTTGTTTCTCAGAGTAATTTTCGTTATTTATATGTATTTATGTATGTATGTACATATGTATGTATTTATTACTGTATTAGTTTTCTATTTGTTTTGTTTAACATTAAGTTGCACCTACTATATTATGTTTCTGCACCACCCTAAGGTCGACTGGTAGAAAATGCCTATGGCATTAAGTCCGCCTTTGTACAATTTTTTTACTTGTGCAAGAAGTTTTAATAAATAAATAAATAAATATTGTATATTTGTGTTTTTATACTGATTACTGTACGTTTTATCTACGCATGTGCCTTTACGTCAACTATATTCACACATATGGACAGAGCCCTCTGCTCACTTTTAATATCAGCATTATCTTTGAGATCGGTGGTGACCGATTGATCATGGTCAATAAAATGATAAAATGTTTTCCCATTTCTGTTGCTTACTTGCTTACGAGATTTCTGGCGTTGTCTCACATAAACTGCAAGACATTATTGTTTTATTTTAGGAACTCATCTGAATCTTTTCATAGAGTTACTAACTTTTCTCTTCGGTCCCATTGCCTGACAGGAACCGTGCATTCGATAGGTGCAATGTGAAAAAGGTTGTCTGAATTTTTACAATTTTATCATATTTCTCATCATGGTAAATATTATTTCACGTGTTAAAAAACCTCCAAACAATATGGCGATATTTACAATTCTTATTTTATCATGCAGAACATAACATTTTTAGTAGGACTTATTTCATTTTGGACTCGGCAATTTTTTCCAGAACAACAGAAACATTGTAGTTATTGTAATAGGTTATTATTATAGGAAAATATGGCTGTGATCATGGCGACGGAATTGGGCAGTGGTCCTTCAAAACGTACTTCAAATTTAACTTGGAACGTTGGTTTAAACCTGTTGCAAGCTAGCACTCTTCGCATCATAGTGAGCCTTCTGAAGTTTTTTACTTTGTAATCTCATGAAAAGTCAATAATAACGGCTAACCAAGTCACAGGTCATCGGCCTATCAAATAAAGATATTACTGCTACTTACATTCATTCTCGCAATAAACTAGGATGTGCCGTATTCATACAGGGTTTATATGAACGTCGTCGCTGAGTACATTGCCTTGTTATTCGAAATCTTTTTACTTTGGAGGAGTATGAATGTTTTTTATAGATTTGTTTTTGATATGTTCTGATCTGATAATAATCCTGAATAGGTATTGTTAGAAATTTCCTGAGAGTTAACGTTTGCGCAATACTTTGCTAACGCTTTGAAGTAGTTGATTACTATTTTATTACTGGCTTTTTCATTTAGATTTAGGTTATTTATGATTAATAGATAGGTTTCAAAATCAACCAGCAATCTCACAGTGGAGCAAAGTCTTTTTGCAGAACTAATAAAGTATCAATCGCTTAATGTCAGCGTTTTTAGGCCACTTTTTAATTTAAATATATATACTGTTACTAGGATACCCCCATATCGAGGGTGTGTTGACAAACATAAACTCACATAAAAAATATTGTTTCACATAGGATTCGAACTTACGATACGCAGCACAGCAGCTAATAGCTCAACCACTATGCCTACTGTTCCTCATTAAATCAGGTTTTCTTACGATACTTTTATTTTCCTCAAATCAAGACTAAGATCAACTTACAAAGTAAATATAATGATATAGAACAAGGCGCATTGATTGCTCGTAAACCGGGTCGTCAAAGCTAGAAGCTGAAAAAAAAGAAAGAAAAATAGCAAGTATTTGTGCGAGGTACCCGACTTGGTTGTATTACTGTGACCTCGACCTTTCGTCACCGCGATATTATTTCTGCTGTCAAATGGTTTCACATCAAGACGACACTTCTAATAACATTCAATGTTTATTTTAGTTTGATCACCAGCTACGCTGTGTCTGTATGTTTATAGGTTTATGTTTTAATTACAGCCGTTTAACTAAAACCTCGAAAACTTTATACATTTTTAGATGCTTCTTAGAAAATGATAGTTGTTACCGTTTGTAGAAATCACATTCAAAGATCACATATTTCAGGACTCTTATTAAAACTGGTCGGTTGGAGTATAAGCCAACTTTTTCATACTTGGAAAAAAGTTATAGATACGATATTTTAGCTAGATCAGAAGAGGAACGCATTCACAGTGTAACTATAACTGTAAGTTTCAAACATGATGACAAGTTTTACGAGCCGGCCTTCAGACCCAAAAGCATAGAAGAAAAAGTTGAAAATGATCAAATTTTTATCATTATCACCGAGTTCATCATTCTTTTTTCCTGTACCAACTGCGACACTCTTATACCACCCTCATCCAGCTTCTACCTGCAATGGCAAAAAGAATCACACCGCTCCATCACTGCGAGGTCCGCAGGCGCGGGCTTGCGGACGGCGTGCAATGGTTAGCACGTTGTCCGATCCTCCGGTAACCGACCGGACCGAGCCCAAGTCGTCGACGGCGCGCTCTATACCCACGCGCCTCATGGAGCTGTCAGCAAACCGTAGAGGCCCAACCTGCTAGCTGCAGGCAGGCAGGGTCGAAGCCTGCGGGGGTCATGGGTCAGCTTCCGAAAGGAATACCAGGCCCCGGCACGATAGCCAACGAAGGAACGGGGTAGGTTTTTAGTCAGTAAGAGTGTGACACTACTTCCCGCTCCGAAGGGCGGGATTAGTCGTTGGATGATTTTATCTACCAAAAAAAACCCTCCACGGGATTAAAACGATCAACATTTGACGGTGTATATACTTAACATTTCAGGAAGTAGTGGCATAATAGATGGGAGGCAATAAATTAGTGTTTTGCTTTACGAAGTAACAGTCTGTCGTCGTGAGTCGCGTTGGCTGGAAGTTACTCAAAGTTTCTCAAAGAAGTGCTGCCAAGAGATATTCTAGTGTATCATTTATGTTACTCGGAAGTCAGTTTGGTGTGTGAGGCTTACAAACTAGTACAAAATCTTACAATAAAGTGTTAATATTGTTGTTCTCTAAGAAGAGTTTTTAGTTCTTACTTGGTCGTCATACACTCACTCCCAACTCCCTTGATTCTGTATAGACACAGACAGTAAGGTATTCGAAAGAAATACATGGCTCCGTAATGTCTGGCTGTATAGCCTTCAGTCCGTTCACCCCTTTGTGTACAAATAAAAATAAACGTTCTTATTAAAAAGAAAAACGAAACTCATGGAAGTTCACTACTTATTTGTGCCGCTAAGAAACCAGGCCTGCCTACCTCATGATTGAAATTGTTGGGCCATTCATTATTGTACTCATTATGCACCCCAAATTCCTTTTTCATCAAGTGGAAACACTTCATCACAAAAGCCATATCAACCTAACAATAAATAAGACAAACAAAAATATCACTATGAATAAATATCAAATAATCATCATACCAATGTGCATACTACACCCTGTACCACAGCACACTTGCTGGCATCGTATCGCGTTCCAACATTCATTATCGAATGGTATAGTTATCGAAAACACGTCAGCAATGGCAATCGTGGTAAAAGGCATGTTACGAGACTGATACACTTTACTGTGGTGTAGTTGGGGTGAGGCTATTGTAATGGCGGACAAAGGCGATGAATACATTCATGCACAAATAATAAATAATCGTGAACTGCCAGGTAAATGTTCGGAGTCGATTTTGTAATTCTTTTGTCTTGATTGAAAATGTAAATTTGTAAAAGAACAAAAGGTAATGTTTTTAAAAGTTGTTTCAATTCATTTAGCGTAACTATGAATTAAAATAAATTAATTCACTTAACTGAAATTTATTGAGTTTTAATTTGATTTGCTTTGTGTGTGTGTGCTCTAAAACGGTAATAGTGTGCACTAGTGTGCGTGGCCTAGTGGCCCGCGTGGATTAGGGTCCATTTCCACTCCTATATGAATTAACACGTTACACAAACAAGAACATTATAAGGCTGATTATATTATTATTGATATTGTTGTTGCATATCTGTTTTAATTATGAACATCAACTCTCATTAACTGCGCCGAGTGGCGTTGTATATTAGTTGAATCTAAATTCATAGAGTACTTCCCGTTGACCCAGAATCCTGAAATTTAGTATAAAGCATGGTCTTATAACACAGATGTAGGAATAGGTCTGCAAACAATTAATCGTTATTACGTCACAAAAAAAAACACTTTTTTGCGACTCGGAAAAATCTTTGAGACTCAATTTCTGAAATTGAACTATTTACAGTTTACACAAGTAAGTTTGTACACAAACCTCAGTGCGCAAGTCCGACTCGCACTTGCCCAGTCTCTTTTTTCTGTTTCTTTCATTGTAACAAATTCATGATTCATCTAGGTACAAAATATTCGGACGTCGATATCTTAAAAACTATTCTATAGAAATGAGTCTCATATTCAAATATTTGTTATTTATTATACCTATTTTCGTATTAACATGTGAAATAGAGCTGAAAGTAAAATTAAATTTTGAATATATGTCAAATTTTGAGCAAATTTTGAGTATATAGCGAAAAATCAAATTTCGAAGAACTATGCTTATATTCCTAGCCCGCTCCGCTAATTGCTCCCACTATTGCCTCACTGCTATATTCATGTTTACGTGTTTTTCATGGCTGTCTAGCATGGCGCGCGGCGTCCTTGTATAAATATCCGAAGATTTTGATTACAGGTCACCGGAGTGGGTCGCTACCTTTATATTTATACTTTATTTGCCAGCTAAGCTTGTTGATGTTGAAAGCTATTTTCAGCTAATTGTGTTAGTTTCTTTTTATGTTACAAAGACTTTACTGAAAACAAAGTTTAATTATATTTATTACAGGATCAGAGTCTAAAGGTATTAAGGAAACTCGATAAGTAGTAGGAATTTTAAAATAGCTTTTCCCGCTTTATTTCAATAATCAGTATAGACCAACGAGGGTTCTTGCACACCCTGGCGAGTATTGCAACAGTTCATTGATGATTTTGATCCTAGATTATTTTTAATTATGTCTCTGGAACACCCCTATCACACAGCCCTATCACACTTCCATGGTACACGAGTACACGCCATCATGCGCATATGAGTCCTCACGATAGGAGATTCGGTGTCCCGGGGAAGGGTCGCCTTGGCAGTGTCTTTGGACATCGTCAACGTCTTCAACTCCCTGCCCTGGAGTAGCATTAGGAGTGCACTCCGGTATCACCAGATGCCCGACTACTTTTAGTCTGTCGTGTGATCGAGGCCTATCTAATGGACAGTTTCATCATCTAGCCCGTTTACTAGGGAGAGTGTAAACGGTGGGAGATGTCCAGCGGTGTTCCGCAGGGATAGGTATTAGGACCGCCCTTGTGGAGTATCCGGTACGACTACGTGCTGCGCGGCGAGCTCCCTGACGAGGTCAGCGTGGTCTGTTACGTAGACGACTCACTGGTTCTAGCGCAGGGAGAGTCGTACCAGGTTACGGCCGAACTTGCGATACATGGGGATGCGAAAGTCGTGGTGAGGATACAGCAGTTGGGATTCGAAATGGCACTGCACAAATCCGAGGTCATGTGCTTTCACGGCCCTCGATCGGTGGAATTTTGAGGAGCACTTCCGACGTCTGGCTCCCAAACTGGATCAAACTGGGGCTGCTCTAAAGCGGCTCCTGCCCAACTTAGAGGGTCCAGATGCCTCCTGCCTGAGGCTCTACATAGGTATCACACCCTTGGTCCTTTATGGAGCGCCTGTATGGGTGCCGTTGCAGCAAAAGCGACCAGCGGCCAAGCTGATCGCATGTCAGAGAGTCATGATCATTCGGATGGTGCGAAGATACCACACGATTTCCCGCGAAGCGGCGAGCCTCCTTGCTTCAATATGCAACGCCGTAGTGAACTCCGCTGCCACGACAAGTCGCGGCATGGCGGGCAGCATTTCAGCAGTATCTCATGGTATTTTTTTTTTTTGGTAGGTAAAATCATCCAATGACAAATCCGGCCCTTGGGTGGGGCGGGAAAGTATCTCATGGTGGAATCACATGTATAATACTTGTATTACATACAACTGTCGCTAATGCTGGACACGCCGTAATTATGGCGGTAAGTTCCCTCTTTGAGGAGTGGCTGGAAAGACCTCACGGCGTCCTTACCCAAATGATGCAGATTCTCACTGGATATAATTAAGACATAAGCCCGGGTGTCACCATTGTGTGAACTGCCCAGAGGACACGGTGGGGAATACGGTAGAAGTAAGCCCCGCTTGGACAAAGCACGGCCGTGTCCTCGTGGGGGCGATTGGCAGCAGCGATCTCTCGAGGAGGAGGGGCAGGTGGTCGCCTCCATCTGTGAAGCAGTAATGCAATGCTGCGAAGTAGTAATACTAGCAAAGAAGGAGGCCACACGCGTGAGGCAACGCCCCTCATGCCCCAGCCGCTGCTGGGATTCCGATCCCGATTTCCGGCCACCGTAGGTGTGGGTTTGCGAACGGCGAGCAATGAGAAGCTCGCCGTCCGACAGTCTGGTAGCCGTCCAGACCGAGCCCAAGTCGTCGACGGCACGTACTGTTTGACGCGCGCTTCAAGGAGATGTCAGCAAACTGTAGGGGCCCAGCAGGGTCGAAGCCTACTGGGGCCAAGGGTTGGATTTCTTAAAGGAAGATTCGGCCCCGGTATGAACAAGAAGGAACAGGAGTGAGTTTTTAGTTAGTAAAAGTTTGACACTATGTCTCGCCCAAGGACGGAGATGTCATTAGAAGATTTTCCCACCAAAAAGGTCATTTTTAGTAGTGAATAACTCGATTAGAGTTAGACAACTGATTGAAACGTCTTTGAAATACCAGAGGAAAATATTCTTTATTATTCTTGTAACATTAATTGCGTGGGCGCCCTCAATCCAGAACATTAAACACAAAAACTGTCTATAAAGCGGTTACTCTACTAATCGCTTCAGAATCAAATAACTATCAGTCTTCTGTGCCCTAAAAAGTTTAGAACAAAACAAACTAAATTAATTCTGGAGAAGCTGACAGAAACCCACGCCTTTTCACCCTTTACAACTAATTGGCATTAAATATTTATACTTTGTGCTTAAAAACTAAGGTTTTACTAAATAACTGGGGTTTGACGACAATGTAAGTATTTAGGCTACTGTTTGACTAATTAATGTCGTGTAATTATTTTATAGTTAATTAGGTTTTTGTTGTCATAATTAGAACTGTACATTTAGTTTTAATTAGAAATTGTACTTTGTTTATTTTAAATTCTTGACGTAGCCACTTTCATGATCGTTACAATACTCGACAGGCCTGTTGGTCTAGTCGTCAGTAGCCCTGACTGCTATGCCGGAGGTCGTGGGTTCAATTCCCGCCCAGAACAAATGTTTGTGAGATGAGTACGATCATTATTTTGTTCTTTGTCTGGGTGTAACTTATCTTAAATAAGTATGTATTTAGAAATATATAAGTATGTTTATCAGTTGTCTAGTACTCATAACACAAGCTCTGCTTAGCTTGGGACTACTTACACGGCGTTGTGTGAAACTTGTGTAATATTATAATACGGGCCTGCGCTGGCAGATTTGCTCGCGCGAGCACGCTGCTGGGTGCGCGCTATATGTTTAGTATTTTTTTATCTGTGTATACAAATATTATATAGGTGATTTTTTTATTTGAAAAAATTGTTTAATATAAAATTCTAACTAGTAGAAAGGCAATAAATTCGCCACTATACTTTTTATGAAGAATGAAATAAATAAAAATACGACATAAATTATATTATGCTGAAAATCAGGTGTTCAGTACATTTTATCTAACATTTTCAAATAAATAAACGTAGATATATGAAGCAACTGTTATTTTTTGCTGATTTAAGTTTTGTTAAAAATTGTTCATACTGAAAATTGCTAGTGTTCATGTTATTCTGCCGTCTCCACTGTGATTATTATGTTGGTACTGCAGTGTTCTATTTTGAGATATTTAATGTACCGTACATACTATAATAATATATGTACTAGGTCGATATATACAACATAATTGTATGTTTAGACATTGAATGTACTGTACACTGTTTGGTTTTCGTGCTTTCGACAACGCAAATTAATCAGTTAATTTGGAGTAAATAATTAATTTAATGATGTTTGATTGATTGCAATGGGAATATAAATTAATTAAGGTACCCAAGTACAAAAGTAACATAATACATAAATTTTTCAGGTTCTACAAAAATCTGGGCGTCATTTGATTTTGAAGAACAAGCAAATATAAAATATCAGGTGTTTCTTCGATTTTACCCGCTGCTAAAATCAAACTCTACGATGACATTGCTGAGACATATCAATACAGGTGATACCGGCTGTCAAACACGTATTTGACAGCCCGTTACGACTGTCATGGGTTAATGGCGTATGACAAGCGTTATCGAGGTAATGAAAAGCTTCCCTTTGATGTTAACAGGTATTTATTATACGAAAACCTGTTAAATACAGGTTTTCACAACACTACAAGTGATGTTACCATGTTAATAATTCTACTGCTCACTAACTTTCAAAATAAATTACACCAAATTCTATGAAAAAAAATGGAAATATTTGTATATCAAATAATTAGGCAAATCGTCTAGTTTGATGTAGATTTTTTTTAAATAATACCGACTTGCTATTTAGACGTGATTTTGTATTTAAAATTATCAAAAGTCATACATTTTCCCGTTAAACAGACCCTTTTGTAAAATTTTATTATACTATAGGTTGGTTGACGCTGCTTTAATCAAACATTGATTAGTCCAATAAAACAGTCGAACATCAATATAGCACACATACATTTAATTTTATTTTATAGCTTCTTATTTCAAGTAGCCACTAACATAACTAAACAACCCACAGACAAGTAGCATCGAGTCGCCAAACAATCGATTAGCAAAGAATCGATATAATCACTATGTAGTGTACTAGTGTAGTCAAAGTTAAGGGGTCGAGCTCGCGTGTTATTGCACTCGTCATAGATGAAATAAACACCGGTAATTAGTATCGGTTGCATTGATTTGTACTGGCAATTAAATAAAATGTTTGTCAACACAGCAGCTTGCAAATAGTCATTACGAGATAATTAGAAGGCACGTGATTTGTCGGAGTTTACGAAGTAATTAATTTGCTTAATTACTAAGCTGGAGACTGATTAGCGGTTGTTGTTTGTTTATTAATCTCAAAATTGATAATAATTACAATTTATTGTGATACACTGAAAGCCGGATTTTACTGATTTATCGAAAAGTTTGAACATACCGGGTAATGGCAATAGTCCTTGGTATAGTATGCGGCAAATAAATTGAACCATTTGCTATGGTTAAGCGCAGCCCCCCACTCCGATTAAGATCCGAAAATCGGTTATAATCCTCGTCAAAAAAGTTAAACCATCATGGCAGGCGAACTTGAATAATGATCGATTTTCTGGTTTAAAGCGAAGTGAAATGGTTCAATTGTTCGCCGCATACTGTACCTAATATGTTTATAATACTAAGACATAAACTATGAAATGGCAGAACAATTTTATAAAATTACTAGCTTTTACCAGCGGTTTCGCGCGCGTGAAAGTCGGTTTCTCCACACAAACTTCTAAATGCCGTTTTACCTCCTTAGGGGTAGAGTTTTGTAAAATCCGTTCTTAGCAGATGTCTACACTGGACAACCTATAAAGAACCTACCCGCCAAATTTTAAGTTTGTAGGTGTATAGTTTTTGAGATTTCGTCATTAATCAGTGAGTGGTATTTCGGTTTTATATTTATAGATGAAGATGAAATCTCAGTTGCTAATAGTTCGAAGTGAAAAATTCTAAAAACAATACTACGAGTAACAACACGGTGCGACCATTAGAAAAAGCAGTAACGCGAGTGAAACTGCGGGGGACAGCTACTATTGAATATGTTACTGCAAATCCTAGCTTTGACTGGAGTTAGGCGTTACAGTAACAAATACACATTTGCCTAATGCCTAAACTTTCGGGAAACATAGTCGTATTGTCACGTGTATATAATTTTTTCTCAGTACCTTAGTAATATTATTCATTATAATACAAGTATTTCTTTAGTAGTTATTACATTAGTAAATCTTCGGCAAGAAAATAAGGTTTAAATAGGTCTTTAAAGCAAAGGAAATAGAGACATTAGCCCGTCTGATAAAAAAAAAAAATTACTCGCAGCTATCCAGACGAATCAATTCGGTCCGGTTACAGACCTCACTTAGCAGTAAGCACTTTAAAGCGTATGGGTTTATGATAATACTGTCTATAACGTGACCGAATATTTTAGGATTAGTCATTTAAGATAAAATTAGTAAGAATAAACATTGGACTAACGATTGCAAAAGTGGCTACTGGTCATGGAGTCACAGCTTCAAATCCGCCAAACACTAGACAAGGTGACATTTTTACAGCGAGATAGATTGTCAAGTATTCCAAAGTGACCGGTTTTTTTTAACCGACTTCGAAAAGGATGAGGTTCTATGTTCGGCTGTATGTATTTTTTTGTCACATAGGCTTACATGAACGTTCATAAAACATCAGAAGCTATTGCACGGTCCAACTGGTGATTTCCTTTGAAAAAACTGGCCAAGTTCGAGTTGGACTCGCGTACTGAGGGCTCCGTACAAACCTACCTATAAAAATAATTCAATTCCCGTAGCGAGCCTCGAAGATTTTTCAGAATCACAAAAAAGATTTTTGTGACGTAACTAAAAATATTCAGATTTTTTATATATGCTATGAGGGCTTGCTTCATGCCAAATTTCAGGATACTAGGGCAACGGTAATTACCCTATGAATTTTGATTCCCTTGAGAGTGTCGAAATATACTTTTCAGTCAAAGGACCGCGGACTTAAGTGCACGGTTTTAATTTCAACTCGATACCTCCACGCGTTCCCGAGATAAAAGGTCTTAATAGACAAACAGACGGACAGACGAACAACAAAGTGATCTTATAAGGGCGGAACCCTTTAGTTTATTATTACTTGTACGCTGTCGTAATTTAATGACACATTGTTTGGAGCGTAAGTTGTACATTCGCCGTTGCATGGATTTTACAATAAGTTTCTATTGTCCTAAGTTTCAAAAAACTTTGATGGTCAACGGAGAATTGCTCGATAATGGTGCATACACTGTCACGGAAGTTTGTTCTTTAGTTGAAATCAACTAAATGATTTGCATGTGTCGTCAAAAAATAAAAACAAAGGTTGACACAAAAATTTAGTTTCCTAAAATCTATTTCATTGGTGATAAAAAATCCGTACATAACTACCGTGATAAAAAGTGAACGAGTTATTTTAACTGACAATTTGCGCCTTTGTTGACCAACGGAAAATTGTGATTGGTTCCACGAAAACAATTACTGCAATATTTCTAGCAAAACATTGTATGTTATGACAACATAATTCACTATAACGTATAGCATCGAATATGCAAAGAATCGATACTTGATTACTTGTAAATCGGTTTATAATTATCGCTGTTTTGCTACACCTGACACAATAATTTGTTACAAAAGTGCGATTTCGTATGTTTTTATTTTTTTATTTTTTGTTATTCTCGCGTTTGACCACTATATCGCCTGATGTTAAGCGATAATAAGGCTGCCGATAAATACATAACGATGTAACCTATTCTTTTGATTTAAGAATATTTATATAATATATAGTTGCTTAATTAACACTTATTCAAGTGTTTTGGTCTAGGTAGGTAGCTGACCTTGCTAAAGTAAGAGCCCTCTTGGCATTTGACCTTAGTTACGAGTGCCTACTTACAAAAGTTTGGTTAAAAATGTCATGTTTATTAAGCAAAACTTCGACATTTGATGTTTATTTATTTTTATGAAAAATTGTCAAAACTTTTTTTAAGTATTTCAATTACTTTCGATTGCTTATTGTTGTCTTTGTTCCTTTTCATAACTACATTTAATTCTTTATTATTTACCATTTAAGTTATATCGTCTAACTATTCCACTTAAAAGCGATGAATAACAAAACTTAGTAAATGCCGCTGAACTTACAACAATTTTACTTAAATTCAACTCACTAATTAATTATAAAACAGCTTTAAAACTCACAAAATCCCAAATTATCATTTCAGAATAGTAAACTTTTCTGTAGCATTTGCCTTGTAAAATGTGACGTTGTTGTCGCGCATGACAATCGCGCACTATTGAAACTTGTCGCCCGCGTCACGTCCGCGTCGCCTCGTCGTCGCCCCGTCGTTACCTCGTCGCCTGCGACACTAAGTTGAATGTATAATGGACCAGAGAGATTCTTTACAACGGAATCAAACGAGGATTTAAATTAGAACTGAAGATCATTTGAGGAAATCGTGTGAGGTGAAGGAAATGAAAACTTTATCCTTTCAGCTTATGCTAAAATGCTTTAAAGGCGTGACTTTCTAAGCGTGTTTGTGTATATGTGAGTACCAAATATGACTGTCATGAAATAGGTATTAAACTGTTCAAAGTTTTCGGTTCCCCTCGAGCAATAAAAAGTACAGAACAAGTTTTGGAATATCGTAAAACCAAATTCAGTATTATGGCGTTGAATATGGAATCACATTTACGATCATTTGAATAGAGAAATACTTCTATTTTATACGCGAAAGAGTCTAAAACAGAGTTCAATCATACACTTCGTGTCAAACCTGTATTGCATGAATTAAAGGTCCAATACCGTAAATTTATTATTTTAGCGAAAAAAACAAATCGTTTTGGGATAAGAACTGATCACTATTTTGCTACTATGATATCATACTTTTCTATTTTTTATAGATGTGAAAAATAAAGACAGATGACATGATATATTTTTTTAAGTCTAAACGAAATAAAAATAAGAGTGATCTAATTAACTAACTAGAGACTTTAAGATAATCCTAAATTCAGGTCTTAATTCCACTCGCTGTTCAAAACTTAATTATTATAATAAATTTATACTTGATTTACAGCCGAAATTATTTCTGTAAAGGTCAACTCTCAGTCTCAAAGACGTTGTGTTATATAATAATATTGTAGCTGTGGTGGTAGAAAACATATTTTATTGACTTGTCAGGAGTGCGATCTCTCTCGCCGGGCCTTGATTCAGGTCATGGTCCGAAACGAGGAGGGATGGCAGGCGGTCGTCTCCTTCTGCGAAGCAGTAATGCTAGCAAAGGAGGAGGCCGACCGCATCAGGCAGAGGCAACGGGGCGCTCGCCCCAGCTGCCGCCGGGATTCCGATCCCAATTTCCGGCCAACGTAGGCGCGGGCTTGCGGAAGGCGTGCAATGGGTAGCACGCTGTCCGATCGTCCGGTAACCAACCGGACCGAGCCCAAGTCGTCGACGGCGCGTACTGTTCCCGCGCGCCTCAAGGAGCTGTGCTGAGCTGCTTGCGAAAGGAATACCCGGCCCCGGCACGATAGGCAACGAAGGAACGGGATAGGTTTTTAGTCAGTAAGAGTCTGACACTACTTCCCGCTCCGCCCAATCAAAAAAAAAAAGCCTTGTCAGGGGTAATTTTGGCCCTAGTTTGAGAACTAAACACCATTTTGTAGCACCTTGCCATTTGTGGCACCCACACCTCGGCAAACTTTTGTCGAAATTAAAAACATTTTCCTTAAATTACAATATTTTTCTTTTAGTAGCCCGTACTGTCCCACTGCTGGGCAAAGGTCTCCCCCAAGCCTTTACAATAATTAAAAAATAAATAATTATAAAACGTAATTCAAATAGTGCCCTATGGGCCCTGAAATAGGATGATCTTTCTTAGGTTTATCCACTTTTTCTTTTTGATATAACTTAGTAGAAATCAATATCTTCCAAAATGTTCTTTCTTCTTTGTTATATCAGGTTCATGGTAATCTATCTCATGCCTTTAAACTCCAATTTAAATTCTCCACCCATTCATACCCAATCTGGAGGTACGTAATAAAGCACGGTATCGACTATCGACGCCCAAATAAATCGCGATTCAAAATAAACAGGGGATTGGTAAAAACACTTGGCGCGGGACATAAAGCGCGGCTGTATCGGGAGCACTATAAATCTGGCGACGTATGTACAGTACGTAGGTACAGTACGGGAGACGGCCGCTTAGTGGGATGTTGAGGTAAGAAGGATTTAAAGTAAGCTTTTGAGACGGTCTCTTATGTCAGAAAATGACAGTGGTACTTTCTGCACTCGTTTCTTTAATGTAAAATAGATTTATGTTCTAGCATGATTGGCATAATAATTTTGTACCTTTGTATAATCATGATTCGAGCTGTGAAATTACCATTATGTAGACTTCAGTTGTGGGGTTCCACAAGGATCAACCTTGAGTCCTTTTAGAGGTATGTTAAATAGGATGTAAAATTCCAAATATGAGGATCGTCCGACCGGACGGGTGTTGTTTCTGGTCCAGTGTTATGTACTAATTGCGTAGAGAACTCAAATACCGCAATATTCTTTTCAATTTTGATTCTTATGTAACGAGATAAATGTCGCTACATCCTTTTAGGAAGTACATTAAAGGCAAGAGTTTGAATTAAAAGTTCTTCTTGAACTTTTTCGATTGGTGCAGCGGTCGAACGCTGCTGCGCTACGGGTCAGAGGTTAAATTGCTGCAAAACTAATATTTATGACTTACAAATATTGGTTTTGTTTAATAAATTGCAAAGTTTTATCTAAAAACCAAAAGAACAAAAGATTTTAAGAGCACAACCTCTTTTTTAGGTGGGTTAATGCCACTCAGGCCGCTGTAAACGTGGCAACCTACTGGGCCCAAAAACTCTGAGGGAAAAGAAAACCATCGATACGATAAGAAGAAGAAGGTGGGTTAAAATTAGTTATTGTCTGTTGAACTCTTCAACTTCGTTGACGCTGTGAGGTACATCCTCTCACGTTTTCTACACTCTTTGCCGCGGTCCCGCTCCGTTGAACTTATGTCTCTCCCGGGACTCCGCCCTGTCACTGAACTAACTTTTTAACTCGCATTACGTATTTACGACCAACTCATATTAAAAACTTTTTTGTAAAAAAGATTTATTATAACTTTCTCATACCTGAACTTTGGAGTTTGATTTGTATCAAATTACCGTTGACCTGGACGGATAAGGTGAACTGTGAAAGGTGAAAGGTGCTTTTTGTATTTAATTTACTGTAAATGAAATTTTGTTAAAGTAAATAATGGTATGGATTGCAGTTAATTATCTCTTCGATTTCAAAACAACGGCAATATACTAGTCAACGTTGTTTGCGAATGATAAATGAAAGCAGATTAACTACAGGTCGTTGCACTTTTAGATTCAGACAAATCTCCATTTAGCTTCACTAATAGTTACAAATATATAAATTAAACACAACTGTAATTTGTTCGTGCGACTCTGTTTTAAAAGGTACTTAATAAAACCTTAGTAACTCAAAAGAAAAAGTACTTAAGAAGAGATTAAGTGCTTAACTTACATAGCTATTTCAGGCTATTATTTAACGGAGTCGAGCAATAAATAGTATTGCGTGGTTCATGGACGGCCGTCAAGTGAAAAGCGCAAGTCATACAATGGGAGGAACGGAAGCGATAATAGCATAGATACCAAAATAATTCAGTTTTTTAATTTGTTTTATGAGACCCAATATTAATGCCATATAGGGCTTGCAGTGATTATTACAAATGATCTTATGGTTTAACGGATAGCTAGACGGCAACGACATCAACGATTGCATCACTGCTTACCATCAGGTAGGATTGCAGTCAAGTGCTAGTTTATAAAATATAAAAAAAGATATATACAATCAATCAGATATACACAGTCAATGAGATAATATATAATATATATATATTCCACAACTATCACACAACGCCGCGCCGTCTAGTCCCAAGCTAAGCAGAGCTTGTGTTATGAGTACTTGACAACTGATAAACATACTTATATATTTCTAAATACATACGTATTATAGATAAATTATACCCAGACACAGAACAAATGATCGTGCTCAAATATATAATAAATAAATAAAATAAAATAAAAAAGCCTTTATTTGATCCTGCTACATTACTTCTTAATTTACTATTTATATACTATAACACTATGATTAATTATTAGCGAGGTCCCCAGGTTGGGTAAAGGCCTCCTCCAATGATGTCCACTTCTCTCTATCCTGTGCTATTTGCCACCACAATGGGCCCGCGACTTTTTTTATTTCGTCCTCCCAGCGTTTAGAGGGTCTTCCTCTTTTTCTTTTTCCTTGAGGTCCTCTCCATATGGTTGTGCTGTAGGTCCATCTTCTGTCTCTAAGCCTCGCTATATGACCGGCCCATTTCCACTTTAACTTTTGTGCGTAGTTTAAGGCATTATTGGCTTTTGTTATTTCTCTTATCTTTACGTGTCTAATCTTATCTAGTTTTTTTATTTTAAGCATGCTTCTCTCCATTCCGCGCTGACAGGATGTTATTTTTTGCTTAACTTTTGACGTAAATTTCCATGTTTGACATCCATATGTCAAGCATGGTAAGAGGCTAGAGTTCATTGTCCTAGTTTTCAGTTTTAATGACATGTTACTTTTGAAAATTTCTTTCAGACTCCAGAATTTATTCCATGTTCGCTGAACTCTTCTTTCAATCTCTAGTTCGTTATTTTCTATTTCAAAGCTGATTGTTTTTCCTAGATAGATATATTTGTCTGTGTATTCTAGTGGGTATCCATTGACTTCTATCTGTTTTTTGAGGCTGTTAGTCATTGTCATGGTCTTAGTGAGATTGATTTCGAGTCCTACCTCGGCGCTGGCTGTTTGTAAATCATTGATCATGAGCTGTAGTTCTGCGCTTGTCTCGGATAATATTACTATATCGTCGGCGAAACGCAAATGACTCAGAAAGGTTCCTTGTATGAAGATTCCTCGTTTGTTCCAGTTCAGTTTGTTGATGATGCTTTCGAGTATGGCTATAAATATTTTTGGCGATAAGGGGTCACCCTGTCTTACACCTCTCTTTATTGCAAAGCTCGGACCCAGTGTGTCTAGCTTAATTCTGCCCATGTTGTTGTTATATATGTTCCGAATCACTTCTATATACACTTCGCTTACTCCCTGTTCTTTCAAGCTTTGCCAAACGCTATCGTGAGTAACAGTGTCGAAGGCCTTTTGGTAGTCAATGAATCCGAGATAGAGTGGTATCTGTAGTTCCCGATACTTCTCTATAATTAACTCTAAGGTATGTATATGGTCTATCGTAGAGAAACCCTTTCGGAAACCGGCCTGCTCTACAGGCTGTCTTGCTTCGATTACGGGGCCGATTCTAGAGTTTATAATCGCAGAGAAAAGCTTGTACAGAGTTGGTAGTAGGCTTATCGGTCTATAGTTGCCTATATCTTTTGGGTCTCCCTTTTTATATATTAAAATAATGTTGGATTCGGACCATTGTGCCGGCGTTTCAGAGCTTTGTAATATCAGATTGAATAGTTCAGCGAGCGGTGTTGCCAGTATATGGTAAGCTGTCTTTAAAGCTTCGTTTGTTATGTTGTCTGATCCAGGGGATTTTTCTAGTTTGAGCCTTTTTATTGCTTCTATGATTTCATCTTCGTTAATTGTTTTTATGTTATCTTCGTTAATCCGTTAAATGTGGCCTTCATGCATGTTTATAGCTTTAATAGTGTTTTTATTTTGTAGTGTAGTTAGCTGATTTTTACTGCTATATAGGTTTTTGTAAAAATTTGTTGCTGTGTTAATGATGTCTTTTCGATTGTTTAGGTCTTTGCCAAACTCAAATATATATATATATATATACATATATATACAATATAAGTAGTAGAAAAAATAACTATCAAAAATATATCAGGTTGGATCGAGTTTATATCAACTAACAAAAAAAATCAAATCCGTTCAGCCGTTTGAACGTGAAAAAGTAGGTATTTAACGAGTATAAACATATACACACATTCATACATAAAAACTTTCACCTTTATAAGAATAGAGTGTTCTATATAATAAATTATTTTGTTGTCTTAAGGTATCTCATTTGTCTCAATCGTATACTTTAAAAGACCCGTTAACTTGTTCTTCTATCTAAATATTTATAGCTCAGTCTTCAATCCCTTTGTAGCTTTTTAAAAATACATCATCTTCCCTTTCCAACACAAATACCATCCCACTTCATAGTCGTACTAAATGAACACGTCTAAACAACATTCACCCACTCTGTTCTGCGTTAAAAACTATCAAAGAACGCTTCTCTTTAAAGTTTTCTTGCTTTTATGTATGTTCAAAGACATTTTGTACAAGTTGAACAGCTCCTTAAGATTAAAGCGTTACGTTCTCTCGTGTAATGGGTAAACAACAATCATACTTTGCACCTTTACCTACTGTGAAAGTGACCTAACTCAAATTCTTGTAACTACCTACTGATTTAACTATAATATTTATATTAGCTTAATAGTCTGCTTTGAAAGCCAATAGTGAAAAAGTACTCAAATTACTCATACTCAAAATGGGCGCCGTCAAATTAGCCGCAAAGTGCCGCGCGACAGCAGCGCGGTTGCAGCGCTGCCGCCACGCTGCTTTGTTATTCCATAATATAAATAAAAATGTGCGACTGCCGCACTACACCGGCGCTGCAGCCGCGCTGCTATATCATAACACTTATAATGATTTTAAAAGAGTGTCCATGGAGTTTCTTGCACATTCTTCTCCATAGAGACGATTTGGAACGTGCTATTCACTTTTTTTTGACTGACTGACATTTTGACTATTCAAAAGTGCCTGTAAATGGTTTATTTGAAATAAAAGAGTTTGATTTTGCTGTCGTCACGTGGCACTTTGCGACTAATATGAGTAACAAAGAAATACAGGGGAGATAAATTTAAATTTAGGTACTCATATCAACATTAAACTGGCCTGTTGGTCTAGTGGTTAGTGGCCCTGACTGCTATGCCGGAGGTCGTGGGTTCGATTCCCACCCAGGGCAAATGTTTGTGTGATGAGCATGATCATTTGTTCTGTGTCTGGGTGTTATTTATCTATAAAATGTATATATTTAGAAATATATAAGTATGTTTATCAGCTGTTTGGTACCCATAACACAAGCTCAGCTTAGCTTGGGACTAGACGGTGTTGTGTGATAGATGCGGAAATATAAAAAAAAAAAAAAAAAAAAAAACATTGTAAAGACCATTTTGGTCATTGTCCACAAATTGCAATTTTTGTGTTAGGTCACTTTTGTTTTAGATGTTTTAGAGATGTGACTTGAAATAGTGCCTGTTATTTTTTTCTGTTTCCCTACTACAAACAATCATGGATTTCGAAACAGGTTTATTTTTTACTAAAAACTGCAGTATGTGCTTACAAAAATGCTTTAATTTACATTATTTCAGTGATTACATTGGAGTGGATTGTAATATTATTGAATACGATTCTTGTTTGCTGATCAAGAGTGACGAAATATTATTATGGGGGTCGGATAGTGCGTATAAACTAACAATGTAACCACTTCGTCGTTTACATAAGTGTAAAACATTTTACAACTTCAAAAAATGCGGATTCCATTTCTTAAATAATTGAATTAATACTGATACACACTATTTTGAAGTTTATAGCAATAGCCTGCCTGAAGATTATTATTTTTTTAGAAAAATTGTTATTTTCAAACATTATTGTTAAAAAACATGTTTACATATAAATTATTTATTGAAATATTTCAATAAAAAATTGAATTATAATACAAATAATTCAAAAATATACAAAATAGTATCCTACCGGTCTCGGGAACAAGCTGCCGGCGGTCAGGGCTCCATAAAAAAGAACCTCCATACTATACGAGCCTTGTTCAGAACTAACGCTTCCTGAATCGAGCCCTTGGTCTAGTCACTTAACGCGAGCCTCCTAAGGTGTTGGTTGATACTCCTGGATTAATTAGGATTGGGAATAATTATTATATTCCTGACAAAAACGTACGTGGTAATACTTATCTGTCAGATCACAAAGCCTATTTCTTGTTTATTCCTGCGTCCTTCTCTCAGAGCACTCAAGAACTACTCCTAAGAACGACATTGGTAGTTAAGGGCCTCTCTTTGTACTAGTAACACTATTTAAAGCGAGTGTTTCTTCAGCGTGCCGTTTATTTGGGCCGCACTGATTGCGCAATTCTGCCGAGCTGACAAAAGACTGTTTATTTGTTTTATTTGCTCTCACTGCCACGTAATCAAAGAGACTGCTACCAGGAGCATAGAAAAAAAGGAGAAGGTTACACTGAAGAAGTGATATTTGTAAATCGTCGAGAAATTTATTTATGAAGAAAGTAATAGGTATTTATTTTCTATTAAAAAAATAGTTCGTTAAAGTAAACTTTAAGACTGAGACTTTGAGAAAGTCTTAAATTAAGGTTTACCAAAAAACGATAGAGCGCAGCATTCTACAGATCAAACTGATCGACCGAGTACACGATGCAATAATACGATGCGCCAATGTTGGGGACAAATCTATGAGAGTGAAGTAGGACTGAGTGGACTTTTAGGATGCATAATGATCAAAGGGCTTTTTTTGGACAATGACTTCTCCCAATCTAGGATGGAGCGTGAGAGCATCGCTGACGTAAACAAAACCACACATGTATCCTTTAGTTGCCCATTGTTTTTTAGGATCACGGTTTCCCTTTCAGAAATTCTCCTTGGCTCTAGCAGGCATCGGTTCAGCAAGGCTCCTACGGTTTGCTGATATACTTTAATTCTGTCTTCGTCCTAATTGTCATATTTTAGGTTCTCATAATTATAATGATTTGATATTTATCATAGTATTTATTAGTTAATAATATTAACATATATACGTATTTTATTATTATAAGTTATACATTCTATTTAAAATTATGTGTTATTTATTTATTGTGCACACCTACCACAGTGTTGTCTTTCTTAACCCAAAGGTTGACTGCAGTCCGCCTATGTACCACTAACGTACATGAAGTTTAAATAAATAAATAAATGTCTTTTTGAGGTGCGCGTAGAACACTACGCGCCGTCGACGACTTGGGCTCGGTCTTTACGGGAAGCCCGAATGGCAAGCTACCCATTGCTTGTCGTCCACTAGACCTCGCCTACGGTGGTCCGGAATCGCCTAGCGTCTTTTGATGTCCGTAGCGTCAAGGACACTCAGAGGGTTCCTGAAAACGAGCGTCATCAACGAAGCAGACTTAAAAACGCTACCGTGACGATCAGCACTCATTCCTGACAGGTTCACTAGAGAAGAGAAGAAGAGACTTTTTTCAGCTTTTTTTGTGTCTGGTTCACAAAAAGAGCTGGAAAAAAGTAAAACACATATATTTATTTTTATAGTATGTACCTCAGTAGGTACATACTATAACAATAAATATATTATGTGTCCGACCGACCTGTGAACCGACCAAAATGTAAACATATCAGTATATGTTAACATTTTGGTCGGTTCTAGTGATCGCACTTTGTGGTGGGTGAGTACCGCGTTGATTCAGCAATCGGCTTTTATTGTACCCACTGGGGCTCAGACGGAAGGGTAGCTCGAAGATTTGTTGGGAATCTGAATGATTAATGTGCATGTTGCTTATTTAGGGTAGAAAAGAGTAAAGAAACGAATGAATTCCGTGAATGATAATATAAGGTCTTTTGATTACTTATAACGTACAACGCTGCGGTACGCGGTAACGGGTACATAATCTCTCTCATCGCTGGTAAAACGACAATTTTTATCATTTTACATATGAGTAACATTAGTTATGTGTTTAGATATCCGGCACCACAGATCGCATACCGCAACGTTGTGCAATCCAATCAGGAGACGAAAACTATGGCTAGAATGGGGATAACTGTCGTAATGACTACTATTGCTGACGGATAAAGAAATACAAAAAATTACACAAGGGTTGCGCTCGAAATAATTTGGTATTACAGTTGTTCTTGGTTGGAATAAGATAGAGATAAAGGATGAGAGGAACTCATCTTCTTCTGGAGTGAGGTGGGCTGTTTGGAGTAAAGGCAGCCATGGCCCACGCACAATGGTCCGCTAAGGAATAAAATGCGGAAACCAGACCACAAAGAAGAAGAAAAAGGATGAAATTAATTTATACTAGGATGGATGGTAAACGATACTGTACGTATTATAAGTCACGCGCACGGTATGTCGCCGAACTACGTACTGTTCTATTGCGGTGTAAGTGCAATAATATAAATGATGGAAACATACTGAGCGGGTGGCGCAATAATGATGACCCAGGTAAAAGTGCCGTGCGGTGATTGACCCGTACAACAATAAAGTAAGTAATAAAGAAAGATGACAAACCTGTCATCACACTAATATTATAGAAGTGAAAGTTTGATCGTGTGTGTGTTTGTGTATAGCCCACTGAATAGATTAGGATGAAATTTGGCACGGCATGGTCTACACATGTACTGAAATAACACAAAGGGTTAAAAAAATTTTAACCCGGAAGATTGTTTCCTAGGGGCAATTTTCTGCTTTCACACGAGCGAAGCCGCTGTACATTTCCCATCAACCACATTCACGTGCTTCTATAATTCATTGTTTGCAATCATCATATTCTCGCAATGTTAATAGTTAGATGTGAAATATTTGAGATTTGACCAACTTAAGCACTTTAACCTCGAACTAGTCTTTACTTTGCATATGTACGTAAATGAATGGCAAAATAATTGCATGATTTTGAAAGAGTGTAAATGATATTTGAATAGTGTTCACTTTCTCTTAAATTTCATAATAGCAGCTCACATTTCAATGGAGGATCTTAGTGGATGATTCGTGTATAGTTCTTTCTTATTTAGTTTATCCTGAGGCATGAAACACGTATACATCAAAAATATTTCTTTGGTCTCCACGTCCTATTCTCTCATCTCTTTAGTGCAAACTCATTAAGAGAAGATTCCATATGATGGTCAAATGAATGATGCTGATCGTGCGAAAGTAAACCCCGAGGATCTAGATCGAAGGCAAAGAGGGGACAAGAGGGTTTTTAGTCAGTAACAGTCTGACACATCCTCCCGTTCCGTCCAAAAGCGGGAGGGGTCATTAAATGATTTTCCCACATGAAAAAAAATACATTATCATTATGCATTTTTTTTATGTGGGATGCACTTTTTTGTTAGGTTTCAAATAGCCTCACAATTCACTCTTTAAAACAAAGCAGTTCATTCATGCACATCTATTTAGTCAAACATTTTCATTTAGCTGTAATTTAATTGTTCGTCAGCTCGGTGCGGCGGCAGGGAGGCAGGTCGTCACGCGCGCCGCCGACCGCATTACACCAAAACAACATTAATCGTTAAATCCCGTTAATTACCGCCGTCGTCAATCCACTGGCGGCTGCGGTGCGGCTGCGGGGTGGCTGCGGGACGACTGCGGGACGACTGCGGGGCGACTGCGGCACGGCTGCACTCCACAACGACTCTCCGTCGCAAATGAATGTGTTTGCATCGCTTTCCCGCAGCCGGACCGCATTATGCACTCGATACTATTAATTTTCTTTTTTAAAAAACAGTTTTAATACCTTTTATAGCAGATTTATCGCGTTCACGCTCACTGCAAGCTGTAAATCTCGGTAACGGCTTATTAATTCTACTGCTAATATATACCGCTTGTAATTATCGTTCAAATCGAGCTTTTGCTTTAACGTGCAGCATGCAGCTTGTGTGCATGCGGATGACGTTCACATTATCATATTAATTTGTACCTTGCTTCCAACTCTATAAGCGTAGATGCTGAGTTCGCTACGTTTGTGGTTTCCTGGTTTAGACATCAGCTCGTTTAATCCATGTTAATGACATTTTTGTACCTTCTAAATATCGGTTTCGATTTGAAAAGATTGCTCATTCATTCAAATACAAACATTCCTCTTGTTACCTATATCTGTAAGAAATAAAAAATATCTACCCAGAATGTTCATTTGAAATCGGAGAATAGCGGTTTTGCATCGGCTTTTTATCGGGAGATTTCATAAAACCACACAAAACCAAAACATAAAATCTATTCATTCCAATAACCAAACAATAATACAGCCACGTTTCAAACGAGAACATGTTTCAAACGAATTTGTGAACGTTTACGTGTGACGCGAACGGGTGTCAAAGCACTGAACGCCTCATTGACTGCACACTATTAAGGGTGGGTTTCCTTACATACGACTAAAGAAGCCACAAAAGGTCTCGTTGGCACAGAAGTTATCTGCGGAAATGTGTAACAGGAAAAGATTACAAAGGTCTCAATATCTACTTCAGTTAAACGTGATTGTTAAAACTAGTTTTATAACGATGTGTCTTCTTTACTATAACACACCTTGTTTTAAATCCAGTCAAAAGACAAATATGTTTAAAGTAACTAACACTATTTTTATTAAAGTCCTTAAGTTTACACCGAGTGGTTATTTATTTATGTTAATTAAGTAAACGTAAATCCTGAACTCAATTACTTTCATTTACACCATAAGCAATTTTCTGCAACAGCGCGATTTATAAAATTTAAACATTAATATTTTGAAATTACTTAATTTATTTTACTAGAAAGTAACAGTTTTTGGTTAAAAGACTGAAACAAAATAAGAAATGTGTGCGGAGCTTCATTAATTCTCATTGTAATAGAAATTACTCATGGATACGAGCTACATTACCGTGCGAAGAATAAATAAAATAAACTGCTAATAAAGATGTCTTATTTCAGATGAAAAATATGCAGCATCAATTTAGTTTATTTATATTTTCAATTTAAAAGATTCAATAGAAAAATGTCGTTTGATGTGAAAGTTCATCTGGATTATTTTTCTTTATTTTGGAGCAATGGTAAGGCAATCATGGTAGTGGATACGACTCCAAAAATGCTAGAAGTTTGTCCAGACCAAGGGGAAATGAAAAGAGCAGTGGTGGCCGAGTGGTAACGGCCCCGACTTACGGCTCCCAAAACGGTGAAGAAAAACATCGTAAGGAAACCAAAAATTCGAAGACATGTGACATTCACCAAGACGCACTGGGCCCGCGTGGTGAATTACGGCCCATTCCCTCTCTTAGAGAGGACGCCTGTGTCCCAGCAGTGGGAACATTAAAAGGCTGATGATGATGATGAGGGGAAATGGGAAGTGGTTACCTTTTGCGAAGCAGTTATGCGAGCCAAGGAGATGGCCCAAATGGTGAAGTATTCTACTTTGGGCACCCGCTTAAACGGCACCCGAGTGAATGGCACCTGAGGTATTCCACTGTGCGCACCCATTGATATTTTTCACAGGTGCCCAAAGTGACGTGAATCTTTATTATTTAAAATTTTATTCCACTTTGGGCACCTACGGTTTAGTACCTACTAGTGTTGGGACGTTGTTTTTTATGGCTTTTTTTAGGATGTGAAAATTAAATCTTCTATTAAAATGAGTACTGAGTTTAGTGACATAATAATAAATAAAATAGTATTATAGTAATTATCTAAGAGCCGTCTATCTAATTCATTTAAACTATTTCCGCTTAATCTTTTTTAGTTAAGTAAACAAAGATCGAACGATATCACCTATTATAGTCACGTTAGGCCATTTAAGGTAATAAAAAATTACCTTATTTGGTTTACTGTATTCAAATTCTCGCTTGTACTTGCACACGAAAAGTTTCAATAGCTGTTGTTTACGTGATCTTGCTATAATTATCGATAACGTTACGGGAGTGTAAAACATTGTGATAATAAAACTATGATAATGGAGCCCGATGCCGGTAGCAGCAAACGAAATCCGCGCATTAATTACATTTGCAGCAACAAAAGAAAACCATTACTAATATGAAAATAAGAGTTCAAATGTGACAAAACTAGTGCAGCACTCACCACAGTAACACTTTATTTTTGTTGTCTTATGGCGGTGCGTACTGCACTAGTTTTGTCACATTTGAACTTTGTTAGATATCGTGCTAAGATATTGTAGTGGATATTTGACGATTGACAATAAAGACGACGAGTTAAAAATTACGGATCACACCTGTAGAGCCATGTCCAGCACTAAGACCGAAATAAAAAAAGCTATTAGTGAACTTCGGCAAGAAGATGCAGCCACTGATAACCCTGTGGCAACGTTATACAAAAACAAATTAAACTGTATATTTCAAGGACTCAATTTTGCTGGCGTTACAACACAGGCAAATGCGGGACCTAGACAAGTGTGGGGTCTCTGTTAAATAGGCTGAAAAGCTTTTAATATTAACAAATATTTATCTGAGTATTTATATCCACACAAGTTAGTATCTGAACTTGTACGGCTCCCGGAGATTTTACGAATAACTGATCAACTCCACAGGTGTTATTTCTTATATTTTAAAAAACAGATTTAATTAATATTTTTAAATTTTGGACAATCACCAGCAATATTGAGTCCTTAATCAACTAAATATTTTTTTTTTTTGACTAACGTCCGAACTTCCAGTCTGCCGTGCTAACTATAACCACCATAAAGTTAGTTTGGTGTCCAGTTCGACACCAAACTAACTTTTCATACGCACATAATAAGCCTGGCTAAAGAATTAGACATTTAGGATTTGTTTTCCGTAACTGCCAAGGTTTTAAAACATTCTCGCTTTCAATTTAAAAATTGAAGCATAAGGTAACTAAAGCATTAAAGAGAAGCTTTATAACTGCCTTTATAAATCTTCTCTACTTTAGTTCGGTGCAAACTTGAAGCCAGCGCTTGTGTATGGAACCCTCACGAGGTCACATCTGCACTTATGCTGGAGAAAGTTCAAAAACCTTTTCTCAGGTATCAATATAAGCGTTTATTTGGATAGTATCCATTCATGTATCCTACTAAGTGTATCCTAGGATGCTTTAATTGTAATTATTAAAGTTGAGGCGGGATGTTGACCAAATTACAACAGCCTATAAAATTATTGGTTACACTGATGCGTCTGACTTATTGTGGAGTTGTATCAATTATTTGTTCCGAATAATTACAATCGCTCTAGAAAACATAAATTATTTAATATCCCTTTTTGTCGAACTGTAGCTCGATACATCTCTCCTATACCACGTATGCTAACGATGCTCAACGCGCTTGTGGAGACCAACCCTGGATTGGATTTAGTTGCTGATGAAAGGAACTAATGGAAGGCGATATTTTAAAAAAGTTTACGGTTCTGTGAGAAGACAGAGTGAAAGGTTTAATTTAATTTAGTGTTAATGGCTACTTTGCTGTACTGAATAAATAAATAAATTGACAGGCAGATGAAAAGACCGACAGAGAGATGGACAACAAAGTGATCCTATAAGGGTTCCATTTTAAAAGTTTTTATTTCTTGTAAGGTAGACATACCGCCAAAGTAGTAAATTCATGTAAGATTTCTGTTATACAAAAAAACGGGCGATGTTTTTCATAGCACTGTTGACTAAACCATCCATCATTACGTAATTTCGAGATTTCTTCGGGTCCTTCGTGAAACAAAATCATTTCCGCATTTAAAATTTTTCAAAAGTAACGTCGTCACTTGGAATATTTTATTCATTTGTCGCGCTCATAGAACGCCCCCCTAGCATCTCTGTAAGCAAATGTTTGTAAACCGAAGTCGTTTGACGCCCGCCTTCGACTTAGCTAAGTTATAACGCAAACAAATTATCTGTTCACGGCCCAACGACCCTCGAACCAGTGATTTTAGTTTTATAATTTAATAGGGATTATAATAATTATTTATAGAGTATATTTACTATGGAGTATTGAGTGTACTTGATTTGAGATGAATCTCAAACTCACGCAAGTGATTAGAGCAAGCTACTAAGAGTAGGTATAGGTTTTTTATGGCAGGTATTGGTATATGGACGCCTTTGTCCAGCAGTGGAACAGTAAGGGCTAGTAAAAAAAAATGGTAGGTATAATCATCCAATGACAAATCCCGCCCTTGGGCGGAGCGGGAAATAGTATCAGACTCTTACAGACTGACTAAAAACCCACCCCGTTCCCTCGTTGCCTATCATACCGGGGCTGAGCCTTCTTTTCAGAAAATGACCCATGACCCCAGTAGGCTTCGACCCTGCCTGCCTGCAACTAGCAGGCTGGGCCTCTACAGTTTGCTCCTTGAGGCGCGCGGGAACAGTACGCGCCGTCGACGACTTTTGCTCGGTCCGGTCGGTTACCGGACGATCGGACAGCGAGCTACCCATTGCTCGCCGTCCACAAGCCCGCGCCTACGGTGGCCGGAAATCGGGATCGGAATCCTGGCAGCGGCTGCGGCGTGCGCCCCGTTGCCCTTGCCTGATGCGGTCGGTCTCCTCCTTTGCTAGCATTACTGCTTCGCAGAAGGAGGCGATCACCTGCCATCCCTTCTCACTCCGTACCATGGCCTGAACCAAAGTCCGGTGAGAGAGATCGCTGCCGCCGACCGCCCCCACGAGGACACGGCGATGCTCTGCCCAGGTGGGACACACCTCTACAGTGTGCTCCACCGTATCCTCCGGGTGTTCCGCACAGTGGCGACACCCGGGCGACTCCTTCGCACAAATCCGAAACCGAAACTTACAGAACTTGCCGTTTTCGGTAAGGACCTGCGTCATGCGGTAGTTGAGAACGACTGAAGTTCTCTCCAGTCATAAACGTCACTTAACTTAAGTACCTAAATTGCCGCGAAAAGAAGCGCATGGCCGACAGAGTTCCGGCGGGATCTCGTGGTGGAATGGCGAAAGCGACTGCTGCAACCCAATGTTGGGCACGCCAAAATTATGGCGGTGAGTCTCCTCTTTGAGCAGTGGCTGGAAAGACCTCACAAATAAAAAAGGCACCTAAATTAGCAAAGAGGAACTTACATTTTCATTAACTTTTATAAAGTGTGCAGAATTTCAAACAATGGAAACTTTATGTGGCCGGAGTCTTAAACTCACGTACAATAATTAATAACCTAAAAATAAACCTTTAAATTTTTAAACTAGTAAATTAAAATGACACTAAAAATACAAGAACTACCTACACTTCACTTTCCAGTTATATCAAAGTGAATTCTATTTTATATCAATTTATATACTCGTACAACTTTTACAAAAGGAATCTATTCAACCAAGTCAGAACATTTGTGTTAATATTATTTATTTGTACAGATGATATTTAGTGGTCATTATCGCCCTTTGTTGGCAATAATGATGCGGTTCCATACCATTGTGATTCTCTTAACGTCACGCCAGACAAACAAACGCTCTGCACACGTGTGTACACAGCGGCTGCAAACACTAGTGTTGCAGATAGTGTACTGCTTTCATCTCTGTATAGAACAATAATAATCATCATTCCTTACTCTATTTCGAAAAAATATTGTGAAACAGCATAGTATAGAAATCCGCTTTGCAAATAAGACATCTCAAGATATTTCTGGTCATTGTTCTTCTTCAACATTTCTCTATTTTTTTTTTTAGTCATTCGTTGTCTCAATAGTCATTCTCAGTTTCAAATTCAATACCACCTTTTTTTTTAACTGGAAGTATATTCATGTTTTTAAAGTAATTTTTTTTTGCAATATCGATAAAAATATTTTAATCGTTTCTGTCCAGAGCAGTTTTACGTCGCAACTTTATAAATCGCTTATAGGCATAATAAATGCTTCCGCAACGCATCTGCGGCACATACTCTCTCCCATCGCCGTATGCCTGTAATTCACGGCTGATGAATAATTCACCGTCCGAAAGACCAATTGTTTACCTCGCCGCCATCGCCTGCGACACTATCTGCATTTATATTAAACCATCACGCTGAGCCCGCCATGTTTTCCAACAATCATCTCAGCGGTTTTCATATTCACGGCCTTTTTTAGTTTATTTTTATTGGTCGCTCTTTGAACACGTTCTAGCACATCGTTGGAGCAGCAAAATTATTGACGTTGGTAGTGCCTGTCTCTAAAATCTGTAGTAATGTTGGCAATGAGGAACTATGTTTTCATTATTAAAGCACCAATAGCAATTATCATCATTTAAGAGCTGGACAGAGAGGCTTCTCTCTAGTGTCGACAGTGACTGGTCTTGATCATCTTGCATCCATCAGATTCCCATGACCGTCACCATGTCACGGCTTTAACAATAATTTGTTTTGAGAGCAATATGCTCGGTCCACTGCCATTTAAGTTTGGCGCTTCTTCAGGCTATGTCGGTAACTTTGATTCTACTTCGGATAAGTTGATACTTGATTTGATCTCGCAAGAATACTTAATAACCCTCTCCATTGCCTTTTTGGGTGACTATAAGTTTTTGATGAGGCACTTTGTCAGCAACGATAGCAATAATAGATACAAATGTTATACCATACTTCTCTACTAGTCAGTAGTCACGCTCTTTCAACACTATAGCTATCTTTCACACAATCCATCCATCCTGTCTGACGTATTTACTTCTTTATTCTCGAATACCTTGCCAACTAGGTAGAATTTTCATTGTTTCAAATGCAGTGCCTAACAGACATTAGATGTCAAGTATTCAAATAGTAACGGGTGTGTTCCGTCTGCTCCGACTTGCTATTAAGTGAAATGGGTCAAAGTTTATCCTGTTGAAATTGGCTCGTGTGTGCGCCTTGTATGTAAGTTTACTAGCAAGTTTGTCCTAAGTATAGTTGCATTGCTGACTTACTATCACACAATTTGCATACAACGCGCATCTATTAAAGTTTCATACTGATAGCGCTACGCTAATGTATCCTGTCGAAAGTGGTTTAGGGTAGTCGTAAGCATACATGGTGCTGTGTTTTTAATGAAGTTTCATGAAACCTTAGCTCAAAACAATTTTTAAATGGGCTTAAAGCGTTTTGGGAACACTTTCATTATGCGTACAGCTAAGGGGTGAAATTCCCTTAAAAAATGGGTCAGTGTAGATGCCTTTGCGATGGGTTTTCTACACCCTGTTTTCTTTAATTGGAGGTAGTTATTTTTTTAACTTCCTTTCCTTTATAGGTAAATCTGTGCGTCGCCTCTTTATTCTTCAGTGTAAAGAAAGTGTTATTTTTACACCTAGACGGATAAATTTCGGAAGTCAGACGACAGTATTATATTTATCAGCATTTAAACGTGTTTTATATTACTGATGATTCACAGAACAATGTTAAATTAAGCCCAACCTACATATACCTCCCATAAATACACTATCTAAAACAAACGCTTAGCCTCAAAAGCAACTAGACACCCTAGCCTTGTGTAGCTTCGCACTAATCTAGTACAGTCAGCACAAAAGAGCGATAAGGCCGGGGACAGGCGTCGGCCTATCACCGGTATTTATTGCCGGCGATACAATTATCGCTGTGATTTATCTGCCGGCAGTACCTTCAGGTAGTGGTAGGGAACTGTCGAATTTGTACACGGGGTTTTGGTTTATGGAAAGGCTTGAAATTCGCCTAGATTTCGACCGATCTTGCTACATTCACAAGCAATTCTCATAACAATGTAAATTATTCTGATGAAACGCGAGCGGTGCAAAATGTCAAGTAACTTTTCCCTTTTTTTTTTTGGAGTGGGAGGGCGTGTCAGACTTTTACTGGCTAAAACCAGAGCTGTGTCCTTCAGTTGCTCTTTGCGTTTTGTGATTTCTGAAAAGGAAACCTGCGGAGGGTTTTTTTTTTTTTTTTTTTGTGGTAGGTAAAAATCATCCAATGACGAATCCCGCCCTTGGGTGGGGCGGGAAACAGTGTCAGACTTTTACTGACTAAAAAACCTACCTTTCCATTCCTTGCCTTTATCCTGGGGCCTTTGGTGACAGTCTCACATAACCTTTGGCCCCAGTAGGCTTCGGCCCTGCTGGACCCCTACAGTATGCTGACAACTCCTTGAGGCGCGCGGGAACGGTGCGCGCCGTAGACGACCTGAGCTCGGACCGGTCTGTTACCGGACGGACGGACAGCGAGCTACCCATTGCCCACCGTCCGCGAGCCCACCTGCGGAGGGTTACCATTTCAAAAATTTCTTATCAGAACTTATATGTGTTAAATTTAATGTCACGTCTCGTTGTGTCTTATCTGTCAACCTACCAGATTAAAATAAAACTATTTCCAGCATTTGAAAAAAGAAATCTAAATTAAACAAATAAATCTCTATGGGCTCCTCGCTCAAAATTAAACGATCACGTATCTACCTTCGATCTCAAGGGCCCGCATAATCTTGGTACAGGATTCGTTGGCGGCCCGTCCAGACGTTCAAAGACACGTCCTATCTGCGCTCATCGCATCTGCATGGAGCGTACTCCCAATTGACTACTTTGTTCAGGCAGGAACGCTTAATTACACCTGCATGTGCAAAAAGACTTAAAAGAGATTTAAATTGAAGTTGATGTTTGTGCAGTTTGTAAAAGAACAAATATTTTTTAAGGGACTCTTAGTTATTGTACAGTGTTTATTTGTTGTACAGTGAGGTAATTGAGCAACAATTGGAAATAAATATCTTATACTCTCGTCTATCGACAATGCACATATCGTGAAGAGCATAAGTTTATTAACCTAAACAATTGCGTATTGTTTTTTTTTTTTTAATTCTTTTTAATTTTTAAGTTTTGATCTAGCGCGTTATCTCTGGAAGATCAGATCCGCTCACCAAAAACTGTTCAATAACCAGAAAATTACATTATTGTTGAGTGTTTAAAAATAAAGAAAAAGTGAATGAAACGAAACTTTAGCAAAAATGTACTGTCTACTAAACAAATAGATTATGCTACACTAGTGCTTAGGGTCTAACCTAGCTCATTGAAGCTTCTAATCAATCAATACGGACAATCAAAGGCCTACTGCCGCCATGATAGACTAACAGACTCATGTAGGTCTGAGAGATTAATAAACGAAGATTTCAGTCCAAGTGTATTGTGATCTTCGCAAGAAGTGACTTCCTACTCAGTTCGTACGCGGAATAGATTTCCCTAAGAGAGCAGTTCTGCGTTAAATTAGTCTCTAGATAACGAAGCGCTTTGTAAACTATGTCTGACATACTGAAAGATATCTGTGTAGATGTATAAACGTATAATACCTGCACAACACAGTCACGGAATAATAATAATAATAAATAATAATAATAAATTTATTTATATGGAACAAGAAACACATACAGATATAATCAAATTGAAACGATGATAACAGCAGTAGTATAAAACTGTGTCGCGGTTATCAACGCCCCTCTCCAGGTAAGGAAGTAAATTGTTCCAGTTGCTTAATAACCAGAAATGCTGACATGAATTATTATTAATTAATGCATCACATTTAAAAGTAGTAACTACGGTAAGTAAAGTAAAATTTATTTGTGTGGATGGAAGAGTGGTTGCATGCATGTGTACTAGTGTAATTGTGTATGTAATATGTATGTGTGTGTGTGTGTGGGGAGGTGTGTGAGTGAAGGATTGTGTGAATTATACTTCCACAAGTTCTTCTGTTTTGTCATAATTTAATTGTTTTAGCCAGATATTTAATTTAATTTTGAGTTTATTTCTAGTTAGCGAGTATATATTTATTTGTCACGGAATGAAGATATCCGCAAGAGAACTAGGCTTGATATAGCACGTAGAATCATATTATATATTAATGCAGAATCGCCAAACTTAAGTGGAAATGGCGTACTGGAAGACGCAGCGTTGGAAGGCCTCTCACAAGGTGGACCGATGACCTGGTCAGGGTCGCTGGAGTCCGATGGATGCGAGACGCACAGGACCGGCCATTGTGGCGACGCTTGGGGGACGCCTATGTCCAACAATGGACGTCTTTTGGCTGAAATGATGATGATGATGATGACAATGAACACAGTCACTTGCTGCTCATTAAGGGGTTCATCAAGAAAGGGGGATACGGGGAGTTTTCAAAGTAAATGATTTTACAAAAAAATGAATTTTCAAGTGGTCAGCTCGTACTATACACAGCCGCTCACGAGTATTGTGGTGGTGGTGGTGATGTGGCAGAGATTGGAAAAATGGCACTCAAAAACAGTTTTTAGAGTCCAGTAACCTCAATCGACAAAAACGGAACCCCTTTGTTTCCGCACACACTTGACCACTATATTTCCTACGTACTTAGCTAATCCCTGATGAGATTAGTCACTGTGATGGAAATTCAGTCGAGAAGAATAATAATATTTATTTCATAACGTAAAGGTCACTACACAAATTAGGAAACTTCCTGTAGTTGTGTGTGTTATATTTTATTTTCATTGGAAAATGATTCTGAAAGGAGATAAAACTATTTTTAGATATCATTTTTCCAATACGATGGCGCGATCGGTGGATAAGAAATAACAACGTTTTCTCAAATTCGGATATAGCACGTCGAAATCAATAAAAGTACCAATTTTAAAAGTTTCCAGGTAAATTTATATAAATATATATATATATATATTTAAAAAAAACGTTAATTTCACATTAGGAATGACTCCTGTATCGTGGGTATGTTCACAAACATGTAAACTCATATATATAAGGTAACTAGACCCGGAACAACTACCTGTAAGACAAATAAATATCTTGTTTCATGCGGAAATCGAATCCACGACCCGCAGCACAACTATTACACCAAAGGTAACGTCAATGTACCAAATGACTGGACTTGTATAGAATGGCGTCATTGAGATTGTGAATAAGTTTGGTTTTGTTGAAGATCGTCACTATCACCCATATCTGTGTGATAGTCAGCCTCGCTTTGAAGGCGTCCTCACTCAGGCACTGAATAGATAACTCAAATGAAAAGGTACAGACATATTTTGGGTACTCTCAACAGCCATCGTTAGTTATAGCAAGATTGTAGGAGCCGATTACGTTGTGAATTCGAATAATATTACCTAAAGCTTGGAACATTATAGCTGAGAATTTCATGAAATTTCTGGGAAGCGTTCGTAAATAAAAAATTGTAAGACAGGTCTTACACGACTCATAAACAAAATAGCGGTGTAAATCAAAGAGAAACATTTCGAGTACCCTACATGCCACTGAATATGTTAGTTTGTACCTCGATTTTGTTTTAGAAGCCCAAATATAGACTTTATGAAATAGTCTGCTACTATCAACTTTTATTTGACTAAGCAGTCCATTGCGCGTTTGGTTTTTTTATATTTTTATGAACAAACTTGAAAGTGGATATTGAATAGAAAATGTACGTGTTATTTTGTTGAAGCTATAATTTTATAAATGTATAAGACTTTCTTTGGCTTTTGAGAGTTCGGATATGAGTTAGGCGCGTGGACACATGAGGTCCCAAGCGTGTTACATAACAGAAAACGAAATTATATACTCATAACTAGAATTATATACCCCGGGGCTGCGTGGTTGTTCTTAAAAATAACTATGGGCCTGGAACGCATAGGGCTACCAAAGATCACAAGTCGGTTTTAGTTAGTAAGAATCTGGTACTCTCTCTCGGTCCATCTACAATTCTAGATCAAGAAGAGTTATTTGATGATATCATGCAAAAAAAAAAAACATTCTAATTGCCATAATTTGTTATAATAAAATAAACTAAAATGACATTGTTATACTGGCTATTAATATTGGTCAAAGAAACAAAAACTTGGCGTCGCTCATCAATAAATTCATATGCTGAGAACAATAACTAAGCTACTGCTGAAGAACAGGGTGACATATCGATATAACTTTGCATTTTAGACGACGATATCCGAGACTTTTGAAACCATAGCAGCGAGCGCATACATAACCCTTTATTATATTATATACGCCGTTAAATTTTGATCGTTAAATCCCGTGGAGGATCGATTTGGTACATGAAACACTATCAATTTGTAAAGATAAAATTAAAAAATAAATAAAGAATTTTAAACTCGAATTAATTTACGCATGAACGAAATTAATTTCTTTAAGTAAATGTCAGCTGGGCGATTTCAATGACCTGTAGGTAATTAATACGCAACGACCGACAACTACCTATAAGATCTTAACTCGTTTACTTAAAGAAATTAATTTCGCAAATGCGTATATTAAGTCGAGTTTTAAGAAAAAATTACTTTATTCGAGTTTTAAAGAAAAAAGTAGGTTATTTTTTAAGTACAGACAGAACTGTTAAATTTTGACCGTTTTAATCCCCTGGAGGGTCCATCCGGTACATGAATTACTATCGATTTGTTGCACGGTCTCGTCGGTTAATTTTGACTGGCTTGTTGATCTAGTGGTTAGTGACCCTGACTGCTATGCCGGAGGTCGAGGGTTCGATTCCTACACTGGATAAATGTTTCGTGTGATGAGCACGATCATTTGTTCCGTGTTTGGGTGTAATTTATCCATAATATGTATATAATTAGCTATCTTATCTTATCTATAAATAATTATATATTTTTAATAATATAAATAATAGTTTTGGACTTGACGGCGTTGTGTGATAGTTGTGGAAAAAATAAAAATATTGTGTCATAATATATAGTACTTGACTACAGACTTGGTTCTATGAATGAAAAGTGGATTAATGTGGAAATCATGTAGTTTCGATACTCCTATATATGTGTTTACGAGTTCATGTTCAACTAGTACATAAGTTTTAATAAGATTCATTATTAACTGGTCATAATTTCCTTCAAAATGCGACACAACTAGTAAACTTTTGTAATTTCTCTTAGCCCAGCCATTTCACAAATGAATATTAACATTTTCCATTTCAATTTATTATTCGAATTTCCAGCCCAGCAAGCAGGACAGATTTTAGATTAGATTCAATTCGCCTCTCAATTTGCAAGAAGTGTTGCAAATATTGTAATTAAAGTGGATTCATTTTAGTAAGTTGGCAACTCTGACAGCATTGGAAAAGTCTGCACAGTGCCAACTTTAGATATGCTACTCTGAACTTAAAGTTAACAATAGGATTGAATGCTTGCAGTCAAATGGAGTGGACATGGTTAATACTAATGGCTTTTGCAGACTTTTATTGTCGTTTAGAATTTCGCATTTTTAGGATTCCGTACCTCAAAATAAAAAACTGAACCCTTATAGGATCACTTTATTGTCCGTCTGTCTATCTGTCTGACTGTCTGTCAAGACCTTTTATCTCGGGAACGCATGGAGGTATCGAGTTTAAATTTAAACTATATATTTTAGGTCTATGGTCTTTTAAAGCTGTCAAAATCAAACTTCTAAGTTAACGAGAAAAAAAGATACATAGGTTTATTTCGCAAAAATGGCACATTTCGACACTCTCAAGGGAATCAATATTCATACGCGTGAATCCGACTCGCACTTGCCAGGATTTTTTTTAAATTTTACCCTTTGCTAGTTTTGAATGTATGTTTATATGGAAACCTATTAAAATATGTGCAAAGTAAGTTGTCGTAAGAAAACCCTCTCCAGACGACGGTATGAACACCCTAAGCCGGCCGGTCTCTCGGACCCCGACTAAGACCTCAGTAACAGAACACTTAACCCTACAGCGAGTCATTAGCGCGCGCCGCCGTGTTATTACGGGCCCCGGAGACCCGCGACAAATCGCCGCTCAGCCTGAATTACTCACACTCGTGTTATTGCCACGCTTGTTACAGGGTTATGTATTTACTGCCAAGTATATTTTAGGTAAATGGCTGGAGAAAGATGGGGATGATTGTAAATTTTGTCATAAAAAGGAGTAGGTATGTACATTTTTCAGAAAAAATATGGGAGTATATTTTGTACATGTTTTCCGATTTCTGAAGGAAATCACTACAAGCCTATTAATTAGTCCATAGCAAGGTGAAAATGGAACAACCTTATGATAAGAAGTAATGTTGATTTTTCAGAGTAAACAATAACATCCTCGTAACGTATGGATCCCCTGAATTAGCATGACGCAGTCTCTCAGTCCGTTTGACCACAACAGCGCTGACTGCTGTTGTGGTCAAACGGATGTTTAAAGATGTTTAAAAAAACATTTTTCACAATGTAAACCTTACTTACCTACCAAAAAACTCCCCTCAGAATATAAGAATCACATCTTATTCCCCACTCGACAATCGCACAAAATGGGCCATAACTATCGGCTCAAAAATATCTCTCGATTCTTCGTTTAGGGGCCGAAGTAGGCAAGGTGTAGACTGGGAGCCATCCTTATGGTATCAATACGCTATTTATATTTATCGAGGGTACTCTTAGCTGTTCCGAGTGATTTATGCCTTATTTTCGAAGCTAGGAGCACGGCTCGATCTGATAGGACTATCGCTTCTGTTTTTTGGCTATGAGCTTTTAGGCCAAACGGTAGCATGTATGTGTGTGGATCTGTGACTGATTTATTCGTTAGAAATAATAAACCTTTTATATAAACTTTGATACCTATTAATAAACATAGATACGAATTGAAATTCTTTTACACGACTTAATTATAATCACGCATATTACGAACAAAAAAAAAATGGGCAAAGATAGCTTATGTAGCTGCATAATTATTATTTACATTTTGCATTTATTTGATTTTTTTATTCCTAGCTATATCAAACTGTTCTACTACTAGGCATATTAAGTCCAAGTCCTTCCAGAATTTGTTCAAGCGAGCTGTGTTAAACCCGTATTCGTGGTAGGCATCTATATCATCCAGTTACCTCTTTCTAGGATGGTAACGACGGCGCTGGCCCTTTGCAGAAGCTCACTGCATGATACATAACACTTGCACAGCGGTCTCTGCGCATGTGGCTGCCATGACTCGCCCAATCCTATTTAAGCCTGGCAGCTTTTAGCCCATCTCTATAACGCCCATTTTAAAGCAAAGCGTTTTATTCAGTATTCGGTCTGTTTTTTTTTCCACCCAGAATATGCTCCATTCCATAGCTCTCCAACTCCAAGGTGAAACTTATTTTAATCATTAGGTAATGTTTTACAGTTTTATTTTCAATAATTTCTAAACATTATAACATTAATCTGAAATTATTGACCTATGACTTCGCTAGTTATTTTAAAAGTTTCATATAGTCAATGGGCCACTAAAACAAAACTGCTACTGAGAAATTATCATTAACGTTACGAATTACTTCAATCTTATCGTCGACTTTATCATCGCTTGCCATCAGGTGAGATAGAAGACAAATGAGAGTCTAAATATAAAATATATAATTTATTAAAGATCCCCCAACATTCAACCCTTTATACTTACTCTAGCTTAAAAGAGATTACTAATGTGGAAACTCTCCTAATATTATCCCAAAAATATAATAATGATAATAATAACTACTTAATAACCTATGAATACTAATCCCGAGTGCTCGCGCCAATAACTCGGCTGTCACGCGTGATTGATAATTTAATCGAGTATGTTCGCTGATTGTGCCACGGACTGTAATGATAATGCCTCCTGAAATAGAGCTACATGCTGTAATAGTAATTAATATTAATTATCTTCTTGTAGATGGCTATGTTGCTCGGTAAGGGATAATTTATGTACTATTTCTTCGGGCTCGCAGAACTGGTAAAGGCTTTATAACATAGAGCTGACCATTCCTTTTTTAATTCGTGATAAGCTTGTTTATGACTCCAATCCTGTCTGATCGAAGGAGTAACCTTCGATCAGACAGGATTGGAGTAACCCTGGACGTTTTTGTTGGTTCTGCTCCATTGAAAATTACCAATTGAAGTAAAGTGAAATATTTTATCAATGGAGTTAACGATTCAACGAGCGCAGAAGGTGCCTGAAAGTGTTCACTCTTGCTTTGACGCTGTATTGGTATTAGGGAATATTGGTGTTGGCAAAGAGTTCGAAACGTTAGATAAAATCGATGTTTCTAAGCAAATATTCTGAACTTTTCTCAATCTGATAGTCACAAATGATATCATCGTGTTCACACTCACATTAGTATATCGGTGAAAATGAAAACAAATGCCAAACAAAAATATCATTCCAGACTTTCAATTAAAAAGTTTCAATAAAACAAAGTATGTATAATTCATCAATTTTGAATTAAGGTTAAGCTAATATTATTTCACCAAAACATCGAATATTCCATAGTTGTTATTTTCCACTAGATCAGGCTAGTAGCGTCGGGAGCCAGGACATGCAGATTTATACAATATATTCCACCGAGTACTGTTCAGTACGGGTGGAGGAACATATTAGCGGCCACAGTGCACCGAATGTCCGTAAAACAACAGTTTTTTAGGAAATAAATTTTGAAGTTATACATAAACACAATACCTAGCTATTAAGTATTCTGCTTCAGAACAAAAGGCCTTTTATGCACCGTTAAATTTTGATCGGTTTAATCCCGTGGAGGGTCGTTTCGGTAAATGAAATACTATCGATTTATAAACAGAAAATTAAAAAATAAAGTACTTTTTTAAACTCGTTTTAATTTATGCTTGTACGAAATTAATTTCTTTAAGTAAACATCAGCGGAGCGAGGCCAATATACTGTAGTCGTATCTACGTATTTTAATTTGACGTTTAGAAAAAAAGTACTTTATTTTATAATTTTATCTTTACAAATTATGTCTTTCATGTACCAGTACGACCCTCCACGGTATTAAAACGACCAAAATTTAACGGTGTATAGAATTATTAATCACCAGGGTAGCTAAAACTTCTGAAAGCGATCTTGTAAATCGCTGTAGCAGACACAGCGTTCATGTTTCAACATTAGATACGACCACAGTTCTCTTTTTTCATATTGAAAATGAAAACAGTCATCATAATTAGCTTCAAGTCTTTAAAAAATAAAGGTTGAATGATCTTTTAACCTATATTTACGGGAAAATCCAATTACTTTATCCATCCCCGAATTTGAAATAAAAAATTTCGAAGCTACAGCGAGGCCGGAGTGGTGCCTATAACAAGGCTAATGACCGGACCAGTCTTTATTGCAGACAAATTCGCAATATAGACTGTTGCGCACTAACACAATGCCTCTAGGTTTCCTACTCTGTGGCGTCTTATAACGGAAGCCTGCTCGCTAGGGGAATGCGAATAAGACAATATTGCCTGGCGAACATTTGACCCGCGATAAATATCGCCATTGCCCTTCCCTCTCGCACTCATCTAGCACCTATAGCCGCGTCCCTGTCCCCCGCACACCTTATCCCGATGCCTAATGGAGAGGAATGTAGTGTACGAGACTCACTTAAACGACGTAAACAAGTGTTGACAGTTGAACTCTCCTGAGTCTGTCGAGTGCTTTATATTTTTTTTTCTATACATTAAAGGATTTCTTTTGTATCGGGAAACCCTTTGAGAGCTACGTGTCTATTAAACCAGCACCAGATATAAAAATGTTTGATAATATCGATTCTCTAGAAGAATTTTAATGGATAAAACTTTGTAGAGAAAATCCTTCAAAGAAAATACTGAGTGGGGCGGGGCGCCCGCAGAATGTGAAAGTTATGCAAAGACCGAGATTGAAACTACGGTAGTTTGTGTTTTAGAACAATTAGCTTTATTTCGTTGAACAATGTTCCTGTTTAAAACAAAGAGCTCGCGTAATTTGTTTCGGACGTTGCTTTTGAGTTTATTTCAGCTTTGTGTTGGTGCGTAACCGTGTATTACCTACTATTCAATGGTCATTTGGATAATCATTACCCTTATCACCATACTATAGAGATGAGCTATAAATACGTCACCAGACTATAGAGATGACAGTAGTTTTTGGCTGTAGCAAATGGGTTGACTGCAGTTGAAATGTTACTTAAACAGACCGTCGTGAACTCGCGAAATAGAAAAACTTACGTGGGTTAAAAGCAAAAAGATTATCATTTTTTCCTTTGTTTTTCTTAGGGTTCCGAATAGCAAAATATTGTAAAGTAGCTTCTGCTAATGGTTTCACCTGCGTAAAAGTAAAAAATTATCCCACGTGAAAATACTTCAGGAATAAAAGTCTTCCTATAAATATTCCAGAATATGGTGTTCCTATGAGCAGTCAACAAAGAAGATAAGTAACTATGGGTCATCATATAATTCATATAGATAGTCGTATTAGTTTTATGAGTGAGTTTTTTTAATTACTATGAATTTAATTATATTTTGTGTTATATTTTCATTCATACTATATAAAAACTTCAACTATATCAGCTGTCGACCCTGGTTACTGATCTACTTGTTGGCTAGTTTCATCTAAAACCATTTAGATTTTTGAGCGTGAAGCAGCAACAAACACATACATATATATAAACTATTTCCTTTATTGTATTAGTGTGACTACACGTGTGAAAATAATACAACAGTAAATTGTAACGCTGACACAATATAGCAGTGTCGTAACAAATCGAGTTCCATAAGTTATTAGTGAACTCCTTTCATAATACTCGTATAATATTACATAAGCAGATATCTCCATATCGGTACAATATTATTTCGGTCCACGAGCATGTATACTACAGGCGTGACCTTTCTAGATCCGTCGTACGCGACCTCTATTTGTGTTTCTGATTGAATATAAAACTTCCCTTGTACTTCTATTTGCCGAACATCGACATTTCTTTCTGATATTATGCGGAGGCGTCTTTTTACTTTATCTGACATGTTTCAAAAACTACGACCACTATCTACTTATACTATATTTATCGTGGTCTTTATTACGATTATAATCCCTTGGAGGCGTAAAAACATCTATTCAATCAGAAGTTGCCATTCTCTGAGAACTTTTAAATACAGTTTCAATCATTGTGTTGAGTAGCCTAAGTCCTTACATTATTCATAAACAAAAGCCTTGTTATTTCAAAAAGTTCTAGATATTTTTGTATTTTGTATTTCTTTGCCGTCGCATTTCACACCTCATAACTGCCTGGAAAATAGCCTAGCTTCACGTAGCAACGGCACAAAGGGAGCGCGGCAGCATGCCGTATACGTCAGATAGCACCTGATACTGACATGTGACGTCAGCACAAAGAACGTTACAATTTGCAGTTTTCCGAATCCGAAGTTTGTTGATGCTCGAGGTTTACCGACTTATTTGCTATCGGATCCGTGTTGTGGATCATTTTTGTTGGTAAAAGTTCGGGTTTGTTCAGGTAATGTCGGTAGAGGTAATGTATTCAGAGAAACACGGTTAGTTTACGGTCAGGGATGATGAGAGGTAAAAGGGTACCGCTGTTTTAAGGTCGTTGAACTTGTTTTAATATATATGATACCACAAGCATAACGCTGTAATATATCTATCATTGCTTGAGTATAAAAGTAAGTGTCCTGTAAAGATAATGCGGCAAACCAAGAAAGAGATGGCGGGACGACCTGGACGTCTTCCTTAAGAATTGGAATGAGAAAGCATGTGACCGCAATCATTGGAAAGAATAGAGGGAGACCTTTGCCCAGCAGTGGGACAGTGCGAGCTTGCTATAATAATCCTATAAAGTGTTCATAAACAGAAATTACATACATCATTTCAAAGGACTTTGCCATCTTTATGTTCTACTTGTTAAGATTAAAAAGGAAAGCAATAACGTAGAGACTGTGAGCACAATTACATCCCCCTTGAGTCAAGTTTACGACACGAAGATAACCGGATGATAAGCTCTACGTTTTTATATACTTAAACAATTTAATAGGCGAGGAAAATATGGAGAACTAACGCTAAGCGCTGGGACTCCATGCAAAGTAATTGAGTTGGAATAAAATCTTAAACGCTTTGAATAAAAGGAAAATAAATGCGTTGAGGCGAGCATCGCGCGCCGTTGCGGTGCGGCGCGGTGGTTCGGCGGGGCGACGCCGGTGCGGAGGAGTTGCGGTGCGGGTCGCCTTGTTGCGGGCAGACGACGAACTTGTTAGTGAACAGATTATTTCGCTTGTTATTGTTATAAAGCTGGAAATAATGACATGATTGATACAGAAATATTGCGAAGGTTTGTTGATTGCGATGTCAGTGTATATAGCATTATTTTATGGTAGGTACATTATCACATAATTATTATATTGTATTGTATCAGTTTGTATTCTGTAATAAAGAACTCAATACTCGTATATCGAGATTATCCATCGTTCCTTAGGTCATTTAAACATGGTATCAATGCATCGTATTGTAGTGGTATCGGATCAGGAATGAAGATATCTGCAGGAGAACCAAGGTTATTGACATAACCCGAAGAATTGCCAAACTTAAGTGGCAGTGGGTAGGGCATAATAAATATCATAGGGCATAGATCAAAAAGTTTTGGAGTGGCGACAGCGTACCGAAAGACGCAACGTTGGAAGGCTTCCCACAAGGTGGACCGACGACCTGGTGAAGTCCCCGGACCTATGTTTAGCAATTGATGTATTATATATATATATATATTGATTTCACACTACATTGGCTAGTCAGGTGTGAATATAATACTGATTGTGAACCAAGCCACGTAGTAAAATGAGAAGCTTTGAATATGGCTTCATTACTCTAGCGTATTTATGAAGTGAATGCATTACTGCCCGAGATTAATGAAGAATATTGAATATTGTGATAATCACGAGAAACAGTGTTGGCATCCCTCAATAAATCTTGAATTGAATGTAAAAAAAAAAACAATTTGAACAATATTGAGCAACCAAAAATACCTTCGACCACAATTCCACCCAAATCATTTCCAGCTATATGTATCTACATGCTCGTATTTATATATCATGTTTCACATGTTTATACAAATTAATGCAGCTTTATCTCTAAGTACATTTACATAAACACTTTTGGACCACTTCCCATAGCAACACTTGCTTTCTATAGAAATTGTCTTTTTGTAGGAAAATAAATACCAACGCGTTTTGTGGACAGGCCATGTTCAACGTTTTCCAACTGTGCACACAGTGATCGGCCGTCAAGCAAACAGCGAGAATAAACGTACACAGAGATGTAGTGTCAACACACAGAGCCATGCCGGCTGGTGTGTGATGCAGTCGTAATGCACTGTGCAATGGACGTCATTTCGAATGAATAATTGGACTCATTTGGAAGTCAATAAATCTGTTCGGTTTTAAATTGTGACTGTTGTTCCACGTCCTGTTACTGAAATGTGGTTCCAGACTATTGTTTCGGGGAAGTAAAGCTTATTATGTATGAATTATTTATTTTTGACACTAAGTAGAAAAATTGTAGAATTTTCTTGTAACTAGAGTTGGGCACAGTTCGGCTATGAATTGTCGAAAAAAAATAATTGAGTAGGTATTTTGCCATTTATCATTAGTAACCACAATCTCACCGATATTACTGCTACTTATTTAATGTATAATAATCAAAGAGTTTCTAACATAATTAATACCCTAGTAGATCTGTCTTACTAAGAGCGATGAAACTGTAACTACTTTGTGCTACGTAGCATATCTCGCGTCTGACAGTCACTGACGGAGTGCCGCAATATTATTTGTTAAGTGGTAATCCACTGCAATAGATTCAGACTAATCTAAGTTATAAGATTTTATTATTTTAGGCTCTTTTCTCAGAATCATTAAGTAAGAAGAAATGGGATCCGTCAACAAAACTATCGAAAATATTCTTCAAAAAATCGCGGCTTTACGCAAAATATAAAAGGCTTAAAGAAACAACTCAATGTAAAACCTAGAATCAAGAATAAAAATATACTATTCTTCATTTTCCTGAAATATAAGTCAAAATAATTAAGCATCTTACATGTAAATTCAAGACAAAGTCAACTAAAATAAAAGTATCTTTCAACAGTTTAAACTCAAAACAAATAGCAACAGAACGCCACTATTTTCGTCCCGGAGCACCCATGTGGAAGCCGTGACAGGCGTCTTACGTCCCGGCGACAAATCTTACGATATCTCCGGCTTGGCACGTTAAAACTACGCGCTTCACATACAATGGCGGACATTTATTATTTAGGATCAGCACCGATAATCAGTGCCATTACCCGATTTCTTTCACTGGGGTGCCGCCCTCGATTCACTCACCTACAACAACTTTGTAACACCCTTATTTCTATGCAAACAAAGCTCAATTTTCTTTGCTACTTAAAAGTTTACAATTTTATCCTTTGCTTTTATCGTCATTCTTGGTTATGTACACTTAAGGTTCATGTTTGTTTGTAAAAGATGTATAACTAAGTCGGCGTATATTTTTATCATGACGTGTAAAGGTGGCCGGACGCATCGGTCCCTGGGAGCCAACGCATCTGGCGTTGAAATTCGCTTGATATATTGTTTCATGTTCGCACCCGCTTGTAATGCTTGCCAGAGATGGGACAGACGGCGCAGGCGACATTTATTTGAGAAAATAGTTTTTCTTTTTGCAGAAATATATTCGCGAATTAAGTCAACACTGAATGTTGGAACAGTCTGTGCTCCGCGACTGACCGTCCATTACACACCGAGACTTCTCCATGCCTTGGAAAGCACGTTAAGCCATTGCTCTTGATTGTCATTTTAAGATCTTGACAGTTGTTACACATAGTCAGAAGTCAAACAATATGATATGACTTGCCAAGGAGTATTGTGTTATGCAATTACTAGATTTTGAAAGTCAGATAGATAGTCGCTCCCGCATTGAAATATTACTTTCTGATTGTTATTTGAAAAATCATGGTTCGATTATTAAAGGTATAACTTGTTGAGAAACTTAAATCAACATCATGTTTCTGCCTTTGTCCCATGTTACTTAGAGTTGGCATAACACATTTTTTCTTCCATTCAGTCCTATCGACTGAATGGAAGAAAAAATGTGTTAAAAAGCCGTCATGTTATCACTATCTCCATTTTCTTTCATATCACTCCCCACATAATGTATTCATTTTTGCTTCCACCCAAATATGTTCCTGCAACACAAAAAAAATACTTTAAACAAATAAAATAATTTGAATGAAATTCAAAACAGACATAATATCGACACAGCCGCAGGTCGCATCGCTCACGATGTGTCACAACCCTAGCCAGGGCAGGGGTGAGTAAATATGAAAACTCAACGAGTTGTTTGTAAAAAATAAAACAATAAAACCGTGTTATAGGGATTTGGATTTATTTCGCACAATTTTCCTAATATTAGCTGACTTGTTTATGGTTTGTTGCGATGTTTCAGATGTGCGAGTTTTTCGAAGTGGGTTTTTTATTGAATTTGATCAAATAATGTGTTTTTTATTGGATATTTTCCTTGTTTTTCTCTTACCTGTCTTCATCGTATTCGATCTGTGTATAGGTACCTACAGTAGTTTCAACGTCTCAAGCTTTTATTAACCGATTTCGAAAAGGAGGAGGTTCTATGTTCGGCTCTATGTATTTTTTTTTAAGTTTGTTCACCAATTTCTCGGTCAATTGTGAACGGATTTTTTTTTTATTTTGATTGAAAGATTGTACTCTCGAGTTGGTCCCATAGACATATTGTTTTTATCTGATGATGAACTTCGAAGATATAGAACGGAACACATCATAGAATCATAGCAAAAAATGTTATAACAAGTAAAATTGCTTTGTTCATACGAGTAGTCGGTGGCTGACTGAAGAAAGAGGGAGAGGGGTACATCGAACTGATGTGACAATGAAGCCGGAATGTAGGCACCGGAATTCTTTAATAAACCAATGTATCCTAGCCGTCAGTGTTTAGTATTATTAGAATTGTCATGATGATTTGATGATAAAACCGAATGGCAGAAGGTACCTATTAAAGTTTGGTTGAGGGATACCACAACTAAAAAGTGTGAATTGGCGTTTTTTTTTGTATGGGAGCCCCCATTAAATATTTATTTTATTTTGTTTTTATAATTTGTTGCTATAGCGGTAACAGAAATAAATAATTTGTGAAAATTTCAACTATCCAGCTATCGCGGTTCTTGAGACATAGCCTGGTGACAGACAGACGGACAGACGAACGGAGAGTGAATTCTTAGTAATAGGGTACCGTTTTTACCCTTTGGATAAGGAACCCTAAAAAGTGCAAAATAACTTTAATTTCTGAAGTTGGTTTTGAAAAACGAAGGGATCTATAGAAACATTGACTTCCCTTTTTTGTGTTTCTTTTCACATTGAAGACATTTATATATTTTTTTTTAAAGTATTTTTGGATTACTTTTTACAAAAAAATATAACTGACACAAATTCCACAAGTACTCCTTTTAAACCTTCTTAGAACTTTTGACATTAATTTAATTTATAATGTTTATCATTCCTTGGGAGCGCATTAATAGAGTTCCAGATATTTTCAGACTTTTTCCCCATCCAAGTGGGTGTGTCTGGTAACGGCAAATTACCCCTTAGATAAAATTCGTCGGTCATCTCTCACGATCCCATGGCTAGCAATGGGTAATCTATTCGCAGGCCCAACCGAATGATGACTCGAACAAATATATTCAAAGGAATCACATATTTATCTCGCCACTCGCCAGATTGTTCCTCAGATAGGTTTTACGGAGGCTTTTAGGTGATGGGATGGGCAGCGATCTGTCACTGCGGGCAATAAATTGTTTTACTGCCATTTTTACACTCAATGCCTGGTTTATTGCTGTCGATATTTTGATTCACAAGATTACAAGAGTCCTTCATATCGAAAGTTATATAGGTATGTACGTATTGGGGTCCGTATTTCAAAGGTAAACTAAATTGAAGTTCTGACTATCATCTCACTGACTGATTTTGATGAATATTTTCCTCTCTACCTACTAGAATAACCTGGACTGCAATTCCCGGATAGGTGTGAACTGGACTGGATTGAAAACTTGATGCCGGATCAAATAGCTACACGATGTCACTCAATCACCGCGTTAATCTTCGTCGTTTGTGACACCTAAGGTAGTATGCCCATCAAAGCAAAATGAAACATACAATTTGGTTTTGGAAATCTATTGCGAGCTCTAAACCTCTATAATGCAAGCAAACAGCTTGAATGGGCTTTGGCCGGTCGGCCAGCTCGGCTGTTTATTCAAACAAGCGGCACATACATTGTTTGAGACGAGTCCAAACGTATCGATTTGCGAGTGCGATTAGATCGCTCGCGTAGACTGACCTAATCGATGTAGGACGAGCTCGGGCCCGAATACGAATCACTTTTAATAGTGGACCGCTTTTTTATTATTTTAGCTTACTTTGCTCGTTAATTTTTAGTATTATTGGTGCTTGTTCTTGAGGATTTTTTTGTTGATGGCGCTATTAAAAAGTTGTAAGTATTTTTCACAGAATAACATCATCATTCGTTTTTCACTAGAATTTTATTCTCAATTTTTATATTATTCTTTGGTTCTTATCTGAGAAACATTAAAACGACTTGATTATTTTATTAACATCATCGAAATACAGAATATAGCATAGCCTATTATGTTCCCACTCTTAGGACACAGACTCCCTGTCCTGACAATGGAACAGGCAGGTTTTATCCTGTCGATATATCTAGCTACCTAAAGTCAACTGTTGAAATCTGAAACGATGTTCATTACTGGATTACCACCGTGATCTCCTTTATAAATGTTAGTGTATAAGATACCCGAGGGAATACAATATAATATTGTGTTCCCTTTAGAATCTTATCCTTTACGAATAAAACAATTTTTATTTTTCCATCCAATTTGTTTCATCACTGAACTTAGTACTTAGTAATAACAGAGCAACTTAGATCTATTACATCAGTTTGTCTTGTAAAGGCAATGTTTTATTAAACTAAAATATCAGTATCGAGTGACATTGAAACGAGGCCTAAGGGCGATCTAAATAGGTCAACTTTTTATTTTGATGTTCGTCCAGGGGAACAATATTAATATTCATGTAGGATAGCGCTGCGCTGGGACACGCTCGATATCTACTCCATCTCAAACTGATTTACAATTACTGGACCTCGTTGTGAGATACATGTTTGTTATTATTTGTTGGACTAAGTTTTTTTATCTGACAACTTTTTGTAATCAGCAAACGTAGAATCTCCATTATTCTATTTTGAGTGGGCCGTATTTAGTAGACATTTTGAAATCAGAAAAAATTCCTTAATGCTTGAAGACCTGCCTCTATAAATCAGTATTTTTTGCCTACTATGACTTTTTTTAGGTTTGAAATCATCCAGTGACTTCTCTTGCTTTATGATAGAGCGGGAGACATGGCAACTCATGCAGAATGCATTGTAAAGGTTTGGAGTTACATAGAGAGCGATAGAACGTTCTATGCTTGGCATAATGCTTCTAGACGAAGTTCCAAGTGTCGAGATCAGGAGACGTAGTACAAAGGTTTTCGATATCAGAAAAAGAGTTATGGAACTCAAATGAAGTAAGGCCGGACACAAGGAAAGGCACAGTGACAACAAATGAAGAAGGGCTTTGATCGAGTAGCGTTCTAGGACTGGCAGAAACAATGTTGGTCGTCTGGCAACGAGATGGGCCGGAGATATTGCTGCCATCGTGGGTAAAAACTGGATGAACACAGAAACGTAGGGATTAGAATAAGAAATGATGGTCTATGCAGCAGTGGGCGTAGTTGGTCTTTGAATGATAATGTTCTCTGTACGAGAAGTTATTTGTGGACTACCACGTATACTCAGTATGAATTAGGCATAATTACACTTAGGATATGCCAACTTCTTTACGAATCCCGGAGATTCAAATTCTTTTAGTAAATAATAATATTTTTATAAAGAGTAAATAAATACGAGTACCTACTCGTAAGATTGACAAACACTGAGTCAAATGATAAATGATATTTATTTTGTAAGTAGGTTGTAAAAACACTTTTACACGTCAAATTTTTTTTTGTCATTTTAAACTAGATGAGGCCGGTGTTTCCTAGCTGACTACCCTGAGAAGAAACACCGAAACAAACTCAGGGGTCAAAGTCTCTTTTAAAGTCCATACAGTAAATATGTATTGGTCAAATCACATGAGGACCATGCAGATTTGTCTGAAATGGCCTTTTGAAGAAAGAACCATATAGATTTGAGTGGACCTGTCCAGTCAGTGCAAGCATTTGTCAGTATTCGCAATGCTCAACTCAGGACACTAAGGAGCTCAACGATTTGACGAACAATACCAAGGAAAGGACATTTGGGTAGGCCGCAGAAAATACTCAAATTGCCAGACATACGCTAAAAATTACTGAAAAGAAAAGAGAGAAGAGAAGAGAAAAATAATAATAAAAAAAACTAATCCACATTGTCCTCACGTTTACAACATTAAAAGAAAAAAAAAATAGTTTACAGAATGTAATACTTAGCAAAGTATTTATGTCAAATATTAGTTACAACAAAAAAAACTGCTATAAACCAATTTTTATACTCCCTTTGATAAAATTAAAAATCAATTTACTCAGAAAAGCGCACTTGACATAATCCCTTTGACGGTTTTTTACAAAAGCCGCCAAAGAAAGGAAAGGGGCGGAATTTCCTTTGCCAAAAACATGGCAATGGATTTTATCATTAGGACGTTTAATAATGGCATAGCGATTGCCTCAGGGCTTACCATCCCCTCTGCCTGCACCCTTCTGTTACGTGGGAAGATCAACAGATGCTGTCTTGAAATTAGTAAGGAAATTCAATCACCATTACATGTCGTTGGGTCCATCTAATAATAACAATTTTGATGAAAAGTCGTCAATTTTTTTTTTAAAACAGCGGCGTAATTGTGTGGCAATGTAAGAGTGAAACTTGTAACTTTTGGTCAGTTAGAGAGATATAACAGGCAAAATATACACCGTTAAATTTTGGTCGTTTTAATCCCGCGGAGGGTCGATTCGGTACATGAAATACTATCGATTTGTATAGAGAAAATTAAAAAATAAAGCACTATTTTTCAAAAACTCCAATTATTATACGTATGTACGAAATTAATTTCTTTAAGTAAACGAGTCAATGACTTTTTAGGTAGCTGTCGGCCATTGCGTACTAACTACCTACAGTCAACCTTTTCAATTAATTCATTACATAATTATTCCAATTAAATCTGTAATAATTATCAATTATATCTTCTTTTCTTATTTCTGCACACTATCCTCTACATTTCTTCCAATTCCTCCTTTCGTAGGTCTGCTGGAAGAAATTTCATTTTGAAATAAGCAGTACCTTTGTACAGTTTTTATAATATTGTATTTGCTGTATAAGTATATGTGTGTACATAAATTGTTAAATAAATAAATTATATCTCGTCTTGCAGTCGAATATCATCATCAAATCTTCATCGTTCTGCAGTAGTATCTCAATTAAATAAATAAGGGTACTTACATATCATTCCAAATTGCGAAATAAGTGCCAAGCAAAGTAACCCACTTTACAGTAAAAGACATTAAATATTGAAAGCTGAACTAATTCTAAAAAAATCCAAATCTACATACATAGCTTTCATATATTGATCGTCTATATTTAGTTACTGAAGTAGATCATTTCAATTTCTCTAAAGTCAAATAATTATTTTAGTTCGATTTCCTTTGCAATTCCAGCATCGGTTACGCGAAAGTGTTTTTTTTTATGGTATACACGAAAGTGTTAATGATGCTAGCTTATATCTCCAATGTAATCTTTTTTCGCAGTAAACACAGCTTTTAAAATGGTCGATATTATATCGACGATTAAATAAAATGGGCCGGCAGCTATCGAGGGTGGAAGGTCAGAATGACCTCTAGACTGAGAAGTCTTCATTAAGTATTGAGAGGTGTTCGTATTTAAATGTTAACGAATCAGGGTCACCGCTGACTAGACTGTAATACAAAAAAAAAATGCAACACTAACAAATAAAAGTACTTGCTGTGTCTGCGTTCAACATATAATTTTATTTGAAAAGAGTCGTTTTTTCTTAACCAAAGATAATATTAACGTCAACTACAAACTTTACTTTTACATATATCTTGGGTCAGCTTTAATTCTACCTTTTTCCCTGTAGGCATGACGGGCAACTCTTGTTTTATATTCTAATAGCACCTGAAAAGACAAGCAAGAAATTATACTTTAATTTAAGGAGGTTTAAACACGAAGAGTGTCGTGTTCAACTTGGTGTAGACTGCACTAGATGTGATATGATACTAACTGCAGTGTTTGCATAGCTAGGAACCGCAGTCGAGAATTGTTTAAGGAACTTAAAGGAGCTTTGCTTTGTATGAAATTGAAGCTCTGTGATCCAGAATACCTGAACAACGAGCTTGCTCTAAGCACATTACCTTAAAAACAGAATAAGAACATTATAACATAGAAACTAGTGCAACTAAAACCTCGGACTTACACCTAGTTTTCTTATTACTTACTCACAATTTCCGTCTGTCGTATCTTAAGTAACATTTTCTACACACATACTATAGGTAAGTAAAGGAAAATTAATATTACAACGAAATCATATTACAATTACTTATGTATGGAAGAATATCGTTTTCCTTGTATGTGATATCTTATATTATTACATTATGATCCCGTTGGTCACGTATTGGAGAAAGTAGGTCAAAATATTGGATTAGTAGCATTGCAGATACTTCCTATAATGGTTTACAAATGTAATCATTATTAAGAACATTATCAAATGTACTAAGCCGTGTCTACACACAACCCAGTATTTTTTTTTTAATGCATTGAATGTTAGGAATAGTTTAAGTTCTATAGATGGTTGACTATCCATACCAAGACTACTTCTTATCTTGGAAAGCATGTTAAGATGGTCCTGGTTGTCATTTAAAGATCATTGACAGTCATTACGCACAGTCAGAAGTCAAAATATCTGTCAGAAGATTCTCTAAGATGTATCGTGTTTCGTAGTTATTCTGTGTTGTGAAGGTCGGATAGACACTAGATAGTCGCTCCCTGTAATTCAGATGCATAGTTGGGAAAAGGCCGGTAGATTGAATTGAAACATGACTTTCTGATTGTTGTTGATGATAGATGACATTTATTTTGCAAATAGGCTTTTTAACTTAGACATGAATATTAATTCGACTTATGATTTATTTTAATTTGTGATTTGACTTCATTTTATCATGAAAACTAGCGACCTGCTCCAGCTTCGCTCGGATACAATGGTGATTTTAAATATATTAAGCATGTATTATATATATAAACCTTAATCTTGAATCACTCTATCTATTAAACCAACCGCATCGAAATCCGTTGCGTAGTTTTAAAGATCTAAGCTTACATAGGGACAGACAGCGAGAAGTGTTGAACTTTGTTTTGATTCAAGAAAACATTGTATTTTCTTTTATTTGTTTGATATTTTTTATTATTTGTCGTTGTAATGTAACATACTTTATGTATATAACTTGGAAAAATCCGAGCGGTATTCGATAAGACTGGAAGCCGATCTTGGGATCGGCTTCCAGTCTCGTAGTTTGCCGTGCTCGTAGTTCTCGTAGTTTGCCCAACTACGTCACGTTAGGTGATTTGATTATTTATCGTAAGTGCTAATTTGTTATCTATTAAGATAAAAGGAGAAACTGTCTGACAGCCGTATTTTTTTTTTACGCATAGCCGTAACTACTGAGTCTAGAAGCATGATATTTAACAAAAAAAAAATCTATGTGAAGGTAAGCGCTCCAAAGTTTGTATTGTGTGGATAAACCTAGTTTCATGCTGGCGAAGCCGCTGGCAGAACCTACTCAGATACATCAGATCACTCATGCATTATTCTACTGATTACGCACAAATTATATTAATATCTCTCTATTTATATATAATTCTATTGTACCCTGTAACTTTTAACCATCGACATAAAAATAGTTGAGTAATATTACAATACCAACTAAATTATTGTTCTATGTAATAAACTTATATTCATTTCAACGAACCAGCATAACAAGTTAATGTGTGCACCACAACCAACACGATAAGCGGTCATCATCCATTCAATCATACCCAACCAGCCGAATACAATGTCCTGGACCAATGAGATGGAGTAACTAACGAATGGAATACTAACTTAGGAGAGCTAGCTAAAATTGACATATTATCATTTCAAATGGGCGACATCGATAAGTTCTGCGTGTTTTTAAATGGATGGTCACAGTATGCATCGCGTAGAAAATTATTTAGTTATAAAAAACATTGCCTGAATATTATTCCTTATGCGTCTTCAAATCATTATTATAATAATAATTTGAAGACTAAAATACTTTAAAATTATTTATATATATTTATAATCTGTTCAATTTAATCTATATAAATTATATTACTTTAAATTGAAAAATACTTTAAATTGACAAATTTTCCAGTGGTCGAAGATGACGTCTGATATTGCTGTAGAAAGTTTATTTCGGCTTAGAAAAAAAAAACCAAAATTGTAGTTCTATTGTCAAAACTACATAGAATATAATACATGATAGTTTCTGCAAGCGCAACATGTATATCCAATGATATACTTTAAATGTATCTTTGGATGTCTCTCTCCATTCGTTGGCTCCTCTGTGTCGCTTCCATGTACATATGTACGTGCACGGAGATGAGACATTATGCTGGTAATTATTGGAGTAATTTCATCTGCGAGCGCGTGAATTGCGACTGTCAGTAATTCACCATGGACTGATATTAAATGGAGTGTGCGACTGTGTTGTGGGATGTTGTGTTTCTGATGACGTATTGTGCATAGCTTCTTGTCAAATTATGAATGTTGAGGACAAACATATGCTTTAGAAAGATAATATTGCTGAAGTTGAAGAGTGGTTTAGTAGACTTGTAAAGACATTTGTATAAGTTTTGAATATGTTTTAGAAAATGTAGGTACGTGTATCGCAACCCAATAAAAAAAATGAATAATCGTATAACACCGTAAAATTGTTCATCATCATTACAACCAAAAGACGTCCACTGTTGGACATAGGCCTCCCCCAAGAGTCACCACAATGGCCGGTCCTGTGCATCTCGCATCCATCAGACTCCAGCGACCCTGACCAGGTCATCGGTCCACCTTGTGCGAGGCCTTCCAACGTTACGTCTTCCGGTACGGGGCCGCTACTCCAGAACCTTTCGGCCACAACAGCCATCTGTTCTGCATGCAATGTGGGCAGCCCATTACCACTAAAGTTTGGCAATTCTACGCGCTATGTCGGCAACCCTGGTTCTCTTGCGGATATCTTCATTCCTGATTCGATCACGCAAGGAAACTCCAAGTATAGCCCTTTCCATTGCCCTTTGGGCGACTTTAAGTTTTCTTGTGAGGACCATTGTACGCGACAACGTTTCGGCATCACGCACTGGTTATAGACTTTCGTCTTGAGACACTGTGGTATAATGGACAAGAAGACACCGCGCAGCTTCCCGAACGTCGCCCAGCCGAGTCAGATTCGACAATTGACCTCTTTCTTAAAGTTAGATCTACCCAACTGGACCATCTGTCCCAGGTTAAAATTAATACCGAGCCCTTTCCATTCCAGAACCTTGAAAATATCCGCCATTGCCAGCGTGAACAGTTTCAGAGAAATAACGTCTCCCTGCTTCACACCTCGTTGCAAGAGAATAGGTTTCGAGGTCTGGTCCTGAAGTCGGACAGACATGGTGGCGTTTTGGTACAAACACTTCAGCACTTCGATGTACCGGTAGTCAATCTGGCAACGTTGGAGAGATTGCAGTAATAGCCCAGGTCTCGATCGAATCAAAGACTTTATCGTAATCCACAAACGCTAAGCAGAGGGGCTGATTATATTCATCAGTCTTCTGTAAAACCTGCCGCAGCGTATGTATGTGGTCCACGGTATTAAAAGCCTTTTCGGAATCCGGCTTGTTCGGGAGGCTGGAAGTCATCGAACCTGCGCGCGAAACGGTTCGTGATGACTTTGGAAAACAGCTTATAGACATGGCTCAGAAGTGAGATGGGCCTGTAATTCTTAAGCAGAGCATTGTCGCCCTTCTTAAAGAAGAGTACCACCACACCTCTGCTCCATGCCTGTGGCGTTTTTCATTCGAATATGACGGAATCGAATAACTTCTGAAGGACTTTAAGGACCGGTTTTCCACCCGCCTTCAGGAGTTCGGCCGTCGGCCGGTGCACGGTTGCCCGTGCACCGTATAAGAAATATTTATTAAAAATCTTTCGTTCAGTAAGAAATGAAATTGCAAATGTACAATTTTATGGAACCCGTTATCTGCCGTTATAGGAGCTTATACTATCGCTACGATCCCCAGGAAGTCTGGCTTAACAAATTATCCGGAGCTAATATTAACATCGCTGGGAGCAAGCCAGGCTTTCGTAAATCTACCCGCCATTACCCACCCAATAAACGATTTAACTCGATTCCTTCTTTAAATACTGAGTTCAAAGCTCAACTCGGCTATCAAAACACTTTATATAAGCACCTCTCAGGACTTCCAATAAAGGGTAGAAGTGTGAAATTATTTGAGAGTAAGTAAGAATTCCTGACTCAATTAAGTTTCTACGTAAAAGTAGGCGTTTCAGAGAGGGTCGTAAAAGAATTTGTCTTAACTTGAGTTGAGTTTGAGACAATTGCTTTGGATTTATGTTTTTACTGCTCTGTTGCTGGTGATGAAATGGGGTCGTGGCTTATATACCAGGATATAAAAACATCCATTAACTTTGACCATAATCACTGCCTCAAATAACTAGCTGTGGTTAAATATACATACAAAGGGATCCAATTTGAAACCCACTGACCTACAAACATTATCTACAAACATGATCTTCTCTTTTTAATAAAAACTAAAAGTAAGCTTTTAAAAATAATTTGGCTTTCTTTATACGCATATCGGGTGAATTTAATATGTTATGATAATTATGCCTCAGTAAATGCGAATCTTTATCAAAGTCATGGCATTTCAGCAGAATGAATCATTGCATCATTGTATCGTTATCCAAAAATGCTTAGACAATCACTGGGAATATATTTTTATTAAATTGGTCAATGTTTTATCGGATACCATTTATGTATTTACCTCGGTCAGAGATTAAGCATTGCCATACAACGTGGCAATGCCGCCAGCCTTTTGGGCACACTTCCATTCGACAGCGATGCGGACGAGTTTTTTGAGGCCATTTTTTAGAGTAGGTTTAAGTGTATATATAGTTTTAATTAGTGTTTTATATAATGTAATTATGTATTTGTGAAAGAACCTATTGTATGTTCATCATTGACCGATACAACTAATAAACTTAACGAATAAATTTATGTATTTGATCATTTACGTACGAGTCCGAGATACCATTTGTGTTGTTTCAAAGTTTGGTTCATTTATATACAAAAATATATGGGTCCATAGTTCGAGACGCCTGCTGGATGCAGCCAAATTATACTCATATTACTTGTTCTCTGTTTTCATGCCTTTTTTATTGTATTAATGCCTTCTGTTAGTTTATGATTTAAATTTCTTATAACCTTCGCATTTCATGTTTGTTTATGTTTTATATGAGATGATTTTGTCATTATTTAAGATTCTTTCTCACTGAATATAACAACCTCGGCGGCGGTTATATTTTTAGCCGTTTGGGGTTGAAACTCTTGGGCCGTGGGGACCGAGTGCTCATGCGCTTTTTAAAGATCTTTCCAAACGCTTAGTTGACACTTCGCGTGACCCAAGGGCTGACTTTTACCTCGGTCAGAGATTAAGCATTGCCATATAACATGGCAATGCCGCCATCTTTTTGGGCACACTTCCAGTCGATAGCGATGCGGAAGAGTTTTTGACGCCATTTTTTAGTTTGGAGTCTAAAACCTACTCCTAACTAAAAAATGGCGTCAAAACCTCTTCCGCATGTATATATAGTTTTAATTAGTGTTTTATATAATGTATATAATTGTGTATTTGTGAAATAAATAATGCTTATACTTAATATTAGTTAGAGGCATCAAAGAGTATTATAGCTATTGTTGTATTTATAAGTAAACATATGATTTAATATTTCAATAAAAATAAATCATATGTTTTAATTATGTATTAATTTTTTATAATTTTTACATAAATTCATGTTCATAAAAAAATATTGTTATTTTCAATATTTCTTTTGTGAGACAATAATACTGGCTGGTTATTACCAGAGGTCGGAGTAGGTAGATTGATTTAAGGTCGTTGACATCAAACGTAGAGGATAATATGGATATGCCTCCAAAATACCAGAACTTCATATTTATTGTGATTTTTGTTCCCGAATTTTGAAATTAGCACGAATTTGTGTTTAAGGTGAAAAACGTATTAATAATATCAATCTACGCTGCCAGTGTTAGCTAATGGTGAAAGAAATCAGTATTTTATTTTATACAAAAATACCTTGGAATAGTTACACCGTATTTTGTCCCTTACTGTTTATTTATTTATTTATTTATTTAATATTTGGTCAGCCAACAACTGCTTACACAAAACATTGACATTATATATTAGTTTGGAACTTCATTGATAAGTGTAGCAATTAATTATAGGCTAACACCACATGCACTTTCTTTGGTTAAACATAATAATAATATTCATTAGATAGAATAATTACAAATAACAAAAAAAAAAAATGAAATAACAATCAGGACATTAATAAATAAAATAAAAAATGACATTACAGCACAAAAATTAAATTAAAATTATAACATTAAATTAAAAAAAAATAGGTTACAAATGGACTGATTACTAAAAAAAATAATCAATTAAGTTTGGTACGGCATTAATACATTTGAGTACATTGATAAATAATAAATTATATTAGGGAGCCAATTATTTAGGATCTTATTAGATTAGATTTCATTACAATTAAATTAAAAGAATTAAGCCAACATCAATATAAATTTACATACAATTAAAATGAACAAATAAATTAATTAACAATTAAAAGAATAAAATTAAAATAAAATTATTATATTAAGTTACAGTTAATATTGATATTGATCAAGTGCAATTAATTAAACTTACGAGTACTGTATACCAGAATAATACGCAATAATTATTTTGCAGAATTTATTCAGACTGTCGTGGTGTATATCAATAAGGTCACTGCAACTGTTAAGCATTCTACACAGACGCGGAATCGGAGAGTTAGCACCCAGAACCGTTCTGCGCAAGGGTGGGTGTAGTGGAGTGATAGGATTTCGTGGATATCGGGATGGAGCACGAAACTTTAAGAGACTCAACAGATTAGGGCAGTCTATTTTATTTCTTACGAGTTTAAAGAGAAACAAGGCATCAATTATATCTCTTCGCGTGGACAACGAGTGCATCTTGAAGTATTTTAAACGAGTATCATAAGATGGCATCTGTTTGCTTTTCCCTTTAGAAAAAGCGAGGTGCCATAGAAACCGCTTTTGGACTCTTTCTAAAAGTAACTTATGCGAGGCGTAGTGTGGTCTCCACACAACACTACAATACTCCAAGACGCTTCGTACAAAACTATTATAGAGCATTACTTTAGTGCCAACCGATTTGAAACTCTTCGTGTTCCTTTGTACAAACCCCAGCATTTTAGATGCTCTTTTAATAGTATTCTCAATGTGAGGTACAAAAGTGATTTTTTTATCAAACAATACCCCCAGGTCCCTAATAGTCTCGACTTGCTGTATTTTTTTATCGTCTATCAGGTACTCTGAGTGTACAGGATGAGCCTTCCTTGAGAACGACAGGTGGTAACATTTATTCAAGTTAAGTTTCATTTTGTTTTTATTGCACCATTCAACCACCCTGTTCAGATCGTCTTGTAAAAGCGCGATATCACTAGATGCTTCAATTATTCTTGCAAACTTCAGATCATCAGCATACAAGAAGCACTCGGAGAAGTAAAAGCAGTTGGGGAGATCATTGATAAAAATGATAAATAGTACGGGAGCCAGATGTGATCCTTGCGGAGCACCTGAAGTCATATAATAATTGCCGGTAGACTGAAAACCGTTGACCACAACATAAAATTCACGCTTTGACAGATAGGATTTCAGCCATTTCAGCAGGGGTCCAGTTATACCGTACGTCGCTAGTTTGTGGAGTAGTATGGAGTGCGAAATTTTATCGAATGCTTTGCTGAAATCGGTGTACAACACATCAAATTGTCTATTTGAGTCAACAGATTCTATTAGAGACTCAGAGAAGGACAATAAATTTGTGATAGTCGACCTAGCGGCAACAAAGCCATGTTGGTGATCACTAAGATAAAGTCTAAAGTGACGCTGGATGTGAGGGCAGATTATCGACTCAAATATCTTAGCAAAAGTAGAAAGGATCGCAATAGGCCGATAGTTGGATATGGTGTCTTTTTTGTCCGACTTGTGTACAGGAACAACTTTAGCCTTTTTCCACTCAGTGGGGAAGGTTCCAGTAGCTAGTGACACCCTGTATATTCTAAGAAGCGGAGCAACTAAGGCCGTGGCGCAGGCAGAAATAAACAATGGTGGGATTCCGTCGGGACCTGCTCCTTTTCTGATTTTAAGAGATTGCAATTTTCTGACCAGAGTCTCACTATCTAGTTCAGGGATTGTTAAACATTGGCTATTGACTTCTATTGATTCTAGAAGATTTGAGTCACACTTAAATTCCGTCTCGTGATCAGGGGTGTAAACTGATGCAAAATAGTTCCCAAAAAGATCACAGATAGCGGCGCCATTTGATGTAGTAGTCCGTCCGTCAGTCATGATTAGTGGATAGGCACTAGATCCACCACGTTTGGCCTTTACATGAGTCCAGAATAATTTGGGGTTATCTTTAATTTCGGACTCTAGTTTTTCAATATAAGTATTGTAGAGATTTTTAGTAATGTTTTGGCAACGTTTTGTTATTAAATTCAGCTCCAATTTATCCAACGGGTTTTTGAATTTTTTATAGCGCAACCTCAACTTATTTTTCTCTTTTAGCGTCTTTATAATTGATTTATTAAACCACGGGGGGTAACGGCAGGCCATTGACTTACAATTAGGGACGAATTTGTCGATTGCAGCGTTTAATACTCCATAGAACTCCTTCAACATACCATCCACATCACTAGAATTCGTAAATTGTTGGAACCAGTCATGTTTATTTATAAAAGTTCTAATACTATTATAGTCAGCCTTATAAAAGTTCTTTCTCTGGTTACGCTTATTGTACGGAAGATAACATTCTTTTGATAATGATAGAGTAACATCAAGCAGGGGATGCAGTTTATCAACAGTGATCAGAGAACAAGTGGATTCACTTACGGCGCACAAAGGTATTGTACACAAGACTAGATCTAAAACCCGCTCAGAACAGTTTTTAACTAAATTATGTTGAGTAAGTCTGCTCACATTCATAAATTCTAATAATCTTAAACAGGTACTGGGAAGTGAGTTATTACGGGCACCCGGGTCCCAGACCATTTTACCCAAATTGAAATCTCCAACTATGCAAACAGGAATATCAGTTGTCTCAAAAACATTGTTACAGTGTTCGATAAAGTGATCGATTGAGGGAAGACACACAGGTGGTGGAAGATAAACTGCGCATAGTGCCAGTTGTTGCGATTTCTGTGTAGTCGAGCAATCAATAGTGACCCAAAGATCCTCACATTTACTTTGCCATGAGTCAATCTGTTTGGAATTGATTTTAGTTGACACAGCAATAAGAACCCCGCCACCATCTTTATTAGGATGGTAGCCTGTTGTTTCTCTATCTCTTCTGTAGACAACATACCTATCATCAAATAGTTCGCTACTAAGCACACCACTATTTAGCCAGGTTTCAGTCAAAATAACTACATCATAATCCATACAACAGAGATTACAGTAAAAAGTGTTAGTTTTAGTTCTGAGACCTCTACAGTTCTGGTAATACCTATATAGTTAAGTCGTTGAATTTTAAATAAAAATAAGTAGGCATACATTCAAAGTGAATTTTAAGATTTTAAACCATTTTACTTAAGCTATTCATGTTTTTTATTAATAGATAATCTGTGCCGTCGGCTTTTCTTGCAAATATTTTACCGTTCCTGACCCAAACGTACTTGTAGTTCGTTTCCTTAGCCTTGATCCTAGTCGCTGCATGGAGAGCTTTGTAGGTTGGAGAAAGATGTTCCACGACGTAGACAGGGGACTTCTGACCGGCAAATCCGAGATGTCCACAGTTCAGTTTATTATCTCGGTTATTCTGGTTGTACTTTATAACTGACGCTAAGAGCTGATCTCGTAGTCTAGGTGATGCCAACTGCACGACTATTGATTTAGGACGGGTGCTAGATGAATTAGTTTTAGCAATTCGCGTACAATTCAATATGTCTTTTTCTTGAATATCACAGTTGACCACTTTCCCGAGTTGCTTGACGATAGTGTATACATTTTCGTTTTTTGTTTCAGGCATACATTGCACCTCAATGTTATTTGATCGGGATTGCTGTTCTAGGTTATTAATTCGCTCACTAAGACTTACCACAGTAGTCTTCAGTTCAGAATTTTCCAACTGTAGCCTGTGTATATTCTCGTCAGACATCTTCTGATTCTTCTCAAAGTCCTCAAATTGCTTGTTGATAAATTGCATTGATTTAACCATCTCCTTCATTTCTGCATTAACAGTTTCCAATTCTTTGTTCATCGTGCTGATCAAGTTTTCATTAAATTGTCTCAACATATCGTTGAATTCCGCCTTAATTATCTCTTGGATAATGTAGCGCATATCCTCTTTATTACCCAAAGGTGAGGGCGGTGAAGACGGTGAAGGAGATCCACTAGCTTGCCTTTTATTGCCTCTGTTTTTAGGCACCTTACGGTTAGGTGTGGACTCATCTTTACTAGCCATCATAAATCAACAGAGACAAATAAAAACACAAAAAACGAAACAAACGATTTCCTCTCAGAGGCAGAGCAAATTAGGTAGGAAATAATGCGCCGTCTTCATTAATTAATCTTTGGTGCGTGCGCTCGCATACGTCACCGAGCGCAGGCGCACACCGATATGTTACTTATGCTCGCTGCGTAACCGTGAGAGTAGCATGCACCGGGCGTAAAATGTCTTGTCACTCACTCACCGTTTAATCAACCAAATGATTTCAAATTTTAAACAGTTTTTATCCAAAATAGTTCCAAATGCACACTTTTTATACTCCTCCACATGAATTACACTTAAGAGGTGAATATTACATCACTTATAGTAGTTTTATTTGAAGATTAAGTCCGTATTTCTTTGTTTTTTCGTATTTAAACAAAGAGCAAAATTGTATACAACGTTAACCGTTTGACCGTTTGACAAATTTTTTACTTGTATTGTACCACTACACACTACTTGAGTTGAGCTCTTTAGTAGTCCTGAGTTGAGCTTCACGAATACTGACTAATGCTTGCATAGACTGGACAGGTCCACTCAAATCTGTATGGTTCGTTCTTCAAAAGACCATCTCAGACAAATCTGCATAGTTCTCATGTGATTTGACCATTACAAATTTACTGTATGGGCTTTAAAAGAGACTGTGACCCCTGAGTTTGTTTTGGTATTTCTTTTGAGGGTAGTTATCTAGGAAACACCGGCCTCATCTAGTTTAACTGACGAAAAAAATATTGACGTGTAAAGTGTTTTTTAAAACCTATTGGCAAAATAAATATTATTTATCATTTATTTATCACTATCGGCTGCTGATCTGCAACTAGCTGAGGAGCCTTCAACTGCTGGTAACAAGGAAGAACCTGCACCTGCTGGTAACAAGGAAGAACCTGCACCTGCTGCTGACAAGCAGGATCTTTTTTCCTGGCCTATGAGTAAGAACTCTACTGCTTGCTGCTAATTTGCTACCGGCTGAGAATCCTGCACCTGCTGACGACAAGCAGAACCCTCTTGACAACTCCTAACCTCTGAAGACCTCGCTTTTTTGGCTTATTGCTGATCTACCTCACCCTACCGGCCTTGGAAGACTGTCGCGACAGACCTCCGAGTGTTCCTCAGTTCCTTCACTAAAAATTAATAAGCTTTAAATATATGTACAGTCAAGGGTCAAAAGTGCAGTTGCACTCTATTAAAATGCTAGTGTCTAAAATTTCTTTGTAGAAGAGGGACAGGGGTTAATAACTGATTTGATTTATAGCATACAATCTAAAGTGGAATAAACTGGTCATGGGCGTTGAAATTTAACTACAAAGAAATGTTCAATAGTTTAGCATTGGTAGAGTGCAATTGCACTTTTGACCCCTGATTGTACATAGATACGTGTACCGCACAAGAAACATATCTTATTATTTATCTCCTTATAGTCCTGAACCTCTATTACTGAGGTCCTTATTATTCTTATTCTTAACGTCTCAAACGTTACAATAATCGATAATCTGATTCACTTATCAAAATCAAGTATTTTTGTAAAAGTAGATTTCGTCTGCATAAATTGTTTTCAAAATTGATAACATTTTTTTCTGAATCGAAATCGTTTATTTTTTATGCTTCTATTCGCTTCTATTGAACTTTTCTTTATCATAATAAACGAACAGAAATATTTTCAATTTTAAGAGAGTATATAGGTATTTTTAGCTTTTATGGAAATTGATATTGTTAAGAACAACAGGTTTGGAAGGTAGAATTCCAAAGCAAAGTTTCTGAAAGGCGCCTCTTGTACGAAATAGGTTATAAAAATTGGGTTCTGTGACCTGTTTAAGGCGGCACCGAGCGTTACATTAAGCTTGGCTTAACACGACTTAAATCTTGAATATTTTTATTTTTATGAAAGGTTTTTTAAATCTGTGCACTCTCGCGTTTTGACTTTAGTTATTAAAGTGAGTTTATGTGGCTGGTAGTTCTATAACTCACCTATTCAGTTTACAATCAAGTCTTTTAGTTGTACTGGCAAGTTGTATTTACCTTGTTCTGTCATTATACTATTCACAGCCATCTATTGTGTCCGATATACCTACGTAGCTGACGTTTCATATAAAGCTGGTACAATATTTGCTCTCCAGTTCATGGAAACTATCCTATTCAATAATCCATCTCACCCAGACATCTCGGATGTAGGTCTGAATGTAAATATTTAATTCAATACCGCTCCAGCAAATGTTTACGATGGTGATCACGTATTTCTGACAACACTGATATCTTATCAATCCCCTTTTACCAAACTTTTATCTTACACACTTCGTTGTGCAATTCTATTTGCGAAGCCTTCCTCAATGGAGGCCTATCTTTTCTTGTAAATGAATATTTTCTGTGGATACACGAGAATTTCTTTTACTTGTATCTTTTAAAAGATAAGGAAAATTTCAATCAATCCACAGTAAAGCGTCTTGGGATTAGATTATTATGGTCGGATACGTTTTGTATTCAATGTTTTGATTAATTGATAAAATTAATATTTTGAGCAAATTCGTAGCAGTAATTTAGTTTTTTAATAACAAATTCATGAGTGAAGTCTTATCCAACTACTCGTATAAAATAGGTAAACTTTAAAATTTTGGTATTCTTTTGTTTTTTTTTCCACTTTCCTCACCTTTAGCAAACAGTATTTTAGATAAGTGCCATCAACTATTTAAACCTGATAGGTAAAAATAACATAGCATACCTTAGTAGGAAGGTTAGTCGGTCAGATCCTTTAACTAACTGGGTATTTTAATGTTTGATTTGAAATTAGAAAATGAAACACTCATGGTAAAATCAATAAAATATAATTAATTACAGAATAAGAGTAACGCCTGGTTAGAATAAGAGTAACCTTAGACCTGAGCAAACCTTAATGCGTAATTATTACACGAACGCGTGCACATTGCGGTCTGTGAGAGCTGCGACAAAATGGCCGAAAATCGAAACTACTGTGGAGCGAAGCGGACTTGGTTTAGGATTCGGAAAATATTGTCGATTCTTTGAAGTTCTAACAGATCCATAATCATACGAAGCGAGCTCCTTATTTTCATTAAAACAAAATACAACCAACGTAAGCTGTTTCTGACGGAAAACTGAATCAACATTCTTATACATTCGTCGCATTATTCGTCAGAAGCGGAATGAGTACGATGGACGTCGTAAACTGTATTTTATGTACCTACCACAAGCACCTGCAGACCAAGCTGTACTTGCTAATTAGGAATGCTAGGTGGAGAAACCTTGAAAGTACACCTTAGAATACAAGAAAATAATTCGAGGTTGAAATGAAAGACTGTTTTACTCAACTCATGCAAGATTTTTCTTAGTGCACTTTATATTTTGAAAAATAAATTTATAAAACGTATTTCATAGATATCTAGCGTCTATTATTGAAAATGAGTGGGCTGTAAGCTCTTTATCCCAGACGCAACTTAATCAATACCTATTCAATCTGAAAACCGTTAAAGAATACTCAGTTTTATCCAAGAGAATTTTTATCACAAGTTATAAAAACAGAACGATCATAGCGAACCTAACGTTACATCATCCTTTTAGTAAAAGTAAAATAAAGTTAAAAACTTTTTCGTTTATTGAACCCGTAAAAATTAAGCTTCTCAGTTTGGCCACGCTTAACTGCACCTAACTCTTCCGTCCGTCCCTTTACTGAGTTTAGCCAAAATGGCCCTAAGGTCCGGGGATGCGGGGGACAAGGGAGGGTCGTATGGCGACCCCGGGGGACTCCGGCGCTGGATTATACGCTAAACAAGGAATGTAAGAACCCCGCACTGACCATAAACGGCCCGGAGAGTTTGTGGCAGAGCTGTCGGTAGTTCTGTACGGTAGGGTTAGCAAGGAAGGTAGTTTTAAATGTTTCTGGAAATGGACTCAGTTTTGTAGCCTTATTTTAATGTTCCTTTTTGTTTTTAGTAATATTTACAATGCTTTGTTTTTTCAAAATATTACCTAGTAGACAGTTTAGTTACTATTGTGTTTTTTTTTATCTTTCTATTTGGGATAAATAAGGAGTTTAGTAATAACTTCTAATAAGTATTTGATCATTCAAACTCCTTTTAACCTTTATGAAGACTTCGGAAAAAATAGTTTTGCTTAACGTGCCAGCCCTGTTTCGTCTCACTCACGAAAGGTTTACTATGACAGCAGCAGAACATACAGCTACTCGTAAGTACTCCGTGTCCTCGTGTTCACGAGCGTTACAAGTATAGCCCTCGTTTTATTCCCGCTATTGACCACGTATCACTTTTATGTCCACTTACAGATCCAGCAAAATTGGAGAATAGTTCAACTGTTCAAATAGAATACCTAGGTTTTATTTCAGGTATAATCCTAAAAGTCAAATAAATATTTTTTGTTACGTTTTTCGGATCCATTTTATTGAATTGTACGTGTCTGTATGTGATAAGTTGGATTGACATAAGAATTTGAAAAACGTTTGCTCTTGATTTGATAACAATTCTAATGGGAGAATATTTTATGGGATTTGTAAAATACACTGAACGCAATGCAAAAACATATACCTAAACCAATACTTTCTTGAAGTGGGAATTTCCTTCTTTCCTGGGTGAAGCGAGTATGTCTCGGCGAGAACGTTTACTAAGTAAAACAACCCTCCCGCGTTCCATCACTTCAGTTCTTTGATTTTGAAAACCTAAATCTTGTATACATTCATATTAATAATGACTTCAAAGTTGCTCCAGTAAGTAGGCACTGGTGATATTTTTTCTCGAAAATTGTTACGAACTCCACAAACAAAGGAAACGCGCTCTCCGGCTCATTACAGAAGCAATTTATCAATAACAACAAATAAATGAATTAGGACCTAAAGCAAATAATATTAAGTTTAATTTAAAACAAAACTCAGTACCGATAATTGGGATAGTACTAAGCTATTTTGCATATACTGAGACAGAAGCCTCGCACAGGTCTTTTTAATTTTTTTAATATTGTTTTCTTTTATTTCTGTGCGAGTTTAAAATAAATGTTTTTTCTTTCTATCTCACTTAGACGTGTGCGCCGCACCGGGGACAAATCACACGCCGCCGCCATTTCGAATCGGCGCAGATCACATAACTTGACGCGACACGATCATGTCGAATTTGTGATTCCGGTCGAAGAAAACGTCGTGTAGTCGTGGCCGACCTGACGGACACATTCATCATTTACCCCTATCACCAGGGAGAGTGTTAACGGCTAGAGATGTCGGGTGATGTTCTGCAGGGATCTATACTAAGACCGCCCTTGTGGATCGTCGGGTACGATTTCCTACGTGCTGCGCAGCGTACTCCCTGATTGAGTCAGCGTGGTCTGTTACGCAGACGACACGCTGGCCCTGGTACAGGGAGAGTCGTACCAGGCGTCGGTGAACTAGTGAGACGTCGCACGGGGTTGCGATAGTCGTGGAAAGAACTTAAGGGGGCATTGAACAAGTCCGAGGTCATAGGTCATGGTTTTCATGACGCTCGGAACACGCCACCATCGGGTTCCCAAATAACGTTAGGAGGGGGGGAGTCGAAAAGTACTTCTAATGTCTGGCTCCCAAACTGGATCGGATAGCATGAGGCTGCCCTCAAGCGGCTCCTGCCCAACTTAGGTGGTCCAGACGCCTCCTATTGGAGGCTCTACGAATATGATTCGGTCTATTGCCCTTTACGGTGCACCGGTATGTAACTTTCTACTATTGTTCCTATAGATTATAAATAAATAAATAGATTCATAACAAAAAAAGTGTAAACTTAGTTTCTCAGTTCAGTAAATTTAGTTAATGAGGGTTTACAGGAAAATTCACATAACCAGTTAGCGTTATTATGTGACGCTGAGAGATTTTTTAATTTTGAAAACGAATATATGACGCTGACATCAATTCAACTACCTAATGTCATTATACTGTCATCAATGGATCAGCTGTCAAAACGATTATGTTTTGACAGGTGCCCGGACCTGACGGCTCAGTGTTGCCACCTGGTGAACGACATTTTAGGAAGCCCTCATTTTGATGAGGAAATAAAGTTTTTAAATCAGAATGATTACTATCGTCTCTGGTTCGTAGCAGCAGTAAAAACGAAAAGAGAACCTACACAAGTCAAGACAAACGACTGAACCTCAAGACCTATCGCACTATTAAAGGTACCTTTCTATTCAATTCACCTTCGCTATTCGGTACAAAAATACATTAATTCGTTTAAACGACTACGATAAGAGTCGAGAATATCAGGTTTGTGAATATAAATGTGACAACAATAGAATCTTTTGCATACAATGTGTGCTCAAGAAATATACCCGTTGCCTATTGAAAACGTATTTCAAACTGATAATTCTGAAAACTATTTCGGAACTGAAAATGTATTCAATGGTTCGTGTTGGTTTCACAAAGAAATGTCACAGTACTCACTATTGTAGTTTTTATCAGAAACTACTTGGATTGCGAATTGGTATTTATTTATTATTTTGTCAATATTTTTAACAATGGAAATAATTCTACTCACCAGTTTTATAAATTGGGCTTCTTTTTTCACGTGCAATTTAGTTAATTTGCTACGTTTGTTTTTAATTCCTATATGTATTTATTTATATAAGATACACCAGCAGCAACTCGAGATTTCGTTAATGAATTATCTATAAGCAACTGTTATAATTGAGCGTATGTAAATATGGATGAATGTGTGTGTATACTTATTACTTTGAACTCTGGCTCTTGGATTGACCATTTCCTGGAATAGTAAGATAAGAGGACCACTCTTTTAGCCGATGGCAGACGCTTATTCGGTATAAGATTGTTATACAATAACCAGTACATAACTGTATTCGTGAGCTAAGTATAACTTGGCGTTAAATCGAACCTATTGCCAATCTCCTCATTGCAGCAATGAAGCGTTTACCTAATACGCCATCAATTTTCAATCCAGTCCATATCCATTCCATACCCAGCCATAAATCGTTCTCAATAGACCACAAACTCGAGTGATTTTAACTTGTCGTACCATTAATATTAGTGCGGCCATATCTTCGGCACATAACACTAAACCTTTATCAGAGAGTAACATAAACACGCGCGATAACCTCCGATGTTCTGACTCGGTTAATTTACTGTAATTGCGCTAACTGTGGCTCTGCTAGGGCTGTGTACGCGCTGGCATTGATTTCAAAGTGGAACATCGAATACGGAGGATATTGAACTCTTTGGTTATATGTTTGCCTGGTAGCTTCAGTGTAACTTATACGTTGCATAATGATAATTCTCTTAATAGGCATAACAGCTGTCGGGATTGGAAAATAATATGAAAAACATGATGCTACGATTAACTCAGGCCAACAGCGTCGTTTGAGTGAAAATCTAAAATAATCCTACGGGAACTATAAAAAGGATGAAATTTATGGTTCCTGATTTTAAAAAAATCCGCTAAATTTTCCTGCTAATATAGCGGAGATGAATCTTCAGCCACTACTATCCGCGCACTTAAAATAATTTTTTCAGTCGAAATTGCTAATACTTGTGATAGGCTGAGATGAAAGTATATGCTATATTCATCAGTATCCTAATATTTTTTTCCGGTTTATACCCTTAAGGAAAAACTGGCAACAATTTATATTTGACCTGGTACATAGGTACTGTTAATCTATATTTTGCCACATCAAGCAGAAATTGCAACAAACTTTGAGCAAAAATTTTAACAAAATAAGGCAAAATGGTAATACTTTGTTTAAAATATAATAATAGATAATTTTATAGAACCAAATTAGATAAAGACGTTTTGATCGAATCAAAACCTTTTCTTTGTAATTTTGCTGTACCGGTTACTTTTTGCTCTATATTTTGCGCCTAAGCGGATAAACATCCCAAAGTTTCTGTTCCCTCGCGCATGCGGCCGCCTCCTTAGCTAGCATTACTGCTGCGCAGAAAGAGGCGACCGCTTGCCATCCCTCCTCGCGTGGACGCCCACGAGGACACAGCGGTGCTCTGCCCGGGCGGGGCACTCCTCTACCATATGCTCTACCGTGTCCTTTGAGCGGGCCACGTAGTGGTGATACCCAAACGTTTCTTTTACTCCAATCAGGTGCAAGAACTTCCCGAACTTACCAAATCCGGTGAAGACCTGCGTCATGCGGAAGCCACTCCCCAAAAAAGAGATTTATTTATTTATTAAATAACTATGTAGAAAGGCGGACTTAATGCCTTAGGCATTTTCTACCAGTCGACCTTTGGGTGGTGCAGAAACATAACATGGTATTTAGGTGCAATTTATAATAAAAATAATAAAATAATAACTAGATAAGAAAAATACAATAACAAATATGTACTTACAGACATACATACAAATTAACAATGATATTATGAAAAACGAATCCAAAAAATCAACGCTGTGATATGGCGTGCCCAGCACTGGATTGCGACAGTCGCCGTCACCATTCCACGAGATCTCGCCGGAACTCCTGGCGTTGCCCGATTTTCCTCAATGGCAATCCTAGTACTGATCCCTGCGGAATACCGCACGACATCTCTCACCGTTTCCACTCTCCCTGGATGTTAAGTAACAATGGAACACGATTGACGAGATGTAACTTATATACTCTTGACTTAAAGACTCCGGCGGGGGATTCTAAGCCTTGGTTGTACGCACAATGAATATGAGTGAAACAAAAACACATTACTATAAATTTTATAGTATTCCCTCAGCCGCCGTGGAGTATTAGCATAGCATAGCATAGCATCAGCCTTATAACTCAGGCCTCCTCTTTAGGAAAGGAAATAGGCCGTAATCCACCACGCAGGTCCAGTGCGGGTTGGTGGATGTCACAATTCACACACATCTTCGAATTTTTGGGAATTTTCGGTAAATTTTTCGAATTCTGGGGAGTAGGTATTATAGTAATTGTATCTACGTACGCTTTTTAAAAAATCACAAAAAAGTAAAAATAAAAAAAAAATCTGGTTTTTTTTTTTCAGGAAAAACGAATAGAAACCAAAATTTTCGGCCAAATAAATTTCGTACACCCGTGTGTACAGTACGACAATTAGAGTTTTTCAAGGTCATTCAAGTTGTACCTACAAACGTGTGTAGTCAATCAGCGCTCAAGGAGGTATGATAACCACAAAGTAAAATACTTCTACTTCCACTGTACAAAAATAACGACGGATTGAAAAAGGCTAATAAAGGTTCAATAAAAGGGTTTCAAAGAATATGAAAAAACTCGCACCCGAAAGGAAACCTTGACCCTCTAAAGACAAACTAATGAGGGTGACTAAGACCTATGAAAAATTCATTGAAGTTGATAGAAAATCAAAGACATAAAATCCAACTTAATTTTACAGGACCTAAAAATACAAGCCTTACCTCCAATCAAGCTAAAGTCAATAAAACTAGTCTGCAGTGACAAAAAGCTGTAATTCTTTGTTAGACCGCCACGAAATCAAGCTAGTGAAACCCGAATCTCATTGTTACTTCATAAAAACGCTGTAACTATCAGCTGATCAGTCTACAAAACGTAAATCACGCACGAACTCATCAATGAATGTAAACGAAGCACGAACTCGCTCGAGCACTGACAGCGCACTCGACCACTCGACTCGCCCGAGTGCGCTCGCTGAAATAACTCAATATTCTTTACTTTACAATTCCGCTGGCAGCCCTGTGGTTCGCTTACGGGCCCCTAATGCCACATTACTTTTGTACAGAACCTTCGCTCGGTTCTCCGGGCGTTTTTGTCATGACGGACTGGTAATTTTGCGGGCGAATTTTGCCCGTTATGGGCGGCTAAGGTAAGTTTGTCTGGATTAAAATGTTCAGGCCTTCGATATAGCGTTTCACTGTGGAGTAAGAATGTAGTCCTATGTTTTTGTTTCGGCATTACAGACCAAGTTTACGGCTCAGTGTGGAGGAAGAATGAATTATTTATTTTCCTACTATTGCTAAAGATTTTGTTATACGAGTATTTGTCGAAATAGCTGAAATTCACGAATACACTTTAGATATGCTTCAATATTTTCTGTCTTTCAATTTGTTAGATTGCTGTCGTCAATCACTTCAGTCAAATAAATATCTCAATCAATCACTAACTAATTCAATACTCCAAATTCACTTTACACATTATTTTCTCCTAAGTAAAAATACAGTGAACGCCATACTCGTAAGCAACATTGCCATTACGGCACTAATATTTACATTTCTACTACATAACACATCTTATTGCTACTATATGGCAATCTGCCACTAAGCTGGCAACATTTCCTATACATGTGCCAAAGTTTCTGACTAAAAGTACCCTCGCGGAGTCTCGGGGGACATAGAAACCTTATTTAGTCTGCCTGATCTACATTAAGTAATAATAAAAGTAGCCAACGAACCGGAATTAAAATCATATTACGTCGAATAACATTGAGTTCGCGTCACAGCTGTTATCAGAGGAGGGTGGGCAGAGACCTTAGATGTCATGTTCAAGCCATTTCCGATTGCTGTCCATGTGATTCGGGTTAAATAGATATCAGGTTGAATATTATGCGATTTCTCAGAGTATAAAACAAATTATCCTACCCACTCCTAAACGATTTGTTGCCATCCCTCTTTATATAAGATAACCTATATGTTATTCAGATTTATAAACTATATTACAGCTAAGTTTTATCCAAGTATATTCAGCAAGCCGAAGCTTCGGTGGTGAGCGTTGAAACCATCTGTGACGATAAGCTCGCGTGGGACCGCCCAAACCCCGCAGTGCCGGAGGCGTGACAGAAGAGCTTCCATGGTGGTATAATAAATTTTCGGAAACATAATACTTTAATTAAATGTTATTTCTGCTGAATGTAACATAGGTGAAAAGTTTTATCCAAATCTAGTTGAAAAGTTTTAATGAAATGACATTCGGTCGAACGTTTTTATAACTTATGATATGTAACCGCTATTTCCACCCACCTTGTAATTCAAAACACTTACAAATTTTCGCTTTCATAATTCAAGATTAATAACCTCGATATATCCACCACAAATTCCACGGGTTTCTCAATAAAGTCAATAGCAACAGCACCTAACAAGATATAGTAATGAAATAGATATTCCAGGAACTGATCAAAAGGCAAGGTCTTAATTAATCACTAGTCGCGGAGCCGATACCTTGCGGGCACCCGCGGTCGATACCAAGACCTTGTTTAGAATTTTACACCCATATTATCTTGATGTTTAGAATAAGACCAGATTGTAGAATAATAAATAATAAACTTGGAATAACTTAGTCTATAGACAAAGTGACCTTTCTAATAGATATAACAATCGTCAAAAGTCCCAAAAGTGATTATTATTAACACGTTCAGACCGGTATCTCAGGAGTAGGTACTTGGTATCCGGTGTAACGTGGCCACCGGTGGTACACCCCGCCGTATCAGTAAATACTCCGTGCTCCACCGGTGGTACACGCCGATCTGAACGTGTTAAGATTGATGCATGCTTTTGGAATCTCTCAATTTGATTGATTTTTTTTACCTTTTTCTTAAAAAGAGGCAAGTCCACTACACACATTTTACCAGGACGTACCCGGCGCCAGGTACACTGGTGGTCGCCAGAGATCACAGCACTGCGCGATGCGTGCACTGCCGCGCGACACCGGTATACCAGACACGGCAGGCGCCGCATCCGGCCGCCGGATGCGGAGGCCATAGAGGCAAAGCTGTATGAAGGATACAGAGCGGCAAAGCGCACCCTCCGAGCGGAGATAAAGCGGGCCAAACTCGAGGCCCACAACGTGTGGCTGGAGTCTCTGAACGTCAATCCGTGGGGACGCCCATACAAAATGGTGATGGATAAATCCCGTCCCTGGGCTCCCCCACTGACGCAGAGTCTCCGGCCCCAGCTCGTGGAGGGTGTGGTGAGCACTTTGTTTTCACGGCCCCTGGAGCACGCCACCTCCGGGTTCCCAATTAACGGTAAGAGGAGTTCACATCAGCGTCGGGTCGACGATGAAGTACCTGGGACTCGCCCTCGACAGCCAGTGGAACTTCGAGGAGCACTTCCGATGTTCTCCCAGATTGAATCAGACTGGGGCTGCTCTCAAGCGGCTCCTGCCGAACCTAGGGGGTCCAGACGCCTCCTGCAGAAAGCTCTACGCAGGCATCGTTCGGTTGATGCCCCTTTACGGGGCACAGGAGAGGGCACCATCACTGCGAAAGCGAGTGGTGGCCTGGCCGAACGCCTGCCAGAGGGTCATGGCCATTCGTATGATCCGGGGATACCGCACGGTATCCTGCGAAGCGGCGAGCCTCCTTGCTGGCCTACCACCATGGGATCTGGAGGCAACAGTCCTTGCACACATGCACGAGCTACGCGTGGAGATGCAACGCCGGGGCGAAACTCTGCTGCTACGACAAATCGCGGCATGACGGACAGAGTTCCGGCTGGATCTCATGGTGAAATGGCGAGAGCGATTGTCGCAACTCAGTGCTGGGCACGCCACGATCGAGGTGGTAAGCAACCGCTTTGAGGAGTGGCTAGAAAGGCCTCACGGCGTCGTCACCTTCCGCTTGACGCAGGTACTAATCGAACACAGCAAGTTTAGGACGTACCTCCCAAAAGGACGAGGTCGACCACATCAATCAACGGTGCCCACGCCGCCGCCGCCGCCGGGATTCCGATTCCGATTTCCGGCCACGGTAGGCGCGGACTTGCGGACGGCGGGCAATGGGTAGCTCGCTGTCCGTCCGTCCGGTAACAAACCGGTCCGAGCCCAAGTCATCTACGGCGCGCACTGTTCCCGCGCATCCCAAGGAGTTGTCAGCAAACTGTAGGGGCCCACTAGGGCCAAAGCCTACTGGGGTCAAGGGTTAGGTGTAAATGAACCCCAGGGCCCTGGATCGAAGGCAATGAATGGAACACGGTAGGTTTTTAGTCAGTAAGAGTCTGACACTATTTCCCGCTCCACCCAAGGGCGGGATTTGTCATTGGATGATTTTACCTACCATACAAAAAAAACTACTCACATTTTATCAATTAACTGAAATCATACAGTTTTTTAGCATCTTCGATTAGTGAAAAAGCGAAAATTCTATTACGAATGCTAATAATTCATAGCACCCGACCATAATAATAAAATGCTCTTATTTTCATTCTAGGCACACCATCAGGATATAAAAACACTCCACAATCTAGAATTTGGAACCTAATTTTTTTATTACAAAGCTATAACGATTAAGCCGTATTTATGGTATTTTAAAATGTATTTTTGAGAGATAAAGTAGTGCACTAAAACAGCACATAATTCGGTATTATAAAATTCGTTTGTTACTATTATAATCTTAGCCTACGGCTCAGTTTACAAACTCATATTGATATTTTAACAACCTTTATTATGTCACTGAATCATAAAATGACTACTAGCATTGTCAATTTGTTAAGTTTAAATAATATTTATGTTCCAATTATTTAGTTTTCGCTCCTGTATTATTACTCGTTTTATAGAGCCTATCCGTCAGTCGTGTCAAGTGTAATCGGATTTTTCTATTGTTCCTATCCTCTAAAATGCACTTTGCAAATAGCTTCCAGAATCTGTTTACTGAATACCACAATAGTTTGCTTGTTCATTCTAACTTCCATGAATTGATGTGTTTACGTTTGACGTAAAGCCGAGAATATTTAGAAAACCAAAAAAACATTTACAAAACTGAAATATGGCAAATTTCAGTTATCAATCTTGTAAAAATAATAATATTTGTAAATGACTGTGCTATCTTCGCTTTGCAACTTTAAACGTCCTGTCTACGAACCGCATGAGTAGTGAGGGTAAAAATGATGGTTTTTGGAACTTGTTCAACCAGTTTTTTTACTGACTTCTCTTGCTCTAGAGTAGAGCGATAGTGCCCTTCAGATCTTTTTTGACTAAAACACATTCATGTCCTTCAGATGTCTTTTGCGTTATTACTAAAATAAATATTTACAACAAGTTACAGTGTTTTATCTTTAAGTTTTAAGGATCTTAACACTATCTCATCAATGTTTGTTGAGATACTAATGGTTAAATATGGAAATATTGTAAGACGAAAGAGTAACCATGGAGGATCTTACCGGTTCTTCTCCAAAGGAAACGACTAATTTGGAACCGTGCGCTAGATTCTGATGTTTTATAAGTGCCCACGTAGGCCTATGTGAAATAAAAATATTTGTTTTTATTTTTTTATTTGATTTTTTTTATGTTTACCATTAGAATCGCTTCTATGTTAATACTTCGGTGTATATTGTAACAATACAGGCCTACTTGGTTTGTGTTGAGTAAAAATGGTTTCCACGTTGTGTTTTGTGCCGAATATCAAGTGGTACCCGGGACTTGGGAGGCCTCTAATCAGTACATAAACACGAGACAAATCCCCGGTTGGACCAGTGTACCGACTAGCGGGCCGGATGTACTTAGCGGGGTTACTGCGGGTCACGCGGCCATGAGTTATTACAGCATGTGGACTTACTGTCGTATGATATAGTGCGTAGATTGGTCTGAAGTTAGTTTTAATTTGTACCCTATACGTGTTACTGAAATATATTATTTATCGATAAACTTGAATTATTTACAACATTTATACATACTACTATATTTGGCGAACAGTAAACAGTATTTTGAGTATAAGAAATTTAAAATTAATAATAAATTAATTATTTTTTTATTTGTAATTTAAAGAAATGGGTAAAATAAGAAAACAAAAAAATAACAAAATCAAGGAAGCGATGGATTGATATTGTAAATGTTTATGACTTGGAAAGATGTGATATCTGTGGCCTCCTACAAGGTGGACCAATGACCTGGTGAGAGTCGCGGGAATTCTATGGATGCGAGACGCATAGGACCGATCGTTATAGCGACATTTGAGGGAAGCCTAAGTCCAACAGTGGGCAAGCTGACCTGACAGCTGATACTGAGCGTTTCATCAGCATCATTTAACTAGGCCGACTACAGGTGGCTCATGATGAGTATTTGACTAAGCATATTTACAGGGTTTTAATTTTGCCATTTTTTGCCTCACTGACCTGCTCCATAAAAAGGATATCCACAGAGATAATTGTCACCTCAATATCATAATTCTTCGCAGCATACTGCAGATACGACCACTAATGGCCACGAATCTCCATTGTATTTTAATTATATCCCATTTAATGAACAGATTACCGCCCGCCGTGTTTGTGGACCAGAGGCCGTATTTGCCAACCATAGCAATTTTCAATCGCACTGCACATAATTGTCGTGATCAATATTTAACTTAATATTCGATGTTAATTGAAATAATGATTTTATTGGAAGTTTTATTGTGTAATTACTGCAAACGAAGTTGTTGTATCGAGTGATTTTAATTAATTAAAATCTGTAATTGAATCGGAATTGAGGGACCAAGTTTTTATTTGTAGCAAAAAATTCTGAGATTTTTTGGTATAAAGCAGTAAAATAACTATTGTTGAGTAAGGGCAGAGGAGCCAGAACTACTAAGGCCTATATAGCAATATTTATTTGCATGTCCACCAAGGCACTTCATTTGGAATTGGTTGGTGACCTTAGTACAGCAGCGTTCATAGGCGCCTTCAAAAGGTTTTGCGCCCGCAGAGGAAAATGTACAAATCTGTGGAGCGATCAAGGACGAAATTTTGTTGGCGCTAATAAGCAACTATATGAGACCTGGAAAGAAGCTGGTTTACAATTTGATGGCAAAATCGCTGAGTTACTCGCAAACGACGGGACCCAATGGCATTTTATACCGGCTTATTCACCTAACTTCGGAGGATTGTGGGAGGCCGGAGTGAAATCAATAAAATATCACATGAAGAGAGTCCTTACTACGAATTTGACATTCGAAGAGATGATGACGGTTCTCTGCGAAATAGAAGCATGCCTCAACTCGCGTCCATTATGCCCAATGGACGACGACACTATGCAAGCACTGACACCTGGTCATTTTTTAATAACCGAAGCACCAGTCACCGTCCCGAACCCAAACCTAAAGGACGCTAAAATTAGCAGCTTGACACGCTGGCAATACACCCAAAAATTGTTGAGTGACTTCTGGTCGAGATGGCAGAGGGAATACCTCACAAGACTCCAGCAGAGACCCAAATGGTTAAAACGCGAAGAAGAGTTTAAGAAGGGAGACATAGTGCTGATCAAGCAAGATAACCTCCCACCGGGGAAATGGTCCATGGGACGCATCACCGACAAGCACCCTGGCCCCGATGGTTTAACCAGGGTATATAGTGTAAAGAGTGGTGACACAATAACAAAGAGATGCGTGACAAAATTGTGTGCTCTTCCCATCGACGCAGCATCTGATGAGATAATTGTTTAATTTTTGCATGTATCATACGTCAATCATATAATTTATCGATTTCATTTTTTTTAAAGTTCATTATAGTTTTTAAAGGACTATCTGTAGTCCTTTGGTGGGCGGCCTATGTTAACGCCAATATCCTATTATAAAGAGAAGCATGACCTTTGTTTGTTTAGTTACCAATAAACCTCATAACCAACGGACGTATTTTATTTCGAAATTCATTTGACACAGTGTAACCAAAAGTCAACCTAATCACCCTAAACAATTATTAACAAGTTTTTCTCAGCCGATGATCCAGTTAACAACTGTCAGATCCGGTCCTCAACCAAAACTTCACATTGTTTCCTAAATCTATTGAGCACCGCGCTGTTGGTCCACGCTACAGCCGAATTTGTCGAAAGCCTCTGTCTCTACCGACTACTCCCACCATCACATCGAAAACGTTACTTCTATGTAGATTGTATATTTAAAAAGGTCTATTGCAATGAACGAGCTGTGTGGGACTCACATTGAATGGAAGTATTTATACAATAAGGGTTCTAAGTTACTGTTCAGAAACCGTATTTGCGTTAACGCTTTGAACCTTGATGTAAACTTTAAAAGAACCTAACTGGAGCCTGAGTAATTGAAGGAAAATTAAATGTTGTTTTGTAATAGTATTTGTTTTCGCCGGTGTGGTCGATAGACACAGAATAATTACTTATACTTTTAAAAGCATAATTACTAGCTTCTGCCAGTGGGTACGTCCGCGTAAAAGTTACAAGTATATACTCAAAGTCACTAAGTGATAACGTAGCATTCTACTAGTGCAAGAATTTTAAAATTGGTTCACTATTTTTTAAGTTACAAAAAAATACAACTTTTTTCAATACATATTATATATGCTGAGAAAGTGACTCTTATTGCACTGTACTTAGGTATACAATGGCATGTTTTTTACCAAACTGTGGCATTTTGATTACCATCGCACTAGTGCGATAATGAAAAAAAATGTAGTTAAAGCTTCTTTGTTCCCAAAAAGAATTTTAACACGAAAAGAATCATTAGGTTATTGCACTTAATAGTATAAGTGTCTTACTTGCTTATTTCATGCAATTTTATCCATTTTAACTTGTACAAATGATTTATTCATTAAATGATTTTTAATAAATACATCGTTAAATTAAATTTGTTTTTTCTTTGTAGTCTAAGGCTGCCATTTTAAGATGCGCGCGATTGTCGGCGTAATTTTTTTATAAATATAACTAACATAATTTCATGAAAACAGATTTAATTTTTTACCGCCATAATATGAAAAAAATTACTAGTTTTGCTGTTATAGTAATAGTTAGGTAAATTAGTTTTTCATCACAAATTTATTGAAAAACGTCGTATGATACACGTGAGTAATTAATTATTACCGTTCTTGGCTCTCTTAAGACCTTCGCCACGGTTCGGGACTCAATACCGCCGCGACGGTAATCACCATCATTACACACTTGTATCATAATGTACTATTTTTTCTCTTTGTAATATTTTTTTATTACTCGTAGTATAAATTATCATTATATATTCACGCTTTTAAAAGTTAAAGTTTTTATTCTTATTTTTATTCAATACTGTCATATAATTATATTTTCATTTTAATACTTCAGCCAAAAAGATTTTGGCAATTAAACTTTATCAGCATTTTGGTTTCATAAAATAGATTTTAGGTTTACGAAACCGAAATCTCGCTTTGTGTATAATAATGTAGAAAACTAACAAAGAGGTTGAATCTCGCTACAGCTCTTGCGTGTTAGAAGGTACGTGATACTTAGTTTACGAGACGCGTTTAATTTTAGCGCACGTATTTAGCATATTACTAGAATATTGAAGCAAGTATGCGCTCTAGGCCACACCCTGCAAATATGAGTTAATTAGCTAAGCCGTGTACCGACACACAGTACATACTGCACGCTTTAATTAACTTGTATTATTTTAATTAAATAATGGTGGAGATGTGTGTTTAGGAGATATCGTCCTGTGGCTACTGGAGTCTGTATCCACTAACACCACGTGATGTTGCTGAGGATCCAAGTTAGTTTTGCTAGAGCAATAATATTACAGTTTTGTGTCTATATTATTGTCGTCTAACACTAAAAGGATATTGCCAGAATTAGGATTAAGTGCTGCGCAGGAACGACAATAATTCCAATGTTATTTTAGTAATTTACACTAAACAAAAGTATTTAAAAGAATTAGTCCCAGAAAAACCAAAGAAAAACAAGTTTTGTTTTTAATAATTTTTTTTCCTGTTAAATCATGTTTCTTGTATCAAAACCGTTCGAGTTAGTGTTTAAGGATAGTGAATAGTTTAATGTAGCTGAATATTCCTCAAATTGACTTCTCTTATCCTTGGCAGCAAAATACTTGATTTATTATTTATTTATTTAATTAATTTAAACAGAACGGCCGAAGCCCATTACACCATTTAAACATAAAGAAATCAAAACAATAAAATATAAAAAACAAAAATTTAAAAAAAAAAAACAATTCACAAGTCAGTTACTTAAAAATATTAGACACAGTCATACATTCACCTCACAAAATTTCATACATTCTGATAGTATCGTCTTCCATTCTTCCCCAAACATCAAAGTCTGTGTTTTGGTCTAGGAGAGCATTAAGCGCAGAAAGTGTCCGCGGTATGGGTGATTTGGAGTGCGCAACTGTACGACACGTCTGAACTACCAGGAGCCGATGTTTCCTGCCACACCCAGCAAGGATTTCGTAACAAAAAAGAATAATAGCCATAAAGACGTTTATAAAGATTCCAAAAAAATGCTTTTTGCACTTTTTCTAAAGTTAACGTGTATTGTTTTTCAAAAGGATTCCAAACGCACGCACTTGATGTTTTGGCGGTATAAAGTATTTTTAGATACTTATAACTTTCGATCGAAAATAGCAGTGAGGCGCTCATATTAAATTTTCTAAGATAGATTAAACTAAGTTGCATAGTATGCAGTAAGAAAAATAAGGGTATTGATAGATGGGTATAGTCGCAGCCAGATTGGTTTACCTATGCTTATTTTCACAGCATTATATAAATATAAGTAAATAAATAGCCATTTGTTCCATATTATTTTCTTAGGCTTGCATTTCAAATATTGTTAGTAATTGGTTAGTAAATTTGCTTAAATTATGTTAGTAATATTAGTATCATCTCTTGTTGGAATATTGACCCCTGTAAGGGTAAAGTCATCCTCCATCTACTTTTACAACGGTCTGTCTTTACCAGTATTTAGCCATACGTTTCCCACTACCTGAATGATATCATCAGCCCACCGTCTCATTGGTACTCCAACACTTCTTTTCACATTCTTCACTTTTTAATTTTTTCTAATATTCAACATGGTCCTTTCAATTGCTGTTTGTTTTTCTGCTTTACTTTGTGTGTAAATATCTAGGTTTGGCAACCGTATAATAAGCATGGTAAGAGACATGTATTGAAAACAACTTTTTTTAAGTGCTTACTGTAATTTCTTTTTTCTTCCTCAGTGACAAAAATGTCTTCCAAGTTATGTTGATACTTCTTTTATTTCCTCTTCATTGCTGAGTCTTTTAAATGATTTTTGTTTTCCCTTATAAAATAAATTTAATGTACTGACTCTGCTTTTACCGTATAAGTTTGAAAAAAAAAAATGTTCACAATAATAGGATTTTTCAAATAAAAGCGATTTCCATAATAAAAATATGCTTTGGAAATTGTAATATCTAAATGTAGACTAACTGAGTAAAGCAATTCATTCCTCATAGGCAGCATACGCTTTTATAACAAGCCGTCAAAGTTGGTTACTGGAAAGTTCAAAACTCACATCAAGCGTGACATTCATAAGAAAGTGTATTACAAGATTAAAGACTACGTTGAAGACACAGTTGTTTGGCCAATGACTGCTTTTGTACATGTGGCTTTCCAGGCAATTCTTTAACTGCTTTAACAGTTAAGCGTCAATTAACTGTTCCATGTTTGTTTTAATTTAATTGTATTTTTTTAGAGCAGTGGTGGCCGAGTGGTAACGGCCCCGACTTACGAGTTGTAGGTCACGGGTTCAAACCCAGCCAGGCGCAATACTTTGTGTGATTTATTTCATTACCACTGCTCTCAAAACGGTGAAGGAAAACATCGTGAGGAAACCGGCATGTCCTAGAACCAATAATTCGAATAAATGTGACATTCACCAACTCGCATTGGGCCCGCGTGGTGTATTACGGCCCATTCCTTCTCTTTGGGAGAAGGCCTGAGTCCCAGCAGTGGGAACATTAAAAGGCTGATGATGATGATGATGATGTATTTTTTGAAATTTGATTTTGTCAGTAAATCACTGTCAAAATCAATTTTCAACTGACATTTTTTTCTCTTGAATCCTGGGGCAGATTTTGGAGCGCTTCAATTTACTGATTGGTGTTGGCTTGAGGAACAAAATGTACTATGTTTTCATTCTGGGCAGCACTTGGTCCAACTCCCATACAAAGGTTGGCAATATCCTTTTAGCAAACGTGATCACTATGGTGATCACTTAAAAAACAATAAATTACAAAAAAAATGTGCAAAGTGTGAAATACTTTATTTTATACTAGCTGACCCAGAAAACTTCGTACCGCCTAATAGTAGATTTGTTTTTTCTTAAATCATGTTCGTTACCTACGATTATCTTCTGAGTAAGGCGCGGTCAGCATCCATTAAACTCACGCAGACAGCATCTCCAACTTGCACCATCACGCTCCAGCAATCGCACAGACGATAACAATTATTGTGCACACAGACAGATTTCCGAGTAATTAGCTCGGCGCTATATGACGGGGCTATATGGCGCTGTATGACGAGCTAGATTGCCTGCGAGCTCATTATACCGATACCCTCCAGAGAGCTAGAACTCGGGCTATTGGGAACAGTTTCTCTTTTGATGATGAATTATTTAACTGGCTTTTATCACTCGGTAGGTACTACGTTTAAGGCCACAATGGGTAGCCGAAAAAAATTGTTCAACTATTTAATTTTAACAAGAATATCTTTGATATATTTGATCGTACAACGTCGTTGTATTTTGTCTTTTTACTTATTATTACTTTATCAAACAATAACAGGCAAAGAAAAGTCCCGAACAAGCTACAAAATAGCCTTCTGCAAACAAACCATCTCTCATAGGTTTTTTTTATTTGTTATAAACTAGTGCTTGACTGCAATCCCACCTGATGGTAAGCAGTAATGCAATCTTTGATAGTGAGGGGCACTAGTTTATTAAGAGCCTATTCACTCTAGCCTTGAAGACGCCCAAATTATAATCGGATGGGAAAATCGCAGCAGGCAAATTGTTTCAGTCCTCTGATATACGCGGTATAAACGACGAGGCGAAACGCCTAGTCCAGACCGTAGATGTTTCGACAACGTAAGGGTTTTTTTTTGGGAGGTAAAATCATCCAATGACAAATCCCGCCCTTGGGTGGGGCGAGAAATAGTGTCAGACTCTTACTGACTAAAAACCTACACTGTTCCATTCATTGCCTTCGTCCCAGGGCCTCGGGTGACGTTTTCACATAACCTTTGGCCCCAGTAGGCTTCGGCCCGGCTGGGCCCCTACAGTTTGCTGACAACTCCTTGAGGCGCGCAGGAACAGTGCGTACCGTAAACGACTTGAGCTCGCACCGGTCTGTTACCAGACAGACGGACAGCGAGCTACCCATTTCCCGTCGCCCGCGAGCCCGCGCTTACGGTGGCCGGAAATCGGGAACGGAATCCTGGCGGTGAAGGCGGCATGTGCGCCGTTGCCTGATGCGGTGGGCCTCATCCTTTGCTAGCATTACTGCTTCGCAGAAGGAGTCGACCGCCTGCCACTCCTCCTCGCTCCGGAGCATGGCCTGAACCAAGCCCCAGCGCGCGAGATCACCGCCGCCGATCGCCCTCACAAGGACACGGCGCTGCTCTTCCCAAGCGGGATATACCTCGACAGTGTGCTCCACCGTGTCCTCCAGGTGTTCCGCACAGTGGCAATACCCGGGCGTCGTCTCCGCATGAATCTTGTACAGGTACTTCGCGAACATGCCGTGTTCGGTTGGCACCTGCGCCAAGAGGAAAGTGACGACGCCGTGGGGCCTTTCCAGCCACGCCTCAAAGAGGGGCCTTACCGCCTCGATCGTGGCGTGCCCAGCACGGGGTTGCGACAGTCGCTCTCACCATTTCACTATGAGATCCCGCCGGAACTCTGTCCACCATGCCGCGATTTGTCGTGGCAGCGGAGTTTCGCCCTGGTGTTGCATCTCCACGCGTAAGTCGTGCATTTTTGCAAGGACTATTGCCTCCAAATCCTATGGTGGTAGGCCAGCAAGAAGGCTCGCCGCTTTGCAGGGCACCGTACGGTATCCCCGGATCTTCTGAATGGCCATGACCCTCTGACAGGCGTTCAGCCGGGCCGCACTCGCTTTCGCAGCGACGGTGCCCACACCGGTGCCCCGTAAAGGGCCATGGACCGAACGATGCCTGTGTGGAGCCTACGGCAGGAGGCGTCTGGACCCCCTAGATTCCGCAGGAGCCGCTTGAGAGCAGCCCCAGTTCGATTCAATCTGGGAGCCAAACGTCGGAAATGCTCCTCGAAGTTCCACTGGCTCTCGAGAACGAGTCCCAGGTACTTCATCGTCGACCCGACGCCGAAGTTAACTCCTCCTACCGTTAATTGCGAATCCGGAGGTGGCGCGCTCCGAGGGTCATGAAAACACATGGCCTCGGACTTGTGCAGTGCCACCTCGAGTCCCAACTGTTCTATCCTCTCTACGACTGTCGCAACTCCACGCGTCGCTAGTTCGACCACCGCCTGATATGACCGTTCCCGCACCAGGACCAGCGTGTCGTCTGCGTAACAGACCACGCTGAACCCGTCGGGGAGGTCGGGGCGCAGCACGTAGTCGTACCCGATGTTCCACAAGGGCGGCCCTAGTACCGATCCCTGTAGAACACCGCACGAAATCTCTCGCCGTTTCAACTCCCCCTGATGACCGGAGTAGATGATGAACCTATCCGACAGGTAGGCCTCGATCACCCGACAGAGGGAGTGGTACCGAAGTGCCCTACCAATGCAACTCCAGGGCAGGGAATTGTAGGCGTTGGCGATGTCCAAAGACACCGCGAAGACACACCTGCCCCGGGACACCGCATCCCCCGTCGTGAGGGCTCGCACGCGCGTGATAGCGTCCCTGTGGACGCTCCACTGTTGGAGCGCCTCCTGAAAAATCCGAACTGACCGTCCGCAAGATCCGGCCTCTTACGTGCCAGGTGCGTGACGAGGCGGTCTGCAATTAATAATAATAATAATAATAATCTGTGGTTCACTGTCAACATGAAGTGTCGAAAAATTTTTTCTCCAATTTCTTTTAAACAATTCATATAGAAATATTACAGCAAAATTAAGTTATCCGACAAAAAAAAAAGGCCCAAAACTACAGTAAATCGTTTATTGTGAAATACCGGTGTACCTACATAAACTACGAGTATAATGGCTAAACGGAAAATAAATAGGCTTTATGTCATATTAAGGTCATATTTATGACAAAGAAAATTTCCGACAAAACATAAATGTTGACGAGAGCCGCAGCACGCCGTGCACGCCCATCACCTCCGGCCTCGTCGCTCAGCTCCGCCTCGCCGCCGCCGGAACCCAGCCCCACTGTGTGTGCTGTGACACCGGCCGCGGCAGTTGCGTCGAGCTCCAGCGACGAGTTCTTCTCTCCGCCGACGACACCACCACCTGCGCGTCGACGAAGAGGACGCCGGCCGCCGAGCGGCTTAGGACCTCGAGGCCCACCGGTCTCTGATAGGGTCCCAGCTCCCGGCGGAAGTGTGCAGCGCATGCGATGGACGCAATCCATCAACGAGAACGTCATGCGCTCATACTACGGGGCTACAAAGGGAGGAAACAACCTGACTGCGTACCGTGTTCGGATGCTCTCTTTGTTTCAGGTGCTTGAGCCAGCTGTCAACGTTTCAACCCAACGACTGTCGGATCAGGTGCGGGTCATCCTGCGTAACCACATGTTGGATGATACTGTACTTGATCGCCTCCGAACGGAAACGAGTAACCGTGCCATTGCCCCACCGTCGCAGTCTGTGGTACCACTTGTGGCACCACAGTCCAGCTATATATCCCACCATGCTGACGAGGAGGGTACTGACACGGTTACTAACGTAAGTACCCAGTGCAATGATGAACTGAGGAGTGCTTTGGAGTGTGCGATTCGGGAATATCGCAACATATTACCCAAACTTAGGCCACGTTTACCTCGTTTGCCCATGCATAACAAGAATAGGGCGCTGGTGGCTGCTCTGGATTCGCAGTTGTCTCGCTATTTTGATGACTGCGAAGATCTCACCGATACACACTCGATAATGTACTGCGCGGCCGTAGCGGCATGTCGTGTAGCTCACGTCAAATTCCCAAACAGTGACGTAGCTACACGACCGAAACCAGCTGTACCGGCCTGGCAGTGCAGGATCGAGCGTCGTATTGGTGGGGCCAGAGCACTCATTGGCAAACTAATTTGCTTCAGGGAGGGCAACACTCGTCCTAGAGTGATGCGCTTTGTGAGACGGGCATTTTCGGGGACAGACATCAGTCCCCGAGACTACATGTCCCGAGTCACAGAGCGCATCGACTTCCTGAAGCAAAAGGTGTATGCATGGGCAAACCGTATCCGCAGGTATAAGCGGCGGGTGGAGCGATACACCCAGAATCGCACATTCCGAAGTAACGAAAAGTGGGTGTATAGGACTTGGGAGCGACCGGAACAAAGTGTGACTGATACGCGCCTCCCAGATGATGACGCCATGACTTCATTTTGGCGCAACATCTGGTCGGTGCCTGTCAGTCATACTGAAGGTGGTTGGATTCGAGAGGTCGAGCGAGCGTGCGAATCAATACCAGAAATGGGGGCAGTCACAATCAGCCCCCAAGATGTTGCCCGTGCAGTCCGTCCGTTGCCTAATTGGAAGTCTCCAGGGCCGGACGGACTGCACAACTTTTGGATAAAGTGGCTCACTAGGTCGCACGCTCGTTTGGCATCTCAATATCAGACCGCCTTGGAGTCTGGTTTGCTACCCGAGTTTTTTACAACAGGAGTTACCCACTTGCTCCACAAATCTGGTAGCACCGCGGAACCCAAAAACTATCGGCCAATTACATGTTTGCCGACTGTTTATAAAGTTCTTACATCCATTTTGAGAGGTAAGATCAACTGCCACGTAGACAATAACGCTATTATGTCTGCCTCTCAGAATGGATGTAGGAATGGGTCCCGCGGTACTAAGGAGCTACTCCTCATCGATATGGCCATTAGCCAACAGGTTCGGCGTTCCCGAAAGGATCTGTCGACATGTTGGATAGACTATAAGAAGGCCTACGACTCAGTTCCTCATACATGGCTCATGAGGGTGCTAGAATTGTACAAAATTGATGCAATACTACGCACCTTCCTGATGTCATGTATGAGGCAATGGAGGACGGTCCTTCGCTATCCAGGATGTCGACATATTCGAAGGAATAGCGAACCGGTAAGGATCGAGCGAGGTATATTCCAGGGTGACAGTTTGAGTCCGCTTTGGTTTTGCCTAGCCTTGAATCCTCTGAGCACACTGCTGGAGAATTCAGGTCTAGGCTACCGGTTGAAGAGAGGTGGTCAGGTTATATCTCACCTCCTTTACATGGATGACTTGAAGCTTTTTGCCCCCAACAATCTGCAACTGATGGAGCTACTGAAGGTAACTGAAACCTTCAGTAGTGCCATCAGGATGGAGTTTGGTGTGGACAAATGTGCAGTCATGCATGTAAAGCGAGGGGAGATTGTGGATTCCGTGGGTATTCAACTCACGGATTCCATTGGCCTGAGATCCCTCTCTCCAACTGAAACTTATAAGTATTTGGGTATGTCGGAAGCCCTAGGCATCAATATCACTGACATGAAACAATCGTTGAAGGAGCGCTTCTTTGGACGTCTGAAGAAGGTTTTCAATAGCCTTCTTTCAGGCGGAAACAAGGTGCGCGCCTTCAACGGTTGGGTCATGCCGGTATTGATGTACTCTTTCGGCGTACTCAAATGGACTCAAACGGAACTTGACGCCCTGGATAGGCGGGTTCGAACACTGCTGACTGCATACCGAATGCATCACCCACGATCGTCGGTGATGAGACTGTATATCCCGCGGAAGTGTGGCGGTCGAGGTTTTTTAAATGCCAAGACCCTCCACAACCGCGAGGTATGCAGTCTCAGGGAGTATTTCCTAGCTGCCGACGTGGGTATGCATCGAGATGTAGTGGCAGTGGACAAGGGACTCACCCCGCTCTCCTTGGCTAAGGAGAACTGGCGCAAACCGGTAGTGCTTGACACTAACGATCGCAGGGAAGTATGGCAGAGCAAGGAACTTCACGGACGCTTTTTCCGGGCCCTTCACGGGCCCGATGTAGACCAATTGGCGTCCGTAGCTTGGCTGCGTTTCGGTGACCTCTTTGGGGAAACCGAAGGTTTTATCTGTGCAATTATGGACGAAGTTATCATGACGAATAACTACCGGAGATTTATTGTGAAGGACGGCACGGTTGACATCTGTCGGGCGTGTCACCGTCCGGGAGAATCAATTCGTCACATTATCTCCGGTTGTTCTCGTCTGGCTAACGGCGAGTATTTGCATAGGCACAACCTTGTAGCCAAGATTATCCATCAGCAACTTGCTTTGAAATACTCTCTTGTGGGATCGGAAGTGCCGTACTACAGGTATGAGCCCGACCCAGTTCTTGATAATGGTCATATCACGTTGTACTGGGATCGGTCCATCATCACTGACAGGACTATTGTAGCCAATAAGCCTGATATAGTGGTGGTGGACCGAAACGAGAGGCGTGCAATGATTGTTGACATATCCGTTCCGCATGACGAGAACCTCGTGAAAGTCGAGAAAGATAAACAAATCAAGTATATTGACTTGGCTCGCGAGGTTGTCGACATGTGGGAAGTGGATTCGGCGATCATTGTACCGATAGTCGTGTCGGGTAATGGCTTAATAGCCAAGAGCCTCGACCAACACCTTAGGAGGCTCTCGTTAGGCGGCTGGATCAAGGGCTTGATTCAGAAAGCGGTACTCCTGGACACGGCTCGTATTGTTAGGAGGTTCCTTTCTCTGGAGCCCTGACCGCCGGTAGCTTGGACCCTGTTCCCGATACCGGTGGGACACTATTTTTTATATTTTTAAATGTTTTTTTTTATGTTTTTTTTTTTTAAAGAAATATTTAAAAATATAATTTATAAGTTTAATCTAATGAATAAAGAGAATAATAATAATAATCTTTATTTAATCTTTTTTTACACATAATTACATAAAATAGCCACAAATAAATCTTAAGTAAATAATTATGTTAATGCCCTAGAAATAACTTTGTGTTTATCTAAAATGATCAAGACTTCAAAGCTTGCGAAAAACGTACGTTATGTATAATTAGCGACTTTCCTGAGCTAGGTTTTCAAAAACCTGTGTTTCAGGTCATCACTTAAACAAGACTAATCATAAAGGGTGCATGTATACAGAACTATAGAATAACAACTTACGAACTAAACCTTAATCATACTAAAACTTCCAAAAGGTTCTCTGTGTCTGTGTAATTGAGTTTTAATAAATACTCTGATACCAATGTGCTACATTTAATATAACATAAGCTATATATATCTAATAATTTGTTGAGCTTGTTGTACAAAAAAGGTCCTAAAAATACGTAAAATCTATGCGCAAATGCATGTCTCGTCTGTGGTTTTCTGCAAACCAAATCTTTCCTCCTTCTGGTTGAAGGTACAGGGTCAAAAGGAAGCTCAGAGTGCTGATAAAGTATGATTTGCAATATATATAGTTGACGTACTGTTAGTAATTTACATGAAGTGTATAGCTGGTGTGTGGAAAATCTAAAAGGTCGAAAGGTTGCAACCTTTAGAATTGCTCTTTGAGCACGTTCTAGAGGAAGTAAGATAGTCTTTGCGGTACCACCCCATGAAGTAATACAGTAGGTTATATACTCTTATACCTCTTATACCTATAATTACTCTTTCAAAGAGCTTGCCCACCTCGTCGAGCAACAGAATGGGCCTATACGCGGACGGTGAGCCCGCGGGGCGCCCGGCTTCGCGATAAGGACCAGTTTCCCCGTCTTCCAGTGAAGCGGGAACTGGCCCATCTCCATCCATGTGCTGAAGGGCCCTCTCAGTCGAGACCCGAGTTCCTCCATAGCCAGGACCCAGACTTTTTCAGGCAAGCCGTCGGGTCCTGGGGCGGTATTTTTGGCACTCAGCCTTCACACCGCCACTCACATCTCTACCTCGGTCACCTCTGGAGCGTTGTCGCCGTCACTGCCGTCGTGGTCCGCGTCAGACACCACTGGTGGTTGTGGAGCCATAAGCGGGGGAGCATGCTCCCCTCGCGTAGGGAACCGGGTGCTCACCACACCCTCCACGAGCTGGGGCCCGAGATTCTGCGTCAGCGGGGGAGCCCATGGGTGGAGTTTCTCCATCACCATTTTGTAAGGGCGTCCCCATGGATCGACGTTCAGAGCCCCCAGCCACGTCGCCGGTCTGGGCGGACACGTCAAACTGGATATACCGGTAACAACGTAAGGGTGGACTCGCCGTACGTCGGGTTGTCGCTGTCAACTTTTGTTTATGAACGCCCAGTATCGATTCCTTAAAGGCCAATAGCCTTTTCTAAATAGACTATACGTTCATCGCCCAAAATGCTTGTCATTCAGCCTCATCGTCAACAACATTCGTCTGCTCTCAATCTATCATTCAAAAAGTATTTTATAACTCGGCCGTTCCCCCGAAATGCCGCCGCAAGCAACTTTATTTGTTCCAAACGGATTCACTAATTAAAATACATGAAAGCGATTTCTGTGAAAACCGTATTTTTTTGGATTATGATATTTCAATTGCAAATGTATTTGTAAATTAAAAATGGACGTGCTATTATTTCGTGCGAATAAATCTACGTTAAATAAAATATATTATGAGGGTAGGTTCTATTCGGAGCCATTTTGTGAACGAGTAGGTTTATAATAATATGTATATAATTTCAATTCTGTTCATAATTTTACAATTTAAGCTGATTCATAAGGTATATCGTATATTGCTTTAACCCCTGGCCCGCGGGATGGTATTATTATTACGTAATTGCGCGCTTTTTAGAAAGTCACATAAAGAATTAAAAAAAAACACTCTGTTTTTTTTCCAGGATGATATACAAAACAAGTAGATGGATGGAGAGGAAGAGGGAGGCCGAAGAAGAGATGGATGGATTGTGTGAGGAGTGATATGAAAGAAAAGGAAGTTAGTGATAGTGTGACAGCTGACAGGATAGAGTGGAAGAAAAAAACGTGTTGCGCCGACCCCAAGTAATATGGGACAAGGGCAGGAAGAAGAAGATATACAAACCAAAATTTTCGGTCATTTTATAGTGGCACTGATGCTATAACAATTGTAAGTAAGATATAAATGCGAATGTGAGTTTGTTACATATACTTTCTAACTACGATACAAAAAATAATGTATAAATTTTAGATCAGACAGGTCATTCAGGAAAACGGTACTGTTCCTGAGGAACCGATATTACCACGGAGCTCAGCGGCGGTCAAAAGCCAGTACACCAAATTACATAATACAATTTCAAACAATGATTATAGTATGGCTTACTCTGGATTGCCCACCATCACGGATCTTAATTTTGATAACATGAAAATTTAGTAGTAGCTAGTAGCTTGCCCACATTTGTATCTCAAAAACTAGTGTACTTAGAGAAGATCTGTTTTCTTCCAGATTTAGTCGATAATTAGTCAAAATCCAGTCAGGACCAGCCATGACAGTCCAGAGTCTAGAACACAGAAATGAAGAATACAGGTTCTAGAACATTCAAATTCAAAATGAGGAAGAAAGATAACTACAACAATAACACATAACTAGACCATAGTATAATTTATGCATTATACAGTAGTAAATGAAGATAATGTTGCTCCTGAGTGACACGTGAACAAACGGCACCTAGATCATCCTACACACGCGACGTTGATGGACGGGACCACGGGACGGCGAGAGTCGTGCCGTGAATGGCCGGCCGAACGGTGGCGGCGGGGAATGAGCTCTCGGGAATCAAAGTTTAAGCGTAGGCTGATACCGAGCATCGGCTGCCGGAATTTATGTTTGTTCGATTAAGTATTGAAAGTCAGAGATGATAAACTGTAATGGACCTAGAGTTGTTGTTTACATAACTGTTTGATCTTGGCGCTTTGAAATATATTGCCAAATGTGTTTCTAAGCGCAAAATTTGAGTCTGATTTTAGCCGTCAACTATCCTCGTAGACAAATAAAACAATGTTTTAAATTCTTTTGAAACAATTCCACAACATCCTGTGACATTTGAGTTTACAAAAAATTAAGTGCCCATTAACAAAACGTCCTAACTTTTTCATCAGAATGAGTAATTAACGAGGAAACAAAGGAGCTAGTCATTATATTTGTGAAATGTATTTGAGATTCATTCTCATGAAAAGAAGTTAACATTTAGAACACAGCCATACTTACTTGAAGAAAATAATTGAGAAACTTTCTCAAATATAACTTAAAGAAACACATTATTATTTCAGATATTTTAGAGGTCCGTACTCCCAACAAAAAACCCTTAAAGTCACCTTGTACATATACTTGTGGCTTAGATTACTTAGTATTGGCACTAGGAAGCTGTAATTTTTAACCGACTTCGAAAATGTGTGTTCACCGATATCTCAAGCAATTGTGGACCGATTTCGAAAATTTTGGTTTTGATTGAAAGATTATACTTCCAAATTAGTCCCATAAAAATATCATTTCGATATGATGATGAATTTCGAGGATATAGAACGAAACTAGCAGAACTGTCGTTTTTTATGTATGTTCACTGATACTGTGGTGCGATTTTGATTTTTTTAATTTTGGTTGAAAGGTTATAAACCCAAATTGGTCCCATAGAAATTTTGTTTTTATCTGATGATGAAGTTCGAATATATAGAACGGAACTCCAAAAAATCATAGTAGAACTATCGTTACAAGTAAAATTACTTTGTTTATACATATGGTCGGTGACTGACTGAAGGAAGAAGGGAAGGGGATACATAGAACTGATCTGATGATGAAGCCGGAAGTTAGGTAAGAAACGGAATTCTGTAATAAATCAGCGTATTCTAGCCGTGTTTGGTGTTAATAGAATTGTCATGATGATTTGATGTTGGAACCGAATGGCGGAAGGTATCTATTTAAGTTTGGCTTTTACTACAAATAGGTACTACAAGTAAAAACCGAATTCATTAAAAAAAAAACACTAAAACTATTAAAATAATTTTAATTTCGGATGTCGGTAATTCTCAGTATTGTTTGTTTCTTATTTAACACCGACTTCCGAAATTAAAGTTATTTTCATTCTTTTAGTGTTTTTTTTTTATTGAAGTCGGTTTTTTTTGTAAAAAGTTTTTTATTTCATTTTTTTTAGTTGCATTTATAACCAGAGTGCCTATTTCTCATGATAATTCCAATAAACTCAAACATTGCTAGGATACATTGCTTTGTTATGAAATTCTCGTGGCTACCTTCCACCTTCCGGCTCCATCATCAGATCAGTTTGATAGTACCTTATAGCCAAAGTGCGTCTTATGACAATTCTAACAAGTCCAAACATGGCTAGGATACATTGTTGCATTACGGAGTTCCGGTGCCTATCTTCTGGCTCCATCATCATCATCAGGTCACTTTGATGATACCAATTTCAACATAACTATTCAGAAACATTTACTTATTTGTACTGTCATAGTCGCTTAACTATCTTCATTGTGATATCTATGCGAGTATAAAGTTCCGTTGGCCATATCTGGTCTTCTTCATCGGTTCCTCTTCATCCAATGTTACTTTTGACTGTAAATGCTTAAGTCCTCGATAAAAATACCAAAATCACTATATGGTTGCCTATAATATTTGAGGAGTTCCTTCGATTCCTCATAGATTCATCAAAACTAGATTCAAAAAACAATGACACCAATCTGAAAACATACATTTTAAGAAAAAAAAAATATGCTAATCGGTTCATAAACAACGGAGTTATCCGCGAACAAACATAAAAAAGCATATATACGGTCGAATTGAGAGACCTCCTTTTTTTGAAGTCGGTTAAAAAGTGTGAAATAAAAAACTTTTTACAAAAAAAAAATGCAACCGACATAAATGTAAAAAAAAAAAACGCAAAAAAGTGCAAAATAACTTTAATTTCTGAAGTCGGTGTTAAGTAACGAAGAGACCAAACTATAATAGAAACACCGACGAGGCTACGAGTTGAATTACTGTAATAATCCTAATAAATGTGTAACTCCGATAAAAAAAAAAACTGGGCAAATGTGAGACGGACTCGCAAACTGAGAATTCCATACTCGTACAAAGTAACTAACGTAAATCGTTGATTTCTGAATCGAGTCTGGACGATTTTTCCAAATCCAATTCTTTTTTGTATCTTAACTACAAATTCACAATTTTCTTTCATTTCGATACTTGATACCTTCCGCGTTCTGCGTTCTCGAGATAGAGGGTTTTGACAGACAGACAACAAAGTGATCTCATAAGGGCTCCGCTTTTTTCAATTGAGCTACGGAAACCTAAAAATTTGTAAAATTATTTAGCAACATACCCATAGCTAGGACTCAGCCCTCCTCTTTAGGCTCTGATGGCTTACTTGATGGATGTGTTATGTATTATTATTATCTTTGGTTCTAGAACATACCGGTTTCTACGATATTTTCCTTTTAAATTTACTTTGATGACGCTAATTACATAGAACAGGTAGTTAAAATGTAAAATTATGGAAAAATTAAAATCATAACGTTAAACGGGGTAGTTAAAGTCACCCTAGACACAAAACTTAAAACTGATAATTCAAACCGCAATCTTACAGCAATATTGCTGGAACTGAGCACTCAAAATATGCAAAAGCGCCGATAGTGTCGCAGTAGGCTGTACAAGCAATATGTTATTGCATTGCAGCCTATGCACAATATTTTGAAATTAAAAAAAAATTGTCCGTAACACCTATACTGCAGTATTCAAATTAATATGTGACGCTGGTTAGTTATCATTCTTTTTTACAACCGCTGATCTCTCCACGCGACAGTACTATTTACTAGCTTTAAAAACTTTTACGACCGAAATCGTTCCATTAAAATGATTTTTGAAAAACATTAAAATTGATTTTTATTTTTCAATGCTCACTTTCCAAACTTACAAAACCTGGTTTCATTCTTTTGATACAGATCTTAACAAATTCTTACACTTGTGGTTTCATAAATACCTTCGAGTGAAATATCACATTACGTAAGATCCAATTTCAGCAAAAATCCTTCCATCTCATTTTTATATACTTATATACAAAAAAATAATCACACAAAAGCTGTGCTATTTCTGGCGTCCATCGAGGTACTGCCCAGCGTTGCGTGTAATAAAGATGTTACCGGGCACTATTCGCTCTCTAGTCTCGGGCTGCTAATGAGTGGGCGATCAGTGCAGGGCTGGTTTTGGTTAATTTTGCCCTGTAAAAACCTGTACACGGTAAACACAGTACATAGACAGCACTAGTATAATATCGATAAAAGGCCAATTTTATGGATGTCAAGAGAAGACTCAAAAATAAAATGTACAATTTTGAACTTCACTAGAGCTTCCGAAAGAGTGGGTCTTAAAATGAACATGGGCAAGACCGCCCAAGACAAAAGATATACTTAAAACTCATGTCTTCTTAACATCCACTTCCATCAAAATCGGTATTTGTTGGGTTTTGTAACTTAATTTTTTTTTTAATTATACATAGGCATTTGACCACATATCACCTTATGGTAAGCAATGTTGTGACCGACGATGGAGTACGCTTGCCTAGAAGTAACTTTTTCAATCTTGACTTAAAGACCCGATTTCTTTCGTAAGGTAGAAATTGGAGGATCACACTCTCACTCACTTCACTTGAGAGACGCTCCTAGAAAGCAGTGCTATCCTATTTTATATTACCTTTTCAATTGCGAACTAATACGCGGGTGAAATCCGAGCTATCGAGGATTATTATGAAAAGTGCGTTTATACGTTGTGAACGACGTCTATCGGTCCCGTTCGTATGCATTGCCCCGGAAAGATCAAACCAGGAGGTCCAATCTTTGGCTGACGGATAAAGTTCCTCCTGTTTAACCCAAAACCTTCATCGTCCTATTTGTGTCGCATGTGCAAGGAGACGCACTTACAATCATTTCAACTACAATCAATACATCTTGGGATAACCAACATCTAACTTTCTATTTCCTCACGAAGTAATTGGTGTAAACGCTTTATGCCACTTTAAGAACCCAACTTCTCTTCTGGGGAAGGAAATGGATTCCAAATATAAGGTAAGTTAATTAAGTGTGTGATTGTGGAATATCAAAACGTCCTCTGGGGTTATTATGTCAATATTTAAATGAAACAGGAATGTTAAGAGCATGATGGGTGAAAAAAAAAAAACCCCTAAGAGGATAAAATGAAATGATAAAGTGGAAGGCGCTGTCAGAAGTATTTTATAAACTTATAATAAATTTTCAACTTCAATTATTGTTCTATTTCAACTATTACTTGCATTTCTGTTTCAAAATTCACAGTGAGTGTAGGTGCAATATCTTTACTTTGTCGTTTCCTATTTGCTGTCGGAAAAGCTTGTTTCCTTTAATTTCATATAAATGGGATCGTATTGACATAATCTTGTGTAATGTACGGAAGAGGAAAACAAAAGGTACACGTGTTGGAATGTAAGGGAGGTTATTTTTTTTTTTAAATTTATGGATCTCTGTGGAATCAGAAAGTTTTAAATAAACGTGGTTTTCTTCTTATCACCCGTTGGAATTTGAAAAAAAAAAAGGATTAAATGCAGAGACTCACAACCAGTCAACCGGTTCTAAGTCTGCATTTCTTCCTTTCCTCCTTCTATCTTTTTTCATTTTCATTCTACTCTGCCGAAAATTTTGAAGAATCTAGATGTTATGGTGTTATATACTTGACTTGGATGAGATTCAAAATACTTTGAATTAACCAGAAAAAAGTTATAATTTCATCGAGACCAAAACAAAAGTATGAAATGTAATAGGTACACGGAAACCCGTCACAGTAGCAATAATCGACAATGAAGCAATACATTCTATTACAAACATATATCGTCCACACAATAATATAACACAGCACATTCGTGATTCATTACGTCTGTGATTGGATTGAATGCGATTGCTAAGGATTCCTGTTAGGTAGGCGACTATCTTTTTATTTCTACGGCTTCAGCGCAATATTCCCTTCATCAAATCCGACCTCCTGTCTCCCTTACTCGTATAAATAAAGAAAGGGAAGACAATCGGATTTAGAATTGGATAATTTGATTTATATGTTTTTGGAATGTAGATGCGGTATAATGAAGCCTAATGAGTGTTACCGGGTCACACGTTTTATTACTCACAGAGATGTGGGGATCTGATTAGGTGTTTATTTTTAAAGGAACGTGGAACGGATTTTGTTTAATGTTGTTAGGGATAATCTTGTTAATTCGACTGTCTGTTTAGTTGTGGACGAACGGTGCAGTAGAAACGATTTTTCAAGCATTCCACGATTCTACAGAAAATTGCTAAAGTAACATTCTATTTTTTAGTCCTTCCCTGACAAAATTATAAATCATTTTTATCCTATAACTAGCTTTTGCCCGCGGCTTCGCTCCCGGCCTACCCTACTCTATCCTATACCAATAAATTAGCAGGTTTTTTTTTTATTATTTAAGTGGATAAAAATTATCCTATGTCCTTTTTCTGATCCTAAGCTACCTTCCCACCAATTTTCAGCCAAATTGGTTCAGCCGTTCTCGAGTTATAAATAGTGTAACTAACACGACTTTCTTTTATATATATATAGATTTGTAAATGTTTGTGGTTTTTCACACCGGAACCATTTTACCTCTTTATGGTCATTTTCCCAGAGTAAAGAGAGGTGTCAGATTTTTACTGAATAAAAAAATATTGCCGCAAGTGATAAATTGCGGCGTGATAGATCCGGCGATATCTCATGGCTGTCCCAACCTTGCGCTAGACACGCCATATTCATGGTGGTGTCAGAGAGATGTCATGGAGATCTCTCCTACCGCATTACGTAGATCTTTATTGGGTATGGTAAGTTCTGAAGGCTCCTGCACCGAATTCTGATGAAAGAAATGCCCAGGTGTCACGATTATGCAGACTGCCCAGAAGACACGGTGGAGGAGTGCCACATTTGAGCAGAGCACCGCCGTATCCTCGTGGGGGCAATTGGCATCTAGCATGTGGGCGTCCCCTCCTTATGATTCCTGTTTAGTATCTACTGCTATTTTGTATAATTAAATCCGTTACGGTTGAGATAGCATGTCAACGCCACACCATATATCAATACACAGCAGTCAGCTTCAAATTGTTTCGCATCAGCTCTCACAAAGCTTAGCTCGGAATCAATGTAACCGAGCCTGAACAGCAGCACCATGCACACATGTGAACGAGGCTCTATGCCGCGTTTGAACGCTCCAGTCACTCGCCGCACTCAATTGTCTGGTCAAAGGCTAGCGTTGTGTTGAATGCGACAGCTGTCTTGTGCGGTGGTGCAACACGCTGCCTGAGATATGAATGCCACGTCTTACGACGATACTAATGTAACATTGTCGTTTGGAGGCGTTTGTAGCTATTTGTGGGTTTCGCAGATGATTAACTAAACATGAGTAACAGACTTCGTTAAATGTGAACAGTGTATTCTCGAAAACCAGATTTAACTATCAGGCAAGCGTATCTATATATTATTATACGAGTATAAAAACGAAATACTACTCACTGAATAATCATCTAAATCTCAGAAACTATAACACCTACAAACTTCAAATTTGGTAGGTTGGTTTAAAATGTAAACATCAGCTAAGAACGGATTTTACAAAACTTCACCCCCAATGGCAATTTTCTTTTTCTTGTGGTGAGTAAAACCATCCAATAACCTCCCGCTCTTAGGCGGAGCGGCAGATAGTGTCAGACTCTTACTGACTAAAAACCCACCCCGTTCCTTCGTTGCCTTTCATACCAGGGCCGAACCTTCCTTTCAGAAGCAGACCCTTGGCCCCAGTAGGCTTCGACCCTGCCTGCCTGCAGCTAGCAGGCTGGGCCTCTACGGTTTGCTGACAACTCCTTAAAGTGCGCGGCAACAGTGCACGCTGTCGACGACCTGGACTTGGTCCGGATGGTACCAGGACGGTCGTATAGCTACCCATAGCTCGCAGTCCGCAATCCCGGGCCTACGATGGCTGGAAAACGTTGGATCGGAATCCCCGCGGCGGCATCTCTGGATCGACGCTCAGAACCGGCCGGAAGTGGTGACACTTGAGTGCAGCATATTTCCAGAAGTGGACGTCTTTTAGCAACATTGATGATATAATGCAACACTTGTGTCCACTGTCAAGGGCCCACCTAAAAACCTTTACCTACGAGGGCGTCACAAGAAATCCTTTATTTTTGCTCTAAAAACGTTAATTAGGCAAGCTATCCTGGTCTGACGTGAACTTATCATACTTCCACCCCCTCCCCCGGTCTTCCCCTCTTGCCTCCAGGGATTAAGTCATTCAAAAATGTCCCGGTGACCGCGAATGCAAATGACGACATCTCCCGCCAACGGTTATTAAGTGCCAACATTAATTTATTCCGTCTCGTTCATCTTAATTAAAGTCGTGTACTTTTAGACCAGTGAGCGGTTAGTTCCACGCTTTTTTTCCTAGCCATAACAAAGCTATAGTCTTCACGTATATATTCCTAGAATGATCCTGTAAAAAATTGCGCTTGCGTTAGTAGGTAAGTACATATTTTAATGTACGGAATTTATCTTCTCTCCTGCGCCTACTTTTGTTGAAGCAGCACTAAAGTATTTTAATTTTTCTGCGTAAAAGTAAAAATTATTTTTAAAGCACAAGCTTTAAGCCGCTTTCAGTCTACAATAAAGATAATTATGCAGGAAAGTGTAGCGGTCTGCGGAGGACCTACGCGGCTACACAGCTACGCGGTGCTACGCCGCTACGACGCTACGTGCTACGACAGTGTTTGCATTGTTGATTGTATTCAAATGGGGGTTTGCACTAATAATTTTATTATAAGCTGCTGGTTGGTTGAATAAAGATGGTAATCTGCGTCTGGTGTTTAACTCTAATTATACACCGGTATTTTAAGGCTTGGTCCAGTATTAATTAATATTATGTATTGTAAATTGCACTTTGAATGAATTGCATTGTTTGTGTGATAAGCAAAATCATTATTCGTACCGTGTAATCCAATTTAATGTTCAGTTACACAATGAAATGAAATACGTACAAACGTAAAAGTAACACAATGTACGAGTTTTTATTTTTATTTTAGTTTTATATAAAATGTTACAAAAAGCATACGTGCGCTAAACTCACGGCATTTAATTAAGACCTTAATAAAACGCGAATTTAAACAACGTAACAAGTAAATAACCGACTGACTTCAAGCGAACGAATCGCGGCACAATAACGAAGTTTTCCGGAACATTCCGAAGTATTCCGAACGTTTATTTATTAGGCGTCGCTGTTGCAGGAGTGCACATTAGTCGCTTCGTTAGAGAAAGAATATTCCGCGGCCCACACCGGCACTTGATTTAATTTCATGTCCAATAAAGGCGGGGTCCGTGAGGCCCCTCACGGGGTCGCGGGGGGAGCGGGGTCGTGGAGGCGCCCGCGAGCTAATCTCATTCGAGCCGAGTCTGTACGCGCACCGATTCTGTTAAAAGAAACTGCTTTTATTAGAGGAATCAGTAAAGCTGCGGACGTGAGACTTGCCGCGGTTTACTGCTCACAGTAAAACATTACAGGTTTTACTACGAATTATGTGAATGTGTTGCTTCGATGGGGCCGGTTTATGTGCAGCTCGTGATAAGGAAGCATGGGGCTTACGATGCCCTTTCCCTGGACAAATGAGGGGAATAAAAATACTAAGGGAAAGTAATAAAAACAAACAGTAACTACCTTCATCTCTCACAAATTGAATAGCACACGCTCACACGCACACACACAGCTACAAAAGCACCCCAGATTGTAATCAACTGTTTACATTTTCTACTAAAATTACAAATAGCACGTTTGTGCTCGGATAAGTTTTTCCCTTTCTCTTTATAAGCCACAAAGCGCATTCTCTAAATAGCTTTCTGTTACGAGTACCTTCTAATTTAACTTAATGTCTATTGTCTTGAAAACATTTTATTTGCATTGTAACTCATTAGAACTAGTAGAAAACTACAATACCTTTACAAGTCGTGACTATACCGTACAAATACAATTAAGCTAAATTGTATATATGTTCTAAACAATGAACGCTCAAATCCTTTCATATCGGAAGGGTTTGCGTAGATAGTAAAGTGAAATTACTTTAGACGTTATAATTGTATATTAATATCCTCAATTTCTTAAGAAATAGCTCAAACAGACTTAGTTTATAATAATATAATTGTACGGTTCGTACACTTGCAGAGTTGTTGTGGTTGAGGTTGGAGCACGTAGAGAAAAGGTCACTTAGTTTCCGAGAGGTTTATTACGTAAAAATATTGTTTACAATAAAACAAATAATAATAATATTTCCACAACTATCACACAACACCGTCTAGTCCCAAGCTAAGCAGAGCTTGTGTTATGGGTACCAGACAGCTGATAAACATACTTATATATTTCTAAATACATACATATTATAGATAAATAACACCCAGACACAGGACAAATGATCGCGCTCATCACACAAATATTTGTCCTGGGTGGGAATCGAACCCACGACCTCCGGCATAGCAGTCAGGGCCACTAACCACTAGACCAACAGGCCAGTCTATGTCAATCAAATGCAACGGGTATTTGATACATAGAATATTCAAGACGAAAGTTTGAGACGCATTCATTGTACAAGAGAATTAATTTCCTGATCGAATTATAAGTAAGTGCTTCTAATGTAATGAGTTGCTGCAGTGGTGGCCCTGTGGTAATGTTCCCGACTTACGAATAGGTCGCGGGTTCAAAACCAGCCAGGGGCATTACTTTGTGTAATTTATTTAATCACCACTATTCTTAAAATGCTGAAGGAAAATATCATGAGGAAACCAGCATGTCCTAGAACCAAAAACATGAAGAGATGTGACCATGATCCATCAACCCGCACTGGGCAAGCGTAGTGGATTACGGCTCATTCCCTCTTCTAGAGAGGAGGCTTGAGTTATTTTTAATATATATAACATAACAACATTGTAGAGCTGATTATAGTATATGTATTTTACTAATGTAAAGCTGCACACTAACATTAATCATGATTACAAATCGGCCATAGCTCGTGTTTAGTCGCAGTTCGATAATACCAGCCTAACTAATCACCACAAACATGTTTTAAACCACAAAGCGATACGAGATCATCCAATAATACATTTCAAAATAACATTTGTACGTGAAAATGCACTTCTCTTTCAAACGAGGCGCTAATCCATGTATAACAAGCGTGGCGTAGCGCACCTTTCAAAAACACACCAATCGCTCCGTCACTCCGTCTCTCGCTGCGGCGCACGCGCGCCAAAGGGCTGAACTTGTAATAATTTATTTCGACGTCATAATAATTTATTCGACGTTTAACAGTAATAATAATTTATTGGAGACATATTCGCGGTGATAACGGAAAAGAAACGGATATCAGAGGCCGTCAAACTGATTGATTGGATCGTTTTCTTGGGGTCGTACTGATAGCGACGCCCGGGCCTTAGGAATCAGTGGACAATGTTTTTTCCTTTATCATTTTGGAAGAGGAAAAATCCTCAGAAATATATATAAAAAAAAACCAAATGTAAAATAGGTATTTATAACTTTAGGAATCTTACTGGGTCCTGGACTTGGTCACTCCACCAAATCAAGATAAGTTTCGCCATACTTTTGTTACTTCAAAGAAATTACTCACCTACTTAAATCTTTTACACAATATTTGTACAGTACCACCAATGCTGTTATTATCAAAAAGCTAACCTTAAAGTAACATTCAGTTTTAATTCTTTACAAGGAAAACTCAAACTTCACGCCCGAAACTTGAAATCGATAGAAATCAACAAAGCGAACACGAAAAGTGTAAGAAATCTCCACACATCTCTCACTCAAACTTAGTACTTACCTGGAGGTAATTTAAAATGAATCCTAGACTTAAGTGCTGCGAGCATCTCAGGGTTAACTTCTTCCTACAATTGTTTTGAAAACTTTGCTGTTTGACGCGAGTCGGGTAACCAAAGGGAGATAATGCTAATTCTCAGGAATTTGTTATATTATGAAGTATATGTACTGCAGTTCATCTTTAAGAGAAATTTGTTTGAGTAGTGGAGCAGTCGATTTGTGAGAATTATTAGAATCTTTGAGAACACGTTGCTTTTGCTTATTGTTTTTTTATGTATAGAATTGAGCAAAATTCAATTGTTAAGTAATAATTAATTGTTACCTAACTTTTAAATTAAATACAATCAAATGTTTCACTAGCTGCGGTTGTCGTTTGTTTGCGAAGCACATAGGATAGGGCGATGAGGAAATGGCGGTGTATTGATGATGAGGATGAAGAAGGATTGGGTGGATATCTATGTAAATAATACTAAAAATTTACTTAACGTTTCTCCTAAATGATGTTTTAATACGATTATTTTGTAAATTGGTTCAAAATAAAACTTTTACTCGACTACCAAGATTCTTTTTTTTCCATTTAAACTATTATAGTACATTGTTACTTTTATAAGAATGCAAGTCTATTTTCACATCCGCGTCCATTCGTAGGTCCCTGCACCCACGGGCGTGGGACCGTGCCCCGCTGCCTCCCCCTCCACGCACCGCACCTCACCCCTTCCAGCGCCCGCTGCAATGACTGCGATATTTCACCGCGAGGCGCCGGATATATTCACGCACCTGACGACCAATCACAACGGAGCTTTAAAGAAAACCTTAGATTTGAAGAAATGTTAGTCATGGTGTTAAAAGTTCAAGGTTGTTTGAAATGTGTTGGAGTCATTTGCGGTTATTTTTAGAAAAAACGTATCGTAGTGACAAATGTATTAATTAATGATAGTAGACCCTCGATAACATCTGCACCATGCGGGTTAGGGTTGGCACAGTAGCGATGAATTTGTAAGAGACAAGGGAGACAGCAACGGATGCATTCAAGGTGTGGTGGTCATAATTCTGTAACCGATGATTACCTTTCTCAGCAGGAGGACGCGACTTTCTGTTGAAACGATGTTCTATCTATATATGAAACTATTTAAAATTTGACAGACCCCTTGGCCCTAACTGCTATGCCGGAAGTTGTGGGTTTGATTTGATTAATGTTTGCTCTATGTCCGGGTGTAATTTAATCGTATCCATAATATGTTTGAATTTAGAAATATATAACTAAATTTATCAGTTGTCTAGTACACATAACACAAGCTCAGCTTAGTTTAGGAATAGATGGCGTTGTGTGAAAGTTGTTGAATATTATTTTAACGAAAAATATTGTAACACATAATATAACAGTAGTTGAGTTTGATAAAATTTGATTTTTACGTGATACAAATTATATTTTTTTGTGTAAAGTTGAGACTTCTAGCAGAGGCGACATCGTACTTCACACCGGAAACTTTGCTCAACCTCTATCAAACACAATTCATTTGTGTTTAGAGTACGACTCTCTTCTATAGAACAGATCTGCCAGATGCCAGCTTGATGCGCTTCAGTCGATTGAGAAACGAGTCCAAAGAATCAACGGCTCAAGTCAAAGCTGCAGCTAGATCCTGAGTATTGGCGCTGACTTACTAGCCTGAAATATTAAAAAAATCAGAGTATCTGATCTTATTATTTAATCCATTTTTTAGCAGCGATCTTTTGCTTAGTTGACGATTATACTTCTGATCATTAAACATAAATAATATATAGTTATCTATGTTTATTGATCTTTACCGACTGTATTCACGTTTCAAGAAATTAAATGGATCAGAACCTTTTGGAATTAATTGGAAGATAAAATGATTAGTCTATACTTACGAATAGTGTTGATAGCATTTGTGCAGTTTTACGACTCGTACACGGACGAAGTCGCGGGCGAAAGCTACAGTTAGTTTAGAGTAACAATCACAAATGCACATAAAAACTTTTGCCATTATATTGTTATTGTGATTTATTTATTTCTAGGTATTTTAAAAAGTTTAAAAACGTGATGACGTGAAGTCGTTCATTATTACGTCTATAAAGTTTCTCCATCGCGTCGTAATTTCCGAGCCAGTAGCCGGAGCTGCTGCAGCCGCCTCGACCGGCAGTAACCTTACAATGTAGCGCAACGTATTGCATGCCTCGCTGGCGAAGGCTATGTTCTATTCACAGTCAGACCAGCGTCATAGAACGGCCAGATAAACCTACTGAGGCTCTTGAACCAAGATCTTGTGCTAAGCTGTAACAATTATTGTGCCCCAATTATTATTGTGCAAAATGACAGATTGGTCAGAGTAGTGAGTGGAGTGTAGTGTTATGGTATTGTGTTTGTGCTCTACCAAATAAACTATTTTTCTTTTTTTCTTTTCTTTTTCTTTGTTTAGTCGTGCAATGGAAGTTTGAAGACAGGAGCGCTCACCAAGGCAAACCTAGGAAACGCTGGCCTGATGTGCTTAAAGACGAGAAATCGACCAGAAAAAACAATTCAGCTACAAGAGTCGTATTGTCCCATCTGTGAGTCAACAAAGGTTAATCAAATAATACTATTGTGAAGAATTTTTAGAGTTCCGTATTTCAAAAAGAGAAAACGGAACCCTTACAAGATCACTTTGTTTCCGTCTGTCTGTCTGTCACGGCCCTTTATCTCGGGAACGCGTGGAGGTATCAAGTTGAAATTTAAACCATGCTCAGGTCACGCTGTGAAAAAATCAAACTTCTAAATTAACGGAAAAAAGATATAGCTGTTTATGGCGCAAACATAGACATTTTTGACACTCTCAAGGGAATCAAAATTCATAGGGCACTTTCCGATGACCTAGAATCCTGAAATTTGGCACAAAGCAAGGTCTTTGAGTACATATATAGGAATAAATCAGAAAATAGTAAGTTTTTGTTACGTCATGAAAAAAAAATAGGAAAAATCTTCGAGACTCAAATCGGGAATTGAACCATTTACATTTTGTACGGAAACCTCAGCACACGAGTCCGGCTCACATTAGCCCAGTTTTTTTTTTTTTTACTTTAACTTACAAACATCTTATTAACAACCACACAGACAAATCACGCTCACGATACAAAATAACCATTCATTGTTCATCCAAAACTTGATCATGACATTAACATACAAATTCAGTCGTATTCAATGGCACAACAGACCGGCCACGGCATAGTAATATGCGGCCATTGTTTTGCGAGTCCGCGTAATTGGCACCAATGTACGGGATTGTTCCCGAGTAATTTAATTATTTGTTTTAGAAGTGGAGCGCGCCTTGCGCTCGTCCTCGAAGCGAGGATGTAGGGCTCCGTGATAGACGGATTTCGATTTGTTATTACACGATGCTGGGACCGTTTGATTAGCGGGGCAATTTTATGGTGATTTCATTTCGTTGGGACTAAAGTTTTTCTGGTGATATTGTTGATAGTTTGAACAGCTCTTCAATACACTACTAGATATGGTCTGTAAGGCTCGATGTGGATATACCAGTCAAGAGAGAGCGCATAATTGAGAAGAGAGTTGAGATCTCTTTAATCTTATACAGTGGACCATACACCATAGACAGACACTGCTATGATGCAGCAACCAATTATAAGCATCTAATTATACGTGTCAATGGATATAAACGGTTAGCTAATTCCTTTTAGCATTAATTTTGGCAAATGCATGTGTATGTGTGTGTGTGCTGAGCTAAGATTATCAACATTTAAAAGTTATGTTAAGCTTCAAAAGTATGACTTAATGTTTTTATTTATTTCGTTCTCTTGAACAGGAATCCGCCAGTATATTTTCAACTCATCCTAGCCGCGGGAACTGTGACGACGCACACATTTAGTACAAATGTGGATAGAAGGGGGTGCGGTGCGGTAGCCGGGATAGAAGGGGAAGGAGGAGGCTACAGAGAGTAATGTATGACGATTATTTAGGACGCCGCCGTTTCCTTACGGAGCAATAGTTTTTAAAAGTGGAGTGAAAGCGGGTAAATATAGTATGTAGTGTTTGGGCTTTGTTGTGAAGTATATTATGTAGTTTTCTTCAACCCTTTTTTATCTAAACCAGGCAGAATGGGTTTATCGACTTAAAATTAAAATAGAGACTAACGACCTCGCTAGAAATCTGGTATAATTAACACATTTAAAAAACTCGCCTTCTTTGAGCCGTAAAAATAAACATCAAATTTTTATTTAGACTTTGACTTCAACCTACTTTGCACCTTTTAGAAAAAAAAATAGCTGGTAGTTTTTTTGTAATATATTATAAGTTTTTCCTTTTCCCTTTTTAATTCTAGTACTCCACAGCCAAAACAGAACAGTGATCAAGATTTGTAAGTACTTACTGACTAGAAAAAAAATGCCAATAACGACTCAATTTACGCTTTGGTGCTGTTTGTAGAATAATAGCGTTCCAGACTGAATTAAGTGGGTGGAATGGTGAACAGTAAACAGACATTTGATTTTAGCAATCCCGTAGATTTGCTATCATATATTATTTGAGAGTTCCATCTTTTATCTCCGAAGTCTTTCATTAGATTTTCATTAAATTTAAACAAACCAAACAAAAATGTTAAATTGGTCGAATTCACGACTATATCGGTAAACACAATCAAAAAAACAGTCAAAAATAGATTCTCTGCCTTTCTGGAAGTCGGTTAAAATTGATTTCAAATAATCGTGTTTCTTATAGAATTTTTTGGCTTCAGTGGTTTGAACAACACGACAGCATGCTTATTGTTAATTTCATTTCATGTTTCAATAAAACTTTCAGTCTAGAAATATTGGCAACGAATTCCGAGAAAGTGTGATCATTCTCACTAACTAGTTACAAGTTTTTATTTATTTTTGAAACTGCTCGGCGGCGTCTGAGTTTGGGAATAAAATATTTATTATCTCGAACAGTTTCTAAGTATAATTTGAATGGTTTGAAACCTATTTGATGTTGTTTCTTGGAAAATTGTTCCAGTCACGTTTATTTTATGAGTGACTTGAATTAAATAATTTCCATGATTGACACAAAACTTATATATTTGTAAGTAATTTGCATATAGTTTGATCTATACATATTATTTTCGAGCAATATCAACCAACTAAGATTTTATGTTCATAAAAACCTCTCTCGTTTATACTTTTCAGTCAGCAAAAGATTTTAAAACCGCTGATCTTTTAGTTACTAAGCTCTTTGAAATACTGTTTTCTTTTTCCAATAAATCAATGCTCAGTCACGGCTTCGAATAGATTTATAACAGCAATGGAAAGGACGTTTTACTCGTATTATTAAATGGAATGTGATACTCGTATTTACAACGTATCTCGTGTAAGCCGCAAACTGTGCCATTGCTCAGCACAAGTGCAAGTCGGCAATCCTCGACAATCGTCGGGAATCGTCGGTCAAGGCACGATGCACGCTAGCCTCAATTGAATTAGCGACGTCACCACTGGCTTACTTCTGCTATCCCGGTATTTTTATTCTATACTACTAGATTCCTGATGAATTAATTGACAAAAAATTATTTTCTTCTATATTTAAACGTTTTTCCTCGTCCATTTTATTTATTTGACCATAGCCTTAAAAGACGTATATTTGTAGATTCTCTTTCTAACAATTTCCTCTTCATAATAAAACTAAATAATCTAACTATAACTAAGTAACGGTTGCTTGTGATATACAATAATATTATAAAACCTCAAACCAAAACTTTGTTTTAATCATTACATACTTTTTAAGTTATAATATTTATTAGTTTTTTTATGGTATGTGAAATCATCCAATGACAGATCCCGCCCTTGGGCGGAGTGGGAAATAGTGTCAACTCTTACTGACTAAAAACCCACCCCGTTCCTTCGTTGACTATCGTAAACTGATCCATGGCCCAAGCAGGCTTCGACCTTGCCTGCCTGCAGCTAGCAGGCTAGGCCTCTACGGATTGCTGACAGCTCCTTGAGGCGCGCGGGAACAGTACGCGTCGTCGACGACTTGGACTCGGTCCGGTCATTGCACGCCGTCCACAAGCCCGCGCCTACGGTGGCTGGTAATCGGGATTGGAATCCCGGTGACGCCTGGGGCGAGCGCCCCATTGCCTTTGTCTGATGTGGTCGGCCTCCTCCTTTGGTAATATTACTGCTTCGCAGAAGGAGGCGGTCGCCTGCCATCCCTCCTCACTCCGGATCATGCCTGAACCAAGGCCCGGTGAGAGAGATCAGTGCCGCCGAGCGCCCCCACGAGGACACAGCGATGCTCTGCCTAGGCGGGGCACACTTCTACTGTGTGCTCCACCGTATCCTCCAGGTGTTCCGCACAGTGAATCCGGAACAGAAGCGTTCAGCCACGCCTCAAGGATGGGCCTTATCACTTCAACTGTTCCAGCAACCACGTTCTGTGCCCAGAACGTGGTTGCTATAGTCGCTGACGCCATTTCGCCATGAGATCCCGCCGGAGCTCGGTCTGCCATGTCGGGCAGAGCTCCGGCGCATCCGGCGGGCGGATGCGGCGCTTGCGCATGATTGCACGCATTGCGCAATGCTGCAATCTCCGGTGACCACCAGTACACTTGGCGCTTGGCACATCCTGGACGGACTCGGGGCACTGCCGCGTCGCAGATTTGTGGCATGCCCTCCCGGAATCACTCTGCCTCGACGTCGATGTCGACAGGCCTGTCCGGTGCTTGCACCCAGGCCTGTATCGTCGCGGCTTCCAGGAGGAGCTCCCGATCCATTTGCCTCAGCGCCCAACGTGGACCACAAGGGCTCTGTCGGACCGGCGCGGTCGAGGTTAGGCCGGAGACGGCAAACCGGATGTACCGGTGGTCTGAGTACGTCTCCACCCCCTCCATAACGCGCCAGTCGACGACACGCGCTGACAGATCGGGGCTGGCGAACGATGATGTCCACCACTGATTCGCCCCACATCTGCACACACGTGGGGACAGAGCCCTGGTTTAGAACGACCAGGCCCAACTCTAGGGCCCATCCAACCCCGCTCGTTCGTGTACCGAGAACCCCAAGCCTCGACCAGGCGTTGAAGTCCCCGCAAACGACCACGGGGAGGTCCCTAAACCCAGCGAGGGCGTTTTCCAGCTCCATAAGGGAGATATGGAGATCGCCGAGAATATTTATTAGTTTAGAAATTTGTAAGTAGTTTCTTAATTTATATTGTATAAAACTGTATAAAACCTTGTATGTTTTGTAAAATCTTTGTTATTCAAAGTTCAATTTTTTCTCTTCTAACGTACGAAAACAAATCACTCGAGATCAACTAGATCTTAACCCACTTCATTGAAAATAAACAGAGTGTCGTATAATGTCGCGCAGTAGTTAACCGGCCGGCAGCTAATCAAGTCGCGCTGATAACGCCAACCCCACTCTCGACCTACGTCACACGGTGAACACTCTTTGTTTTTATTTTATTTTGCTTTATTGTGTACCTAGTACCGCCTGGCCTGACTGCTGAGCGAAACGGATGAGAATTAATTAGATTCAAGGCAACTTGGCACTATCCTAGGTATGAAATATCTTCCCTATCGGATTTAAGTGTTAAATAAAATAGTGAGCTGTTAAAAGAAGATCTGTCATTATTATTTATCTAAGTACATAAACTCATACACAGAAGCTACCAAGCATTACAGTATTCAGTTAGGATACAGTTACGATTACGTAACCTATCGTAACGTTTAGTTGACTTATCCCATCTGCTGAGCAGACGGCACTTGTTCATGAATGTGATGCATGAATCGGCATCGCTTAGCTCAACCACTCGGTAAACTCAACGACTCGATGCGCCACAAACCATCTGCAGGACATTTGAATATCACGGATGATATAATAATAATAATAGCCCTGACCGCCAGTAGCTTGGACCCTGTTCCCGATACCGGTGGGATATTTTTTTAATATTTTTAAATGTTTCTTTTTTATGCTTTATTGAAATGTTTAAAAATATAACTATAAAATATAATTTAATATTTTCAGACTATGGTCTGGAGCGAGGGGGGATGGCAGGCGGTCGCCTCCTTCTGCGAAGCAATAATGCTAGCAAAAAGGAGGCCAACCGCATCAGGCAAAGGCAACGAGGAGCACGCCCCAGCCGCCGCCGGGATTTCAATCCCGATTTCCGGCCACCGTAGACGCGGGCTTGCGGACGGCGTGCAATGTGTAGCACGCTGTCCGATCGTCTGGTAACCGACCGGACCGAGCCCAAGTTGTCGACGGCGCGTACTGTTCCTGCGCGCCTTAAGGAGCTGTCAGCAAACCATAAAGGCCCGGTCTGCTAGCTGTAGGCAGGCAGGTTCGAAGCCTACTTGGGTCATGGGTCAGTTTCTGAAAGGAAGGCCCGGAGCCGGCACGATAGGCCACGAAGGAACGGGGTAGGTTTCTAGTCAGTAAGAGTCTGACACTATTTCCCGCTCCGCCAAAGGGCGGGATCTGTCATTGGATTATTTTACCTACCATAAAAAAAAAAAAACATGATATCATATAATATTAATATCACCTGAACAAATAGGACCTATTAGTATACTACTAATAGATCCTATTTGTGCAGTCCTTCTACTCGTTCATTGCGTCAACATGTTTAAGCCTCTAAGGATAGAAAGCTCGTAATTGTATTCACAAATCCACTCTTCGGACTGCTTCTAGAAAATCCTGACTCAAAAAAAATAGAAAGACTCAAATACCTCGACTGACCAAAAAATCCAATCAACCGTGACGAAACCATGGATTATAATAGATATATAAAGTAAAGGAAGAGTGAGCAAGAAGACTCAAAAACCCTTTAGCGCTAAGGGAAGTATGCTAAGCGTTGCTTTAAGATAGCATTTATAGATTTTTGGCAGCCTTTATTGGGCACTGTATACGACGAGATGCAAGTAAATTGGCCGAAGGGACAGGATTTACAAACGAAAGATTCCTCATTTTCACCTGCTTGAAAATGGTGTTTTAAAAAAATCCATGCTTAGTGCTTGACTAAATTATAAAAAGAACCCTTGTGCAAAATTTCGCGTTCCTATTGTCAGTTGTTGTGGCTGGGCGTTGTTATTGCTGATAGCAAGTTTCTCCTTTTATCTATGTACCTTTATATAGATTAATATGATTGCGTATAATAACCAATTGCTTATTTTCAGTAGTCCCAAGGGGACGGAATGTTAATATTCTCTCGCATTTTAAATGAGTAGGTAATACTCAACTGGATTCTTACGAAGAATAATTAAATTTCAAAACGAGAGGTCTTAAGTACAGCTATGTATCAACAGAGAATGAGGAACCTTCACATAGATCCCCTTAAATGTAATAAATACAAAAGCGTATTCATTTATTGAACTTTTTATGAACACACCGATCTTCCCTGTTATCGGAGATGTTTAGTATAAAATGTTTTTATGTATCTTTCGTATCAAGTAAATTGGATGAATGTTTGGGGCGCTTCGTGAATTTTCCTTATTGTGTATAAAGTACTTATACTTTATGATTTGACGCCCACATATTAACATGTTTGGGCCGTCTCTAAGTAACAAAGTTTGTCGTAAGTCGCGTGTTAAACCTTTCAACAAAAACTAATGTTGTTTTTTGTGATATCGCTAACATTTTTTCTGTGCGTGTAGACCACATTTATAATCACACATATCCAGAATTGAATTCTGTTCCTGCTGTTTAAGATTTAAAAATTGCAATCCACAAGTTTTTAAATTATGCTGAATTGGACCGAATAACCAATGCAGTCGGACCCGTCTGCACTAGGTTTCTTTTAAGGAGTCATCTACGTCTATATCATTATCTTTTAAAAAAGCGTTTAAGGAAATGGATAACAATCTTTTTTCTTGAAATTGACGAATTTAGACTTAACACTTAGACTTAACCGTAGTTTTCTTGCCCTAGCTACACTCAGGTCATATGTCGCGAATCAATATAGTGTCTAAGAAGTATATATATAAGTTAAAAAAAATCATTAATGATCATAAAAACTTTTTTTTTTGAAAAATCATTTTGATGGCAGAACAAATAAATTAAAATTGTATCGTACAAATAGACGGGTGACGTTTATTATAAACAGGAGTCTGTTTTACCAGTCAGGAGTATGTTTTATCAGTCTGGGTTCAGTCGATTTTATTGCATTCTGTAGGAAGCCAAATGGCACCGGATCCTCCAGACCAGTGTGTAATCCCTGACAAGATCAGAGATACAATTTTTCTAGAACTGAGGAAATTCTAATATTGATGATCGTTTTATTAGATAATATATTGAATGTTTAGCACTCAACCATATCGTTAATTATTTCCTCGGTTAGTCGTAGGAGTTCCTCGGTTATGTGTATCGAAGATAACCACACTTTACGACGGCTTCCGGGATACACAACTAAATTCATTAAAAACCTGCATCTGTACAACTTTTCCAATATTCATCAAAATTATTTGCTTATTACAAACAAAGTGTGCAACTTTTGTAATCAAATAAAACTTTTCTAATTAATATCTTGAGATCTCCGATCTGTCTTTAGATAATTGTTCAAATGTTTGTCTGTTCCGTGATGTGAATACAGCAAGCCCTTTGTGTCGGTGGTTTTGATAGCTTTAAAGGAATCGGGGTCAACGCGAGACGATGGAAAATGCGATAAAGTAGAAACAATATTCTTTGTGGGTGCGGAGCGGCGAGTGGCGAGGTTTGTGTTTATTACGCAGATATATTCACAAAAGAAACAAAACAAAAACAATTTGTATTACGTGAACAAAAATGTAATAGAGTGCGCGACTGGGCGCTGCCGGGCGCTGGAAGCCCTCGTAACGACATTCGTACCCACGTACGTACTTATACACGAGGTAAAGCCTCCGCCGTTTTTTGTCTTTTCACTTGTAAAATTATGTAAATAATGTTAAAATGTTTCAGCTAAGCCCGGCTGACAGAAATGTTTTGTTTTGTTTACAACTCAAATTATTCATTGTTGGAGAGCGATAGTGAAATTATGTATTCAGTCAGTAAGTATTACGAAGCTCGTCGGTGGTTGTTTTAAAGTTAACATCAATACAAACTGAACTGATAATTCCAGATATTAGTAGAGTTCGCACCCGGGCCAGGCACGTGTAGCCATGGAGAATAGTTATAACTTTGGATTACATTTATAAGAAAACGTTTTCTGCAAAACGATCTCATAAAAATCCAAGAAAAGGCATAAAAGGAAAGAAGACCACTGTGACCAGCCGATTTCTTACAAACAACCCGAACTTACCGCAAAATGTCCGTTCAACTCGTAGCGCACCTTTAACAGCATGTTTTTTATCGCAAAGCTATCCATGATCGATGGCAACTACCGGCGACGTCATTACCCGGGCACCGGGTTCAATTCTGTCCAATTGATATTTTCTCTTTTCACTCCAAGCTTTAATTTCCTCGGATTCCACTTAACGCGTTGATTTGACGTTTAATTAGGATCTGCGCGATCAAAATAATTCTTGTATTTCTGTCTACACCGGGCTTTGATAAAATTCATTATGATCTGAAACGGTAACAATTCCAAACACCTCAGACTATAGCATTGACGTTTTCCTTCCGACAAAATTCTAAGCTCCAAGCCCCAGCGAGCAATGTAAAGGTAAAATCTCATAATACTCATTGTGTAGTGTTTTCTCAGTGTCGGTAGAAAATCAGATTCCTTTGTGCAAGGTGGGGCTATTGGTTTGCATTGTGAGCTCCAATTGCGGGCTGCTGATACACTGCGCTGTTCCTTTGTCACTGCCGCTGTTTCGTTTGCATACATGTACGTAATACTTTGTGAGAGACGTTCTTTTCACCATTAGGTGGTCAAGTTTCTTTATAAAAAGATATGTTCACCTATGTTGAGGTAAGTAATTGTCTCTGTGTTGAATGCTGTTTTTATTATCCTAACGTTTGGACACTAATATCAAATCAAATCACATTCCACCTTGATCTTTGAAGTTATTATGATAACCGTTTGTTGCGAAACTCAAAATAAACTTCTGAGATTTTGTTCCTGATAACCCAACAATCAAAAACAGAATCCCGGAAATGAAAACTGAAGTTGGATCAAAGCTTTTCTACAGTCTTGCGCTGAAAATATCCGTATAATTGCTGGTAATGCCCTCAAGCGGTACTAGTATCTGTACCTATTACAAATATTCCATAACGTAGACAAAGGAGACACCAAACTTGTTTATCTTTGATATTTTAACCGATTGTTTACTTCAAAACTTTGCTTGTCCAACAGACTAGTTAATGTTCAAAGAATAAAAGATCTATATGTCAGTGAAGCAGTGCGGAAGCTTGAGAACGAATGAATGTACGAGCTAAGTGACAGATGTCACTTTGACAGAATCCGGGCTGACGTTTGCATGAACCGAACAGATAAAAGTTCCGACCGCAGAAGAGCGGGGTCTTTGGTCTGTCTGCAGCCGTGCCAACAACATCTAGTTCTGGGACTGGCTCATGGTTCGTAGTGAAAAGAAACCTAAAGCTTTGTCGTAATAAATCAGTTGTGTGATCTAGAATAGTTTGTTTATTGCTCGTTAACCAGCCATTGCTCACGAAATAGGATCTCAGGAAACGATTTCCACTGTGATCAGCATCCCCATCCCATATATACAACATTTTGGATATGGTTTCAGTCTTTGACAAATTGACTGTGGTGTGTGATGTTTTTTTATGAAAATCAAAGAGCCGTAAACCGATTTGCAGGCGTCAGCACATTTCAAACACAAATACGACAATGTTACTTTGTTCGTTAAATGTTTTAGTGGGACTCCGCTGATTCTTTTCACTTACTTACATAATATGCGTTAAGTAAATATAACTTGGTATACATATGTAACTCTTATGTACGAGTGTTTTTCACCCAAATCCACCTAAACGGTTTAACCAATTTGGATGTAATTTTGTGTGTATATTTGAGTGGGTCTCTCAATGGTTTGAAAATACAATTGGAGTTGGTAGGCTTTTTTTTATGGTAGGTAAAATCATCCAATAACATCCCCTGCCCTTGGGCTGAGTGGGAGATAGTGTGCGTGTGGAGTCGGTAGGTGGCGCTACAATTTAACGTCATACTTATAATAATATGAAGTGACAGCTTTCAGGCACGACAAAGTTGGCCGAGACCGCCAGTCTTCTTAATTCTTTATTGTACACAAAAACGTTACAAAATATATGGAGATACAGAAAGTTTATGTACAAAGGCGAGCTTAACTCAGCAATGAGTTTTCTCCCAGCAAACATATTCGAGGGCAGGATCCTGTGCACAGTATAATCCTACAAAACCTACATAATTATATTATACATAAGTCTATATATATTATACTAATACATACAATATATATGACGGCTCGTTCAGGATGGTTCGAGCTCTGATCATCTACCAAGTGGGCCTACGTGGGTATCGTGCAATGAATAAAAACGGTTAGAAACTGAATACGTTTACTTCTCAATACATTTCGGTACAGTGCACTGTTATTAGGTAGGTATAAACAACAAAACGGACAGTTTCAGAACGTCTTGACACTGCGACGGCCTGGCTGAGAGTGTCCGCTGTACTCGGCGGATTCTCCTTCCCCAAGCTCGTAGCCAAAGTGGAAACGGCTGACTCTGTCTAGGCGCGCCACCTCTATTTCTTCTAGTCGCCACTAGATGGCGTGCCTTGTTTTGTTGTCAACAAATCAACGCCGGATCCGACATATATGTATACTAATTTTATGTCAATAATGAAAGGAAGTGCTCTTTAAGTTTCCTCTTGAAGACATCTAGAGAAGAGCTATCGCTAAGAGAGTGAGGCAGAGAGTTCCAAAAACTTAGACTTCTATATTTTTACATTTATTCAGGCTACAAATAATTAAATTGATAGTTCGAAATAGTTTAAAATTAAATTACTTTGCTAGTCTCACCATCGCTTTTATTCTCCAATAATTTTGTTAGTTATAAACCGCTACTCTAATTAATTAACCGCAATATTTGAATACGAAATCAACCAATTAGTCTTCTGACCAGTTGACTGGACTGTCCACACGATCACTATTGCCGGTGGCGAGTGCTACAAGCCAGTGCTGAGTTATGTGCCAGCGTCGAATGGCTGCAATGAAATATCCTTCACTTCTTCTATTTCTTCTCCATGAAATACTTTGTATTCCCCTGGATACAGCAGCTTAATGCATTTTGTTTAGATATACGTTATTTTAGATATAAAACTTAATTACTTGGATTAGAAATAAAATGTGGGTGAATTTATTAAGTAGTTGGGGTACGTTGATATTGATCGCTGACAGGCGAGAGCCGGTTACCCACACACTGAAGCTGTCAACTCTAAACCACGAATAGATATAATTTATTTTTTATTTTAACAATATCAATCAACCTGATTACCTTTTATTAACCATTTTGGGACATACACCAGCATTTCCCATGGAATGACCGCCTCTGAACTCCACATTATAGCAACACGATATGCCTTGTTACGACTAGTATGACTGAATGGTTAAAAACACTCTCGTATAGTGATACTGAGAAAATTGTGGAGACATAGCAAGTATTAATACATACACACACACACACACACACACACACACACACAGACAAAACACATATATACACACTACATATTATACACTAGTCTGGGACATTGTTTTTTCTTAATATTAAGATGGGCGTTGATAGTTGCGACACAGTTTGTAACTTTTGCAACTGTCATCGTTATCTATGTCATTATTGTCAGCTGTTTTGTGTCCAAAATAAATATTTTTATGTTTTTTTTTTTTATGTGGTGTATGATTAAGTAACAATAGTCTTAGGATACAAACGGAGGAATCTTGATATGTTAACAAAGAGCCATCCATGGAAAATAAGTCAAACTCTGTCCATAAATGGGTACGCAATTTTTATTATATAGCCACGACGAATTCTTTGCGACATAATCATGAAAATATCTTGGTTACCAAAGAATACGTAGTTACATTTTAAACTCAAAACGAAAACGTAGAAAACATTTTCCTTCTCCGACCCGCAGTTCCGAGCAAAACCATCTTAAATCGTAATGGCGATCCCAATAAAGGCTAGTTGGCGCTATAAAAATGAAAATCACATAAACGGGCGGTCGTCGCGCCGGCAGCCGTAGCTTACGACTAACCATCGGTAGAGTTAAACGACAGTAAGACCTCGGTGCAACCCGCCCGGAATGACGTCTCAACCGAGACTTGGGAAGGACTGATAAACAATCAGTTGGGATGAAAATTATAATAACTTCACGGGAAATGTCTGTCGGCAGCACGGAAAATTGGTTTTGATTTAATCTGATTCATTCATAGAAGCGGCATAGTGAGTTTAATCCTAATCAGAATCTACCACAGCCGGCTGGGCAGCAGCCACTCATGCAGTGTTCGTGACACAAACGGCATATTTACGTGTTCGACTTACTGTGATTTTGGGTATTGATTCCATACAAGACAGGAAGAAAAGGGTGGTTTTATTTGTTTGACCAACCAATTTTCTAACAAACTATAATTATTGATAAAATTTGATTACTATAAAAGCTATTTTTTAAATGGGTTTAACGCTATCTATTAACGGTATTTGAAAATGTATTGCAGTTAAAAATAAAATTCTTTATTCCATTCTGTTAAAAATCATTTCAACAGTTGAGTTAAAATCCGAATATAAATTAAATAAAGAGCGGTCGGGAAATTCTCACGTGTTCGTAGTATTAAGTGAGTGGATGAAATAATAGCTCATTTGTCAGACGCAGATGAAGGGCTGAGGGGAAATTGTGAGCTCCATATTTAATGTACACCTTTTTTCAGGTGTCACTCTTTTCAGTTACATCGGGGAATAAATTGTGGATTCAAGTGACGTGTTACCGATTCATACAATAACATGTGATTGTGTTTTGGTTACATTTTTAGAAACCATCATTTTATCACTACATAGTACAAAACAAAGTCGCTTTCCGCTGTCTGTCTATATGTATGCTTAGATCTTTAAAACTACGCTACGGATTTTGATGCGGTTTTTTTTATAGAATGATTTTAGAGGAAGGTTTATGTGTATAATACATGCATAATGTATTTAATATGACCTTTGCACCCGTGCAAAGCTGGGGCGTGTCGCTAGTTATATACAAAACTCATTTCTTTTTGCAGAAATGGGGATCTCTACATTTTCTGATGTAATTCTATTTACATCTGAAAATGTAAGGATCTCTATTTCACTTCTTGGTAAATAAAGTCTGAAAATAAAAGGCATATCTGTACCCATTTGAAGGATGTTGCAGAACGAAATATTTAAATATAATATTCCCAATTAGGCAGTGTACCCACTGTCCGTGAGGGTGGTCGTTCCGGCGCCGTCCCGCATTGCGACACTCGCTTTATTGTCGCGTTGTCCGGCGGCCGCGCGCTATCGGCACTACAGGGTAGGCAGGCTTCTAGGTGGCGAGCACACTCGGTGCTACCACTGATAGTGCTACAGAAGATTAGCTGTAACTTCATCATCATCATCATCACATTTAATGTTCCCACTGCTGGGACTCAGGCCTCCTCTCTAGAAGAGGGTATGGGCTATAATTCACCACGCAGCCCAGTGCGGATTGGTGGATGTCACAGCTGCAACTTGCAGATCGTTAATACGTGGGTTTTCTTATTTCTCCGCAGTTCTTTTCTGATTTATTTCGTTGTTAGATCCAAGACAGTTTAATCGTTGCTTGGGGCCAAGTCAGGTCGTATCATCGAGCCTCATTGTCTCCGCTTATATCTGGTGATTACTGATTCTGGGTTTCAGTGAGTTCTGAATAAATTAAATAAAAATCTTGGTTAGCTGGAAAAGCACGGTCCATTAGGCTTAAAATTCAATAACGACCAACAAAGAGCCAGTAGGTTAACTTCGATACCTCTGTAAAATCGAATCAGTATATTTTATACTTTGCTGCATTTGTTAGATGCATAAGAAGTGAAATTATGCCTAAAACTTACCCAACAAACCATAAAGTATTGTGTATAGATGAACCTTTAAACGCTGTAGAAATACGTAGCGCAAGATGCTTTGATGTTAACATTGCTGATAATGGTAATGTAGTTTAAGTGGCTACGTACTCGTATCACTATAGTTTTGCAAGTGTCTCACGAAGCCACAGGTAGTCCATATGAGCACCCTCTACGTAGAGAATAGCCAAGTAACCCATAGATTCCATAAACACAGCTATAATCATCTCGTTCGCTTGATTCTTGCGCTTGATTCAACTCTTCTCATTTGTTTTTATGTTATGACTGTTAATACCAGCGGGCATTGTTTTCCTTCATTCTTATATGTCGTATTATTATGTTGTTTTTCTGGCTATGTTAGAACCCAGCATTTTTTATTGTAACGGCTAGACGATTAATTTAAATCCTGCCGTATAATTCAATTTATGTCATTTGTCGATAATTGCAGATATGAATTTAATTTATTAGATTATCAAACTAATCGTTTCGATTTAAACTCAGAGCGTTATAAATAAATTAGCTTTTAAGCAGAAGATTTATTTGCAAGAGATAAACGTAATCCCTAGATGGTAATCGAAACAATCAGCATCAAAATAGCGTGAACATTGAAACGACTCATGTTAGTACTTTCTTATCCACTTTGGCGACTAGTACATAAAGCCAGCAGGCAAGTGATCTGGTCGCATCTGCACAGATAACGGCGGCACTGAGCGGCGCAGCGAGCGGGCAGCACTAAACACGCGATAGTCTGGCACTGTGCCACCTGTCTGCGAGCGCCCGTGTGCAGAGTGAACGCACAGCGACTGGGCGGGAGCGGGCGCGAGTCGCCTCTTGTTGTAATGGGCAGTAGAGGCTTGATGTGTTTCCTTAAGGAGTGTCCCACGTTACTGATTCAGTACAATCGTGATCACGAAGCAACGCGTTGCGAATGGAACAAACCGCATGTGGGTACAGTGCAGCGTGAGCGAAACGAAGCGGTTGTAATCTGTTGGTTAGATATTTTCGCGCAAATTCTTTCGGTGTGGTGACTTGTGTTCTATAAATGGCAGTTAAAGCGGTGATTGCGTGTGCACGTTGGAAAATTTGCGTGGATTTGCGTGGAGCACATTGGATCGACACGCAACAGCAGTCGCGTTACACCGAGTAAAATAATAGACGATCGCTCGCTAGCGATACTGCTCGGTCACGACGCCCTAAACGACCACCACATTCGCTTCAGTACCGACACTATCAGTGTTTAATACTCCGCGTCCGCTGAAGCACTTGCGTAAGCTCCTCACCCTAACAACCGCCTATTGGACGGTGTGCCAGTGTGTCACTGCCCTTTTTTAGTTCACTGCTCCAAGCTGGACGAAACATGCGGGTCAAGTGTAGAACTGGGCTTTTGTTATTTGAATTTACTTTTTGTAACTGGATGGACAGATATCCAAGTCATGGTCACGAGAAACAGCTGGTCATACACGTCTGCAGATCTCCGGCACTGGAGGTTCCGTGAATTGTGATTTAGAGAAGTGGTTCTTATGACTATTGTCTACTGTAATATTTTCATGTACATTTCACATAGATCGACATTTCATGATAAATCATAGTTCTTTTTGCAAATTGGTTATAAATGTTTTGATGGCATCGTTGGCGTAATGGTTGAATGATTAGCCGCTGCCCTAAGTGTTGCGGGTTTTTAGTTTGGAGCAAATTTTTTTAAAGCACTTGACACGATACTAATAGGTAAATATCTTGATTGTCAATATTAGTTACTTACATACATAATGCTTTTTGGAAGCCAATGTTACTACGAACTTTTAAATATTTATTAAACTGTGACACATAGTTTAAAACCCAAATATCTGACTCCAATATTGCAATGGGGTTTTGTTTTACCCAATAGTGGAGGTCTGATAGGCTCCACGCGAAACACTGGCGGGATCCGGTTAGACACTGGAAGCCGACCCCAACAGTGAACATGTTTGACAGATTGTTTTAAGACTATTATCAAACTAAAGCCCTACCAACAACTCTCATCGTGATTCATTTGAGGACCTAAACTGTACTATTAAAAGGATGGAGCTCTATAGGGTGTATAGCCCGATCCCTTTTTCTCGCTCACACGCCTGTCATTTTAACAGATCATGGTAAGGCGCCTGTTCAGACATTCAGACAAGATTACAGACAAGCTGCTGCTTTAATCGGAAATATTTTTCAAAGTTTAAAATATTATTTAGTTTTTATTTACGCTATCTTTAATTTATTTACATGCACCAAAATGCAATGCTATTGCGAACATACTGAAAAATGGTATTCTATTAATCGTCAAATACGGGTGAATAACCGTATTTTGAGATTTGCTTTCGCAGGAATCACCTTAAAAATCTAGTTTTTTTTTGCATAATTTATTACGTAATAATCTCTTGCCGTTGCGTTGTGATCCATCGACCAGCCATTTTTTTTGCTACCACAGACTCTAAATATGACTTTGTGTTACGCAATGACATTTTAGTCAGATTTTTTATTGATCGACTAATCGAAAATTACAATCGAATATGTTAATGCTTGTTTGCCAAATGTGTTTTTTTATTCTTTATTCTTTATTGTAGGTACATACAATTTTACACATTAAAAAATAGGACAGTTGATGTACATAGGCGAGCTTAACCCATAATTGGGTTTTCTTACAGCAAACTAAACATGAAAAAAAAAATTAGAGATAAACTTTATATTTGAGGATAACTAAACAAACATGCACAACAAAACTTAATCACATAAATTACTTATTTCATTGTTTTGTACCTTTTAAGTTTATTTTATTTTATTTATTCATTAACCGTAGGTATATATTATTGTGATCTTTCGCAGCCGATGAACGTCTCACGGTAAACGACGGCTGGCGCTGAAGATCAGCGCTGTGGCTCTGTATTACACACGAGCTCCAGCTGGCCGTTTTGCGCAGATGTTACGCATATCTTATTAATATACTACTTATTATAATAATATAAATTCGTTGTTGTAAGTATTTGTTTTACTTTTAAAGTATGCGCCATGTTTGTCGTGAATAAACTCTTTTTCTTTCTTCTTTTTTTCTTAAAGAAGACATAAATCCGAAACAACACACCACTATAACATCTTTTGAGCAGGTCATAATCGGGGTTGTAAGTCCCCTCTTTTAGAAGTGGCAGGAGAGGCGTCACGGCATCCTCACCTACCACATGATCCAAATCCTCATCGGACAAGGCAAGTCCGAAAGATTTTTGAACTAGATTCAGATGGAAGAAACGCCCGGTTATCGCCACTGTGCGAACCGCCTAGAGAACCTTAAAGCAGAAGTGGTCATTGTGAATCAATATGACATCTGTATAATTGAAAAAAGAAGGAACGAGAGGCAAAAGTGCGTATAAAACCTAAATTAATTATCATCTCTGTGATAACAGCTGAACCATAACATCCCAAGGGAGCTATTACACTAATACAATTTATAATTAATACATTGGATACAAAGACTACCAACAGCAATGAAATAAAGTAAAGAAGGCGAGATTAGAAAGTGCAAGGGCTGTAATAGGTGTGCAATCAGCCGCCGCCGGGCAATCAATCAGCCCGACACCCACCGGCCCCTCCGACTGTGCGCCGCTATCTCTAGAAGATAACTTTATAGTTTTTAATCACTTTCGTTGGTACAAACAGTCACGGAATGAATAGGCTAAGCACTAAGGTCTCTTGTCATGAGACATCGTTAATCTTTCAACCACGAACTGCCAACACGGACAGGTAAAATGTTTTGTAGGAGACAACCTCTAGGAAAAGGTGATCCGGTTTCTAAACAGTATATTTTGATACAAATGCAGAAAGTTTGTCATTGCGACCTGAGGCTGACCTGAGGGCTGCAGTGACATATTTGCACGTGTATCAAACGACGTTTTTCAATATACTACGTGGGGTTGGTCCGCGCCTCGTGGGGGTCAACGCGCGCCCAGCCTGATACGATAAACAATTTTATAACAATAAAATTGTGGCGGGGAGAGCACGCGCACTGTTCCTCCCAAGTTCGGAAAACAGTCCATTGCGTGTCTAAAAGCTGTGGGATAAGAGCGGGTTTTCATGTAAGTGTATGCCACAATTTAATGTATTTATCGTATCAAGCCTTTCGCTCTCCGCTTAGCGACCAATTCGTGAATTCCGTCTCAGTCGCAATGACAAACTTTCTGTAGTAAAATGTATTATGTATTAATGTTAGCAAGTTTTTACGTACAGCAGGGTGTATGTTCATTCTTAGTTTGGGTTGCCCCAAAGTTTACTTAAAGGAAAAACTAATTGAATATTAATTAACATTAGTATATGTGCCGCAATTTTTGGGATTTAGAGGATTTCAATAATTTGATACAAAACATGAGATTGTAGTCAGGGCCCATAGAGAGACTTTGTAGAATTAATCTACTGGTACCTATTGCTGCCGGATGGGAGGGAAGAATTTTCTTATTTCGTCTATTAGTGTACCAAACAACGAAATCCGTTCAGTAATTTAGACGCCGCAATGTAATTGACAGACAAACAAACGCAGTTTCGCTGCTTCGAGTATTTAATCTAAAAGATATCTTTAGTTTCGAGTATTAATTATTTGGCGTGCGAATGTCCATTAGGCGCTGTGCGTGTGTGTGAGGCTCATCAATCAGCGACGCGCACAAAGAGAGAAGAGCAAGGTCAATGCGGGTGCAGGGTCACGGGTGATGTGACCTTGGCAAGGTAGGGGAATAGGAAAATAACCTTTACGTAACAATCATATATATAAGAAAATTTCTATGGTTACATCCAATTTGCTTTTTCAGGTGTATTCCTATATCTGTGCTATAAGACCTTGCTTTATGCAAAATTTCAGGATTTTAGTTCAACAGAAGTACGCTATAAATTTTGATTAAACGTTTTTTGCGACATAAACGACCGTATTTTTTTTTAAATTAAAAGTTTGATTTTTTCCACAGCTTCAAGGGACCGCAGACCTGAGTATAATTATGCTTTTAATTTCAACTCTATACCTCCACGCGTTCCCGATATAAAGGGTCTTGACAGACATACAGACAGATCAACGAATAACAAAACGATCCTGGGTTCCATTTTCCTTTTAAGGTTTGAAAACCTAAAAATGAACTGATATCTTTCACATGTACAAAAAATACTGATTTGACTTACTATATTTATAATTTTTGTATTGTATCGTTTTGCAGCATCGATTCATAGACCTGTCATTAGGTACCTATTGGCAACGTTAAATTGCTTATTGAATGTGAATTAGATATATCTCGAAAAAGACATTTATTTTAACCTTTTCAGCGCTAACCTGTGCCGAACGTGATGTGTCCTCCAGCGCCAAGCTATGAATTGGCCGATTAGAAAAATTTTTTTTTTGCTTTTTTTAGTTGTAATTCGAGTATTCCAGAGCTGAAACGAAATAGCAAGTTCTCTGGAAAGTTACCTTTGTTATGATGGGAAATCATTACAAGACTTGGCACGCTCTAGTTTGGAGCGGGAGAGCGTGTCAAACTTTTACTGATTAAAATCCACCTGTAACCTTCAGTTTACCTTTGCGTTCTGTAGCTGTGGCAACACTTGCATACGATCGAGTGGCTCTAGCGGGCATCGCGCATCGGTCCTGCTCGACCCCGATGGTTTTGCTGACTTCTTTTTGAAGTGCACGTAGAATACTACGGGCCCTCGACTCGGACTCGGTTCTTACCGCACGGCTGGACTATTGCTTGCCATCTGCAAGCCTGGGCCTACGTACTACTGAGGATGCTCGCACCCTCACGGTCGCGGCCATCACCTCCGCTCACATTACTACTTCGCTGAAGAAGGTAACCGTTTCTAATTACTTACCTCTCACTCTAGATTATGACCTGAACCAAGGCCGGACGTGAGACGTCGTTGGTGCCAACCATCTACACTCACTATGTTTGATAGTTAATTAGTTCAAAAAAGATCCTGAAAACTACTCATATACTCGTATAATCAGATCAGTACTTTCAGAAAGTAACGCTACACAAACATTTATACTACATTTTATGACATTATTAGAGGATTAAAAATACTTCAAACGGAAGACAAATAAAGTGTTAGTCGCCGTTCTATAATAAGGTGTTGAGAGAGCTGCGGTCCGGACGTGACGCGCGCTGAGTGAGACGCGAGGTGAAGAGTGACGAGCCGGTGGGTGACCATCGATGTTATAATAGAACGATACATCGCGTCCCTTTGGTTCTCCCTCCCATATTAGACACTTATCTAAGGTATGTTTTACTTTAAGATTGAATCTTTAAATTCCAAGTTAGCTCTCTCTAATGGTTCCAATTGCACGATTGAGCGATTGGCTGCTGCAACGCATGTTGCGGCTTCGATTCCCGTGCGAAATTAATATTTGCAGGGCCTAAAGATAGTTATTTCGGTTCTATGTGTCTTGTGCATGTGAATTAATACACAGGACTGGCTGTTGTCCATCAGGAAAGGTCTTTCGCTTGAATAATGGTGATTACGAGAATAGAATATTCGAATCCAGGTAGGTATTGCTTTTAGACACAAATATAGTGAAATAGGCTTTTGTTTAAATCATTTTCCAGAATCCCGCCATGTATCATCAAAGTCAATTCTTGGATAATCTCAGCTGTGGACATTTACAACAACAGTAATATTAGAGTAAGCCGGGCAGTTCCAATGAACGGGTATAAATAACCGGGCCGGTTCTAGGAACCGATCGATCAGGAGTCTCTGCACTCACCACGTACTGTTGCACTGTTACACATTATCTCTATTGGAGCGTTTTGTGTGATTACGAACCAGTTCAAACTAAACCAAATGAAAAAAATAGATTCGAATAAAATTTCGAGCACGGATAGACCATAGCCTGGAGCAGGACAAAGATACTATCACGCGGATGGAACCTCTAGCAAAAACTACTTAAGAATAATACTTGTATAAAAATAAAAAACTTGTATAAAATTTATTATAGGATTTTTCGAAAGTGTTCCGCGACCACGCAAAGGAACTGAAAAAAAATGATTGGGTTTTAGTCAATAAAAACCTGACTCTCCCTTTCGCTTCACCCTAGAGCGGGAAAAGTCATTTCATGACTTTCACACGTAAACAGCTACTTAATGTTACGTTTTGTATTTGTCAGTAAATAAGTGCTTGCGATAAACCAACGAATTAGATACATAATTTTTTTTTTTATTAAAATCCTAACAACACTGTGAATTCAGATAGTCATGGTATTATGTGAATACATTTATCATGTTCATCACTGCACTATATACAGGCAAAAGTCTTTTCACATTCTTATCATTTCTGCTGCTTAACATTCACGACAGTTGATCCCGGATTCATAAATATATACCGTCCAATATACAAACAATCTCGCAGATTTATCGTGGTTTTAATGTAGTCAGACGCATAACCATATCCGCGGGTAATGGCGTCATTTTCCGCGATGCTTTGCGGATATATAGAGAAGTGATATATACATTCAACTTTCTACTCACAACTAATATATCTACATTAGTCATCTTGTGCTGTTTTTATTAAAATGGCGATCGTTGCTGTGGTGACGCGCGGCTCCGGCGCCGCACTTGGATTGAGACTACACAATTTGTTCTGTACTGCGCATTAAAAGTCATAGTACGAGATCCGGCTGCAGAATTATTGCATTTAAAGTAAAAAAAATGCAATAATTCATAACGTACATTTATTATTTATAAATATATTAAATAAAGCATTTTTTTCGGTTTATTATGATATACGGTGTTTAAAATTTTTATTAACAATTATTTAATTAAAAATACTAGCGGCCACATTTTGATAGGCACCCTGGTAGATATATATTCTCCTAATCATAAATATGGGTAAAACTATGTGTATGTTAAATGTACACAATTTTTTTTTAGTATTTCCTTTATTTATTTATATTATGTATATATATTAACAAAAATATTTAGAAATTTAACTTGAATTTATCATAATACATTCAAGTTAAATTTTTAAATATTTTTGTTTATAAAAATGCAAAAAAAAAAAACAACATTTAAAAATATAACTTCTATATAGCTTTTATTATCATCATTATTCAGTGGCAAAAGTCGATAGGTGATTACAGCTTATGGTCACCGTTTTCACTTTGTAAAATTGTTGGAAATAGAATCTCGGGTCACTCGTACTAACTTCATACACAAGAGTTTAGTAACTTGTAACGCCATCAATGATGGTTCGTGATGAACCTCGTAAAAATTCGCAAGTGCCTTTATGATAAGTTCACAAGCAACATTTGACGTTGTTTGAAAATTATTTAGGTTTATTCGATATAAAAAAATAGATGGGCCCTTCCCCACTCGTCTATTTTCATCTACACCATGAGCATGGTTTAAATGCTTGTTGTTTCATCTAACACAATTCACTGCAATATTTGTTACTGAGGCAACGCGAAAACCTTTGAAGTTTTTGAAAAATATTTTCGTTGCAATAATTCTATAGAATACAGCACGCGTGGCGCATCACGATCGACCTGCCTCTTAGCAAAAATTCTTTTTTTCCTACCTTCAGAACAAAAGCGAGCGAAAAAATAAGCCATTTAATCACATTTTTTTAAAAAGAAGCATTTTAAAGAGTTTTATCCAGCTCAAAATTACCAATCCAATGATATACCACACATACGTACATCTATTGAAAGGTGAGCCAAACTTCATAGAAAAAATGGCATCATCCTTTTCTGTAAAGTTAGCATCGTATGAGGTTTGTACTCTAGGGCGAAGTTTTGGGACTTTGAACTTGCTCATGTATTTTTGTCTCTGACTGAACCTGCATCACTACGTAACATCGCAGTGAATTATTCAAGAATACTAAATTTAGCAGAGTTGAACTACTTTTCGTAAAGTAGCCTAAAAGTAGGCTGGTAAGATTGTGGGAAAGGGCATCATGGATGAAAAACCATGAATATTGAGATGACGACTTCGTAATGTATCTACACGTAGACGAAGGAACGTTAACCCGAATCAATTGGTGTAAAAAGCATGATGTGGATAGACGCAATAGTCCGATCAATTCCGATATCTGAGATTACATTATTTCGCATCCAGCTGAAAATTGGTATGATTGTTCGAAACACAATCATTGAAATTTAAAAAGTCCCTTAAATCCGACACCTGAAAAAAAAATACTTGGGGTTGATCCCGAGTATTTTGTCTAGCAGTCTGCAGACCTGAGTATATAGTTTTAATTTTAATTCGATAATATTATTAGATATCAGAGGACAATGTAGACCGGTCAGCTTTGTACCCAAAGCACAATAAAAATTGTAATCCTTGAATCCGCGGAGTCTTTCTCACATTCACATATAAAAAGAAGTTATACAAAAATAAAAATAAACCTGTCATTAAATTAAAGATGTATACAATAATAAATTACTAGTAAAATTGGTCGGCTATGTTTTATACAATATAAAAACAATGTCACAGGAGAGGAAGAAGAAAAAAAAGTATCAATATACATTATGAAGTTAAAACAATGATGGAGCAGTTAATAGACAAGTATACAATAATGCAATTATAGAGCTGCCAGGCAAGCCACATGCAGAAGAAGAACAATGACCCATATCAAAACATTATAAATTTCTCGACTACAAACACCCAGTTGGTTTTTTCCTTGGTTTCACTTGAGTACCTAATCCTTTTGACGATGTAAAATATTACATCAGACTTTAAATACTTGAATCCAGTTAAAAGTAAATGATTTAATAAAAAGCACTTTAAAGCCGTGAGTTGTCATGTAGTGGAAAGCTAATTAGGATCAATCTCACGAAGCAGAAGATTTGTGGAACTACTCCAACTTGTTCGCCTTGTTAGCAAAATAAATAAGATTTTCCGCTGAACACATTTCAGCAAAGTTTTTCTATTTAGGCCGGTCACATGTCACAGTCGCAGACGTTTCAGTACATCACTACGTCTGCCGAGAGCCTCTTAGGAATACAGCTTTTTAAGTACAACTTTTGTTCATTAATTTTTGCTACATTTTAGTACAATATTATTATTTTTTGTAAGTACACACAGAATATGTAGGTACCATTAATAAAGAATCAACTCTTTTTCCATTCTGTGGTCGTTTCTATGAGATAAGATTTTTGTGGCTGAATCTTTGGGGGATACTTAGAGCCAAATTCACCGAGATTTGTTCAAACAAAACGCAGTTTGAGCGACTAATCGAGGTTATAGCTTCATTTTACGTTTCACCGCGATGAATTGAACCTAGTTTACGCTAAACTCAGTTTCAATTCTTTTGTTGTCGCCCATGTTTACGACACGGGTCTTTAAACTAGATTACGCTGAGCTCAGTTTAGTTGAACTGAGTTTTTATATTGAATAATGAAATCAGCCTTAAGTTTACAATTTCAATGTAATTTTGCAAAAGTAAATTATGCAGTATTAAATACGATATGCGTTTACAATGACAAGGCAAAAACTTTGGTTTAAGAAACACTTAAAATAACACAAGCTTCACTTAATTTTACACAACACTCCAATACAACTTTTGTTCAAAGTACGACTCAAACAACACACACATAATTACGTCATTTACATGTCAGTAAATGACGTAATTACAAGACTCGTAAATTTGTCAAAGTTTTTACAAGTTTGCGACGAATAACATTAATTAACAAATATTGTAATAGGGACCGTGTAAGTGAGGCTCGTCATGCATTCAATAAAGTGTTACAGAAAACACACTCTCTACAAAACTTTAAACTGAAATAAAACAGGATTTTATTTTAATAATTTTTCCAAACGATATACTTTACTATAACTGACCAATGGGTCATCATGATTGTTATTTTCGAAAGGCATCAATTCAGCCACACCTTGTCATAAAGTATCATACATTCGACCACAGTAGACTCGCGTAAAAGTGCACACACACAAAAGGAGTAAAACAGATAAATACTTGATTCAATATATGTGCCTTTCTGTTTCCTTTACTAAATGTAAATTGTCAGCTGAGGCGTGGGAAACTAGATTGTATCTGTGTTCATATTTTTTTTTAATCAAAAATAGCGGTTTATTCTTCTGTGTTAGTCTATATCACACCAATCGTTCCCACGAAGTCTGCCAATTTAGATGGCGTCATAACATGCGTGCCGTTGTACCACGCGATGACTTTTTCATTTGACTGCCTAGCTCTATTGTTTTAGAGCGATTATTCCATTGGTGTTGCGTGGATAAAATTGTGTACCAAAAAAAAAAAAAAGTGCTATTTAGACTCAGTGGCTTTTGTGGTACGTCTGAATATAATGGTCCGAAATAAATGATTATTATTATTATTATATTATAATATATTAGACAAATTAATGCAACGATTGATACAATTTAACTTTAAATTACACTAATATTGTAAAGGTAAAAGTTTGAATATTTTATATTGTAACAGTACCTATATGCTTGTTACTCCTTTACGCTCAATGAATTGAACGGATCCGGATGTTTCGGCGCTTGGGGACACCCTGACCTGGATTAGAACGTAGAATACTTTTATATCTCAGGAATAAATTCCTTGGAATAGTTTTTATGTGAGTAAAGCCATAGACAGAAACTAGAAAGTTATAAACATGTACATTTAGAATTGCTTTAAAAAGTGCTACGTAAATTATTTTTTCAATACACTTGCTCAGAAAGTGACTTTTATTGCACTACACTTAGGTATATAATGGCACCTGTTAACAAAATGTGACATTTTGATTACCATTACGCACTAGTGCTGTAATATAGCTATAACCTTTTTGTTCAACCTCTTTGTTCGCAAAACAAATTATGAATACGAAAAAATAAAAATTGTTTGTGGTCTATGGTCGTCATTTAAAAACGCGCGCGGTTTTTGGCGTAATTTTTTCGAGTGAAATTCATGGTCTGTATTAATAAAATAAAAAAGTACATTTTAAAATGTTACATCCATATTCTATTGTCACTACGAATGACATTAACGTAAAAACTTTTCACCCAAGAAAACAAACGACGACTAGGCAATATGATCAAAAGACCATATAGCCATAGCCTAGCGCGTGCTCATAGGCAACAGATTTAATTTTTTTACCGCCATGTTATGAAAAATTTTACTAGTTTTACCGTTGTAATATTAGTTAACTTAATTATTTTTTTCACAAGTGTATTGAAAAACGTCGTATGATACACGTGAGTAATGAATGTTACCGTTCTTGGCTCTCTTAAGACCCTCGCCAAGGCTCGGATCTTAATACCGCCTCGACGGTAACCTCCTACATTACACACTTGTATCATAATGTACTATTATAGACTTTTATTTTATAGATTCGTTAGTACAATATAGCAAAACTACTGACTTCTTTTCAAATCCACAACTATAAGACAAAAATGTTTCCTAAATAAATAATACATGGCCGACTGTTACTTTGATAAAAACTCCGTGAGCAGGGAACTAACTGCACAGGTCAGAAACTCTTAAACAGAGTAAATATTTAAGTAACATTTTAACTACCATCCATAATTCAGGCGTTAATTTAACTCGCTCACGTAAATAACTAACATTGCGCAGTGCTAACTTCATTATCTCCCTCTCTTGAAGTTGGATAGCATTCTTTTATTTAATAATCGCCTTTAAAAAAGTTAAAGGTTCTGAATTTACCAGCTTTATTTAATTGATTTTTATCTTATTTAGCGATGTATTCGATAAATATTAATTTAATGACTCTTAATCTTTTTGAAGAATTAAATACTTAATTATCTGATGAAGTACTTCGGAGATAGGCCATGAAACTCTTAAATAAGTTGTAGCACATTTTCCGGGATACCTACAACCGTATGTTTGCTTATTTTTACCACCACTTCATTAAATAACATCACGCTAGTATACGCTCTAAAGTAAATGTTTTAAGTTCATTTCGTTATAGTGTATCCTCATTTTACCCATCAGATTTGAATTCCATGTTATTGAGGTTATCGATTCAGGCATAACATTTTGTTGAAGAACTCCATGTATATAGAATTTCGTGTACCCTAATATTAGAAGTCTGTGTCAAAAACGCGATAATAAAACCAGAGACACTGACATTCGAAATTAAATTTATTGTAGGCATTTCTCCCTGCACAAAGGAATTTCTACAGATATGTCATTGAAATATCTGTGGGAATTTCGTTTTATTTTCACCGCGGTTATCCACTGTAATGTTATTTTAAACTGCAGTATAGGGTTTTTATTACAGTTTGTAGTGAATAATTCTCCAACCATCCTCATTCCATTGTCAAAAAATCTCAGTCATTCCCGAAACTCTCCACAATTGTCTAAACTAGTGCGAAGTATCGTAAAGCTCGGAGCCAATATAACAAGTCTATATTGTGTCATAACCGTAATTCAAACAAATAGGAACATCTCATCATAACCCTGGTAATGTGGACATTTGCATGGAAACGATGACGATGGCAAATAATAAGAACATAAAGTACTAGGAGTACACGACAAGATCACGAGACTACTTGCGGGTACTTGGAGTCTAGACGTCGTCACTGTAGTCGACGGAGCTATGATGAGTTAATAGATAATGGATTGTTTGATTGCCTACAACGTACTTGAAATTTTGGCGATCCAGTTGACAATAATATTAAGAACCTATTCAATAGATTCTTAATAAGTATTAGATCGTATTGATTCATAAATAAAAATATGTAAGCAACATAAGCTTTCTCCTGATTAATAGAATCATAAAATCGTTGCCCCTCACTAAGAATTACTCCTACCATGAGTGCATTCACAAACATGTAAACTTACATCACACAAGACATTAAAACCTGGCACAGTTCTATATCTCTCATAGCCATACAAATATTTCCGTGCATGGGACACCTGCGACACAGCATAGCAGCCAGTTGAGCGTGAAGACCAACTGGACTCTGAGGGTCGTAAGGTTGGAGGCACGCCACGACGTCAACTTCAAGTCGTTCGTGGTACGAGTTCCAACCCAACAGCTACAGACCTTCTTAAAAGAGGACTTCTGGCCGAAAGGTGTCGTATATCGACGTTTCCGCGGACGGTTACACGACACCACGCAGCGCAACACGACGCCGACTACATTACGTGTATAAATTATAGTTAAATAAGTTTTGTTATTATAATATGTATTAGTTTATTATTGTTTAAGATTATTTTATGTATTTGTTTTTTTCTATGGGCCTCCGATGCCTGAAAATAAAAATTATTATTCCCTTTATTTCTTATAATACATATTTTTTACATTTTTAAATAATTTTTAACACACATATATAAAAAAAAATATATATTATTATTATTATTATATGTCAATCGTATTATCAAAATATAAATGTCGTGTCGATGTCAATGATTTAACGTCACTATATTTTACAATTTCACAAAGGTTTAACTTGACCTTTATAGGGCAGAGAAGGGCAGAGTAGGGCAGAGTAGGGCAGAGTAGAGCAGAGTAGGGCAGAGTAGAGCAGAGTAGGGCAGAGTAGGGTAAAGTAGAGACTACCTTACTCTACCCTAATCTGTCCTGCTTATTATAATGATAATGATATCTATAATTATATTTATTTATAATTTATTTATCTGAACTACATTTACATAGGCGGATTTAATGCAACAAAGCATTGTCTACGCCTTTGGGTTAAAAAAACAACGCTGTAGTAGGTGTGCACTGTGCACAATAAATCTAAAACAGATATTTCAAATAGAATTTAGTATAATTAAATTAAGTTACTAATTTCAAGAAACCCGAAAGATAGGTACTCTACATAAGGTCTCGTCGGTTAATTTTCTTCTGACCTATTTGATCTAGTGGTTAGTGACCCATTAAGCGTAGCAGTTATGCCGGAGGTCGTGGGTTTGATTCCAACCCAGGACAAATTTTTGTGTGATGAGAACGATCATTTGTTCTGTAATTTATCTATAATATGTATGTATTTGGAAATTTTCAAGTATATTTATGAGTTTTTAGTACTCAACGCAAGGACTAGACGACGTTGTGTGATAGTTATTAAAAAAATATATATACGCTTGTTTTTTGGTTTTTCGACGGAATTCATGAATAAACTCATTTACTATCGGTGGCAGATGATGAGTTCCATGCTAACCGTACGTTTCTAGTCAGTACAACATCATTTAATATCTCGTCGCCTTCGTCATTATGTGGCGTGATTGGCAGTTAACGCCTCAATTGATACGCTATTGTTTCAATGCCTAGCAACATAACAACAATAACACGCCACATAATTATGTGCGTCGCTAGTGCTGTATAGCACTAGCGACGTACTAACAATGAGTCACCCTGTATGGATGATGAGATAAGCTACGGTAGTGGTGGTGGTGATGATGCAGGCAGGTGGTCGGGGAGCGAACAGTTTAGAAAGGGTATTTCAGTCAAAATCGTTTTAGGGTTGAGTAGGGCAGAGTTCTTTTTTTTATGTTCATTGCTTTTTGTTCCCTGACACTGGTCAGAGCCTTTAATTGGCACGGAATGTTGCTACAATTATTATTTTTTTAAGAAGGGTAGTGTAGCATAGGGTAAAGTAAGGTAGAGTAGGGTTGAGTACAGTAGAGTAGGGTAGAGTAGAGTGGAGTAGGTTAGAGCGGGACCGAAGCCGCGGGCAAAAACTAGTCAACGAATAAAAATTATATTAGATATATCATTATGTATGTTTATTTGAACCATAATTTTTTTGCATCCTTGTTTCTCAATAATATTTTCTTTTATTGGTGCACCCGTCATGTTATCTTTCAACCAATATTTTCGTGAGGCATTAAGTCAGCCTTTGTATCTTTTGTGTTGTATAAAGTTTTAATAAATAAATAACAATATAACTCCTTGAACCTACTCACAACACGATATTTGCAAACCGCACGCAGGTTCAGTCGACCGCACAAAATAATAATAACACAAAATCTCAATTAATTTCAACATGCGGTCATTAATTCTGAGGTTTGGTTTTAATTCATAAATGTCGTGTTTGATTTATACAACCTCGATGGCTCAGTAGTTAGGGACGAGGTTTCCTGGTTCAAGATCGATGTTGTTTGAACAACAATATGTTCGTCTTTCACACTTGCTTCGAGCTTGAGAACGAGCAAATCATGAAGTTATGTAGTAGAAATAATCAGAACTGGCACAAAATTGGAGTAATACCAAATAAATACAGATAAGCTTCCTCAATTGCTTCCTTTGGTGCTATTCTCTAAGAAAACGCAGCGCTGCCTCAACGACGAATACCCAAATAGGATACATTTAATTAACAATCCAATTTATAGGTATATTAGGTTGACAATCCAATAGATCCTATTTGGATGTTCGTCGTTGCGGCAGCGCTGCGTTTTCTTAGAGAATAGCACTACTGCTCCTAAAGAAGAGGCCTGAGTCCCTGCAGTGGAAACATTTTACTAATGCTAAATAAGCTTCCTCAATTATTGTTATACAACATGTTAAGATCTACTTATGTTCTGACATAAAATGTAGCCAGCACACAGCGCTAAGCACTGTTTGTAAACTCTATTGAAAAGCTTTTTCAAATATTTATTCATTCAACATGATATTATTTTTTTTCTGTCTAAGACACGCGTTTATTTAAAAAAAAAAATTAGTAATAGTACCTGAATGTAACAAAAAATATTATGTGGATACAATAGTTTATTTTTTTATTTTTGTATACCTTAATACATATTTTAGGTAGGATTCCATTTGTATTGTAAAAGTATTGTACTATTCCATAAAGTACAATTAAAATCCGGTCTAAATAAATATAGCCAACAAAAAAAGAAAAGTAAAATATAGGTCAAAAACCAAATCACAAAGTAACCCCGTTTTACAGGGTGGATAATAGCGAAGTGGGCTAAAGTAACAAGGCTACATCAGCCCCCGTAGGTGTTGAATTATTTGGGCCCCAACGGGAGCGATACATTATATCCGAGAGGGTCCTGGTCCCGAACTCCTAATTAAACGGGAATACATAATTAACTTTTTCTTTCGCAAATAAAACGGACAATAAAGTAAGGGTCAGTCATGAATGTTAACGTATTCCTCTCGGCGATGACAACCCGCGAATGTGTCCGACATACGATTTACATAGTTTTTATTGTAACTGTGACGTCAGAGTGTGCGTCCGTACAAATTGTCTTTTTAATGGTAATTGCTCGACTGTTTTGCTGGCGGTACTTGAAAAATGTATGGAATTCCTGGCTGCGGTTAAAAGGGTTGAAATGTAAGGCTGAGGGCTAAGTGGGGTACTAATGCAACATCCGATGTGTTAGCATTAAAGTGGGCGCCCTTCTTATATTATGTGAGTATAAAAAATTGGCGGTTCAATAATATTTCCTACATTTTGTCGTTTTCATCTAAGCAATCGTATTTCGATAATGCTTTCATGGTAGTATTGAGAAATCGATAAATCGTATCTGTTATTGATCTTATTAAACTTGCAGACTGGTAAAACAATGATACTTTTTAAAGTTCATGCAAATATTAAAAGTGTTTGCATCTGATAGATAAAAGAAAAGAATTCCTTTTTAAGGCATATGAGTTAGGACGGCTACCGAGCCGCTAAGCGGATTAAATGTTCTTATAAATAATATAAAAAAATGTTTAGTGCGTTCTAGTTTAACCAGATACGAACAAAAGTGTTTGATTGCCATCTACCTCTGACGGTATCATGATATTGTGGTAAGATGTAAAAATTATAGCCTAATTCGTAAACAACACATTTTGCTATGCTGCCATCACTAACTTGCACTCATTCAAAATGCAACCCACCTCACGTGCAATACCGATCTATCTACACGTATCTACCTAACTAAGCTATTGATTACACTATAACGTTCTTATTGGCGAGGGGTGTCACAGCAGCAGGGGTAAAAGTCCCAGGGGTGTCACTAACTTGTATGAAGCTAACTTACTTTGCAAAGTAATTCCCTTTCCCCAGTCAATTACAACACCCTTCATGCGTAGGAATGCATCACGTGAGAGAACATCAAAGAAATCGAGGAAAGTGAAAAGATTCTGTTTTCTTTGACATAAAGCTTCAAAGCTGTAGGAGCAACGCTCAAGTATGTACACGCTTTAATAGTTATAATATCGTACGTCTAGTCTGTATATTCACTTTGTAACGGGCTTGGAAACTGCGTTTTCCATTGCACGATTCATAAATAAACAGACTATGAACGTAAACCTGTGTCGGGTTTAGTATTGCAAATAAAAATATATTGTTAAAATGATACAAAGTTTTAAACTTTGCTAATTCTCATTCAGCTGACAAGTCCACAGCTGAATTTGGAAAAATAAATACGTAAAAATAGTGTCGAAATTGTTCAAATGTTTGTGTACAGACAACAACGAAATCATTAAATGTTTTTGTAAGGATTAGCGGATTAGCGAGAGCTGTGACAATGACACGTAAATCAATAAAACAAATTCTGTCATTTAATTTAAACCGGGTTCGGTACAGTCAGCGCCAACAGTCGCTAATCACGCGGGTTATGTCGCTGTGATCGGTTGTACATACTATTCTAATTTTCGGCAATGCGGCACATCGGCATCGGTTGCGTAACGTTCGGGATCGCTCGCGACTGCCCCAGGGACGTCGTAGTTTGGTCTCAATCACGGATGTTACGAAACAGATTTTTATTAGATTGTGTATGCAATCAGTTCTAACGGAATAGGTTAAATTAAACAACTGTGTTATGGTCATGTTTATTTTAGCAGAAAATGATGTATGATGGTCTACCGGTCCTTATTGGATGAGCTTGGTCAGTAGCTACAAGTAAGTGCAGATGTCTCCCAAGTTCCATGCACTTCAACAACTAGTTGCAATGATTAGAAGTCAACTGTAGCTGTATACCCTAAAACAAGAACTTGGACAAATAAAATAATGTATTTAACAATAAACTTTTAGGTCTACGCGTAACAAAATTAAAATAAACACAGCGCATATTTGCCGGCCGCCATTCTGTGTGAGATGTAAAAGTTCCGAAGAGGGAACAGTTACGTTTGGGCACACACGGGTAACGCTATCGGGGTACACTAGGGTTCCCTGAGATCACTTCAGTTTTTAAATGTGGCTGACTATAAGTAAAGCGAGACAGCGTCAAACATACTGTAAAATGTAAAAAGTAAATATATTACTTAACAAAACTTTATTACTTAAAAACCTAAATCTGTGCTTTTAACTCGTGATTTAATTTCGGCTGAGTCAAAGCAATGTAACCTCTCTCTTTGACAAAAGTATCCAATTACATGAAAACATATAAATTAATCGAGTCACTAACAAGAACACAGCGATTTAATTAAACTCCTAAGAAAATAATAAAATACAAACAACACAGTCAAATTGAAACAAATTGGCATACACAGTTAAATTGTCTCCCAATTTAAACGTGCATTATTTATAAGACAACGTACAGCATTAGCTAATTACAGAGGGCTAATAAACTCCATGCAAAGAGGTTCATTATTTTCTTTTACGCGCACCGACGAATCGCCACGGCCAAATTAAAAGGTCACATCTCTAATTTAATTCTTTAGGAGAGTCCGCAGGTGGGGCGCACTTTCATTTGGCCTCGAGCGTACGCACCGGGTAAGGGTCGCCCTAGGTTTACGAGCTGGACCGTATTGCTTTGACTGCCGTTTACGTCCGGCCAACAAATATTTGTAACTCACATCAAATAGTAAGTTCGCACAAGCTATTCCTTTCCAGGAGCAGAATCTTGACCTAGTTGCGACGATCGAATACTGTTTTTCTATATCATTAAGTTTTGTACGTATTTTGTGAAAGGGTTTCTATTTACTTTTTGCGTGGAATATTGCGGATCGGTTCTCGTTGAAGTTGTTATTTCACCTATTTACCGCAAAACGCTATTACACAAAAACCTTTGAGTACCTTTCGAGACTATCAAAAGGTTGTAAGAACTCTCAAGAATTTGAAATCCAGAAAATGTTAAAGGATTTATGATATGTAAAGTCCTGTGTTCACGGCAGACTTAGAACTAAATGTAAAATTTCTCGGCTGCGACGAGGTACGGAACTTGCTCGAGTCCATTACACAGTATTGTGTACTGTAGGTATTGGTCTCGTGCATCGCCGGATTTTCTTTGAGAGAGTCGCTCCGTACGGGGACGGTCGCGGGCGGTAATAAAAAATGATAAACTACCCACATTATGTTAATGTATTTTTCTTTTTCATCCCCTAAGATGTTCGTGATAATGTGCGGGGTGGGGGGAGTCCCGGAGGATGTTAATTTGTATAATATGTTGTGTTTAGCTGCGTATTAATTGTGTGGGGATTGTCTAGACCGGCTCCAGATTGCGTTGATTAATGTCCCGCGGCGCTCGCGATGTATCGCGCGACAGCACATCATTGTAATATACTTCATTAGTTGCGCTTTGTCGACAATTAATTCTGTTTAATGCTAATATCTGGTTTCAATAAAATACACGGTAGGGTACAAAAAATGTCATAGGTACTGTAAATCTTTGTTAGCAGCGTCTTATGTTTTAGCAATTTGAGATTTATATTGAAATAGAAAATTAGCTGTCGATAAGTAACGGAGCTATAATGTGTAGGTATAGCTCGTACTGAAACTTAAAGTATGCCTATCAATATACCTACATTACCTATTAATGTTGGCACTGCTTGTATCCGCTTCTTCCCTGTACAAATTTTCACCTGAATAACGTCACGGGTTAACAAATAATGATTATAAAGTAGAAGGTCTATTCATTAGCAGGTGGGTACTTTATAAATAACCACATAAGCAGGGTTTCAGCGTAATGAAAATGTTTCTGATCCACTGCTATAGCTCGCGTTCAACAAAATATTTGCCACCTGTAGGCTATATAAACAGACGAAAAGTTAAATATTATTATTCAGGCAGACATTTTAGCATTTTATTTAGTACAGAGTATTTTTAGAACCGCTCCCTTCGCCTGTCGTCACTGGAACAGCGCTGATTTATTTTTATTGTTTTTTTAAGTGCTTACTAAGTACATGTTGTGGTAGTTTTTATTTACTAACCAGATATAAATCTCTTCTCTCTTGGTGTAAGTGCTTTTAATTTGATTTGTGCGTAGTTGTGCATCAGATTTGGAAATCTTACTTCAAACGCTAAATTGTTCCCATTAAATTATACTATATATTAGTTGTTCACAACGCCCGTCTTTACTTTAGTCACATTTTAGTAAAATTAAGATACCTACTTTGTCTCTCTGAAAATATTATAATAAAATTGTGTTGAAAATAAAATAATATAATAAAGTTGTGTTGATATTCTTGTGATGTTTTTCCTTGAGCGGTTATTGAGTTGTTATCAAATGATTTTTTGAATGCCTGTAGCTAGGTTGACTCGTTGAGACGATCTCGGCGCGGCCTCGTTGTGTTCGTCAATAGAAACGAATTTCAATCGTTTATGTCATTGATGTCGTATTTCACGAAAGTTAATCGATCGATATTGTCATGTAAGGTCAAAGATAAGTTCATCTTTGCTTGGAATTTGTATTTTGATTAATTTTCACTAGTCCCGACTAATTTATAAATCACAATTAGAGCAACCAAATCATTATTTTATTTTCTAATCAAAATAGATCATTAATTCTCAAGTAAGCTTCAAGATTAATCTGGAATATTCCAGATTTACAATTGTGGCTAAAATAAGTCCCATCTACATAGATACTGAAGTAAGACAAGAGCTGAATTATTTACGACTGTTAATTTACTTGGCTATAATGTAGTAGTATTCAGGTCAGTTCACAGCGATGTATTACTATTTCCCGCAGGTGCCGCACACGGCCGGCGATGGAAGAAAAACAGCTTGTTGCTATCTATTTATACACAAGTGGGGCAGTTCTTAGGTGCGTTGACGTCACACTTATTATGCAGTTGATATAATGACCATTATGATATTTAATCGACATTCTACCGACGCTGTTATCGAGCCACCACGATTTGCGTTCGAGGAACCCGATCAAGGATTGCACAAGAGAGTAATAATCGACGCGAGTGAAGAGAAACCTAATATAGATTATGTTTGGCTGTGGACATATAAAATTGAAACCCTTCATATTATACAGATTCAATATAGTACCTAAGTGTAATAGTAGAATTCAGTACCTAGCTACCATCGTTACGTAAAACTGCAGATATTAAACTAGATCTGACCTTCAGTGTACCTGCGAGCACGAGTCGTGGTTGTGACCTTGATTACGTTGCCAGAACGGTGCACACAGGTCGCAGGTGCATAGTCTGCAGAATGCGCGGTGCACCAGCCTTGCACGTGCACGGAATCATAACGCCCAGCAACTGCGCTTTACGTAACTAACTAGGAACGGGTTGGAGAGTTTCATTAGATTACACAACTCCAAAGAATTGATGAACTTATTGCATACAAAAACGATGGTTACATGGCACTTCTAGATTACCAGTTCGTCCAAAATGAATTCGTTCTTGCAAAATAAGCACTTACATCACAAACGTTATTACTTTGAAAATATAGGGCTCCTCGCCCATGGCGACTTTTTACAAAACACGCGACAGCATCATCACTACAAAAAGTCGTGGGCGAGGGGCCTAAGCTTAAATCTTCCAGGTTTCAGGAGCATAGAGAGAAGAGTGAGATGCGCATTTGACACATAAACGCAATTAAATCTCATTCATTATGAAGTTATTTAGGTAGGTATTTGCTGTTGAGCCAATAATAGCGCTGTGTAAACAAGAGTATGCATGTAGTTCCATCTACAAAACAAGGCACAGGTGAATCAGTTAACAGTAGTGTGACATACTGTCAACAGCAGCGTTCACTCGTTCATTCATTCGCTCAGTAACTCGCAAGCCGATCGTTTTTGTCGTGGTCGGCGACCGCGGCGCCCCCTATCGGCCGCAGCGCGCCGCAACGACCAACTAGCGGCCTTTTTACTGAAACTGAGGTTTTGTACCCAGCTCTCTGTCGAGGAAACACGATTAGAAATAAATCCTGTTTTGTTTGTGGAAAATGTTCTAGCGGACAATCAATTACAGTCGAGTCTAACGTAATTATTTACCCAAGTTAGCTAGCTTAGAAGTTCTGAATTCTGTACACTAACATTTCTTAATTAAATTGCGCTGCTGACAAGATTAGGTATGTAGGAACTGGAAATGTAGTGGCGACCGTTCTTCATCTAAACTACATCAAGGTTGGCATTATTTCGCTTTTCTGCTACGATTTCATAACATACACAGGGATTCATTTGTATATTGAAACAAAATATTCGCCAAACTTAAGTGGCAAATTGGCACATAGGGTATGGCATATTGCTTGCAGAACAAATGGCTGATGGGCTGAAAGGTTCTGAGTGGCGACCACGTACAGGAAAATGCAGTGTTGAAAGGCCTCCCACAAGTTGGACCAATGACTTAGTTTTTTTTTTTTTAAGTATGTAAAATCATCCAATGACATCCCCCGCTCTTGGGCGGAGCGGGAGATAGTGTCAGACTCTTACTAACTAAAAACACACCCCGTTCCTCCTTTACCTTGGTTTTAGGGCCCCGGTCTGCATTTTCATACCTCCCCAAAGCCTTAGATTAGGCTTCGACCCTACTGGGCCCCTACAGTTTGCTGACGACTCCTTGAGGCGCGCGGGAGCAGTGCGCGCCGTAAAGGACTAGGGCTCGGTTCGGTCTGTTACCGGACGGACGGACAGCGAGCTACCGATGACCTGGTGAGGGTCGAAAATTCGATGCGATGTTATGACGATACTTGGAAGGCCTATGTCCAACAGCGGAAATCTTTTGGCTGAAATGATGATGAAATTCAGTTGATCTTTTAATTCCTTCTGAATAATTTTGTTACAAGGTCATCCGAACTATTTAAACACACATGATCAATACACTTCTAAGACCACCCTTCGTGATTGCATAAAAATAGTTTACATCTACTCTAGATGGTGTTTTATACATATGTGTGCACGTATCTACACACGGGTGTGTGTGTGAGGGGCTCGCAATTACACTGATATATTTGTGGCACAGTTTGTCGCGAGCCGTAGATGCACCCCGCGACTGACGGAGGTACACTCGGGCGGACAGTGCGGCGAACGAGTTCATCAGCGAACGATCATTGGATTGGACATAGGAATGAATTTTATATTAAAACGTGTAAAAATGATATTATTGCACTAATATTATATAAGCAAAAGTTTGTGTGTGTGTATGTGATTGCTACTCCATCACGAAAACGACTGAATCTATAGGATAAAATTTGACGCACACGTAGACCGTATCCCAGTATATCACATAGAATATTTTTAATCCATAGAGGCTGTTTCCTTGTGATTTTTTTCTTGTTTCAGCCGAGCAAAACGACTGCAAATAGGAGTTGATAGGTAATATTTTTGAGGTAAACTTTCAAAACAGTACCGCGTGTTGTATTACAGCCCATTCCTTGTCCTAGAGAGGAGGCCTGAGTCCTAGCAGTGGGAACATTAAAAGGCTGTATATGCTATGCTATTAAAGTAATAAAAGCTGCTTCAAAAAAATAAAGTTCATTGCACTTTCCTTCAAACACTTGTTTCTAGATCATAAAAGTTTTACACCAACTTCTGTCATTCCGGCTGATAATAAATCTTCAAACTATCTGTGCTGTTACAAGAGCGTTTCAAAGTTGCAACAAGCACACACCACTTAAGACAGTCAACGTCGTTGTACTACTTAGTTAGCAAACCTTCCCGGCTGCGTGTCTCCCAACACACAAGGTGTGCAATGCATCGCGGGAGACAACTCAATTTAACGTGCACCCTCGAGACGCGCCCTCCTCCCGCACCCCCGCCGACACCCCGCAACACCCCACTGCTTGATTAATATAAACAAAGTTTATTATACGAGAGATTGACATACTTTCCCGCGTTGTCGAAGTTAAAGCTGTCACATACTACATCTTGTTGATTGCCGTAAGTCATAGCTAGTACTTATTTAAATTAGCCGTAATTAGAAAGGCACATACTTTGTTATTCATTGAATGGTAGTAACAATGCCCATAAATCTCGCGCAGAAAATGAAACAATGGGCGGAAAAATAATTCACGCTTTGGTCCACGGATGCCATTTGTTCCAATATTCGTAGAATTTTATTTGGAAGTTCAGATGTTTTCAGTGGTTAATAATAGAGAGTTCATTCGTTAATCGTATAAATGCTGAAATATTTGCAGATAATAGGATTGGTCATGAAAAAAAAAGTAAAAGAAAAAATACGCAGAACAGTATCTCAGGGTTTTCTTCGGTTGTTTATCACCGATTCAATCGAAATCAAAGAATCGAATTAAATTATTTAAAATGATAAAAAGTGCAAAATAACTTTGATAGTGTGCTAGTTCTATATTAAGGTATCAATAGAATAATATATAACCCCACAGTGTAATCTCATGACAATTTCAATAAGCCCAGACACGGCCAGAATAATTATATTGTTTTATATTATTTTTATTTATTTTTTTACAGTAACAGTACTTAACGAGTTTCTGACTTCATCATGAAACCGTTCGATGATACCATTTTGTTTATAATCTTTATGATTGTTGTATCCTATTCGCTTAAAAAACTATCTTAATTTGCGACATCGGTAGTTCCGATGGGCCTCTGTGGTGTTTTTTACCAGTTCCTTTTCATCAAGTGACATTTTCAGACAGCAAATGCTGGTTTTGTTGATGAAAATACTAGAATCGCTATATGTTTGCCTGTACTATTTTCAATTCTTCATTAATCCCACCATTAGGAGCAGATTTTGATAAAATGGAACCAATTTAAAAATATATTCTTTTAAATAAAAAGTATTCATGGAAGAGATAATAAATATTAAACAACAAAACAAAAAAAAATGGTAATTTAAACAAAAAAAAATGGTAATTTAAAAAACTAAAAAACCCGACTGCTTTTCTGAGTATTCATGAAAAAGCCCTAAAACAAGAAAGTCGTTGTAGCAGTCGGGACCCATTACATCATAGATCTACTGACTAGACGGCTGACTTTCTAGAATTAGGGCTTTTTCATGAATACTCAGAAAAGCAGTCGGGTTTTTTAGTTTTTTAAATTACCATTTTTTATTTTTTACTTTTTTAGTTTTATTTTTTTACGATATCACTTTCACAGTAATTACAAATCTAACGACACCTCGCAAACTAAAATCCATCGAGCCGTTCAGGCCACAGAGCGTGCCAAATATTTGAATTTGGCGCCAAAAATTCGCCATTTTGTTTTTTTTTATTTTGATATACCCAGTGTTACTCTCACAGTAAATACGAATGTAACGACACCTCTCAAGCTAAAATCCATCGAGCCGTTCAGGCTGCAGAACGTGCCAAACAATTATACATACATACATACATACAAACATACATACATACTCTCGAAAAACATAACCCTCCTTCTGGCGCAGTCGGGTAAAAAGAAAAAATGACGACTGGATTGAATACTTCCTCTTTTATTTAAAGTCGGTTAAAAATAATTTAACTTTTTGCACTCACATCACGTAATCATACAAAAGTAATTTAGATAGAAACCTTCGCGTGTTGTTATAATACGCGCTTTCGGAAAACACGCTCGTGGAGAATTTGTTACATGCTTCGCAGAGAAAAACGTGACGTATGAAGTAAACTGACGAAGCACGACCAAGGAATAAATAACTACTCCAAGTAACAATAGCCGGCGAAGCATATTTTAATAGCCGAGAACAACCGTACCGTAAAAAAGATGGCTAATTAAAACGCCTGGTTGTTGTAAATTAATAAAATTAAAATAGCCTTTAGAAAAAATTTCCAACTTTCTTTGAAGCCATCTTAATAAAAAGAATAATTGAAATAATTCAGTCTGTCTGTCTGTTTGCGCTCTCATCTGGAATAAAACTAAACTCATTGCAAACTTTGCAACATTCGATACCTTTTTTATAAAACCGCGGACGGTTCCGTAAAATGTTCAGGATTCAGAGCATCGGCTGAAAAACCTATAAGTGCAGCAATTTGGATGGCGTCCACAAGTAAATTGGTTGGAAGCGGAGCCGGGCCGGATCGCTAGCTAGCAATAAATCTAAACTTAATGAATAGCGAGTGAAATAAAAAGATTTTTAATAACACAACTATTTGAAAAACGTAAGTACTTGGATATAATTAATTGGGCGAAGGGGAAGAGCCCTTGCGTAGCAATTTGAAAATGGTTGCTGTAGACAATGCTATGATGCTGTTTCGTATCTTGACAATTTATTGTAATGAAAGTTTTATAAATTTCATTACAATAAATTATATATATATATATATATATATATATATATATATATAATTATAACTATTTTGTTCATATATATATATATAGGAACAAAATAGTTCCAAAACGCACTGGCACACTAAATCAAAAACAAAGGTTTTTTCTTTCTTAATTCGTACACGTGGTTCCCTATAAGACCATTTTTTAGGACACGACTTCTTAAGACGAATTGCCCATAGTGCTGTTACATGCAAAACAAAAATTGTTTGAAGCAGTTTTTCTAACAAAACGGACTACCACTCACTTCCTTTGATTTCTTCATGTTAAACGGTTATTTAGATTCTTCGTTATCCGCACTCTATATCTCTCACAATACTCTGGGGTAGACTCAACCCTTGTATTCATGTTTCCCCGCAGCCGACGTCTGTGCCTGCTCCAGCACGTTCTGTTCCGGGATGAATTGATACACCGTTAAGATACGAGAGATGAATAAAAGAAACAAGCTGTCAGGGATTGCATTACCGCCTTATTTAATACTCTCGGAGGAAAATGAGATGATATGTTATGTGTCCGCCCGAGTGAGGGGAGGGTGGGGCGATATTTGTATTGTTTTGGTATTCTTATGAGTTGGTTATTGCCTTGTAGATTGTGTACTATTCGATGGAATTACGTGGAAATTCTGATGAAATTCGTTCTCAGAAAATTTGCCTAACTTCGTAGATTACATCGTTCGTGAATGTTTAACAAATTACAACTTTAATTAAATTAAGAAGGAATCTCAATAATATTGACTCGTGGTAGAGATATTGATTTTTAGCTGTTGCTTAGCGTCATTGCTGCCTCCCACGGATGTGCAGCAATCTACACTTTTCTTGAAAACCTCTACAATCGTGTTGAAGAATAATCCTTCGTATAATCTTTAATCGTCTTACTCAACACCTGCGAGTGGAAATAAGAAAGGTTTATTTTTAGAACACGCCACAGAGCCGCAAATACTCCGCAAACAAAGGTTACGTTTGTGTGTGTGCCTATACACCCAGCTACACACACACACACACATATAACTACACCGCCTCTCCAAAAAGAAAATGAACGTGATTTGGAAAACGTTTGACTGATTTAGTACTTTGATTTAAAATCATTCAATCCAAGAGAAATGAAAGAGATTACCTTAATCTTTTCTATCCGAGTCCGACATCAGACTGTAGACGTTTTCGTTTTTAACAAAAGTAACTGACATTGGATTTAAAAAAAATAAAATCTAAGATAAACATGATAGAAGAAAAATTTACGAAAAACATGAAAGAAAATCCATCTTTCTTTAGAAGCGAAACATCCTACTAGCTAACGTTATGGGCTGTAATACGTCTCCTCATAAGCAGCAAACGATCTTGCACAAATAAATGCATGGCAGTGTGAACACCATAAAACTTCGCCTACTTCCAGCTCCCCTCGTTTGCCGAAATTGAGCGAGTTCCCCCATAGATAACACGCCATTCCCCCGAGGTGCCATTTACAATGCAGATCGTAATTGGGGCACGGGAAATTGGTCGTTAGCTGCCTATCATTAAAGTCCCTGGTGAGCGCAGCGTGGTGTTGGTGGACACTCGCGTTGCATTAACGTCGTCATCTGCGTAAGAAGCTCGTTGCAATATTGATTACGTGTCACGAGCTTGCCAGTTCATAGTTATGATCTGTGAAGATGTGATGTTCAAATGTTTTTTTTTTCCATTAATTAACTTTATGCAAATTTTCAGAATTGCAAAGATGCTTACGAGTTAAGCAGTAACCTTCAATAGCTTAAGCACCCACACATCTGAATTATTCCATGTTTCTGTTGTTCACACGAGCCCGAGTCATCTCCCTGGAGGCTGCAAGAGGGTTCGTAATCTAGGATTTCTTTTTCATTTACTTTATTTTGTTGTAATCTAACGTTACGAGTGTTTCGCAGTTAAATCTCTACGTGAGATACAATTCATCTGCATTTCTTTAACAAAATTACATTTTTTCTGAAAGGGAATCCGTTCTATTCCATCGGAGCCAATTTAGGGAAAACTGTTATCTATTTGCAGACTAGATTTCGGGAATTTTCTATTAGTCTGGAAAGTAATAGATGAACTAAACAAATGGCTGTGTGTCTATAGGAAAAATGAAATACAGAAAATGTTTCAAAAAGACTCGTCGCACGCAAATTATGATGGAGCGTTGGTGCCGAGGACTTGTTATTGTTCAATTCCACAGCAGAGTAGGACTTTTTTCAAATTAATTTATTATCAGTTATTTTCTATTTTGACATCTAAAATAAGCAAAAATGAAAAATATCTTCAATCATAGCAGACGCTAGAAATACAATCAAGTTTGATAGAAAAAAAACCTTACACTATTATATGCGAAGTCACGTATATTCAGAGAAGTCCCCCGAGTGAGTCTACTTATAATGTTCTGCCGACTCCCCGGGGAGCTGTAAACATGAAACTTATCAAATATAGGCAGAACAATGTTTTAATTATTCAGACGATTATTTTATGGAAATTCAAAGACAAGACTTGTGTTTTATAGATCCTAAAAGATAACAACGATAAACAATATTCTCTAGACTTTGGCCCCTTATGGAGCCGTCAATGGTAATCTTATTTATCTCTACTAATTTCAAGACATTCTTGAAATATTTTAGGTACGAACAAAATTCATTACAAATTAATCTTTAAACCTTTGAGCTCTAACTAGGAATTATAACACTAAAGACTAATTACATTTTTCACGCAATTATACAATCTTCTTTGAAAATTTCAAAGCGTCGGTGGTTCAAAGCAATTCTTTACTACATCAATAACGTGACTGAATAAACTACGCGTTTATTCACTTTGATTCAATGAATATTTTATTGAATATATTTAAAGTAAAAATATTCTTTTGTATTTTAGTGAGTCGATAAATGTTATTGAGGCAGTGCCTGCAGGGGACGATCTTGACTGAAAAAACTAAGTGCCTACAACATTACCCATAAATAACACATAATATATATTGCACAATGTACTCATATGTTATCTCGAAGAAATAATTCGCTTTCTTTGAAATGTTCCATCTAATGTTGAGTATTTATTTCACAAGTTAAGTTTCTATAACATTTCACAAGTTAAATGCGTTAGTCCTTTTAGTGCACTGATCCAGTAAGTTAAATAAATACGATGTGAAACTAACACGTTCTTTATTGGAAGGCAGAAATTTATCGAAAAGTGAGGAGAGGTTCGATTCGAGATCATATATGTAAGAAAAAAAGAAAGAAAACTTTATTTTAGTACACAGACACGCACAATGAAGAAACAAGTACAGAGAAACTTGATAAAAAACAAGTAAATAATTAAAGGTAAAAAAAACAACAACATTGTATAATGCCAGGCAACTTCGTAGCAGTAGTCTGACGCTGGTTTCCAACTGAACCTTATTTTGAGTGCACGGATGTAAATCAAAGGTGTGAGATAAATAAATATAATATATGTAGGTATATATTTGTGTACACTATAGTATAAATAAATAATAGAAATAGGTGTTTAGTGGTTCACATATCTATATGTGAGTTAAAGTAAACTTCGGGTATTTGAATAAATACTACGATAAGACATTTTTATGTAGTTTAGCGCTGTCAATAAAGTGAAGTGAATCTAATAAATAGTGTAACAGTAAAACATATTGAATTTACAAAGTTTTTGCCACAAGTTTTGTCTAATATTTTAAAGATAATTCAGTCCGTTTATTTAAGATTTTTTACAATTTTATCAGTCAGACTGTTGCTGGTTGGCTTCGTCATAATACCCAGACATTGTGGAATTTTTGTGAAGGTCAATATATATTGAAATCTCATGCATACATAGAGGCCCAGTAAGCTCAGTATATTAAAGTACTAAAAAAATCAATTATCGAAAGAGACATTTTTTAACTCCCTGCCCTGGAGTAGCATTAGAACGGCACTCCGGTACCACCGGGTGCCCGACTACTTCTGTCGTGTGATCGAGGCCTACCTGTCAGACAGGTACATAATCTACCCTGGTCACCAGGGAGAGTGGAGACGGCGAGAGATGTCGTGCGGCGTTCCCCAGGGATCGGTACTAGGGCCACACTTGTGGAACGTCGGCTACGACTACGTGCTGCGCGGCGACCTCCCTGGTGGGGTCAGCGTGGTCTGCTACGCAGACGACACGCTGGTCCTGGCACAGGGAGAGTCGTACCAGGCGGCGGTCGAACTAGCGACACGCGGGGTTGCGACTGTCGTGGAGAGGATCGAGCAGTTGGGACTAGAGGTGGCGCTGCACAAGTCCGAGGCCATGTGTTTTCACGGCCCTCGGAAAGCACCGCCGCCAGGTTCCCAACTAACGGTAGGAGGAATTCACGTCGGCGTCGGGTCGACGATGAAGTACCTGGGACTCGTCCTCGACAGCCGGTGGAATTTCGAGGAACATTTCCGACGTCTGGCCCCCAAACTGAACCGGACCGGGGCTGCCCTCAAGCGGCTCCTGCCGAATCTGGGGGGTCCAGACGCCTCCTGCCGGAGGCTCTACGCAGGCATCGTTCGGTCCATGGCCCTTTATGGAGCACCGGTATGGGCGCTCACGCTGAGGAAAAAGCCGAATAACCAGCTGAACGCGTGCCAGAGGGTCATGGCCATACGGATGGTGCGGGGATACCGCACGGTTTCCTGCGAAGCGGCGAGCCTCCTTGCTATAAGAAAAGAATATTTGATTGTTTTAGAGTCAGTGCTGCGCAATTATTTGAAGTGTTATGAACTAATTTGTAATATATCATTGAGTAAAAGTTTAAAGTCGTTTATTTATAATTATCGATCCCGGAAGTCGAGGCCGCAGCAGCAAGGGTTCGACAATACACAAGTAAATTAAATAACTTCATCTATTGATTTATTTATTTTTTAATCTCGCGATGACACTTAGGGTAGGTGATAATGAAATGACCAACAACAGTACTAATAAAATTAATGTTTTATGTAGTAATAAACTCGTCTTTCGCTTCATACTGCAGGTCTCAAAACTACGTGGGAAGGCTGGAGTCGTGGATGACACGTCAGCGTCCCCGGGCCGTGGGCACCTCAACAAGCGAGGCAGCTAGGAGGGACAACGGTGCCCTAGAAATAATCACCCATATTTGTAGCTATGTATAAACTCCTATATATTATTGTATAACATAACGACCCATTATTTTAATTTTATTTTTAATTTATTTTAATTGTAATTTTATTCATTATTCTCAAATTTAATCCATTTTAATTTACTTTAATTTATATTGTTTTAATCGTAATTAAATCCGTGTTAATGTAATACAATTTATTAACCGAAATAGTGCCTATAATTAATTGCTACAGTCATTAATGTAAGTTTAGTTTTAATATAATATAAATGTACTTTGTAAGCAATTGTGGGCTGACCAAATAGTAAATAAAAAAATAAAAAATAATGAATACTAATGTAGCTCCTACCGATTCGTTTTATATGCTGTATTATTATTATTTTATAGTATTCGTTTTATAGTCTGCTTTGTAATGAGAGAAAACCTTCACCACCATTGTTTCCTACCAGAACATGATGCAGTGTTAGGTAAATCAGCAGAATTATAAATTGTATATATTAGTAGCTAATAATTACTGGCTCTCATAGCATGTGCGAAGGTTTAGATAGAAGTTACTAAAATATTTGTTCTACAGAGAAGCACGTTCAGCTGGGTTCGTCTCTGTGTTGCATATTAACTTCGTGTATGTGAGAGAATAAATTTTGCGTTTTTCGTTTTTGTCCTAAATCAGCGCGGTATAAAACGAGAGTATAATAGAAGCAGTTGTTTGTTTGCGCGCATAAATCAGCAACTTTGTGCGCTGTGACGCCTCTGCCGCGCGCCCCTCACCCCGCGCCCCGGGCGGCCGGCCGGCTCGCCGCTCGCTGCACTAAAACTATTTGTCTCACTTTATTTATCACTTCTTTTAAACATACCTTCATAGGGTTTTTCGCTGACCTCTGGGATTTTTAGAAACCATATATAGTATTCTGAAAAATATGCTAACTTAAATCCTCTACTTGATCTAACGTCCTATGTCCCTTAGGTGGGGCGTCCACACCAGTCCTCCATCGCGAACGGTTTGAACATCATGCTCCTCCTGACTGTCATTTTCATTGCTCGTCACTTCTGCTATCTCAGTCAACAACTAGGCTTGAAGTGGTGGCCACGCTTGCATTTCCCTCAGAGATTCTAATCGAACTTGTTTAGGTAAGTAAGGTATTGGAGTCCCTTCGGAGTCAATCCATCACCACTGAAGATGCTTGATCTGGCGGTCGATCGGGCTTTCGTGGCATTTTTCCAACAGCCTACTCTACGTTAGATATGGCCTTAAGCCTGTATATTTCGAGGATGCGACGAAGGCAATAGTTGAAGAAGACTTAAATTTGGCGTGAGGTGTCCCTAAGACTTTTCACGTTTCGCACGTGTAGAGAAGCATAGATTTGACTTAAAGATTTTGAAATTTTAAGCTTTGGGTCAACTTTTTCACTGTTTAAAATGTGCCTACTTAGTCATTCAGTTAGAAAAGATTGATGGGTAACTTTAATCAGAACATAACAAAGTAAGTAACATATTCATTTTTATTTATTTCTCTGTTCATTTACCACGAACAGATTTTAAAATGGAATACCAACTATCCCAATCTTCAGACGACCACTCGCCGCTCGTAAACCGTCGACAGTCCACATCAGCCCGAGAAAGCAGAGAAATGACATAAAAAATATTAAACAGAAAACCGGTTCTATTGCAGTGAGCGAAAACAGGTGAACGCACAAAAACGCGTAGTGTGGTGATCTCAATCAAATGTCAGTCGTGAGCAAGGATCTAGTATATCCAATATTTATAAAATTCTTGGTCTTGAGTGTATTTAAACTCGCTGTGCGTGAAACGTCTGATATCGCTCGGTGACCTTCTGGCCCTATCTTTTATATGGCGAAAAGCTGCGCTACGTTAAAATTGAATTTAATCTGAGCCTGAATTCCGAGCTAGTGGCAGTGCTGTGACCGCAAGCCGAACATGCGACCGACGCCTTCCGAACGAAATCCCACCAATTACGTGATCAAAAAGTGTCACAACGACGTATTATTAGATGGCAATTTGTTGCACAATTACAAGTGGATTTGGTGCAGCTTTTGCTGCGGTATTATACCTAAATGTAAATATAATTGGTCAAAATTTCTATAATAACATACCGAGATTAATTTAGCATCCTCGACTAACATAAATGAATGGTGCGACTGCGTTATTTTATTTTTGCGTTCTAAAACTATAAATATTCTGCTAGCACAATTTCTCAATGATCGACGTCCTATTTATACAACCCACCTTAAGTATACGATTTGTTTAGCTTTGTGTCTGAGAATCAGTTCGCTCAGTACGTGCAGTCGAAATCTCTCAAATAATACACTAGTCATCCATCCAAGCGTCGCCATGAGAACGTTTGACAATTTATCAACTCGAAGTCGCAGCAATAAATTCAAAATGTGAAAGTTTATAGAGTATCAGATATAACAAAGTGTAACTCTCATTGATGGGGTGTTATATTTAATACTCGTCGAAGGGGTGAGAGGGGCGAGGCGGGGGGAGCGCCCTCTGGCGATGAGCGCGCTGTCCAACAGTTTGGAAATATTTGGAGCTAGGTTTAGAATGTGAAGAATTCCGCTGAATTTAACAAACTGTTTTTATTTTATACAAAACTATCCTCTGCCAGCGGCTTAGCCCGCATGGATGTAGGGTTCTCCATACAAACTTTGGACCCTCCTCTCTAGGAGAGGGAATGGGCCGTAATCCACCACGCGGGCCCAGTGCTGGTTGGTGAATGTCACATGTCTTCGAATTTTTAGTTCTAGGACATGCCGGTTTCCTCAAGATGTTTTCCTTCACCGTTTTGAGAGCAGTGGTGATGAAATAAATTACACAAAGTAATGCGCCTGGCTGGGTTTGAACTCGCGACCTACAACTCGTAAGTCGGGGCCGTTACCACTCGGCCACCACTGCTCAATACAAAAACAAAAAATACTTATAACAAAATAGAATAAATATTTAAGGGGGGGCTCCCATACAACAAGTGCGATTTTTTGCCCTTCTTTTTTGCTCGATATGGTACGGAACCCATCGTGCGCGAGTCCGATTCGCATTTGGCCGGTTTTATATATATAGTTATAGATAAATCGGTATGTGTGGATATATAAAACTAACGCAATTGAGGACAATCTGCATTAGACTCAGTTACGACAACATTTCGAGGAATAAAAATCACCTAATCACTTAATAGGGACAACTCAAATGTGAACAAATACAAATTTCATTAAATATATCTGTCTACTGATATCCGATTTCAGGTTTCGTCCCATAATAACCACATCCTATATAACTAAAACCCATAATTTATGAAAACTACTAAATATATTATAGTTCTTAAAAAAATACTCACGGCACAATAATTCGATTACAAACAAAATCTCAAAACTAACAACAAAGAAAAAAATCTGATTTCAACAAAACCAAGCAACACTAGATCTTAGAAGTAATTAATAAGGTTCGTTCAAACCATAATGAGTTTCACAAAATACAACTTTCGAGCCAGTCCGCCTGGCCGGTCCCCTTACTGAAAAGCTTGAAGTAATCCAAATTATCCGTCATTATGGTCGCCGACAATAGACTCCCACACAAAAGCTGCGAGTTATTGTTTAGAAAAGTTTTCTATTATTAGTAAACTAAAGAGTCTTCCAACAATCTCTTATTAATTACATCGAGAGTCAAAATATTGTGAAGACCGGTCCCTCGGCAAGAGGCGGCTTGCGCCGCCGAGCTCACGAATATTGTTTGTTTGTCTCTAATAATTGTCTCGTCAGATCAATCACGGCTAACATTTATAAAATAAATCTCTAGAAGTAGGTCTTGATCTAGGATTTTGGTTCTGTTCTGGGGTCCTTTCTCAGTTTTATATTTGTTTCTATAAAGTATTCTCTAAAATCAGGTTTTGATATTTTGATGATAAAAACTTTCTTAGGTACTAAGCAACCTTTTTATTGTCATAGGTTTTTTTTTTTTATTACAGAAAACATATTACACTGTAGGGAAGTTTGTCATGCGTCACTTCAAGACAAATTTAATTTTGTAGTAGCACTACTTGTTACATACTCGGCTTTTCTTTAAAGGACATTGAATCGGTTTCTGAAACTGACCAAGAAGTTACGCATTAATCTAAAACTTATATATAGCATACACATTACATTTGTATTTGCACAGTTATTAATAAATTCATTGATACCAAGTCAGTGACAAGAGAATTACACAGGAAGGCGAATCCTAGAGATCCGGGAGGTATATCAGGAGGCCGTTACGATTACGGTTTTTGGTTTTCTACAGCAGTGTCTAACAAACTCTTTATTACTACTGATTGGAGGACATTATGTAATACAAGTGGATTTTCATTTTGATTATTATGCGTTACGCTTTTCATTTTCTTCTACTCGATCCGTAGAGGAGGTAGGATGGCTTGTGTAAGAACTACTTATAAACTGTCAATTATTGAATCGTAGCGTTAAGTCCACTGTAGTGAGCGAAATTCCGCACAAGGTAATAAAAATCTTCAAGGCAAAAGGCACGCTTCTCGCTTGATATAGAACTTCTTAGAATCACTAAGAAAGCTCTATGCGGAACACCAATATTTTATACTTCAGCCAAGGAATGGCGGCTTCTATTGGTTTATATCGATATGTGGACAATAGTAAGCTTTTCCAATCATCTGATTAAACCTTTTGAAGTAAAGAAGTCTTGAACGATTGATATTATCTTTTAAAAATAAATCAAGTTCCAAAACAACTCGTATCTCATCACGATACAGACTCGCGTGGAGAAGCAACGCCGAGCGAAACTCTGCTGTCGCGGCATGGCAGACAGAGTTCCAGCGAGATCTCATGGTGAGATGGCTACGGCGACTGTCGCAGCCCGGTGCTGGGCACGCCATAGTTATGGTGGTTAGTCTCCACTTTGATGAGTGGCTGGAAAGTGTGCCTCTTGGCGTCCTCAACTTCCGCATGGCGCCAAATTGTGGATTAGTAGATATGTCTAATTTCAAGGTTTTGGTTGTAAGAAATCTCGGTTTCTAAAGGACTTCATATTTTCTTAATCATTTTGAGAACAATGATGCAGGTATAAATTAAACAACCAGCCTGGACTCCACTAATTGTTACCACTTATATCGTTACTGCGTTTTGAGTATGGCTGACATCCACAAATCATGCTCGTGAACGGGCGCCGTCAGTTGACTGATCATCTCTTAGCTGCCAGTGGCTCAATTCAGTTTCTATTTTTGATTAGTTTTTTGTTACTTATTACTTTTCTACATTGTGCTCACATAATAGAAGCGACAAGAAACATGTAACCAAGATTAATGTAACTCATAATATACGTATGATTTTAAAAGAGTGTCCATGGGGTTTCTTGCTCGTTCTTCTCCATAGAGATCTACGTTTTGGATCGTGCAATTTAGCTTCACTTTTTTTGACTGACCGACGATTTTTAATTTTTTATTAGAAATAAATGAGTTTGATTAAACTTACAAAATGATCACATCTTTTATTTCAGTTTCACCGAGCTAAGTCGCTAAGTAACTAGTACCTGTTACGGACACAATCGTCGCTCATTAGCGGCAAACAATAGAGTGCGCTGTAAATAACCGGCCGATCGTACGGGAGCAGGTGCCCGTAATAACCTATTAACTCAGAAACGCTGAAGTCAGATATTTACAGCAGCCTGTGATTCACCCGTGTGTGCTGCACCGTCATAGTGATCGTATGTATGCTGTAAACCACTGTTGTATTGTGTTGCTGCAGTTAGATTGTTTATACAAATACGTAATCTGCTTTTTGATTCGTTTTATTTTTTTTTTTACTCTTCTATATTGGAAAGCATTGTTTAGGGGAGAGTGGGATAATTACGAACACTTAAGGCAAGTTATAAATCATGTTCATACTTTATTTGAAAAATTCAAATACTAATCAATGTTTTCATTAAAATGTTGATTAGCTATTGAAAGAACATCTTGTAGTTACCTCTTTTTTTTACCATACTATTTCAAAAACAAAACTGAATCATAAACTGTAATTTGCTGAACAATGAAAATGCTTTTGTAATATGTATACCTGAAATTAATGATTTACATTAAACCAATTATAGTTTTTTCAGTAATTTTGAGATATAAACCGTAAAATTTTCTGTCCGTAATTATCCGCTGTCCATGTTTACCCCACTCTTCTCTACATATATGTTTATACCTGATTTAAAAACGCGTAGTTTTAAAGGATAGTAAAGTTTTTAAATTAACAAATAAATTGAACAGTTTCCGAAAACTAGAACAGGTAACTCTAGGAAAAATGCGCAAATTATTAATTGGATAGAGTGCTATTCCTGTATGATATAATTCAAACCCACATATTGCGCTATATTTAGAAAACATAAAATAGGTTCGTTTTGTGGCCATCAAGCGGCTGGCTAAAAGTATTTTAGTGACTTATTCCTATAAACCCCATGAATATGCACGAGGCGAGGTAACTGTAGGAACGTGGAAATTGTGAATTAATCTGTCATTTTTTTATTACATTTGCGGAGATCGGTGACCGTACTCTGCACTTTATAACTTTTATTAAATACCGATTCTATGATAAATATATATGAGACCTTCATGAAATTAAACGATTTAACTTTATTAAGTGTGTTGTAATACCGCCAGTTAACGCAAACGTGGACGTTAGCGTCAGCGTCGGTTGTCGGTCGTGGGTATTTAACCGGAGACGCTAAACTTATTACGACAACGAGCGTCGAGTTTATCTGCAAACTGCTTCTAACTGCGAGGCAGAGGTCGGCTCTCGGCTCGCTGTGACGTCACGGAGCTGTCACCATTGTTCGCAAGTTGTCGGCTCTGCCTACGGCACTCGCGGCAGTTTCACCCAGTTCCATTCAACGCAATCCAGTTCGAACCGGCTCACGGCGCCCCCATCCAGTTAATTTAAGTTGCCGCGGTCTTTGAGTAATTGGTTCAGCGTTTACTCATTCATACGGCGGTCTATTTGCTCAAATGGAGTGCTGCAGGCTTTGTGTGCCGGTGACGTGCTTTACAATTGCCTGGATAATATTAAATTAAGTCTGCCAATTAAGATTGTCAGCTCGTCTCGTGCACCGCACATATTTGCTATGCGACAAAGAGAAGTGAAATGCATAGGAGGAGCTGTGGAGGTGCTTACACGCTAATAATTGATATAAGTCCTAGTTCGCGATGTCGATAGAAAAAATGAGTCGAGTTTCGATTTTATGTAACTGCTTAGTATTCCATTTGCATTCCATTCAGTTGCATAGAGATTCTAAAACGGATTCTATAAAGTTTCCAATATGTGTGTTCTAGTGACAATTTAACTGGAGTGCAATTCCAATTCAGGTTAAAATGCATCAGAAAGTTTGGTTAAACGCGGCGCCGAAGCGGCTTGGAGCCGGCGCCGCGACGTGCGGCGGGCGAGTGTTGTTCAACGAGGACTCGTCTTATTGTAATCAGACGGCGGCAATAAAACCGTCCGAGAGCGCCGTAATGAACGACGGATAGAACAACGTTTAATATTTCCGAAACAAATTGACCAATAAAACAAAAAGTTGCCAAGTCTTGATTTCCTCGGAGCTCGAACTTGTTCAAAGTTCCAATTGTAGTCGGATTGTTTTTTAAAGTATTCCGCGAGTCCGTCCTGGGGGCGGTGCGGGGGGGGGGGGGCAGGTAGGTGGGGGAGGGGACCGCGAAGCAAGAAGGCGTTTGTTCGCTTCACTCAATAAAAATCAGCCGGCGATGGTTACGGCAACGTTTTCATTCGCTAATCTCCGGCGACCGAGTAATCCTCCGTGACGGACGGCGCATGTTTATTTTATTCCCTTTGGAAATTTATTTAAGCTGAAAGGAATTCGCTTCGGACTGGAGTTAAGTTTTTAATAGAATTTGCCAAAGTTTAAATAAGTTAGTGTTATTGTTGGAGTAACTGACGTCGCACCGTTACTGCGTCTATCTTAGATCATAGTACTGAATTAATAACGAAATCCTCTTACTACCTTTGTGTGATTTGACTGTACCGGATAATAATCACTCATTACTTTTTTTTTGTATCTGAAATAAATTTTTGGGATTTAACTTAATTAACACCTAATGCACGAAAATAAGTTCTAAAACACAAAACAAAACTTCTAAAAATATTTTTAATTACATTGGTAACAAGCTGGAAGTGTCCCAAATGGCTCCACTTTCGATATTATCAATCTTGTAAACGAGGCGGCTCCAGCTAACGACTGACGCTTCCGCGGCAAAAGGTCGTAAGTCACTGCGCACAACTCCTCAGTGGTACAACGTCGTAAGTCACAGCACATAACTCTTCAGCCGGGAGATCGACTCGCGGAGCAGGGAATGCAATATCTTGGAAGGTAGATATGGATTCTTGGATTTAGTTATGTTCCTAGTTTTCAACTCAAATTAGTTTTAGTTGAAAACATATGAAAATAACTCAACAGCCTAAAGAATCACAACAATATATAATGTTATACGAAAAAAACCAAAACAAGCATTTCATCTTTACAGTATCTACTGTGAAAATTAGAAAGGTTAAGGGAAAGACGCGTAGAGAATGAGTACCTAGCAGCATTATCTGTGCATTTTATCAATTACACTGCATTCGACCACCTGCCTACCAAGTGCGGCGCTTATGGCCAATCTCCTAATGATAAGTACAACTACAAAATGGACCCAAGTGCCCGGCAGCTTCCAAGTCTACTACAACAGCGGCCAAGCTAAGTTAAGCCAGGGGGTGCACTGAATTTCCGGATGATATTCAATCACCTCAATAAAAACCATAAAAACCAGTGGATGATATTCAACCAACTCAATTAACATGCAACCAGTCTAAACCGACGAAAATATTATTAAAATTGAGGTAGCATCAGCATTGAGCAGGTTACAATGTTGTCTCGCCTGCACGAGGACTCAGAGGAGCTGCAACTAAACGGGGCATTCCTCTCCCGCATGCTCTACCATGTTTCCCGGACGCTCTGCACAATGGTGACACCCGAGCGTTTCTTCCGTCCGAAAGAGTCCGGGGCAGGAACCTCCGGAGCTTACCATGTCTGGTGGGGACCTGCATCATGGGGAACTTAAAAACGCCACATCTTAAAGAAGTGACTTACCGCCATGATTATGGCGTGCCCTAGTCTGATAAGGGTAAGTTAGGGTCCTTATTACTTACTTTCTGTAAAAGACAAAGGTGAAGTGATATTATCAGCAAAAAATATTTTCAATGTTAGAGAAAATGATGCAAATATTTACCTTATTAATAGAATTCTATGGTGTAGTGCAGAATTCTATGATATCTAGTTAGTAGTTGATATTTAGTTTTTCACCGCGCAAAGTTGTCAATGATTTCCTACTTCTTTTTGGATTTTGTGTGCTTTAGTAAATTGATAACATTTGAGTTACTACAATCGAATACAATAGTTATAATATTGCGGTACTAAAATTCTTTTTTTTTAAACTTAATTTCTGTTGCATGATATTATATCCTTCCCAAAAAAAAACGCACTACAAGATTAAAGAATTTGTTTGCCAACGACTGCTTCTGCACACGGGGCTTCCCTGGTAGCTTATTAACTGCGTTATAAGGCAAATGTTAAATTAACGGCTCCATCTTTGTTTTAATTATACTATTTTTTCTTTTTATTATATTGTTTTTGCAATTTTTATATTACTTAGACTTTGGTTGAACCAGCTTTATTATTGATTTATTTTTAAATAGCTTCTTTTTTACAATGTGAAAAGATCACACTGTACACTCTGCGGATTCATAGAATTCCTTTATTTCGACACACTTTATTATTTTTAGTGTGTGTTTTGGTCAATAATGGCCTTACATACCTATTACTATTTTAAATGTAAATATTGTACAACCGAACATTTTTTTTAAAAGAGTAATCGTTCAGTAACTTTTGACGTTTTAAGTGCGCATGTGAAATAAAACCATTTGAATTCATGTCATCTATCAGTCGTGTTTGCAGTTGTACCTTACTGTACTGGCAATGGGCTATTTCCGACAGGGTTTTTCAATTTGTTATTTAATATTAATTGACTCTTTGCATGTTTTGATTTTGAATGTTAGTGCAGAGAGTAATAAAATAAATAAATGATAGCAACGACGCCGAGGTTTGTCTTTCTGATGAATAATACCAAAAGATATATATTTGGGTTGGCCGCATAAAGAAAGCACTCAAACTGCTAGACAGTCATGAAACTTGCCCGTAATATCCGTTCGGACCGAGCCCGAGTCGTCGACGGCGCGAAGTGTTCCACGCGCGCCTCAAAGATATATCAGTAAAACCGTAGGAGCCCAGCAGAGCCGAAGCTTACTAGGGCCATGTGTCGACTTTTGAAAAGGTTACCTGTAGTCGTTGAATACAATGGCAAGTGAAGGAATATGGGTGTAATTAAAGTCAGTAAAAATCTGATATGCCCTTTTTTGGTAAGAAATCATCATATGACTTCTTCTGTTCTAGGGTGCACCGAGAGGGCGTGTCAAAATTGTACTGACTAATACTCACCTATGTTCCATCAGATGCGCTTTGCGTTCTACGACCACGGGCACTCTTTTCAGAAGTCAAGTCATAGCCCTAATAGGCATCGGTCCTACTGGGCCTCCTACGGTTTTGTTGACATCTCTTTGAGGCGTGGGTGGAATACTTCGCGCTGTTGGTAATTCGGGCTTGGGTTGGTCTGGACGGTAACTGGATGGCCGTACGACGAGTTATTGATTGCTCGTCATCCGCAAGCCCGTGTCTATGGTTTTTTTTACGGTAAGTAAAATCATCAAATGATAAATCAGATAAAGTCAGACTCTTACTGACTAAAAACCTACCCTGTTCCATTCATTGCCTTCAATCCGGGGCCACAGAATTCATTTTCACCTAACCCTTGGCCCCAGTAGGCTTCGGCCCTACTGAGCCCCTACAGTTTGCTGAAAACTCCTTGAGGCGCACGGGAACAGTGCGCGCCGTAAACGACTTGGGCTCGGACCGGTCTGTTACCGGACCGACAGCAAGCTACTAATTGCCCACCGTCCGCGAGCCCTGGCCTACGGTGGCCGGAAATCGGGATCAGAATTCCAGCGGCGGCAGCGGCGTGTCGCCGTTGCCTGATGCGGTCAGCTTCCTCCCCACTCCTCCTCGCTCCGGAACATGGCCTGTACCAAAGCCTGGCGCGAGAGATTACCGCCGCCGATCGCCCCCGCAAGGCCACGGCGATGCTCTTCCCAAGCGGGGCACACCTCGACTGTGTGCTCCACTGTGTCCTCCGGGGGGTCCGCAAAGTGGTGCCATCCGGGCATCGTCTCCGCACAAATCTTGTATAGGTACGTCCCAAACATGCCGTGTTCGGTTAGTACCTGCACCAAGTGGAAGATGACGACGCCGTGAGGCCTTTCCAGCCACGCCTCAAAGAGGGGCATTACCGCCTCGATCGTGGCGTGCCCAGCACTGGGTTGCGATAGTCGCTTTCGCTATTTCACCATGAGATCCTGCCGGAGCTCTGTTCGCCATACCGCCCGTGTCTATGGTGGCTGGTAGGCGGGATTGTGAAAAAAGTGCTCATTAATTTTCCTCTTAAATATATCTAGAGAAGGACTATTTCGAACGAAAAGTGGGAGAGAGTTCTAGAGACGCACTACAGTTACAGAAAAGGAGCCATCATAGTGGCTGGAATTGTAACGTGAAGTACGAAGTAGAAGAGAAGTAGTAGAGCGACAGTTCACCCCTAGGGACTAAGTACTCAAAACGTTTACGAAAGTATTGAGGAGCATTAGAATTGTGCAGGATTGTGTAGAGAAGGGATAAAATTTGTGTATCTCGCTGACGCTGAATCGGCAGCCACCTTAATCTGGTCCGAAACTCCGACACATGATCGTATTTGCGGAGGCCGAAAATAAAGTTGATACACAAATTCTGCAGTCGTTTAGGAGTATCTCGGTAGCATGTAGGAAACAGATATCCGCATAGTCTATGAGCGGTAGAAGAAGAGATTGAGCAAGAACAATGGCCGACGACGAGTGGAGTGGACGTCTTTTGGATGAAATGATGAGGATGATGATGAACCTTTGTGTGAAATGGTAAGATTTTTTGGAGACGTTTAAGACACTGAAAAAAGTAAAATACCCTCCTACTTACATCAGCAACATGAATTTCCAATGAGAGGTTAGTGCCTATCAGGATGGGACTTCAATGCCTGGAACGAGGCTTGGGGTTCCCGGTACACCAACGAGCGGGGTCGGTCGGTAGAGGCCTGGGCTGAGGAGTCCGGCCTGGTCCTCCTAAACCGGGGCTCTGTCTCCACGTGTGTGCGGATGCGGGGCGAATCTGTGGTGGACCTCTCGTTCGCCAGCCCCGATCTGGCGCCGCGTGTCGTCGACTGGCGCGTTATGGAGGGGGTGGAGACGTTCTCAGATCACCGGTACATCCGGTTTGACGTCTCCGCCCAAACCTCGACCGCGCCGGTCCGGCAGAGCCCTTGTGGTCCGCGGTGGGCGCTGAGGCAGATGGACCGGGAGCTCCTCCTGGGAGCCGCGACGGTACAGGCCTGGGTGCAAGCACCGGACAGGCCTGTCGATATTGACGTCGAGGCAGAGTGGTTCCGGGAGGGCATGTCGCAAATTTGCGACGCGTCAATGCCCCGAGTCCGTCCAGGACGTGCCAAGCGCCAGGTGTACTGGTGGTCGCCGGAGATTGCGGCATTGCGCAATGCGTGCAATCACGCGCGACGCCGGTATGCCAGGTACTGCAAGCGCCGCAACCGCCCGCCGGATGCGGAGGCTATAGAGGCGGAGCTGTACGAGGGTTACAGGGTGGCGAAGCGCACCCTCCGAGCGGAGATGAAGCGGGCCAAACTGGAGGCCCGCAACGTCTGGCTGGGGTCTCTGAATGCAGACCCGTGGGGACGCCCATACAAGATGGTTCGGGAGAAACTCCGTCCATGGGCTCCCCCGCTGACTCAGAGTCTCCGGCCCGAGCTCGTGGAGGGTGTGGTCAGCACGCTGTTCCCTACGCGGGAGGTACACTCCCCCCCGCCCATGGCTCCGCCAACACCGGCAGTACCTGACGCGGACCACGACGACGACGATGTTCCAGAGGTGACCGAGGTAGAGATGAGAGTGGCGGTACGAAGTCTGAGTGCCAAGAATACCGCCCCAGGACCCGACGGCTTGCCTGGGAGGGCCTGGGTCCTGGCCATGGAGGCTCTCGGGCCTCGATTGAGGGGGCTCTTCAGCGCATGTTTGGAGAGGGGCCAGTTCCCACTTCGCTGGAAGACGGGAAAACTGGTCCTCATAGCGAAGCCTGGGCGCCCTGCGGACTCTCCGTCCGCGTACCGGCCCATTGTGCTGCTCGACGAGGTGGGCAAGCTCTTTGAAAGAGTCATTGCAAACCGCCTCGTCGCACGCCTTGCACGGGTGGGGCCGGACCTTTCGGACGGACAGTTCGGCTTTCGCAGGATGCGCTCCACGGTGGACGCCATCATGCGCGTGCGAGCCCTCACGACGGGGGATGCGGTATCCCAGGGCAGGTGTGTCGTGGCAGTGTCCCTGGACATTGCCAACGCCTTCAACTCCCTGCCCTGGAGTAGCATTGGAACGGCACTCCGGTACCACCGGGTGCCCGACTACCTCTGTCGTGTAATCGAGGCCTACCTGTCGGAGAGGCATATCATTTACCCCGGTCACCAGGGAGAGTGGAAACGTCGAGAGATGTCGTGCGGTGTTCCGCAGGGATCGGTACTGGGACCACCCTTGTGGAACATCGGGTACGACTACGTGCTGCGCGGCGACTTCCCCGACGGGGTCAGCGTGGTCTGCTACGCGGACGACACGTTGGTCCTAGCTCGGGGAGAGTCGTACCGGACGGCGGCCGAACTAGCGACACGCGGGGTTGCGATAGTCGTTGATAGGATCCAGCAGTTGGGACTCGAGGTGGCATTGCACAAATCCGAGGCCATGTGCTTTCACGGCCCTCGGGGTGCGCCACCACCGGGTTCCCAGCTAACGGTAGGAGGAGTTCACATCAGCGTCGGGTCGACGATGAAGTACCTGGGACTCGTCCTCGACAGCTGGTGGAACTTCAAGGACGCACTTCCGACGTCTGGCTCCCAAACTGAACCGGACTGGGGCTGCTCTCGGGCGGCTCCTGCCTAACCTCAGGGGACCAGACGCCTCCTGCCGGAAGCTGTACGCGGGAATCGTTCGGTCCATGGCCCTCTACGGGGCTCCAGTATGGGCACCATCAGTCAGTCCTTGCACACATGCACGACAAGCGCATGGAGATGCAACGCCGGGGCGAAATTCCACTGCCACGACAAGTCGAGGCATGGCGGACAGAGCTCCGGCGGGATCTCATGGTGAAATGGCGTCAGCGACTATCGCAACCTCGTTCGGGGCGCGCCACAATCGAGGCGATAAGGCCCATCCTTGAGGCGTGGCTGGAAAGACCTCACGGCACTCTTAACTTCCGCACGACGCAGGTCCTAACGGAACACGGAAAGTTTGCCAATTTCCTGTTCCGGATTCGTGCGGAGGATTCGCCCAGGTGTCGCCACTGTGCGGAACATCCGGAGGACACGGTGGAGCATACTGTAGAGGTGTGCCCCGCCTGGGCGGAGCATCGCCGTGTCCTCGTGGGGGCAATCGGCGGCAGCGATCTCTCTCGCCGGGCCTTGGTTCAGGCCATGGTCCGGAGTGAGGAGGGATGGCAGGCGGTCGCCTCCTTCTGCGAAGCAGTAATGCTAGCAAAAAAGGAGGCCGACCGCATCAGGCAGAGGCAACGGGGCGCTCGCCCCAGTCGCCGCCGGGATTCCGATCCCGATTTCCGGCCACCGTAGGCGCGGGCTTGCGGACGGCGTGCAATGGGTAGCACGCTGTCCGATCGTCCGGTAACATACCGGACCGAGCCCAAGTCGTCGACGGCGCGTTCTGTTCCCGCGCGCCTCAAGGAGCTGTCAGCAAACCGTAGAGGCCCAGCCTGCTAGCTGCAGGCAGGCAGGGTCGAAGCCTGCTGGGGTTAAGGGCCGTTTTCCGAGAGGAAGGCTCAGCCCCGGCATGATAGGCAACGAAGGAACGGGGTAGGTTTTTAGTCAGTAAGAGTCTGACACTACTTCCCGCTCCAGCCAAGGGCGGGACTTGTCATTGGATGATTTTACCTACCATAAAAAAAAAAGTGCCTGTCAGGATGCCAAGGTTTTTCGCACTTTTGGAGTATAATATGTGCACCGAATCATATACTACAGGTGGAAGCGACTGATGATCTAAGAGATTGAGCATGTATCTGCCACCAATAATGAGTGCTTCAGAATTATTTGGGTTCACTGAGAGTCCATAAGTCCATTCTGCCAACTTCTTATTCATTTATTTATTATATACTTTATTGTACACATCATAATGTGGACAGGATAAATATTACAAAACTATGTGTACAATGGGTGGTCTTATCGCACAGGGCAATTTCTTACAGACAACCTTAGGATGGACTGAAACAAGAGGAGACAGATTTGGGGCGATCAGTGTACAAAAATCATAAAGAATATTAAATGCATAATAATAATAAAAATACATATATACAATATCAGTTATTATACTAATAAACATCAAATATAAAATTGAGAAAGGAGAATAAAAAATTTAAAGTGAGAGGTAATGCTCCTTCACCATTGCTTCTTGATATTTTCAAGATCATTATTGATGGCAGCCACAGACTCAGCAAGTTATATATGTATATAGTATAGCTGCAATTCGTCTGCATAGAGATGATAGTTATAATCATTTCATAATCATAATCATTTATTTATTTGCTAATATGGGTACATAAAGTTATTGAAATTATATTACAGTCCAACCATATTATACCTTAAGGCATGCAAATCACGAGCTTTATTATTATAATAATACATTCTCTTGCAAAATTTATTTACAAGTTTGAAATTGTTAATGTCACTTGAAGAATTGAAGTAAAAATGTCATTTGTTAAATAATAATGTCAAAATACAATTGTGAATAAATGTCAAAGTAAGAATAATATATAAAAAAATAAATTTGTTGGTAAATTCACTGAAAAAATAATAAAATCATTCAAATATCTCAACATAAATCATAAATATATCTCAGTCAAAATACTTGTCATTCAGAAATTCATTGATTGTGTAATATACTTTTTCTATCAGTAATTCTTTGAGTTTGTATTTAAAAGTAGTTAATGTTTCAATATTTTTAATAGAATTTGGCAATTTATTATAAATTTTGACACCCATACCAAATATGCTTGATTTAAACTTAACTGTTCTACTTTTAGCTGCCTTAAGTTCGTTTTTATGTCTTGTATTTCTCATTGTCTCATAATTACTGATATCGCGCTTTGTGATTGAGGCTGCTTCCAATATATACATTGACGCTAGAGTTAAGATTTTTAATCTTCTGAATTCCGTTCTGCATGAATCGGTCTGTTTAAGCCCACATATACTTCGGATACATTTTTTTTGGGCTTTAAATGCAAATTCTCTGTTAGTAGAGTTACCCCAACACAATATACCATATTTTAGTGTAGAACCCACATACGCATGATAAACATTTAGTAATACGTTTTCATTTACTACTTTTCGAAGGACATGGAGAGCATATGAAAACTGGTTAAGTTTTTTGCAGACACCGTCTACTTGCATTTTCCAGTTAAGTTCCGAGTCGATATGGACTCCTAGAAACTTTGTGCAATTAACCTGATTTATTGTTTTGCCCTTATAATTTACATTGATTTTATTCAACTTTGTATTTTTATTTGTGAAGGACATATAGTTTGTTTTATCAATATTTATTTTTAAATTATTCATTATCAGCCAGTTTATAATATCTTCGAGAGATTTATTCACCTGTACTTCAAAATTTTCTTGACCGCTATCAGCAAAAATAGCCGTGCTATCGTCAGCAAACAATATAATGTCCTGGTTTATAGACCTTGGTAGATCATTAATGTATATAATGAATAGAAGAGGCCCAAGGATACTTCCCTGGGGGACGCCAAATTTAACAAGTTTAGTGTCCGACATATATATATGTTCGAATTTTGTGTCTTTATCTATTTTCGTTATTCGTGTGATTTGAAATCTGTTTGATAAATAAGACTTAATCAAATCTAAAGCATTCCCTCTTATCCCATATCTATCCAATTTGTCAAGTAAGATATTATGGTCAACGTGGTCAAAAGCCTTAGTCATATCCATAAAAATAGCGGTCATTTGTTTTTTACTATCCAATCCAGTCATTACTTTCTTAAGAAAATTAAAAAGAGCATCGCTGGTGGATCTTCCTTTACGGAAGCCAAATTGTTCAGTAGTAATAGTTAAGTTAGGAGTGAGGATAGTTTAGTAATGGTTTTTATAAAAACTGAAAAAAGAAGAGGAGAGAGGACACGACCTTGAGGAACACCCGCAACCAAATCACACCGTTCAGAAGAATCCTCATTAGATTGAACAGACTGCAAGCGACCCCGAAGATAAGATTTGAACCACTCAGCGGCTGGTCCTGAGATATTAAGGGAGGAAAGGATTCCTGAGAGAAGGTCAAAGTCAACCGAGTTAAAGGCCCTACTGAAGTCCAGTAAAACCAATACCGTTAAACGCTTATTTTCCATGGCCAGTCTTCTATCGTCAGTTATCTTGACAAGAGCTGTCACAGTGCTAGGCCAGGCCTGAAACCAGATTGATAAGGAATCAACAGATTGTTTGAAGACAAATAACAAGTCCGTTGCTTTTGAACAACGCTCTCGAGGACTTTTGAGACGATTGGACGGAACTGGGATTTTGAACTTTAGGAAGCGGTAGAATGTATCTTCATTTTAATCTTCATTTTTTATTGGCACAGCCCTAGCACATACTGATGTAAATAACTCAATCAATTTAATATTTACTGCCACGAAAATGGTTCATCATCGAAGCAGGTATACGTATGTATTAGACGCATAACGATGAACGTATAACTACGTCATCAAGCATAATCATACATCTTGTGACACGGACGAGTCTGCAGCCAATCATTGACCGAGCACAAACCATCGACAATCTGCGACAGGAAATCAATACCTCACTACCCTTCCTTTTATTTATGTTTTACTTCAATCACTCAAAGAAAATATAAAAAAACTACGAAATAATTTATATAGAAAATAAAAAAGTTTGATATTAAATCATATCCGAATGGATAAAGTGAAACACCGTCAAATTTGCTTTTGATTCGATTAAAGAAAATTTATCTTAAAAAGTCAGCACCGTATCGGAATTATAAAAATAATATACACAACTAGTTCCCGCGTATGCTCCGTGAAGTAATACGTACTTCCCGCTCGCTCCGCTCTCAGCACTTAACGCTCGGAGCTGAGCGAGTGAAAGAACTTTCTTGATTACTGCTTCCTGATCGCAAGTTTATCTCATTTCCGCCACTATTGATCTTCTATGAATATCTTTACGTACTTGTGAAAACATGTCCCATTTAATAACGTATTGATTACTTATTTATGTGAACGCTGTGAGTAATTAGTGTTATAATTGAATATATTTATCAGTTCTGGAAACTGATGTTGTGTGGTCAAACAACCGATAAATGAAACGGTAATCAGATACATCTCAACATTATACAGTTTGAAGTAATTGTCCATTGTGACGCGCCCACTTATCGAGATCTATGCGGAAGCTACAATACAATAACTGGAATGGGAAATATGTGATGGTTTCATTGTACTCACAGTTTTACAATAATAGAGTGGAATTGAAAAGTATTTTAGTACCTACATACCCTTCCCCTCTCCCTCCTACATCTCACATTGCAGGAACTTTTCAAATAAACTTAACGAAAAAATCTGGTCTCGTCATAATATATGGAAGCCGCAAATTCTTACAATATCCGATAGCGTAAAAGAAATGCGCGAAATTAAATTCCGAAGCGTAGCCATTTGTAAAGTACCGCAGAGCTACGCGCTACGGATTAACGTCCACAAACCGCTACGAACTACGGTGCTACGAGCTACGCGCTACAATATCGCTACGCTGCTACGCCGCTACGACACGCTGCAACTTTTTTGCACATGTAGCGATGTATTAGAGCCTCAAACTTTAACAAAAATTGCTTATATTATTGTTCACTGAAATCAATGTAAGTTATTCAAACGATCTATTTACTTTATTCTTCAACAGGCTCTACGAAAGTTTGTTTCGGATAAGTTATGCCTTTGAAGCACAGTTGTTGACCTGTATAACAATAATTTATTCTGAAAATGTATGGTGAGGAGGCCATTCTGAATTTGATTTTGTATCAGCAGTTCTCAATAATCGTTATCATATCATCGTCATCAAATCGGTAACATACAATAAATTTGCAAAATAATTATCTAAACTCAACAAAGGAAACCCTCGTCGAACCGAGTAATTTTCGTGCTCCCGACAAAAATTCCGATTCTCGTTATTCAAATACGAAACCGGAACACAAGTCCGGAACTCATTCGAGCCGCCACGTCGAAGGCCGCTCAATCGAAAATTGAATTTCAATGTCACAACAGTGCAGATGTAAGACTCCCTGGTCGGGAGGCTTCGGGCGCGCTCGGGCGGGCTCGGGCGCGCTCGGGATCGTTGGGCGGTGCGCGCGCCGCGGGTGGCGGGAGAGGGTGCGCGCGCGGGCCGCCGGCGGCAGTGTCCCGGGCGCGCCGCGCGTGCCGCACGTGTCGCGATGCCGTCCCGCGCGCCCCCCGCGCGTCCCGTGCCCGCAGTCAGTGTAGTGTGAGCGAGCGCGACTGTGGCGCGATGATCGCGCGACTCCGCACGCGCTGAAACGCATGCGATTAGTCGCGACGGATTTCTGTCTGTACCGTAAGTTTCAGTGTTGTTTCGCGACTTTAATGCACAGTCGCTCGGACTGGAGGCGCGTCCGACTTGACGAACTTTACATTTATCTGCCGCTCATCGAAGCCGAGTGAATTGTTCGAGTGGTGACGAGGATTGTCACAAAGCGCTTCTCGGCCGCTATCTGATCCGACGCGAGTTATCTCGCATCTCGCCGCGGATCGGGGCCGGCGGAACTCAGCCAAGCCGCTCTCTAGGTACCGGCACAACTCTACGGAGCTCCAAACTTTAACAACACTTAATCTCTAAAAAGTTAATAGTTTACATTATTATTTAACATGTAGTTTTGTTGTAAACTTGTAATGTTTGTCACTTTATTCATAAAGCTCTTCGGTAGCGGATAACTGAATTAAATCAGTCCGCGAAGACGTTGTGAAGTGTTGATGGCGGTGGATTTGCATCACGTCGCAGTGCGGTGCGGCGCTGCTCGGTTTAGCGTGGCGCGGCGCTGCAATAGTGAAGTGCGGCGCTGCGCCGCACCGCGGGTATCCGCGACGCGCTACTCCCGCGTAAAACTTTATGAGCGGTTTAAAGTGAACATTAGCCGCCGAGCACTCGGCACAGATAACGCCGGCCTCTGAATAAAACATTCAATCTCCGAGAGAAGCCACTCTATTTGATTAACGTCGTAATTACTCATATAACTCCGCAGACGTCTCGTGACAACCGCTCCGTTCCCGAACGAAGCGCATTTGTTTCAATAATATCGACAGGGATCCCCAAATAAAGGCGAGCACATTATTTAAACAAAGTTGGAATAGAATGTCAACAAATAAATATATTTATTAAAAGCTAAAGCGCAGGCGAACCCGCCGGAGAACCAACCGAGCTTTGAATATGCAAACCTTAACAAAATGATAGCTTCGCGAAGGCGCCGCGAACTGAGCAGAGAAGATTCTACTTTTTAATCCGTCGACTGAATAGTTTGAATAGCTCCGGCGCTGGAATAGTTGTTACCTTATTGCAGGTCGGGGCCGTTCGGGCCGTTCGAGGCGAGGCGACGGAATCGCTTTACCAAGGGTTGAATGGGATTAGCCCTTTCGAGGGGACGCGATAAACTAATATGCGGACGGAACCGTTCCGAATAGCCGCCGTAGTGCGCAGTCGGTCACGTCACCCGCCACACTATCCACCGCAGCGACAGTGGACATCGAGACCCAACACTTTCGATAGCCATCTCACACTTAACATCTCCACAGAGTCCTTTATTCATTCATCAATAGAAATCATTCGATGACACATCGTTGATCACATTATCATCATCAGTACATACACAAGTAATCGCCCATCAATTAAATTCTTACATTCTTTAAATTACACAAAGAAGGAAATTTTTGTATAGAAGTGGACAGAACATGACTAAGAAGGTGATGAAGATTTCCATATTTTTTGTTAAAACAAATGCAGAAAAATTATTCATTTTTACATTGAAATGATCAAAACAGCACGTCTACTAAGAAACTGTCTGTACCAAACGACAATTAATTAAATAATTATTTAAATAAGCCGGTAATAGACGCCGCCGAGCTTTCAGGGCCAATCAGCTAATGAATAGACGGTTGTTGTATTCATTATGAAAGCAAAAGGTTTCGCGCCGAATTTCCTCGGAACACGCCGCAATCTGATATTATAATAGACAAAGAATATTATGAGCTAATAATTACAGCGTCACGATATCTTATTCAATTCTATAACAATTATTAACTCTTGTTCAGTAATGCTAGCCTCTGTCTTCTGCTGACCGCGGGAAATTAGTACTTCCCTCTGTTATTAATAAAATAATATAGCCAATGTGTTACTTTACGCATTAGCTATAATTACTATAAAGTTTTACTCTTATTATAAATATATAGGAAAACAAAAAAAGTAATCAAAGTGGTTGAGTATCTCAGACAAAAGGCTTCGAAACGTTTTAATGGAGCATGTAAATTGTCGATAAGAGAGGACATATACACACAAACATACAAACTTTGGGCCGTATGGGATCAGACTTAAAAGGTACATTAATATGAAGCATTACACATGCTAAATTTAAGTTTATACTGAATAAATAACGATCGTTTAAGCGTAAGGTACGTTCACAAAAAGTTTCCAAGAGTTAGAAACTCTAATTTTATTAGCGAACGTATTCGTTAAGTTAGCGAGCAATAATACTTACTTACTTAAGTTTATGTGACTAACTTAACAGCTATGTTTCTTTAGAATAAATGGTGTTGGTTATAATTACTGGTAAAAACGTAACACGTGTGTGAAAATGCTTTAAAAATGTTCGCGGAAAGCTCGTTTTATTTAACTTGTAATATTTCGCAACGTATTGCAGTTATTCCGCTCTCGTGGTCAAAGAGAGCCGACCGCGCTCATTCCGAATGATAATATTCCAGTAAATGTCAGAAATCGTTTTATTAATGCACTGCCGCTGTGACGTGGGAGCTACGCGCAGTCACACACACGTGCACATGAATATTTCAATGCTTTACTGTGATTATAGGAACGTAATGTTGCTATTTTATCAATGTAACTTCCTCGTTCTGTTTTAAATGAGATAATTTAAATAAAAAAAAAATACATTATTTATTCCAGTTAGTATTTGTGGTTAAAATCGTGTTGAACCCCACTTGGATAGCAAGTTTGACAGGGTTTCAGGCTCAAGTAGAGTTACACCCGGATACCCGGAGTAAGAAACAGCATGATTTCTAAACTATCACAGTAAAGTCATCTTTTCTGAGAACCCGCAGCGCCGACGTCAACAGAGATTGATGGACGGCTCTTAATCTTCAGATACTTATTTCAATGTAAATTCTGAATAAGCTCGAGGGTCGTAAATAGGATAGGATCCTCATCCCTTTATCCGAACTCATTCCGATTTTAATAGGTGCGTGCCTTTAGCATGTGATGAGCCGTGGTCGGCACGTACTGCTGCACATCACAGTCTGCTTCTCGTCATGAATAATCTTAGCTGCCATGGGAGCGGGCACACTTAGCGCGGCCGGGCGCGGGCGGCTCCATCGCTGATCGCTCCCTCGGGCACAGATAAGCCAATCCCGCTGCGCTCTATAAACCTTCACTATTTTATGACACGATTTAACGCCACGCCAAAAACCCGGATAAAGTTATGTTTTTTGTTTAGCCTCTATCTCGTGTTACGTAGGTACATACGAACTCTACGCCACCCCCTTCGTCAAGCTCGCTATCAGTCAAGTTTACCGCAGATCGAATTATTTATACGTTCCTGGTAGTTTGAGACGAGTGGGATCAGTTCGGTTTTATATCCCGCGAGCGCTCCTCAGTGGCGCTCGAGTATCGTTTTTGTAAACACTCGGTCGTGGTTTATCTTTCGTGGAATTATGATTTCGTGGTAGCGCGCTTTTATCATCGTCCGAGACTTGAGCTGATTCTCGCTTTCGGAGAATAAATGCTTATGTAGTGACTTTGTACAGAACTGTTTTATCTGAAGTTTCCTTTGAGAATCATAAATGGTGTTCAAATAAATCTTATGGGCGGTGCTTGTGGCAGTGAGTCTATTACAGTGAGATAACGTGGTGTCGGTGTGTAGTGCGGCAGTGCGGGCTCCGGGAGCCGAGGGCGGAGGGATACATAGCCATCCAGATAACAAAGGGGTATGATATCAAATCCTTTTATTGAATTTTCGTCTCTAGTGCTCCATGTGCCTGAGCGTATATCAAATTAGAAACCATATCTCAAGATTGAGTTGATATTCTGCATCTGAAAGATGGCACAAAACATTCTACTAATCTAAATACCAATAAATTCTCTGATTCTAAATAATTAATAATCATAATACAACATTTATTTATTTATTTATCCTCTTTACATCTATCTCTATAGGTCTTAAAACTTAATGCGACAGCGCAGCTAACAACTATTATACTTAAACCCAAACACATATTTATGATTAAATTAAAAATGAAATATATTTGTTATCTATTAAAAAATAAAACTTAGATATAAATAATACTTACATTGTCTTTTGTCTAAAAGTGAAAACTAAGTTTATAATGATCTCATTATTTCTCCACTAAAGTCAAATATTTCACAACTGGTTATAATGAACAAAGTCTTAATTGTTTGAAGACAGGCACCATCAAAACAGTCTATCATAGTCAATTGTGGCAGAAAGTAATCAATTAAAATAATGAAGTAATTGAGCGGTGTCGTCCGCCAATGAGTTACAAGCGAGTCGGCAGCGTGTTGCCGACCAACCTGGGATGGTTTATTGACGCCTGAATTATTCAATATTACAAATTACATCACCATCTACTGGCAATTGGACAGTTTGAATGGTTCTCGACCCCTCCTCACAAATGTGTCATAATGAAATGGGAAACATTACTCCAACTACATTTGCGTTTAATGTTATAATGGTAGGTGAGGACAAGTTAGTTATTAACAATATTACTGTGTGAGCTCGCAGCGTATGTTACTGAGTAGCTGACGATCTCACGGATCTGAGTGGTAAATGTAGCTGTGAATATCAAAACGCAACGGAAAGGAAGCTAAAGTTAATGCTAAAGTTTTACGAGCTGATTATGAGTTAACGACATTCCTAGACTTTTATATTTACGCGGGTTTTATACCTTTGCCTTCTCTTTAAATTCACCTTGCATTTAAATTTCCACAATAAGAGTTAAACTTTGAATAAATTTCAAAACCAATTTTACTCTTGTCTATAGGTATTCATAGAAAAGCAAAACGATAAGTAATGACTGCTTAGAAATATTTGTAGTTAGTGACTGAGCATTAAATCACAACTGTTTCTTTCGTCGCGTCTCGTGACTTCATTAATCACGCTGATATCTGCGACTTGTTCAGTTTTTCAGCTCCAAACAATTACTGTCGAAGTCACACACGAGACCTCGCTCACTGCGAGCACATATGTCGGGGCTGACGAGCTACTTAGTAACAGCTCAACTGGGCGTCAAACTATTTTCACAGCTCATTTCATACATGAAAATACGTTTGCGGTTAATGCTGTTACCCAATGCGAGTGAGATGTGAGCAGAGACCGACGCGAGCGATGATGGATCGTACATTGCCGGCCAAACTGCCACTTTATTGGACATTAATCGCTCTGATGTAGCGATGGTTACTTGATACTGCGATCCGGTGTCGAATTTTAGTTTTCGATTGAACAGCCGTGATAGAGACCCATTTGTGGGTGAATTTGGATCGTTGTGGATTTTGTCACCCATGATTTTCACGTTGTATGTACCTCACAGTTATGTGATCTCTTGGTTCGCTTTTAGGTATTCATCTTTGCTTGCAGTCAATATAATTGCGCTCATTTGATTTATGCGTCTTGTACAATAATCTTTGATAATATAATTTGTTGAGTAGGTACCCTTTTCATTCATTCATATTCTTTGTAAACAATATTATAACTTTATATCCATCGCTGATAATGAAAAACATTATAGTGATTATTAAAATGTTAACCAGTCAGATTCACTCTGCTAAATTAGTCTTGTTGTGTGTTATATATGTATAATTGATTCTGTAATTAAACGCTCGTAAATAGTAGAAAGTTGCTCCACAATGGGCCCAGAATGAGCGCGATGTAATCGCCACTATTAATAACAGTCACAATTAAAGCTCGCTCTGTGGTCGATGCCGCGGCGGCCGTTTTATCTGCCATCTGAGTAATGATCAGCCCTTGTGTCTAGCCGTGCTTACCCCCTGAATGACGGCGTCGTTATAGTGCTGCATGTTGGTGCCAAACCTTCACGACCGCTCTGTGCACTCTTGCTGAAATATTTCAACGTGAACATGATCGTGAAAATTGTATCGTTTAGTGGTAGCACTGCACATGCTCCGCTGGAACACGTTGCAATAACATTTATTCTTAATTACCGTTTGATTCATAATCTAAATATCAGGTATAATCTAATTCGCCTATCCCTATTAACATTGTCGGATGTGAAAATCGGCAACTTTACAGGAGAGCGAGTCAAAGTTTGAAATGTTGATATTTTTTTTAATTCATGACCTAAGTTTACAAAAATGTACAGAATTTTAATTCATATTTATGGGCTTAAGTACATGATGATAAAGTATTGTTATTGTTTTTTTAAGTATGTTAAAAGTCAGAAATGACTTTTTTAACAGTACCAAATCAATTTTTTTTGTTGGATCTACCACATACGACATTATTACGTGTACAAACTAATTGACTATTTGTGGGAAGTGACACATCCGACAAATTGGATATACAATAAAACGATTAACAATGTCGGTTGTGGTACTACCGACATATTTTAGTGCATTAAAGTCAATTAACAATGTCGGATAAGTCACATCCTACTTTTTTAACCGGACTATTACATATTTCATTAAAAACAAAAATCGATACTCTTATTTTTAACCATAACATGTTTTTTTTTTATGGTAGGTAAAATCATCCAATGACAAATCCCGCCCTTGGGCGGAGCGGGAAGTAGTGTCAGACTCTTACTGACTAAAAATGTCATGTTCTTCAGTAGGCAGTTTTCCTACGTGTGCGGACCTAGTAAGCATTTTTCTTATTATAAAAAACAAAAAACGATAAATAATTCTCTTTAATAACAAAATAACATGCAGCGTGCGTTCGTCCGTGCAACATAGTCCGTACTGGCACAACCGCACGCGCTGCCACCTCGCGCATCTCCCACAAACATTGTCGCGAGTTGACATCCGTCACTGTTAACTGACGATCGTGACACATCTGTCAATGTTAACGTGGCTATTTTAAAAACTACATGTAATTTCATTTTTTTTGTCACGGTTTCTAAAAGAATGGACTTTTTAAGAGTCATTCGTGAAATAAAAAAAAAATGGCCAAATTGCATATCCGACAATGTTAATAGGGACAGGCGAATTATAACACAATCAACACATATTGACTTAACTATCAAAGCCAAATAACTATCAAAGAGTATTCCTCAAGCTTCAGACACGTTCCACTATGTAATTTTCTCTGTCTACATCGTATACAAACATATTTAAAATATAAACCAATTCGAAATGCGACGATAAACTATAAAAATATAATCAAAATAACCGAAACTTGATCATTTTTAAATATTTATTTATTTATTTATTTATTTAGTCTTCATGTACAATAGTGGTACATAGGCGGACTTAATGCAACAAGGCATTCTCTACCAGTCAACCTTTGGGTTAAAAAGACAGAACTGTGGTAGGTGTGCACAATAAATAAATAACAGTAATTTCAAATATAATATAGTATCAATTAAATTAGTTACTTATAATAATAAAATACGTATATATGCTAATATTATAAACTAATAAATACTATGATATATATATCAAATCAAAATATGTCAATTCTGACAAAGACCGAACTAAAGTTGAGAGCACTTCAAGTACAAACAATAACAAATAACAAATATGAACAATAACTGCCTTGTATCGCAATTGGTTTTCATAATGACATTAAACATAATATAATTACAATGTGCGTCCTCCGCTTTGTTCGATCAACATTTGTTTCAATTGAAATCGAATATCAGATAAACAGTTTTATTCATTTTCATAATTTATAAATTTGTCATTTGTGTGCTTTATCTTCTGAGAATACATAAAATAGAGCATTTCAGTGATTTATATTCAATTTCTACGACATTTATGCGATGTAAAGAAAACTAAAATTGAATTTCGCATTGAAACAATTCATTGTACGTTGCTAAACATATTAATCCCTTGTTAGTCCCGCGCTGCGAACGAAAACTATTTGTTTTGCATATTCCAGTAGCAGCACAAGCTCTCGAAGCGCACAGTCTCGCGCTGCACCTAGCTGCACATTCACGCTGACACAAGTAATGGAGGAGCAGGCTCCTCCAGCGCGCGCTATTTGTGTTCCAGCTGACTGGAGTGGACATCTGTCCGCTCACAGAAATACCTCCACATTTTTCGCTTCTATTATAAGGAGTGCACTATATCTCGTAAACTCGTTCTAATTTACAATACTCTAAATATTAAGAGTATTGTAAATTAGAACGAGTTTAATTTAAACTAATGAACGGTGTTAATTAGAACAGAAAAAAAGGAACGGCGCTCGTAAAGCTGTAGAGTCGTAAGTTAATACTTTTTGTACACACGACGGTGTTCATCACAGAGTGCTTCGAGTGTCTTTGATTCTGCTTCGTTGTAGCTTGAACTGAACGCTACTGCTTCGTATAATGAACGAGTTGTTGTCAGTGTGCAGTGTGCGCTCCACAGCTCCACTTGTGACACTAAGCTCCGTGTAACACTAGGTTGGCGCGCGGCGCGGCTCATCCCGCATTACAACACGCCGTCTAAGTACGGTTCCATGTATTACACGCTCATTGTATCAGATTAATAGGATTTTGGTTCGTGACGCCACACCAAGCTATTATGTTCTTTACATTCACGCAATAACGCTTTCAATGGCACAGCCTTTGATGTCTGTGCAAAGTTCTAATTGCAGAGCGCATTATTATTTTGAATTACACTTTTTACTCAAAGAGCTCAATTTGGAATGTAGCCGAAATGTTGTGCTTGGTACAAATGTTCAGCAGTAGTTTTAGGTTAATGTAGGTGCGGGGCACTCGCGTCGTGGCCCGCGCTGTACCGCTGTCTATTTCCGAGTCGTTGCTCAGAGTGCGGCACACTGGCACGGCGGGGCGCAGGCTGCGCAAGATGTCGACAACTTAGTATCACGACGACAAGCACTCGCACAAGTTGGACAACTCCACAACTGTTGCCAAAATTTACCAAACTTTATGTATGCAGCGCTACAATTGTATAAATACTGCCAAAATCCGACCATTTGGAACATTCGGACCGTTCCGTTCTAAAATCTATTTTGATATGTTTATTTCGTATTCAATTTTCGTATTTCTGTACTCCGCTACTATTCGCTTCGAACTAATCTATATTTAAAAATGAAATTGAAAGCATATTTAATCGTTTATAACTTGCATATTTTACTCCAGTCACCGCTCATATTATTTTTATTCATTTCTCGGTAGCTTCACTGCAGCGAGCGGCTGGGTGAATCCGTTTACGTACATAGTAAAAGATCTATCCACCTAGCCGAGACGACTGCTCCTATTTACGATCCAGGAATACCTTTTTATTATTCTTGGAACGTTTAGCGTCCCCTATACCGACGTTCATGTGATATTGATGTTGAACAAAATGTGTGACAGTAGGTGGGGCTCACAGAGATACGGTGGCGTCCACGTTGCTGGCAGAAATACAAATAGCTCGTCCATTAGCGTTCGCTAAAAAGACTAATGTTGAATGAAGTGCTCGTGTCGTCAATAGAGTCACATTTACTATAAAAATAGCTATTAGTACACACAAAAACGCCCTTCATTGAACGTGCTAACAATTGAGACGTGTTTCGCAAAAAGCGCCATTATGTTGAAAGTTCCACAAAACGCACTCCACGGCGATATCTCATTAAGCGCTGCACGGTATTATGAAGCAGTTAGTTTTTATGTGAACTTATTTTGATAATGTGCATTATGGTAATGTCACGCTTACGGCGTTATTTCTTTACGACTTCTGAGTTAAATAGTAGTTAGCCCAGCCATACCTAACTTTGATGACTACCTGAGTTCAATGCTTAATCTTTATAACCGATTCGCTTTTATATGTGGTTCTACGTTCTAAAAACCAATCTTCAATAAGTGATAAACTTTCATTAATTTGGAATTGGTTTATTATTTAAAATTTAATTGTAGCATCGTTATTAGCGCTTTGACTCTGAATATGAGATAGAATGATAAATATGCAATTGTGAGAACACGAGACGTTAGTAGGAGGCAGTTATTATTGTATACAGCCCTTCCCGTATAGGTACATACAATAACAACTATATGTGGGGGAGGAGCAACCCAGGAATATGCCTGGGCGATAAGAATAAGATGAAGAGAAAAAATCTCTATTTTACGAAAAACAATAAACGAAAGGTACCATAATTATCGAGCTCAATTCGCTCGCTCAATTATTCAAAAGTAAAAATAACATTAAAGAATCACAAAACAAGACGCTTCCCCTCAGCTGCGCGTATCTCAGCAGGTTATCAGCTCCTGTTGTTGTGAGACTCTCGGCAGGAACAGCTTCAAGCACCGACACGTTTAAAATGTATAAGACAGGCTGTTCGAATAATATTATCGGCTCGGCGGTGAGGCACGTCTCGCCACTTTATTCGCGGAGGGCGGGGAGCGCGGGGGGACGAGTGCCCTCCTTCACAACTTTGACAAAGAGTGTCAACCTCTTAACTGTCAAAATTAAGAAGCGTGGCAGGTGGCTTCTGCAAATAATTAGGGTGCACTCGATAGGCTCTTACGGCCTCTCGTCGAGGGAGGTGAAACGAGTCGCTGCGTGTTTAAAATGTCGAGTCTTATTGTTATCTTGTCGCGTTTGTCTCAAAATTATTCAACTTTAAGACAAGTACAAATTGCTCGCTGGTACAGTTATTAAGTAGCGTTTCAAATACAACTTTGTTCTTTCCACTTCTTGCCTAAAGTTTGAAGAAAGATTTCGATACGTCTACTTGTAATTCATAATGTAAAATTGACCGCAGAATCATGACTGAGAGCGAGGAAGAGGGTCGAAATTAAATAATGTGAACAAAGCGATGTTATGGAACCTCCGTGATACAGGAAGAAGGAAACGAAACTCAGCTGTTAACATAAGACGGAGCTCCGGGCGATGGAGCTCTGTTTATCCGTCTTCACTAACAAGAGGATTATTACATTTAATCGTTCTCTGTTTCGACAGGAACTAAAATGAAAATTTTAAACTGAAATAGTAATGTTTAAAATTCAAAACTTAATCAAGCTGAGTCTAGATTCGTACTTTAATCCGCCTTTCAGACATAACCCAACAGCTTACATTGAAGTGAAACATTCGCAAAGTTCTGTGAAACGCCTAATCTTGATTGTTGATTGTTGAGGCGTTCATTACTGCGCTCATTAATATAAGACACGCCGCGGCAACTCACCGGGGGGGGGGGGGGGGCAATCAGCTGTACATAACTTGTGTCAGCTTTGTATTTAAAAGTCAGCATTAAAACTTTTACGGTTAAAACTCACGTACCCTGCAGAGTCGCAACACGTCGTATATATGGGCGCAAAACCAATATTTGATATTTTTGATATGGATTTAATTTGGTCACTTCCTGTTTATTTCTTTTAAAATATTGCAATATCCTGTTGAATTTAAACTAGGATTTAATTTGATAACATTCCTTCGAATTATTTAAAATATTGGAATATCCTGTTGAATTTATCTATGGATTTAATTTGATAACTTCCTTTCGATTTATTTTAAATATTACAACGTCCTGTTCAATTTATAACGAATCAAATGATGACTTCCTTTCTTGTTTTAAAAACATATTACAGTACCCGGTTAAACTTGTGAGGATTTAACTTGACCAGTTCCTTTTTATTTCTTTAAAATATCAGAGCATCCGGCCATATTTAAATAAGAATTTACTGTGACGATTTCCGTTCTATTTATTTAAAATAGTTTTCTACCTTCATAGTGAATTTTGTTGCTTGTCAATTTCTGTGTATAAAAACTGATGTAATGTGTTTTGAAAGGCACACTCTTTCGCCGCCATTGGAATAAACACCTTGAACTGAAGTAAGGTATTTTGTTATTATCACTATAACATTTCCTATCATTCTATATTACTGTGAATTTTGTGTGACGTCGACACCGATGGCCATCATGCGCCGACATATACCTTCCTAGATATCATCATGCCTGTTAAACATTGCTAACAAACCTTGTTCTTTTTTTTTTGTATGGTAAATAACTAAGTATACTTTTGTGAACTAGAAGTAAAACTTGCTTATTACCTACGTATTAAAGAATGTTATAGTTTAAATATTGTTTTTAGAGTTCCGTAACTCAAAAGGAAAAAACGGAACCCTTATAGGATCACTTTGTTGTCCGTCTGTCTGTTTGTCTGTCAAGACCTTTTATCTCGGGAACGCGTGAAGGTATCGAGTTGAAATTAAAACCATATACTCAAGTCTGCGGTCCCCTGAAGCTGTAAAAAAATAAAACTTCTAAGTTAAAGATAGAAAAAGATGCGGCTGTTTATGTCGCAAAAAACGTACATTTCCATACTCTCAAGTACCCTGAAATTTGATATGAAGCAAGGTCACAAAAAAAGAATACATTTTTTGGTTCAGAAAAATTTTAGAGACTAGATTTGGGAATTGAACTATTTACATAAGTTAGTTTGTACAGAACCCTCGGTGTGCGAGTCCGACTTGCACTTGCCTAGTTTTTTATTTAATATTTTGGGATTAAATGGCTTTATCTTTATTAAAAGTTAAAACTTGAGCTTGACCGCTGTGTGGTGTTGCGGATAAAGGATTCGGAAATCAAAGGTGGGGACTGAAGAACTAAAATAGACTGGGGTTAAAATAAGTTAGAAACTAAACTCATTTCATTTAAACTTATTTATGTTGGTTCAGACATGAAAGTGTTCGTCTACCTTTATGAAATAAGTACTCGTGTACAAATGTAATCACAGGTATATTTATTACTACATACAAAGTTCGTGTTACATAAATCAACGTGAAATATCTTATTGGTAGTCGTATTTTCCTCAATTATTTGGCGAGTACTAGGCGCACATGAGTGGATAAGAGATGAGGACGAGAGCCATTGTGTTGAAGTGCTCCGATGTACTCGGCTCATTATTCAGACATCACTGAATAGGACTCATATCGAATGTGTATGTTTGTACCTATGTGGAACATTTTTAGTTTCAGAGGGATTTTAATGCGATTTTTCTATAGTTCGAGATCTACTACATGTATTGTGCTATAATCTATTAGTGTACAAAAACGGCATGATAGTTAGTACAAATGTCTGTCATGAATTTTATAACATAGCATAGTATCAGCCTTATAATGTTCCCACTTCTGGGTCTCAGGTCTCCTCTCTAGGACAGGGAATGGGCCGTAATTCACCACGCGGGCCCAGTGCGGGTTGTTGGATGTCACATGTCTTTGAATTTTTGGTCATAGGTCATGCCGGTTTCCACACGATGCTTTCCTTCACCGTTTTGAGAGCAGTAGTGATGAAATAAATTACACAAAATAAAGTGCCTGGCTGGGTTTGAACCCGCGACCTTACAACTCGTAAGTCGACGCCGTTACCACTCGGCCTCCACTGCTCGCATATAGAATTTTTTTACACATATAGAATTATCGTAAACTTCGCTAACGTCGTCATAGCTCCTGTAACGGTGTTATTTTCAACAGTCCACTCGTGCCATAACAAAAAGCTTAAAGAGCACATTAAAAATACAGTTCGTCAAGATAAAGGTCGTGATTAAAATACTTTACAAAAGAAGAAAGTTGGTAAACAAAAACGTAAGCAGCAAAAATATAACAAAGTCGCCATTAATTCCACAATCTCACGAACTTCTTGCAATAAATACTTTCTAACTAAATCTAAATGAGTAAGTGTTCTGATATAGTCAGACAGTGAGCTATTTGCGGGCTCAACGATACGACATTTGAAGAAAGAAAGACATGCCTGCATTTGTTTGGTCTGTCTCGTTTGTACGGCGAATTTCGGCAAAAAGTTTAACAATGTTGATTAAAAATATAAATAGGTGTGTTTAGTTCGCGTGGGATACGAAAACATGACTTCATCGAGAGTCACAAGTCACACGCCAGCTCACTTCAGCAACAGCTCGCGTGACGGATAATAAGTGCATTATGTCAGGCCAAATCACTGTTCACGTGTCACAGAGTACATAAATTGGCCCTTTTTTTCCATCGCCAACCAGTTAGGCGAAAATTGTTTAAGAATTAAATTTTTAGCCTACTTTGTACTAGCATGCGATGGGTTTTTATTGAATGTTTGTTCATTCATAGCTAGTTTGACATTGAATGCGCTGTAGCTATTGATTTTGTTTGAGTTAGTTGTGAAGGTAAAAGGAGCCAGGTTTCAAAATAAAATGAAAATGTATCGTGTCCACTGGTGACAACAACCTGTTTAGTGATTATTTGAATGTTGAACTAGTTCAACAACACACGAGGGCACACACATGTGGGTTACACTAAACTGATGGCTTCATTAGTTTCAGTCTACCCTAAATAAATAATTATCTATTTGTAAAGGTATTTATATCGTCAAATTATTTCATTCGGGGACGTAAATAACTTTTTTAAACGGCCAAACTAACAAATAGGTTAATTATAATAAGTGGTTATTTTTTTGGGTTCCATACCTCAAAAGGAAAAAGTCCCTTCTAGGATCACTTTGTTTTCCGTCTGTCTGTCTGCCAAAACCGTTTATCTAGAGAACGCATGGAGATATCGGGTTGAAATTAAAACCATATACTCAAGTTTGTATTCCCTTGAAGCTGTAAAAAAAAAAACTTGTAGGCTAACGCAAAAAAAAAGATACGGCCGTTTACGACGCAAAAAACATGTATTTTGACACTCTCAAGGGAATCAAAGTTCATAGAGTACTTTCCGTTGACCTAGAATCCTGAAATTTGGCATGAAGCAAGGTCTTATAGCACAAATATAGGAATAAATCTGAAAACTGTAAATCTGTAGTTACGTCACAAAAAAAAATCTATTCGGTTAAATCTTCGAAAGTCGATTCGGGAATTGATCTATTTAGTTTGTACGGAACCCTCTGTGTGCGAGTTCGACTCACACTTGCCCTGTTTATTTGATTTTTATTTGTCTAGAAGTGACTATCTACAGGAATTTGAACACGAAATTCGCGAAATTCGAGTCACGCGAAATTTAATTTGTAGAAACAACATCATGCCTATATCTGCCATATTCAGATTTAGAAAACAATTTTTTATCGAAACATTTCATAAAAAGTCGTATAATATCACACACATTTTTTGTTTACATATTATATAACATTCAGCAAACAGAATCTTCACAAAGCAATTACTATATTTTATAAAAAGCTTTTATGCAAAATCAGTTCTAAGTAACAGTCATGAGCTTAGAGTTGAACGAAACCGGGTGCGACAACGAGTTAGGTCTACAACCAGTAGTGTGATGACCCACAGCTGGTGAGCTGCACGACATAGATACACTTGATTTAACTTGAGTATATACTTGACTCAACTTGAATATACGTTTTGGTATTTAGTACAAGTTTTCAGCATTCTGAAAGAAACTACAAGCCGATTTACCTTTAAAATGAAGGTACGTGAGTACATTCGCAAAAAGTTGGCAGAATTATCACAACAATGATTGGTCGAATTTAAAATAAATAAATAATTTATTTGAGGCGAATTTGTATTTAGCACTTGTAAATTATTTATAATAAATATAATAGATAATTCTCGTGTGGGTTCTAATTACTGTTATGTGATGTTTAAACTTGAGGCGTTGTATCTTTTCACACAGCCCGCCGAGCGCGGGCGTGTATCTGAGGGCGCGGCGCGACGCGTGTCAAAGCTCCCGGTACAGACTTGCGCTTCAGCGGTCGCCACCGAGACGTATGAAAACACGTCAAACGATTACGGTAACAGCATAGACGTATAAACCTGCGATAATTGACAAGTTTTACAAAAAAATCAATTTATTTTACGATACTTAAGACCAAACTGTTACTAATTTATAAAAAAAAATGTTACTCTTTCACTTATTCTCCCGTTGTCGTCAAGTTTATGAATCTGTCTACTGTTTGGACTAAGAGTTTTATTGACATGAGCTACGTATCATAGACTTCACTGGCCCTGTGGGAATAGTTGATGTCACATGTTTTTTGTTTCTGGACCATTTATTTTGTGTTTGTTACTTATTACAGCCCATTTTAGTTTGTTGTTTTCACTTGTTAAAATGGACTCCGAGTCACAGTGTCTTTTTTTAGCATTAATCATAATAATATTGCCAGCGCATTAGAATCAAGAGACTCAAACTGAAATTATTCATATTTAGAAAGGTATCGTTAGATTCGAGTAACAAACAGCGGCAGGTAATGAAATATTCAGCACATTATTAGTGGGTATTACTGCGTAAGTCCGATAATTATAAGTTCCTACTAACGTTAATATTTATGTGTGTACCTACCCCCTGTAGTGCGGGAACATAATCTTTGGCTTAACTACTTATTAGGAAGGAAGGTTTGGGTGCGGCGTGAGTTTACTTCAAAAGGAAATAGTATAGGTACATTGTAATGGCTTTCAATGTAACATGACATCATAATCCATAAAATTTTCTTATAAAGTGATTCACTAAATAATCATTATTTAACATGAACAAGAAACTAAACTTATTTCACGGTTAAATTTGTTATACAAATTCAGAACACATCGAAGTTCAGAGAATATAGCAAAACCTCATAACCCCCCTAAAGGTAAGCCTTACAGTTTAACACCAGCCTCAAACGATGAAACCAGTGAAGCGACGAATTGAAATCATTCTCCGATTTATGAAAGAACATCTCTTCCCCTTTCCTGCGCGCCTGGTAGCTTGGTACTTAGCGACCGTCACGGCGGTATTCTGCGGGGATTAGCAGAGGTGTGTTCGCGCTCTATGCCGTCTATCACGGAGTCACAGCTGTGTGATCGAGGTTTATCCAGCACTAAGTAATCTCTATTGATGGAAAATTCATAATATGAGGCTGCCATTACTTATTGATTTCAAAATAAAGCTAAAATCATGTTTCATTGCCGGTTTTCGTAGTTCCAATATAAATTTTGTGTAATTAGGTCTTTGGCCTTTAGAAATGTCACGATAATAATTATTTATATACCATTGCCACCATAGGCTATATCTGGAAAGTTATTGATATTTAAAATATGCAAAACAGTAGTTATGTTCCAGTAACCCAACTTTACATAAAACCAAATTACAATCTATAATTATTTAGCTATTTCTTTACAACTTGCTAGTGGTATTTAGTCTCCATTGCACAGTATTAAGTAATAATGTTAAGAGCATAATTACAAGAGTGATAAAGATGTCAATAAAGTTCACTAGCCAACAGGCGGTTACACCGCTTTACTGAAGCCCATTATTTCTTGCGGCAACTTTTATAACTTGCAAAAGAAAAACTTGAAGGCAAAATGGTGGTTTTCATTTATTTATGATTACCATTTGGATTATTATAAGTTGTGCTAAGTTAACAGCTGAGTCATTGCTTGTGTGAAAAGTTCTGTCGTGTCACATTAATAGTGTAATAACTTTAAACTTCAGTTTCTTGTTTTTATTAATGTGCGGCTTACACTTCAATCCTGCTATTTAAAAAGTTGATGCGTACAACAACAGGGTTCAGCATTGTTTCCATTTACTGATATTTACCTCCTAATAGTACCTACAATGTTGTACACTAGGAATAGCATTAAAATTGTACGATTTATTATTATATTTTACATTCGTTTGCACATAATATCCGTTGATAAAATCGAACTTTTAATGAGACATCGATTATTATTATTACTATTTTAATAAAAGATTAATAATTTACTTTTACTTCAAATATTAATTTTACAACTTCTTATAAACAACTAAACTAATAAATATTAAGACTCAATAGGTATATATACAAATTAAAAATAATATGTACAAAAAGAACTTATTGAGCATCAAAAAGTTCATCCGCATCGATATCAATGGGAAAAGATATTAATAAATTCATTTGGTGTACCAAAGTGAAATATAAATATCATGAAGCAGTATCTTTGTACTGCGATGGGCAAAAAGGGTGATCAAGACACATGGAGCGCAACGAGTACATAGGGGAAGATTCGGGGTCACGCCAATCACAGACAAAATGTCAAAACTCTGACTTAGATGGTAAGGCTACGTAATGAAGACCATGTGATAAAAATAGACCTAAATTTATCCGATCAAAAAAGAGGTGAAGGCTGCCCGCCATTGACCTAGCTGGTGGTGTAATATCGAGAGAAATCTCAAGAAAGCCCGATTGCCGAAGTCGATCAACTAGTACAGATTGTCAGATAATGAAAGCAAGAACGGACAAAGAAGAAGAAGGAGAATATGAAGTGAAAGTGTTTCGTAATTAAGTAAAATTATTAATTAAGTTATCAAGTTATGAATTCTTAACAAATAATTTAGTTATCAATCAATCAAGCAATCGTTAATTAACAACAAAATAAAATTAATTGACAGTTTTATGTACCTAAGTACCTTCTAGTTCTAATTAAGTTTCTTTATTTAGAGATGTTGAAATGGATTCAAAGCACATTATTTTATTTTATAGTTGTGATACTTAGTTATTTTAATAATTACTTTCTGAATTACAGAATTATTTATTCACATAATTGATTAATTACAATTTATTTGTTCAAGAAATGTTTTACTGTGGCTGATGTATGGTAACATTTCCGTGAAAACCCTTATGAATGAACTGTAACCACAGATAATATAAAACTCACACTCTTTATTTTGATTCGTCATTTTCTCCGAGTTTTTTCGAACTGATTTAATCAATAGACACAAGTTTATTAGTTTTAACTGCACCTATTGGTCATTTTATATATCTTTGTAATAATAATACATAACTTAGCCAATGCCCTATTAATTCGGAGATATCTCGAGTTTAACAAACAACTCTAATATGACCAACTCTAATGTGACTTCGCGTGACCCAAGGGCTGGCTTTTACCTCGGTCAGAGATTAAGCATTGCCATTCAACGTGGCAATGCCGCCAGCCTTCTGGGCACACTTCCAGTCGACAGCGATGCGGATGAGTTCTATGACGCCATTTTTTAGTTAGGAGTAGGTTTAAGTGTATATATAGTTTTAATTTGTATTTTATAAAGTTGTTGAATTTAATGTTTCTTCATAATATATAGTACTCTAATATTATTATTAATGTATTCCTCCCGATAACACGAGCACGCCGAGCGGTGCTTACAGGACAACGAAACGCGTGTAACATTACCATAAACACACTATTAATAAAACTCCCCACACAACACTAACTTATGCTACATTATGGACATAACTAATTGAATCCCGCGCTAAGTACAACACTTCGGGGAACTTTCCCTGAAATAGAACTCGGAAAGTACTGAATATTTTTAGTTTATTAGATGAGAGATTAGCTGCCAGTCTGGGAGTTAGTTATTAGGGCTTAACAAGCTCAATAGCCTGTACTTATTAAGAAGAAATTCTTATGATCGTAAATTGGATAAACCTATTATAGTACATTTTAATAATGCAGTTATTAATAAAATAGCCGTCTACTCTAAAATACCAGACTAATATAGTTGGCAATAATGTTTCATTATATTCCAAATGGCGATATATTTTTTATATAATAGTGATCGTAATATTATAGCTCAATTTATCAATGATAGGTTCTTATATTGAGAGCAACTCAATACGTGTGTTATTGTGTTGTTGGCATTTACCGAACCGCACTGGGCCCGCGTGGTAGATTACAGCCCATTCCCTCTCCTAGAGAGGAGGTTTGAGTCCCAGCAGTGGGAACATTATAGGGCTGATGCTATGCTATGCTATGCCATACTTTTGTAATTTATGTTATCATCACTTGTTGCAAAACGGTGATAAAAAACATCGTGGGACCGGCCCAGAATGAATAATTCGAAGACATGTATCATCCACCGAGCCGCACTAAGCCCGGGTGGTGGATGGACTCATTCTATCTTCTAGAGAACAGGCCTCAAAAGTGAGAACATTACTAGTTTGATTGTGTTTTAATATTCAGCCCTTAAAGTCCACTGATCTTTCTTTTTTTTAACCCTAGCGAGTTGTTTGACCACCCGCGCGGCACGCCGCGATATTGTAAGTGTTGCTCGTTTCCATCGACAAGTTTGAATGCGCGTCCATCGCGCGTGCGGTGGGTAATTAACAATGTATGTCGCGCTGCTTGACAAACGCCATGGAGCACCGAACTCGCGGTACAAGAGCTTTTTAAACGACAAAAATGAGGCATTTGTTTAAACTGTCCTTACGTGAGTATTCTTTGTGTAATTATACTGTCAGGAACATTAAGTTTGTTCACTATTACAAAATGGTATCAAAATTCCTGTTAATTGACGGAGTAACTTATGTTCAACAAAATATCTGATTACGACTCTATTTCTTAAGACTTAAATAAACTTGTCTTGCAAATGCGAGGGAGCGAGGCTAATTTACAGCAGTATTTAAACTGAAGTTTAACAAGCAGTGATATACGAGTATGTGTGGTGGTGTGTCATATAGTACGGTATGGAGAGTGTCACCTGGCCGCTCTACATCAAAGGGGCTATATTTACGGCCGCTCTAAATAAGGACGGACAGAAGGCCCGCTCCTTTGGAGTGAGCTCGTAAATACAGTTGCCACAGAATAACTGAAACGAATCTGTATTGAACTATAAATCTTAGGCAGATGTTATCATTGCTACGTTTTCTGTCACGCTTTACATGTAAATATTTGTAATCGATGCAAGCTATCACAACCATTGGTTGATTTATGAAAGTCCTAGGTTGACTTGTGTGTATATACAAATATTTTGCACTGAGTTTACGATATACAAGTAAAAGTTCTTTGATAATTAAAATCACACTAATATTAAAGGCGAAAGTTATAATATGTGTGTTAACGTTCAAACGGCTTAACGAATATGGATGAAATTTGGTACACGGGTAGACACTGGTAGATACATGCGCGAGTACATAATTATATGGGTACGTATCAAAATCCCGAAAGTTCATAATACCTATGATTGAAATACCGACGTCCAAAACACCGAAATTCAAAATACCGAAAGTTTTAAATGCCGATAGTCGTTATATCGAAACACAAAATACCGATGTTCAAATGCCCGAAAAGACGAAATCCCGAATGGACGAAATACCGATGGATGAAATGGTTAAAATTTTGAGGTTAGGTTAGGATATTTTTCGCAACACTACCTACTATACTTGCTAAGATAGCTCGACGGAGCCCCGCTCCGCGGGACTCCTACTTCTGGGTGGTTTAAAAAAAAATAACCTCGAAGGAGGTGGCGGGGTCTGTGTTCGTTCGCTTCGCTCGCTCACTACGACCCCGCCACCTCCTTCTAACCTAAATCTATCCCAGTCGGGGTGCCCTAAAATTCCGCCCTAAACTTTTGTTTTAACTTATGATATACACCTATTATGTTAAGCTCCTTTTTTGTCATTGTCTTAGAGATTTTAGTCTTTGGATCAGCGAGTGAAGCGATCTCGGGACCTTAAGGCACTCCGACACGGATAGGTTAGGTTAGAAGGGTGTGGCGGAGTCTAGTGAGCGAGCGAAGCGAGCGAACACAGACTCCGCCACACCCTTCGTGGTTATTTTTTTTGTAAACCCTAGAGCCCTAGTACTTCAGTACGCTCCGACTACGCTTTTTTGGCAACTTTTAAGTGTTTTGACCTAACCTGGTTTACAAAGAATCGTTTTTCTCGGAAACGGTGGCAATTTCGGGATTTTGTACTTCGGGATTTTAAACTTCGGGATTTTAAACTTTCGGGCAAATAAACTTTCGGGATTTAAAACTTTCGACCAAACAACCATTCGGCGTTTCAATTATCGGGATTTCGTCTATCGGTATTTTAAAATTCGGTCTATTAAAATTCGGGATTTTGATACGTACCCAATTATATGAAGGCACAAAAGTCTTAACACTAACTTTATACGCATAATAAACAAAAGCGCTGGCTAAAACATTACAATGAAATTCATATAAAGACATCAACAAAGAAAATGTACCAAATAGTTTATTGTAGTTAATTTTACACTAAAGTTATTCCTATTGCGATTGGGTGGGGGCAGCGCAGCCAATCCGGTGAGGGTTAAAAGTTCATGATCATTAGATTGCATAAATATAGTACATAAATCCCAAATAACTATGTCACACTAAAGCACTTATAAATTTCTTAGAGCGAGTTTAATTGTGTTGTCTGTTTGTTCTCGAATATACCGTGCACCTTCTTTCTTTCCCGCGCCGCGACCCCGCTCCCGTGCGCCGGCCCTGTCCGACACGGCGCACGCACGGCGCACGCACGGCCCTCGCACGGCGCACGCACGACACACGCACAGCCGCACAAATTGCCGCGCGGTGCCCTTTACAACTTCCGCCAGAGTTGAATGCTATTATACCGTCGGAAATGTTGTGCGCGCGATACATTCGTCTTCCTGCAAATGTTTTGTAGCGTTTTCGTTATCACATACTAGAGGCCGATTCAATTTTATGACTGATTGTGGAAGGGAGCCTGCTGTGACTGAAAGATCTTCCTCTAAATAATGTATTATTTTCTTTTTAGTTTTAGAACAGGCACAACAATAGCTCTAAGTACTCTTTTTTTTGTGTTGAGAAATTATTCATCACTACACTTACCATCAGGTAGAATCGGAGTCAAGCACGTATAAACCGTTATAAAAAAATGACTTCTGCAGTTCTATCTAGGGGAGCGAGAAGGTGTGTCAAACTTTTATTGACTGAGATCACACCTGTGTTCTTCAGTTGCCCATCGCGTTTTAAGATCTGAATTTTCTTTCGAAAAATTTCCCGCTAGCGGGGCTATTGCCAACTGTCTTGAGTTAAAAATTTTGTCATTTCGAGTTTTTGTTGGGAAATAGGTAAGTTGTATTTTTAACAAAAATTAGAAAAAAAATTAGTAGTTATGATTTAATACAACACAATAATAACCATTAGGATCGTTTATAAACAGAGAAGTTACCAGAACTAACAATAACTGATTATATATAGGTTTACCAGTGCGAACTTAACACATCAGCAATGGTGTTAACAATAAAAAAACATGCAATTACAGCAATATCCAAAGTTCTTCTTCAGTTTTACACTAAACTGAAATAAAAAAGTAGTCTTCTAACCACTGGTCAAGCTACCGAAGGGTTAGGCGAGGCAAGTGCCCCGGGGCCCCCAAGCTCGGGGGTCCCCAAAAACTTATTAGTAAACCTCTTATTGAACTACCGAAATATTCTATTTTCAAATTCTAAAAAAAATAAGTTGCAACAATATACTAGTCTTTAATCATGAAAACTCGTTTTAGTAAAAGTCTGAATGCCCTGCGCCACAACGGTTATATTTGATGATTTCCATGTAAAAATGGACCCAGTTTTTTTTTTTACCCAGGGGCCGTTAGTCCTTTAGATACGCTACTGTTCGTAAGTATAGAAGAGAGCTATCAATATCGGTTACTATTTGGTGAAGTCATTGAACCAGAACAAAACTTTTTGTTGATTGATACAAAAAAAGCATCCCAATCCCAATTAAATATCTCATTTTTTTTTTTTAATAAGTTAAAAAAGCCTTCGTTACCTTATTTTTTCTAGAATGAGTTGAATTTGAACACAGAAAAATTGCGAGTTTATTTCACCAAGTAAACAAATACACAATAGTGAAGTACCTTATTCACTAACGCGATGATAGTGCGGTTCAGACGTAGGTCTCAGTTCAGCCGGAGGATAATACCGTCTAATTGGCGCTCGCCGTCATCGACTCAACAAGTGACGGATCTAACTTCAATTAGTATTCCACCCCGCGTGATGTGGACACACGAGCGAGCTAATTACTGCCTCCTTGGCACGTCACGCCGAGTTTATAATCACTGAACAATCAGGTCGACTATTCAAATTGATTGCCGGTTGATTTGATTATGAATTTCATTTGTTTCCTGACACTCTTGATCATCAAAATTTCAGCGGTCACTGCTGAATGAATTTCTTATTAAGTGTTAAACAGGCGATTTGTTATTTATTTAAACTTCATGTTCCTTATTCATTAAACTGTGAAGCCCCAAGAGGACACCGGTGTCCGCCAACTATTGTCTTTTATTGTGTCTCTAATTACGGTATACAAAAGGTTAAGTCCACCTATGTGTGGTACATTGGTAGATTTTCTCTATAAGTTGAACTTAGGATAAAAAAGAGCACACTGTAGAAGGTGTGTATAATAAATAAATCAATATTCATTCTGCTACTGCTGCTACTGTAATCAAATCTTGTTCTAAATAGTAATTAATGACCAATAGACTCTCTTAGTTCATCAGCACCACATACCGCCTTCATATGTATCACTTCGTCCAAACTCTAGATCTCTAGATGCTAAGACTGATCAAAAGCCCCTGTACGAGTTGTTTGTCCTACGACTGAATAAATCCCACATTATTGGCAAGACTAGCAATATTACTTATTCTGCAGAGCGCCGGTTTAAACTGCCTTATTACTTTGCAGAGCAATATCAGACCAATAGCCTGCTGCGGGTCGAGGAAACCGTAAAAAGGTACTCGCGTATATTTAAAAGAAGCAGATAAATATATTGTTCCCACAGAATAGGAGACACGAGGTGACAATATTGCCATAATCGACAAGCTTGGTATACAAAGTGACAATGTTAGTATAATGATATGGAACGATAATAATATAATCACCTATATACTGTAAGCGTATGTTATCGCTATTCAGAGAGTAACGCGTATGATTCAATTTGCCTCGAAAGCTTCGGGAGCTCATTTCAAATTGAATACATGTAAGAATATTCCAATATTCGCTATGTTTCAAGGTTGGTTCATGGAGTTACATTACGTATATATTGGTAGTGCAGTCGCTCTCTGGATCAGTGACCTCAATTTGCCATAATACTGTTGTTTCGATCGCAATGACTGACATTAGCGGCGGCCTGACAGCCGCGGATCAATAGAGCCGCTCTTCTTTTGTTCATTCACTTCGCTCACTACATCAATAGCTAATTTCGCTATATCAAAAAGTCGTGAATGAACGAATGAACGCTTTTGATGTCTCCTGGCAATATTGCTAGCTCCGACAGATTCCACTCTGTATCCAGGGGCTCCCTCACAATTTATTGGCACAACGTGATATTTTAGCAGCCCATTATAAATGTATAGGGCGACATTTCTTTTACAACTAAACTTGTAAAATCGCTTTGAATATAAATTGGATTAGATAATTAGTTAGTTCATATAATTTATACCAGACTTCATTTATTATTCATTGTTAAATATGGATTTTTCTCGAATATTGATGGTCCTTATTTTAACTCCATTCTGTAAAATATTTTTATTTAACTTATAACATTAATAGATTGAATCCATTGTATATATTTTCTAAAGTGCGAACTAAAGAAGGTTGATGTTGCCAAAAAATGGAGTTTCGTTAGAGATAGGTGTGATCCCGCGCCCTTAGCGAACGTATCACGTACACAATATACCTGCGCCGCGCGGCGGGTGACTCGGTGAGAGTGTGCGTACAAACACTGTGTATCACTAAAACACACAGTTGCCACGTTTAATACAATAAGTACACATGTTAGGAGGATAAGAATCGCCTATAGTCGGCACAACGTTGTTTGTTGAACGGAAAAACGTGCACGAGAAAATATATGAGAGAGTTTAGCTTCATAATACACCTATAGGAAAGCTGAGAGATATTGGCTTGAGCGGAGGGTATTTTTGGATATTAATGGTATTAGCTCAAGCAGCTGGGATGGAAAACAAACAGATCGGAGAGAGTGCCTCAACTCGCGTCGATCTCACGACTTGCGGGTTTGCGCGCAACTTTGATGTGGGTACATGAAGCTCAGTAACGTATTCTGTACTAATAGTCGAATTTATATATTCTGTCAAGACTTCATATTGATTTTGAAAGCATTACAATAATAATCGATATTGTTCAAAACTTGATTTAGGTACCCATACTTACTAAATATAATTGGGTGAAACTTATTTGGAAAAGAAAGATAATTGCAAGCGAGAAAGTGACATAGTCTATACACTCAATCTGCTGCATGAACTAAATTTACTATTTAAAAATTCTTCCAACGTTTAGTTATTTGTGTGTCGCGTCACATCATACGTCATGTGTCACACAAATCGACGATAACATACGTTGGAAATATTTCACAAATTCTTTAGTTTGTCACGCCGTCCCGCCCGCTACGACGCATTCTTGCGCCAGTTAGTTGCACAAGCGACACGGGCCAACGCATAGTTGTCACAAAAGTGACAGAATAGAATAAGCTCTGCGATATTTCAGGTCGTCGGTCGGTCGGTTTTCGGTTTTCCAAAACGTTACCCATACGATTTTATCGACAAAGAAAAATTCCAATAGTTAGAGCTAGGCGGGAATATCCGGGATTGAGTCAAATTGACGCGCACACCTACACATTTGAAACGTTTTGTTTGAAACGGTAGTCTATTTGAGATCCGTATCTCTATTACAAAAGGCTTCCCCTCTTTGTTCCGTTCGAACGGTCACAACATTTTGGAATACAATACTACGGCCTTAGATGTGCGCAGCTAGGGACTTAGGTAAATGTTTAAGAGTGGTCTGCCGAATTTAGTTCTTCCGAATTCCGGCAAGTTCTGATGAATTCCGGCCAGATCTAAGAAGCACATCTGCACGACGAATATGATCCGTTACGACTTCGCTTACTATTCCGCGGACGTCGCAGATGTGATTGCCTTATACAATTTCTGGGCTTCGCTAGTTGCGGCCATAAAACTGACCGCCATTACTCCATGCGCTACCACGGGAGCCACTCGCATTCGATCCGTTCTCACGGCTTTCAGTGAAGATGAAGGCGTCTTGTTATGGTGCTCGAAAATCGTGAACGAATTTAGTAATACTGTTACAATATAATACGTTGCTGGAAGACGTCTTGTTACGAGTTGTTTGATGACGGTCAGCTTTGTGGTCGGCTATCATTCAGATAATGAAAGCTTGTCCGTCTCAAATTGATAAGTGGTAGCCAGTTGTTGTTTATGTAGCAGAAGTATCTAAATATTAAATCTTAGCTAGGTATGTTATTCTAAACAAAATAATAGATTCTCTGACAGTTATATTTACAAACAATATAAAAATTGTCCCATAAACGTACACTAACGACAGCAGTATATCTAGGGCACAGTAGCGACCGGACGGGTTCCGTCGCCGCATGCACTTTATTTCGTCCATTACTGTAATGAACCGCGAAATAGCGCCTCCACTGAAATATAGCGCAATTATTTTTTTGCGCGGGGCGGCATCATGATTGCGCCGAGACGCCGCCCTACATCACGCTGAGCGACAACCCTAGCGCACGACCCCCGCGCACCCTGCGTCCCCCTGTCACCGACACAGCTAGTGGATACAACAGAAATACCAATCCACATGATTTGGTTACTACTAAACACGTTGGTTTTCAACGTTCACAATGTTGGCTAAAGATGTAAAAATACTACGTGTATAACTTAGGAAAAAGTTACTGTAGCTTTTCTTGTAGCGGGAAATTTATGAATTCCATCACAGTTACTCAATAAATAATATCAAAATTAGATAAACATGGTTCCACGGCATGTCTAGCTTCCTTAGATGTCTAGATGCATATTTACTTTAATCTAAAATAGGGAATTCCCCTGCTTTAGACTAAAGTAAAATATATGGATCCTCTTCTAAAATATATTTTCTGAATAACATGCGCCGTAGACTTCACAATAAACTTATAGTGTACTATATTACATAGGCACATACATACCTATACTTTTATCTTTCCCCTCGTTTCCCAGTTCTTCTGAATCGTCTACCAGTATATCGCACACAAATGCTACCCTACTCTAACGTATGTTACCATAGTGTATATTAAATGACTCGAACGTTTCGACTGTTCCGCTTCGCAACACATCCCCCGAAAAATATCAACACATTTCTCCCAGATTCTTACTAAACCGGTCCGCACGAGCGACACAAATGAAAGAATATAAGAAACAAAGAAATATCAACGTTTATGCCTTATGTAGCAGTCAGACCTTTTGAAGTAATAGGACTGCGATTGGCAAAAACTTTAGATCGCGATCTAGGCGAGGCTGACGCTGAATAATCTCGCTAAGTTATTTTTGATGGCAACATCGTAGCAAGATTAATAGGGTCCTTTGTCACGAGAACGGACCTTAACTGTGATGTGTCTCAATTTATATTCTTTTTATGGAGCTGAGTCGCGAGTTGTAAAGTTTAGTGGATACAAAAAGAAAGGGCGGTTTTGCCACTAGCTAGGGGACGCAGTAAGTCACCTCTGTGTTACGTCTATTACGGACGATTTCAGACATAGTCAACAACTTCTTTACATTGTGATCAGATGCATTCAATTTACATCTTAGCTTAATCATTTATTCTATGATATTTGACCCATAACAACCAAATTTGATTCAACTGCCAGTTATTTCAAAGAATGAGCTCACGGTCTTCACTCTCCTAGTTTATCCGAGCCACGGTGAGGCTACACTAACTGGCCTCACGTGACTTGTGCGCTGTTGTGCTCACGTCCTAACCACGTCCAACTTTGAGCTGGGACTAAAGTTGTGTTCATTGTGTGGCGCGGATAGAATGAGGATCAACTCGCACAAGCTATTGAATATCAAGGATGCAGAATGTTTTGTTACGAACTTTAGCTTTATTTTCAAATATATAAAAATTTTATTCATAGTTTTTTTTATTCGTCTCACAATGAACTCTGTCTATAAACTAGCCTGTATACGTACGTTTTAGTTACTGAATTATAATTTGGTATATAATAATCAAAAATAATATGGACTTTTGTAGCCGAACAACCTTCAAAGTTGTTCTCAAAAATCGTAATCATATCTCAATTTTCTGTTCACCTAAGGCTTTGAAAACCAATCAAACACATTGGTGCTTACAAACAGTACGCGAATTTTTACTAATTTGCTTAAAACAGTAACACAATTTAGTGCGGAAAAGCTCAAAAAACAAAAGTGTAACTATCAAAAAGTCGCCGCCGCCGCCGCCGCCGCCGGGTTTCCGATCCCGATTTCCGGCCACCGTAGGCGCGGGCTCACGGACGGCGGGCAATGGGTAGCTCGCTGTCCGTCCGTCCGGTAACAGACCGGTCCGAGCTCAAATCGTTTACGGCGCGCACTGTTCCCGCGCGCCTCAAGGAGTTGTCAGCAAACTGTAGGGGCCCGACAGGGCCGAAGCCTACTGGGGTCAAAGGGTATGTGAAAATGGCACCCGGGGCCCTGGGACCAAGGCGAAGAATGGAACGGGGTAGGTTTTTAGTCAGTAAGAGTCTGACGCTACTTCCCGCTCCACCCAAGGGCGGGATTTGTCATTGGATGATTTTAAATACCGAAAAAAAAAAAAAAAACTATCAAAAAGTATAATTATAATAAAATACTTTTACAAGTTTGTCTTTAACGTAGTCTTTAATAAAAGACTCCAACATACTCTTTAAACCACTCTGATCAACTTCCGTAGTGGCTTTGGAGACTTGATATACCTCCGTGTTATAAAATCAAGTCTTAGAATTATTATTATTTTTGTAAAATCCCTATTTTAACCCCCAACGGAAGAGGTTTGTTATAAGTTTGACGTGTCTGTCTGTCTGTCTTTGTGTATATCCGTGGCATCGTAGCTCCTACACAAATGGGTCGATTTTGATGCGGTTTATTTTGTTTGAAAACTGACGTAATAATCGAGATGGTTTTTAACCATACAATACAATTTATGAATATCTGTGTAGGTTTTCAAGGTCATCAGTTCATTTGTTAACTGCGGTAGAGTTTTTAAACACTTAATGGGTACTTACTTTAGTTTTAAACATATGTGTAACCTAACATTTAAAATACTCATGTACAAGGTGGTGCCATTGAGCTGGTCTGATGATGGAGCTCGAAAGTAAGAGATGTAACCCTAGATTGCCTATTAGTAAACCTATCGGGTTCGGGCTCATTAGATTCGCCTTAACCATTGCTATACATTTCTCGTAATGACGAGGGCCTGATGCTAGAACTGGGAGGTAGCTGATGGAACCCTAGAATACCTACTAGTAAACCCATCGAGTGTGGGCTCGTTAAATTCGTCTTAAGTAGTTCTGTTTATTTCTCATGATTATGAGAGCCTAAAGACGAAGACTTGATGCTAGAACTAGAAGACGGCTGATGTAACCCTGGAATGTCCACTAGTAAACCCATCGAATTTGGGCTCGTTAGATTCGTCTTAACCAGTTCTATACATTTTTCATGATAACAAGAACCTGACGCTAGAACTGGGAGGTGGTTTCTTTGTACAATATTATATTGGTCACGATTTGCTCCTCGTGCGAATTTGGGGCGAACCACTAGTTGATAATATTTGAGAAAATGTAATTTAAGTAGTTATCACAATAATTGGTTCCGCGAATAATTTAAAAAGTGTGAAATAAAAATTAATTTAAAAAGAAAAAAAACCGATGAAAAAAAAAACTATAAAAAGTAAAAAATTAATAAATTACTCTTTCAGCCCTTTAACTTCATTAAAAGAACTTATTAATATTTTAAAGATGACTGTCACTGAGTCGGGACCGCTAAGTAAGGAACCTAGGTAGGCCTTTATAGGTAGATTGATGTACAAAAAACGAAGTATCCTATATTTAAAACTATTAGGTATTTTTTATTCGTTAAAGCTAATTAAACTTCTGCATATTACGGTCCCCCGACTGAGTGACGCCCATCTTTAAAATATTTATAGGTTCTTTTAACGAAGTTAAAAGGCTGAATGGGTAATTTATTAACTTTTTTTTTTAATTTTTAATTATTTTTATTATAATGAAAATGTCAGAATATTGTAGCCAATTTTTCTGATCTACGTTTTTATTGTGTACTAATTTGTAATTACTATAATTCACTAATCTATCGATACTGTCCTCTCATACTTATCAATAATATTTATTTTACAAAAATAATCATAGAATTTTTCTCTCAGTGAAAGTGACTAAATGGAACCGTGCACAAGCTCCTGACGTTTGATATGTGTCCACAAACAATTTTTTTTATGGTAGGTTTTTTTTATGGTAGGTAAAATCATCAAATGACAAATCCCGCCCTTAGGTGGGGGCGAGAGAAAGTGTTAGACTAATACTTCTACCCTTTTCCATTCATTGCCTTCGATCCAGGGCCCCGGGGTTCATTTTCACCTAATCGATGGCCCTAGTAGGCTTCGGCACTGCTGGGCCCCTACAGTTTGCTGTCAACTGCTTGAAGCACGCGGGAACAGTGCGCACCGTAGATGATTTGGGCTCGGACCGGCCTGTTACCGGACGGATGGACAGCGAGCTACCCATTGCTCGCTGTCCGCAAACACGCGCCTACGGTGGCCAGAAATTGGGATCGGAATCCCGGTGGCGGCGGCAGCGTGTGCGCCGTTGCCTGATGCGGTCGGCCTCCTCCTTTGCTAGCATTACTGCTTCGCAGAAGGAGGCGACCACCTGCAAATCCTCCTAGCTCCGGAGCATGGCCTGTACCAAGGCCCGGCGCGAGAGATTGCCACCGCCGTCCACATATAATGCACTTAGGTCTATGTGAAATAAAAGATTTTGAATCGTATTGACTTACCACAGGCTTAGACCTCTAGTATGACCTAAATAAAAACATTTCAGTTCACAGTACGATGTAATAATTTCAATTACAATAAATACAATCGCACGAATCTGAAACAATTTGTGAGCAAATTGTGATCAAAGAGCTGAAAGTAGTTTCAGTTCTCAACGACATACTATTACACGCTGTTTATATGAGCATGTAAAACTATTTCCTTTCGCTGTAACTGGTGATGCGGCGATTTCGTGGCGAATATGGTGGTTATCGCCAATAACCCTCGCTAACGGCAGCCATAGCGAGAGCGAAGCGAACACGATCTGATGGTGGCGTCACGGGAGTTCGTCCCCGCAACTACTCTTATTGAGGAAAATGAGCGTGTATAATATTATTTTAACGAGCCCTAAAGGAGTATACAGAGGTAAGTACAATACTTAAAAATTGCAGACATTGGACTCTACATTGAACTATAACCACGTTATATCTTAATTATTGTTTATCATTTCATTATTTACCCTAAATAAAAATTACAGTACCTACGAACAACGTTCTATCATTCACCTTTGGCAAGTATATTAGCTTCTTAAACTAGGCTGATATGATCAATAAACAAGATAATTTAATATTAAACTGAAATTCAAGTGGCTTGTTGATGTATAACCAGATCCTTATTATACTGGTAAGTAATTGGTCTAGCCTTGAATATAGTCGTGTTCTTGACTATGGTAACTGTTTGTTTTGGAATACAAACATTCTGATAGTGATCTCATTTCATTAGATCTTAATAATTAATACCGCTAAGTCTTGATAAACACGGCTCTGTAAATATTTTTTTAACATACGTATTTTTTCCTTATATCGCAATCATGGTCCAATTCATGGCATCGCAAGTAAAGGGAACTTTAAATCAAGGAAACACTTTTTTAATTAGGATCAGCATCTAATTTCATAGATGAGCTACAGACAAAAATGTGTTTAAAAATAACTCATGTTTTAGTTCATGCATTTCTTTGTTTAGAATTGTTTCGAAAACTACCACAAGTTGTACAAGAACAACAGCTACTCACACGTCCCGCTTCCCTGGCACCTTGTATCAATTGAGTGGAACACTTGCCGTTCACACCTGTTCACCGATACATAGTTAATGAGCGCTTTCGTCCGTCCCTAGCCTTGAGTGAAGGTCGCTCTAGTGGGGTGGAGCGAGCCCCGGTCCAGAAAACGGACGTCAGGAGCTGCAGAAGGTCCTGTCTTTATGTTATGTGATGAGAATCTTGCTTGAAAGACTGAAGCTTTCTTTATAGTAATTTGCAAGTGAAAAATTATTAGTTTTATTTTCGATCTAAAGTATTATTTTTTTCACTAATTAATATTTTAATACGATATATTTGAACGCTTCATTCAAACTACTTTGTTTTACTAGATTTGTTATAGAGAAAAGCAATCTACTCTTGCTATAACTATTAATAACTGTTTTATGTTCTCTATCTGAAGTGTAGACAGCACAGACTGAGGAAGGCATATTAGGGTGGTTGAGTCCATGATTAATTTGAAAATGTGAACCTTCTGCGCGTTTCTGTGACTTGAGTCCCGATCGGCTCGCGAGCGACGCTCCGTGATCAAGTGTTTAGCTTTAATAAGTGATGTCTGTTTATTTGGACGACACGCTCAGCACAAGTATCGGGTGGGGATATAATATTTACTGAGTTAGTTCATTGTCGGTCTGTCCACTTAGTACTATATATATTTTAAACACATTCGTGAAATTAAAACTAATATTTGTTGTAATTTCTGTAACAAATGTGAATGTAGAAACATAGTTTTGCCGAGATTATTAACGGTCTTATAAAATACGTCATTGCATTCGGGTTTAGTGTAGCAACTTGCAATCGAGCTGGGAACGAGGATGAAATAAGCGAGACTATCATTATGTTGTCTAATTATGATTAAAAAAAATAAACGATAGCATCACGACCATATGGGGAGCTACACAACGAAGCAGCTCGGCACTTTTTGCCTTCGTGCATTTTCATAAAACCAGCTAAATTAATTATTAAAGTCAGTTCGTATTTGACCGTCAGTCACGTGACTCAAATCTTACCAAAACAATTCTAAACATGTTTTAGATTAAATCAATTTAGCTTTCTTTACTTATTACAATTATTTGTCTTAATCATAAAACCATAACCAAGCTAAACTCGAATCATTTAAACCAAACCATCAGTATTAAATAAACCAAAACCACCGAAATATTCACCAATCACAAATTGCTACAAATACAAAATAGTCTATAATTAAAACATGAATGCATATATCTGCAGCCCAATAGGTAAATAACTTGTATCTCGGCGTACAGTGCAGTTTTATTCGGTTTACAGACGAACTTCATAAAAAAAAATTTGCTTACCCAAGCCATTATGAGCCATTGTTGTACCTCTCTGCTCCACACTTTAAGATTCAGAGCGTGAAGTTTGACATTAAAAATTGCCGACCATCAAGTCTCCGTCGTTATCGGCAAAAAGTGCTGCTCTGACTGAAATCCAGTTGTTTTATCAGCAAATCTGTTCGACGCGCCTCGCATCGAGTGGCCGAAGCTAGGGCGGGCCGCGACGCCGCCGCGCCCGGCGCCGGCCCGACTTTATCATTTTGTTTTATTTTATAAGTGTTTATCTGAGGTGGCGACACTGTCCTTGACTTTAGTCTTCAGAAATAAGTGTTCGATGCTTCCCAGCTTCGGTTATGTAAATTAAAAGCAATAAGTTTGAAGCTAAAACTTTACATCTTACTGCCTGTTGATTTTCATTTATTAATGTTTCAACAACGAGATCTTCTTGTATATTTTTGGTTTTAATTGTATACAATCATTAGTAACTAGTCCTAGGTGGTAGTACCTTCCTTTAGTAGTACAAATATTTTGCACTGAGTTTACAACAAGCAAGTAGGTATACGTTTTTTGGCAAGTTAAGTTAAGGTTTTTACCGTTGAAATTGCGGTTTTCTAAAACGGGTTGCTTTGAATTGTTATGTCTTTGGATGAACTTAGAATTAAAGTTCAAATAAACTTTGTATTAAAGGTACGTTATTGTATTTTCCGTAATATACTTATAAACATGAAAGTTAATAAAAAAAACGGTTTTTCATATTAAGTGTTTCAACGTAGAAACTATACATTTCAATTAGCAAGTAATACTCGTATCAATAACCTATACCTACGACTTTCTTCTAACAAAAGAAATTTGTTTTCTTGGTTCAAAAATCGGACTGGCCTATAAGAGCACATACAAAAAAGAAAAACAGGATATACACATTAAAACAATATGAATGGCTGTTCTGTTCAAGAATTTTATTAGTTGAAAAAAACATATCAATAACATGTTGAGTGACGAGTGTGATTTCACTCCTGAGTTTACGAGATCCGAAGCCGTCGGCATTACTAACAATTTATTCCCAAAAAAATCAAAAGAAAAAGTACACAACTTTGTCTTTCCATAACTGGTGTAATGTGTCAAACATAAACTTTATTTTTTAATGGAAATACTACCTACCTAAAGGTTCCGGTCACCGAAGGCGCGAGCTCGCGGACGGTCCGAGCTCAAGTTGTTTACGGCGCGCACTGTTCCCGCTCGTCTCAAGGAGTTGTCAGCAAACAGTAGGGGCCCAGCAGGGCCGAAGCCTACTGGGGCCAAAGGCTATGTGAAAATGTCACCCGGGGCCCTGGGACGAAGGCAATGAATGGAACAGGGTAGGTTTTTAGTCAGTAAGAGTCTGACACTATTTCACGCCCCACCCAAGGGCGGGATTTGTCATTGGATTATACCTACCATAAAAAAAACCTACCTAAATGTAACTCCAAATTTATTATATGCTTAGTTTTGACAATATTGGCCTCTTTTAAAATACCTGGCCAAGGCAAGTAATTGAACGTAATCAATAAAAACCGGGCAAGTGCGAGTTGGACTCGCGCACTGAGGTTTCTGTAAAAACATATATATGAAAACAGTTCAAATTCCCGAATCGAGTTTTGAAGATTTCGAATCGAATAGTTTCTATAAAACAGATTTCAGATTTTTTTCTATATTTGAGCTATAATAAGACTTCATATGCCTAGTTTTAAGGCCAACGGGAAGTACCCTATGAATTTTAGTTCCTTTAAGAATGTCGAAATATGCATTTTTTGCGACATAAACGATCGAATCTTTTTTTCTAGTTAACTTATAAGTTTGATTTTTTCACAGCTTCAAGGGACCGCAGATTTGAGTATATGGTTTTAATTTCAAACTTGATACCTCCACGCGTACCCGAGATAAAGGATCTTGACAGACAGACAGACAACAAAGTGATCATATAAGGGTTCCGTTTTTCCTTTTGGGGTACGGAACCCTAAAAATCAATAAGTTTATGATTGAGCGGCTGAATACCATTCGTATTGAACGGAAATTAAACTAGCTGGCTTCTACGTATACACTGTAATGTTAATTTAAAGAAATCGATATCAATATACTGATAGTGACAAGGTACTCCATCAATCGTTCTCTAGTTATTTATGTTCTGATTACTAAACAGTTAAACAGTACACAATGTCCGCAGCACAGGACAAACACAGGAACACAGCACGAGCCTGTCATCGACGGAGGCAATCATAGAGCTCAGAGGGCTGGCTGTCATTACTCTGCCACGCTCATTACAGGCGCGTGGGAAGTGCATGTGTTGTTCACAACAGATTAGGCTGCCCTAGTTTAGGCTCCAGTCCACTCCATTTATTTTACTAGTCTTTACTGTATCACATTAACGTGGAAAATAAATGAATTTTTACTTTACTTACTTTACTTTTACTTACTTTACAACACTATCACATACCTAGAGAAAGTGACAATAAGAAACGAAACACACACACAGAACACAGAAACGAGTAAAACACACGGAAGTGGTGACGGGCGGTCTCTTTGTGTAGAGTGACTTTGACCAATCTGCCTAGTTTCAATAAATGACTTTGAATCGGCTTTGATTTGAACTATCTGGCATATTGATCTACCACATCAACAATTATGATAATTATATTAGGATTGCATGATTTGTATAATATACAAGAAAATGAAATATCAAGTACGTACGAGTATCGGTCGATTTTTATTAGGTTACGAAAGTTAATTATGTATTTGTACCTATGTAAATATAGACTAGCATTACATGACGTGGAATATAATATGCGTCTCGTTATCTGGAGCCTACACGATAATTAGTTTTGGTTCATTATAAATTGAGCAATATTTTATCAATCATTTTTGTTTTATGGTAGTAGGTATATGTAAGTCTAAGTATAGCTATATAATTATTTATAATAATAATATATAGGTATATAATAACTATATAATAGAAGAAGAAGAAATAATAATAATAATTTTTATTCAGGTCAAATATACCCATTTACACAATTACAAAAATAAATCACAAATACAAACCACACAATATAGACTAAAATTATAAACAAAATTAAAACCTAATCAAATAAATTAAAACAATGTCATTAAATTAAAATTAAGATAAACAAAAAACAAATCAAAATAATTTAATATCAAAATAAATAAATAATACAAATTAAATTTATTCAAATCAAATTAAAAACGGATTAAATAAATCAAATTACAATTTTATAAACAAAAAGTTTTTTTTTAATTTATATTATCGGAATTGAAATGGTAAACAAGAACATTTTAAATTAATTATTATAAATTAGTGTGGATCAGAAATGAAGATATCGGCAGGTTGCGGATATGGCCTGAAGAATCGCCAAACTTGAGTTGCAGAAGACAGGGAACATTGCTCACAGAACAGATGACGGACGCGGCCGAAACATACCGGAGTGGCGACCATGTACCCCAAGACGCAGCGTTGGAATATCTTCCAGAAGGTGGACCGACGACTTCCTGACAGTCGCGGGAGTCCGATGGATACGAGACGCTGAAGACCGGTCATTGCGGCGACACTTGGAGGAGGGCTATGTCCAACAGTGATTATTTCACCTTAAATGATGTTGATGATAAAATTAGAGCTGATAATAATGGTTCAAAAATTAAACATGTCACGTGAATGTTGCTTTGTAGCGTTTGGATACCTAGTAAGAGTAATTGTCTTTAAATTTTATCTTAAAGATTTCTCGGGATCCTGGATCCCGGATCTTCAGGTTGCCTGCCAGAGGTCGAAGCCGACATCTATTGTTAAATCGTCCGTCTTAAGAGCATCACTTATTTTAGGACTTGCATAAAGCTGTTTGAAAATTCTTTTAAAGTTTTTGTGTAAAAATCACTTTACTGTAATTCTTTATCAGTGATATGAAATGGTTATAAGATGTAGACGATGTACCTACTGGTTTAAACCGTTCAAAAAACCTATTCTTAAGTTGAACACACAACATCACGCCTGTATTTCCAAGACAGTTTGCCTGAGGACCTTTACCATCCTGTGATCTTGTATAATAAACGATAAAAAAAACTATGACGATCGGTCAAGTAAAAACCCTCGTGGAAACAAACCGGCTGAGGTTAAAACCCACACGGTGCCCTTAGCAAGTAAGGAAAGGTCCTCTAAAATCTTGAATGAACCTTCCGGAACAACCTGTACTCTTCCGTTACTGCCTTCTTATGTTAGGAATACTCTGCGCTTTCAAACACTTTTCAACAATAGGTACTTGAATAATTTGTGGTATCGAACAAGCTACTTTCGTGCGGTATAACTTGACTAACCCACGCTGTGTTTTTCCAGTTGCTATGGCATCAGTATTGTGATATATAAAACTCATTACTTTAATAATTCATTCGATATTATTGTGTTCCTGTTATATTTTGATGAACGAGGAAAACATTGACTGGTTTTCCTTGTCCATCAAGATATAATATCCTGTTAAGTTCAAAACAAACCAAATAATATGAATAACACTAGGATTCACTTATTCAGATTAGACATTAGAAAAATACACCTGCTAATTAATTATCGCATTATTTATAGGTATGTATAAATAACGGTAAAACTTTAGTGTGTCGTTTATTTTAGTAGATATTAATGGCTTTTGTCACGACTCACGAAATTCACGACCACATATAACAAGCTTGAAAAGCGATCCATCCCGAGGCACTGCTAGCTAATGTTTGTTCTGCTCTAAAATAATATGCCTCGGAATATAAAATAGGGAAGCAAGGAATTCATTTTTTTTTACACTCATAATTTAGTACGTTCTTTTTATATATTTTTGTTTGAAGTACTTTAATACATTTAGGGTTATGTAAATACGGAGTTGATTCAGAATTAATGGGTATGTAGGGGAAGTGATTGTAGGTGAGTGATTGTGTGTTATTAAATTATTTTCTACTACAGTGTTTATAATGATGTGGTGGAACTTTCTTTGTTTATTTGCTGGCGAGGGAACCCTATTTCAATTAAATTACTTACAGTTTTTAGTATAAACTATTTATAATTATAAACACATACATAAACTCACGCTGTTTCTTATATGGATAGACCGAAAAAAACTTAATCCTTTACTTAGTTTACAATACTTTTAAACGATGTCAAAAAGCCAAAGTATTAAGTATTTGTGCCATTTCGAATAAATTGATTTTGTTCATGACTACGAGTATCTATACGCTATTGTTGATAGAATGCCACTTGTTTAGCCTCTTTAAAGTAGTTACTCGTACATCACCTATAAGCATTTTCACTCACATCCACCTTTTAAATACCTTAGCATACCACAACCACACCAGCCCTACACTTCCGCAGTGTTGATACCCGTAAGTATGCGTCACCAACACTACTTCAATCCAGTGCCGTAAAGAACCTTTTATACGCCCGTTGCGAACTTCTATAATTGCGCCCCACATAACACAAGAATATTTTCTGTTCTGTGACTGCTTCTCTTAAAAAAAATTCAAGACAAACAAAAATCAAGCCCAGCCAGACCAGAGAGTCACGCGAAGAATCGACCAGCTGTTTGCTGATATCACGCACAACTCGATGAGCGGTCGGACACCATGGCCCTAGTGTTTCCAACGTGTTGGCAATGCTGCCAGCGTTCTGTGTACTTTTCCCATTGACATTGAGGTGGATGAACTTTTTGATGCCCAATAAGTTCTTCAAGTTCAAGAAAGACAAACAAAAAGAATTAGATATAAAGGCGGATGACATAACATTTTTGCGTCCCTCCAGGGATTGCGCCCTGAAGCGGGCACCGCTCGTACCGCCCTAGTTACGGTACTGCTTCCATAACAAACCGAGCATATATAAACACGGTAGTAAGGTAACAATCAATACACGAACGCATGCAAGAACAGATAAATATTTAATTTCCGACGCAAGATGTCGCGCTATCGCTCATTTCCTCAGAGATAGCGCGTAATCCCCGAGATTGATGCCACGTTTCAAACAGCCATATTTTTCATGTTCGCTCAAACGAATTTGATTCGCAGCTAATGGTTTTTTGGCGGCGCGTTGTGATATAAATATATATTTTTTCTGTTTTGTTAAAAAGAAAATGATTTATATTATATGAAGATTGGCTCTATGGTTTGCTGGAAGTAAACTCAACTTTAAGTTAAGCTCGCCTATGTACATGACTTCTATTTTCCATTTATTTTTTAAGCTGTTATGGCGTACAATAAAGAATTAAGATTTTTCCGAAATGTTTTCGTAATTAGAAACGCTTGGAACTACATTAATTCTGATGATCTGAAAAGATTCAACGATCGATTAGTTAAGAGGAACCGTTCTGATTGTTTCTGCAAACTCTTTACAAAACAATGTCTAACATTCACCTTCGTTTTATTTGAGGAAATTGTATACACACAAACACAACAGAAACAAACAAAAGATAGAGACATTAGACAAATAAAATAAATTATATATATTTAAGAATATTAAGTAATCTCTATAAATTTTATTAGGAGTCGTCGTCGTGTGTCGAAGCGCGCGGACGCATGTGTCATATTTGCTAAAAAATCATTAAAGTAATAAATATTATTGCTAAAGTTATACTAATTTAAGTTCTGTGTCGCTATAAGTAAAGTGAAATTTTAAAAAACTACGTAAATCGCATGAGTAATTTACCTGCGGACGCGAAATATAACAACCTATAACCGGTTTTGTGCTGCTAGTCCGGGAGCTAGGCAATATGAATTTACAGCGAACTCCATCAAAATCAATTATGTTTGGTGGGAGTGCGAGTGGTGGATCAGCCCCTAATTTACTGAATTTTGGGGATGAAGATGAAAGCCGAGTTAATAAAGACTCCAGAAAAAGAAAACCACACACTTTATGTGATTTCAAGGAAGACTTGGCCCAATTTCGGACTGAAATGATGACCTGTCTAAAGGAAGCAATGTCCGAACAAATCGAAAACATAGCACAGATGCGGAACGAAATTAGGCAAGATATAAAAGATCTGAAATTAACGACTGATAACCTAACAGAAGAATATAAAAAACTACATAAATCAGTGGAAAACATTACAGCTGAACATAAAATAACACAAAGTAGAATTATATCCATCGAAGATGAACTACATCAACTTAAACATGAGAACCGGGAAGCAGGTTTTAATTTTGGTAGACAGCACGAATTTTTTGTTGAAATACAAGATAGGATTCAGAGAGAAAAAAACATAATATTGGTGGGTTTGAGTGAGCAAGAGGACATCAACCTTCCCTCGGATAACAATTGCGAAATCGAAACAATTTATAAGATCCTAACACAAACCTACACAGAATGCCCTAAACCCTTAACATGTACAAGATTAGGAAAACAAAATGAGGATAAGCCGCGCCCAATAAAAATTGTATTTGATTCTCCTGATGCTCCAAAAAAATTATTAAAGAATCGCTCAAAGCTGCCTAAGACCTTAAAAATATATTCGGATCAAACACCAACTCAAAGATCCTATATGCAAAAACTCCAAACTGAGCTTAAAGAGCGTGAGAAAAAAGGGGAAACTAACCTAAAAATTAAATATCTGAAAGGAGTACCTACTATAACCAAAAACGAATACCATTCAAAAAACTAGAAGAAGCTAACCCCGGATGTTCTAAAAATAATAGCCCAGGAAATATTACTTACCAATTAATCAATAAATACGAAGACCTACCCTCAAAATCATCATCCCTCAAATTTTTCTACGCTAATGTAAGAAGTATCCGCACTTTAGGAAAATTGGAAGAATTACAATGTATCCTTAAAATTATTCCTTCTATTATACATATCATAATATTAACTGAGACCTGGATAACATCAGAAGACGATGCAAAATTATACAATCTACCTAACTACAAACATACGTATAATTACAGACATGACAGTAAGGGAGGTGGAGTATCTGTCTACATTCATGAAGATATTCTTTTTGAAGTAACAGAAAACACCTATAGGGATAGCAACCACTACCTATGGGTATATCTTCCCAAATATGCGCTGAACGTTGGAGGAATCTACAAACCAGGCAGTTCAAATGTTACAGAGTTCCTTGAAAGATACATCTTGCAACTGGAAACTAGAAAAAGATCGATCGTCTTCGGCGATTTCAACTTGGACCTTCTAGATTCGAACACATGCGTCACTCGTTACCTAACAGAACTCGAAGAAACTGGTTACGATATTCTAAATAAAATAGATAAATACTACTCGACGAGACAAACTATGACCACAAATACTATCCTGGATCATGTTGCAACAGATTTACAAAAACAATCCTTTCATTTCGTTATTCTGGACTCAGCCATGTCCGACCATAAACAAATTTATCTAGAAATGTTCAAATACAAGCCAAAAATTAAGCAAAAGGTTCAATATGAGGCAATAGATTATGAAAATTTATATAAAAGTATTAGTGAAGCTTCATACACAGGAAAAAATGATGACTACAAATTTCTGGAAGACTTTATTGTATCACACATAGCAAAAAACAAGAAGAAAAAACTCAAAATAATGAACTTGCCAAAAGACGACTGGATTAACAAAGAAGTTATTGAAATGATTAATAGCAGAAACACTTTATGGCAAAAATTAAAACATGAAGAACCAAACGTTAACTTGAAGAAGAAGTTCTTAACGGAACGAAAAAAAGTACGAAAGAAGATAAATAATGCGAAAAATAATTACTATTATAAAAAATTTGAAAAATGCAGTAAAAATCCAAAAAATATGTGGAAAACTATTAATTCTCTAGCTATAAATAAGATTAAAATTAATACCTTACCTCCAAAACTTATAGAAAACGCAAAAACTGTAACAGAAGGTGACAAAATCTGTGATATACTGAACGTCTATTTTGCCACAATTGGCACCGAGCTGGCTGATAGGATACCATCGGAATATCATTCAAATTCAGGTAATACACTAATGTATAAAGACGGGCATGAACACACAGAAAAACTTACTCAATTCAGACCTTGTACAGTCGAAGAGGTAGCTAAAATTATGGATAATTTGGACGTTGACACTAGCATGGGTGTGGATGGAATTAGCACAAAAGCATTAAAATGTGTAAAAAATGCTATCATTACACCCTTAGTTACTTGCGTTAATGAATGCCTAAGCCGAGGTGTATTTCCAGATAGCCTGAAGATAGCAAAAGTGTCTCCTGTCTACAAGTCGGGCATTAAAACGGACCCTAGCAATTATAGGCCAATTTCTGTGCTTCCAGTGATATCCAAAATCTTTGAGAGAATTATTTACAACCGCTTAATTGATTACTTAAATGATAAAAACTTCTTAATAGACCAGCAATATGGCTTTAGATCAAAATCAAACACCTTATCGGCAACTATTGACCTGGTTACAAATATAAAAAATAATATAGATAAAAGAAATGTAGGCCTAGGCATTTTTATAGATTTAAAAAAAGCGTTTGATACAGTCTCGCATTCAAAACTCTTACAGAAGCTGATTAACTTGGGTATCACTGGAACAGCCTACAGCTTGTTCGAATCTTATTTATCAAACCGGTTACAAATTGTTAAAATTGGTAATTACGAAAGTACTCCCCAAAAAATTACATGTGGCGTTCCACAAGGGTCAATTCTTGGACCACCATTATTTCTCATTTATGTAAACAACATTAACCAAATTGGGTTAACAGGATATTTGACTCTATATGCTGATGATACAAGCCTATTTTACTTTGGTCAATCTATTCACGATGTTATTAGTGAGGCACAAAACGATTTAAACATTATAAATGAGTGGTTTCTGTATAATTTACTTACTATTAATACCTCTAAAACGTCATATATGATATTTGCAGCAAAAAATAAAAATATTCCACCCCACGCCCCTTTGATCGTTAATAATCTAACCATAAAACAGTCTTCCACCGAAAAGTACCTTGGACTACTATTAGATGATAAAATGTCTTGGAAACCCCATATCAATCACGTAAGGGCCAAACTTGTTTCACTTTCTGGGGCTCTGCGCAAAATAGGAAACTGCTTACCATCTAAAATAAAACGCATCATCTACAATTCCCTAGTTAAATCTAATTTAGAATACCTGATTGAAATTTGGGGATCGGCTCCCAAGACTAACCTGAATTGCCTACAGAGGACCCAAAGCAAAATTATAAAACGGTTGTATTGTTACGATTTTTTAACACCTACCAAATATCTGTATGCAAAAACTAAACTTTTTAATTTACCTCAATTATACAAATACTATACTTGTATATTAGTAAAAAAGATTTTAGATAATACTACACAAACCAACATTAAACTAATAAAAAAGACGTATACACACAGTTTAAGAAACAGAAATGAATTAGTTCTGCGTTTTCCTAGGACAGTAAAATATGGAAAAAAGAACTTTTTATACGAAGGAGTTCAATTATACAATAAATTGCCGAATGAAATAAAGGAGTGTAAAAGTATCAATATTTACAAAAGAAAGCTAAGAGACTTTATTATAAAAGAAGGTAATTTAAAATAAATATATATATATATATTAAATAAAAAAAGAATGTAATACATAGTAATCATGGATGTTATTTAAATACGGACACAAATACAAACAAGTAATAAATCAAAACTTTCTACTACAATAAACAATCATAACATAGTAATAACTGAAAAAAAAAAAAAAAAAAAAAAAAAAATGCTACGTTATTATTTATACTTATTTCAAAGAAAACATTAGCACTAACTACGTCATAATTATTTATAAGACATAATTTCGTGATGAAACAATAAAATTATAAATAGTCAGCGGACTCCGAGACTACAAGTTTCGTAAGTCACACACACTATCACCAGCAAACGTAAACACGCCGAGCCCAAGCGCAATGTTGTAGGTAGTTACCAATAACGTTTTTGTCCAATACCGACGCGCAAGTAAACTAGTGTAATTAATAACTTCAAAATGCTTAACATTTTTACAGTTTTGATTGATATTTGTTCCGTTTTGAATAGAAGTAAAATATATATAGACTAAACCTTTCATAATTTTCTTCGACCAATGTAAATAAAATTTATAATAATTTTAGAAAATCTGCCCATAAACGGTCGACTAAACTAATAGGAAGTAAGCATATTAGTAGTTAAGTTAAATGTTAAAGTGAAATTTATTTTCATGTACCTAAATATATATATATATAGCTAAATAAATATCTAACTAACTGTACCATGCTTCGTCACTAGACGACAAATTGTTTAATGTAAATTGTATATCTCATATAAGTGAACTATTGTAATGTTCTTATGAGAAATAAAGATTCTTTAAACCCAAATCAGAGCACATCCCTTAAAACTTATACACAGCATGCTAGCACGGCGTTCATCATCCAATGAGCGTGACGAACAGTTCCCCAACATAAAGTACCGTATACACGTGCAGGCGCGGCACGTGCTCCGACGTAGTGACGTCACTCCGACACTTGCAGCGCACTGCGCTGTTATACCAACTGATTTTGCAGTGTTTTATTTATTAAAGAAATTTAATTGGTTTATGACTAACAAGTATTTTTTTTAAATATAAGATTTTTTTGTTACGTATCTTATAAATATTGATTTTTTATTTTGTGTAGGCTACCAGGTCAAACTGGGACCGATACTAAACAACCTATTATAAGTCCTATACATTATACTGACGCTCGTACCTTTAGCTTTCAGTATTAGTACAAGTCCGTGTGTACCAACGAGGAACTAATTGTAACTGAACAGAACTAGTCTATTTTAACAGAAAAAAATGACTCATGAAGTAATTGGAAAATTTGACATAAAAATTATATTATTTTAGCACACTAAGCTTTTAATAAATTTGACCACACAATTATCTCAAAGCATAAAACAATTAATTTTCCCCGATTCCATGGCACACGTATCACCCTTTTCCACTGCTAGCACAAGTTGTATCACGGCGATATTTCACAAGTTGACACAAAACAGCGCATTATTTCCGCGTGTGGCGATATTTGTGTTGCGTTCGGCATAAAAAGCGGGCGATATATACAATTTGCATTGTTCTTGTGGGCGCGTCACAGCCGGCAAGAAAAGTTGGCACGCGCCCCTTGTATGTGTGAAACTTAGCAGAGATAGAACAGAAGGTACAGTCTATCTGATATACTGTTGAGCCGATCGGTACACCACCGTATGTCTGCTGTGATATTAGTCATTATGTACATACAGTTGAAGAAGTCTGTCTTTTATGACTTCGATATAGTTCTAAATAGCTAAAGTCGTATTTTTTACATTCATTGTGCGTATAGCTAAGGAGTGGAATCCCCTGCCACACATTGTGTTTCCTGATAGCTACAATATAGGATTCTTACATTCAGAGTGAATAGATTACTTCTAGGCAAGCGTACTGCATCGCCGACCACATCGTTGCATACCAGTATGTGAGATGACGATGATTAAAAAAACTTTATAGTACCTACTGGAAATGGTTAGACCCTGTTAGAAGTGGACTTTCTGAACATCGATTCATTTCTTACACTCACAAAACTCCTTCTCCCCGGAACACTTTAGCGGCTCCTGCGTAATTCTTCGTCGATTCCACCCTCATAAGTTCAGTACTTGTTCAAGAATAAGTGTCACAGCTGCAGGCTGTTGTTTCCCGTAGTTGTTTCATTCTATTAGCGCTGAATAGCATTGTACTCATGCTCAATGAAGGACAATAGTCTCGCCCAATATCACCTGGAACCAAATATCGCTGAAATATTTACTACGCCTTTTTTTCGGTGGGAAAATCATCCAATGACATCTCCGCGCCTTTGGCCGGGGTGGGAGATAGTGTCAGAATTTTACTGACTAAAAACCCACTCCTGTTTCTTCTTTGCCTTTCATATCGGGGCCGAACCTTCCTTTCCGAAAACGATCCAAGTGTATCTGTAAGAACAGGTTTGTAGATACAATTAACCTTTTGGTAATAAAGGTGAGCAATGATGACACTGAGCTGCGAATTTTTAGGAAGAGTTACCGTGGACCTCGCAAAGGGTAACTTAAATAACACTGAGGGTTTAGTCAGTGAAAGTCTGACACTCCCTGTAGCTCTACCTCCACTGGGAGAAGTAATTTGACGATTTCTGATAGTTAAAGTTGTTTGTGAAAGTAATATCACCGTGCCTTTCTGTTTTCAAATACCAAAAGTTACAGAATTTTAGTGAAAAGAGTGCCCATAAATTTACGGGCCGCAATTATTTTGAACTTGTTTGCATTTGCAATGCAGCAACAGCGGTCAGTTTTCATAACTACCTGCCCTAAAAAGAATATCAGATGAAACACGAACCCAATTAATATACACATGTGGACATTACGGAATGAAAATAATATAGCAACACTCATTGTCTATCGCTCGAGGCTGGTAATACGCAGGTAATACACTTGTGTTGTAATCATACATTATTTGTAACCATATCAAATTACTCTCACAGGATCGACTACATACTCGTATCACAAGCTCCTCTACAAATCTGCCTAGGGGAAAACATTAGGGTCTTTATATCAGTGATCGCAGTATTATACATAATTCTTTTCATCGTACAATCATTTTCCTCCAAACAACCAGCCGCATGGTCTATTGAATTTAGTCCATAAGCATATTATAATCAACCTTGTAATGTTCCCACTGCTGGGACTCAGGCCTCTTCTTTAGGAGAAGGAATGGGCTGTAATTCACCACGCGGGCTCAGTAAGGGTTGGTGGATGTCACGTGTCTTAGAATTTTTGATTCTAGATCAGCCGGTTTCCCCACGATGTTTTTCTTCACCGTTTTGAGAGCAGTGCTGATGAAATAAACCACACAAAGTAATACACCTGTCTGGGATTGAACCTTGCGACCTTGCAGCTCGTATGTCGGGATTCCACTCTCTAAAAGTACAAAACAACAAGATAGTAATCAATGCCTGTTCCAGTAGCACACGGCTCCCCTGAGTGCGAGGCGCAGGAAACATTACTTATTTGAGAATAATAACACGAATCTAAAACACATCAACGCTTGGGTTCTACGACTCTCCTTACCTTTGTATATTTACGCGGGCACACGACTTTCAGGCACTTTCAGGAAGTCATTTGTGCCGGAAATAAATATAATAAAGTAGCTGCGAGCGAAACACGTTTATTTAGGAAATATATTGGGGTAAGTGGAACCCTTCTTGTTGCGGGTAGCTTTATGTTTTAAACTTGTGAATTATTAATTGTCCGGGAAAGCCTTCGCGCTCGGCGCCTTTATGTCGTGTTGCAGGAGAAGCTGATTTTGAACAGATTACAGAGACACGTTTTGTTTTTTCTATTTGTTACATGTTTCATATTCTGTCCTGCCAGTATAAAGATACTCGTTTCAAAAGTGATGATTGAACCTTTGTTTGATAGGAATCGCTCAAATCGTTTTATTTCGAGTCCAATGATCAGAAGTAAACGTTTACGTGCTTGTGGTGACGTCGGGGCACGTTCAACGAGGCTCATTGCTCTCAAAGGGTTTTAAATTAACATTTAAATGAAAATTCAGACAAAAAACCACATTAACATGCACGAAAGCGTTAAAAATACAAATATACGGAACAATTAATTGGCTGCAGTAATTCGATCGCATCTGTTCTTAATAACTGCGGGACTTCGACGATACGTTAATTTTTATGATAATCCGTGTGGGGCCATAAAAGCGGCGGTTGTTTATGTACGGCCGCTCCGCCAGCGATTACCGCGAGTTAACAGTGCGTTAACCAGCTGATTGCACGTTACGTTGATTGGCTCGGAGCTGCGGGGAGCCGACTCGCATCACGTGTATACATTGGTGCTTCTGTGTACCTACTACAAAAATTGCAACGGGTTGAATGAAGTAGGTCTCTATTTGACTAATATCTTTAATAAACTAATCATCATAACCATATAGTGGTGCGCAGGGCGCAGGACAGCTTCAATACAGTTCTGGCGATGATTGCTGGGAGATTTGATAGTTCTTATAACGAACCTAACTCTAGTTAGTGTATTTATTTTATTTGTGTGTTCTGTTTGTGTTTGCTGTATGGGTACTATTGACTGCTTGTAATAGGTATATGCTTTTTTTACTAGGTTTTTCCCGCGGCTTCAGTCCTGTCAACTGACTATTCTATTCTACTCTATCCCACTCTACCCCACTCTACCTCACTCTACCCCACTCACCTCACTCTAGCCCACTCTACCTCACTCTACCCTAATATTAACCACTAATATTAACATAGAAGTATTTCCAGGAACGCTACGAAAAAAACGTATTTGAAAATAATTACCAATTCTAGGTACAACTTTACACACACACAAAACTTCAAATATCACATACATAAAAAACTTTATAATATTAATCTACTTCCCACCCGACAGTAAACTTGAAATGTCATTAATGTGATATGTTTGAACATGTACATCGAGTACGTAGTTTCAAGTGTTCCGCTCAGATATTTAACGGTAACTTTTTCATATTTCCCGGAGCCGGACGCCATGGCAACTAAGTTAGTACCCGAGTTGTTTCTGTTATAAGATGTTCACTAATGTAATATCTTTGCTCTCATGCTAGAGGGTACTTACTAGAGATTTTGGACCAAGATTAATGTTGAGATCCTTAAGAAACTACTCTCACTGTTGTGAATAAGCATATAGTTCAAATGTACGAAGAGTACCTTAAATGCCATCAGGAGGTACTGAAGCTTTCAAATTACGTGTTTAATTTTTAGTTCCTCCTCCTCTTTGCGTCGTATTCCTCAATGCTGAGGGTCGTGACCTCCCTGCTTCATCACTTTCATTCCATTTCTCCGTCTGTTTCTGTCTCTGGCGGTGTGAATAGCGGTGTGGATCTGGTCGGACCAACGTATTGGGCTGCGTCCACGAGGCCTTTTTCCATCCACTTAACCGGACACGATAAGCCTTTCGAGGTTTCCACCGTCCTTCCTTGCAATGTGACCGAAGTATTGCAGAATCTTGCGACGATACTGAGACGATTTTGAGTTCCTGCAATATGGATACGTTGGTCCGAAATGCTTTCCAAGGGATACGGAGCATTCTTCTCCAGTACCACATCTCAAAGGCGTCGATGCGTTTGCGGTCTGCAGCTTTCAGCGTCTAAGTCTCAGCGCCATACGAAAATATGGAGAAGACCAGGGTCCGTACCAGCTTGGTTTTGGTGTTTAAGGATATAATGCGATCCCTCCATATCCTGTCAAGCTGAGACATATAAGCCATGCCAATTCTTTTGCGAACTTCTTTCTCGCACGAACCATCATTACTGATATTGGAGTCCAGGTAAATAAAGTTGTCCACTATCTCTAGGTTCAACACGCCAGTGAGCTCCAATTTCCCAGACCTTTCTACCACCATGATCTTGGTTTTGGACCTGTTTGTAGAAAGCCCCATGTCCTCGCTAATCCGTTCCATTTGGTCCAGGAATGCAACCATTTCCGCCTCATTTGCTGCAAAAAGAGTAGTGTCATCGGCGTAGGGCAAGATGGTGATTTTTACTCGACCGACCGTGATGCCTCCCTCCCAGTTCTCGCAGGTATGTTTTATAATACATTCTCCATAAATTTTGAATAAAATAGGCGATAAAATATATCCTTGGCGCACTCTTCGGCGAAATTTAAAGGATTTTGAGGCTGATTTATCGACTGTTATGATTTCCAGGCTTGAACCATATAAGGTGGTGATTAGGCACTCCAAGTTCATTTAGGACCGTCCACAAGCAATTTCAGTTGACACAGACAAAAGCCTTGCTATAGTCTACGAAACACATTATCACTGGCGTATCGAACTCGTATGCCTTCTCCACGAGTTGCCTGACATCGAGAATCAGTTCTCGAGTACCCTTGCCTTTGACGAAACCCGCTTGCTCCTGCGGGATTTGCCAATCCAGGTAGTAGCGGATGCGGTTGTTAAGGATATGGAGCAAGATTTTGTTAACATGTGAGATGAGGGACAAGGTTCGATAATTGCCGCAGTTCTTGGCCCACCCTTTTTTGTGCAGCGGATGGGTTATGGATTTAACATTCAAAGATTCAAAAGCATTTATTTCAAATAAACCATTTACAGGCACTTTTGAAAGGTCAAGGTGTCAGTCTGTCAGAAAAAAATGATGCTAATTGCACATTCCAAAGCGTAGATCTCTATGGAGAAGAATGTGCAAGAAACTCCATGGCCACTCTTTTCAATCATTTTATTTATAACAAATATCTCTGTTACATGTTTCTTGTCGCTGCTATTATGTGAGAACAATGTCAATAAAATAAAGTAAAGACGAAAAAAAAAGGCATTCTAAATAAAGATATTAAAATAAATCACTGGCAGCTAAGAGATGACCAGTCTCAACTGACAGCGCCCGTTCACGAACATGACGCGTATATCAGCACCACTCAGCTCAACCATTTCGAAGGGAACCGAATGATCCAATACACGCGCCACCATCAGTGAGACATTTGAGTGAGCATGACAAACTCTCAACTGCCATGCTCATTTACGTCAAACAAGTCAATGACTTTAAACTATAAATTGCCCCATGGTACTCACATTTACAAAATTTGTTAAAGAAATAAATGCTTCTATATTATACAATACTATAAAAATATCAAATTTCAAAAAAAAAAAAGTGGTATTATTCAAACTAATCAATCTGTACGCCCTAGTGGTAGTGGAGCTGGACCAGCATTTAGCCAAGCATTCTTATCTTGAATATAATCCTCCAACTTATAATACGCTTGTCTACATAGTGTGCGTTTAACACAAGATTTAAATTTGGTTTCATTGAGTTCTAATATGTGGGGAGGTATTTTATTATAACATTTTAAACAGTACCCCATGAAAGAAGAGGCCACTTTAGCCAGTCTGAAACCTGGTTGAACTAATTGGTCTCTATGCCTTGTAACATAATTATGTCTATCGCCTCTTTTGCTAAAAAGATGAAGATTTTTTCTAACGTACATGATGTTTTCATAGATGTATTGACAAGGCACCGTCATGATGTTAATATCCTTAAACAGTTCTCTTAGAGAATCGCAACGGCGGAGATTGTAAATGGCTCTAATGGCTCTTTTCTGTAGTACAAAAATTGAGTCGATGCAGACATCGACTCAATTTCCGTCCCCATAGTAAGATACCGTACGATATGATACTATGAAAATAACTAAAATAGACTAGTCTAGCGGTATCAACATCCGTAAATTGACGGATTTTTCTAACAGCATATGCAGCTGAACTAAGCCGTCCTGCAAGCGATGTTAAATGAGGACCCCACTGTAGCCTTGAGTCAAGCGTTATCCCCAGGAAAACTGTTTTATCGAAAAATTCCAGTTTCTCATTGTTCAATACTATGTCACAATCACTACTTTTGACATTTGGTAAGGAAAATCTTATGCATTTCGTTTTTTTCCCATTGAGAACTAGATTATTAGCAGTGAACCAGCTTTGAACCTGCAGTAGGGCGTTATTTTCGTCGTCAAGATTATTAGTCCTTCTATTTATCTTAAAAATCAAAGAAGTGTCGTCAGCAAATAACACCATATTAAGTTTGTTTTGCAATAAATGGGGTAAATCATTAATATAAACTAAAAATAAAAAAGGACCTAAAATTGAACCTTGAGGTACTCCCATTTTAACATCTAACCCCGACAAATTTACACCGTTTATTTGAACCGATTGCTGTCTACCATTTAAATAAGATTTTAATAAGCTTAACGCGGTTCTACCTAGTACGTAATGCTCAAGTTTCAGGAGTAATGTTTCATGAACTACACAATCAAATGCCTTAGACAGGTCGCTGAAGATGCCTATAGCATCTTGTGCCTTCTCCCACGCATCAAATATGTGTTTTAGTAAGGAGACACCAGCGTCAGTTGTACAACGTCCTCTGGTGAAACCATACTGTTTATCGTGTAAGATGTTATTCGTGTTAAAATGATTAAGCATTTGATTTAACATCACCTTTTCAAATATTTTGCTAAAAACTGGCAACACGGACACTGGCCTATAATTATTAGTGTCTTTACTGTCCCCGGATTTAAAAAGTGGTATCATTTTACTATATTTCATTAGATCCGGAAAGACTCCTTGATCTATACACAAATTAAATATTAAAGTTAAATATGGCGCTATAGTATCAATAATTGAAGTACAAACTTTAATAGACATACCCCACAAATCTTCGGTTAATTTAACTTTGATTTGTTTAAAAGCTTTTATTACTGTTGTGGGGCTTATATGCTTAAAGTTAAACTCAGTCGGGCAGGCTGCAACATTCTCCTGTAACAAACCGAAAGCATGCGATGGCGATGAATTTAAGGCTTCAGTAGTTTTGATTGGTATACTGGTAAAGAAATTTACAAATTCTTCTGCAACTACTTTGCTATCGCTAATAAGACCGTGTTGAGTCTCCAATGTGTAATCATTATTATTTATTTTGTTCCTGTTGGTTTCATTATTTATAATTTTCCAAACCGTTTTTATTTTATTATCTGCTGTTTTAACCTTGTTGCTAATATATAAGGCTTTAGCTACCTTACAAGTATTTTTAAACATTTTTGAATAGGTAGCTACATACTTATTAAAAGTTTCAGTGTTAATAATAGGCTTAAGGCCATACAGGTCGAAAAGTCTTTCCCTACTTATTCTGATTCCTTTAGTCGCCCAGTCACTAAATCTAAACTTAGGGCAGATACTTTTAGTTTTCTTCTCAAAAGTCTTATTAAACTCGGTTTGAACTAATGAAAAAAAATCGTTATACAAAATATTACCATTGATCTCTGCAGGATTCCAATCACCTAACTTGTTTATTAAATTACTGTTAAATTTATTTAGTTTACCAGATGTTATTGGTCTAGATTGTATCTGTACCTGTTGTATTGGTATGTCGGATTCAAAAGTTACCATTAGGCCACTATGATCAGAAGGCAGATAATTTACAATGGCCTTTTCTAGATAGTTGCAGCAACAATAAACATTATCAATACATGTAGCAGTAGTTGTGGTCGTTCGAGTTGGTTCTATGAACACGTTTAATAAATTAAATGATTTGAAGAGATTTAGTAATCTACTGCTATCTGAATTATTTTCTAAAATATTGACATTGAAGTCTCCACAGACAATTACTAGTTTGTTACCAGGTAAAAGTTTTGCCATAACATCTTCCATGACTGACTCAAAAACAGTAATTTTGATAATTAGGGGGTCTGTAAACGCACACTATGACATGCCTATCCAGCTCAACACAAGACAGTTCAATGGTATGTTCAATGGACAGTGCAACTATGTCTTTACGGGTTTTAAATTTAATACATTTTTTAATTAGTATGAGTGAACCCCCACGTAACATTGATTTTCTGTTAAAACAACTGCCCACATTATAATTATCATTATTAATTAACATTTCAAAATCCTTTAACCAATGCTCAGTAATACAAATAATGTCAAACATTGTTTTTTCTAAAAATAATTCTATTTCCAATTGTTTTGAAGAAAAACCCTGAATGTTCTGAAGGAACAAAGTAAATGACTTCTGCTTAGCTCCTTTAGTTTGTATGCTAGAAGGTACTTTATTGTAAAGTTGAGCTAAATTGCCAATGGTACCTTCTGTTGTCTTCTGAGTCAGTTTAAACTAACGGAGCCAGCAGACTTATCATTAGTACTACTACTAATTGTGGGACTAATAATAAATTGATACTTCGGCATACTAGCTATGTCTGTGTTAATAATAAAAGCTAATAGCTTTGCTATTTTACGTCTAAAAGTAATAGGTAGGTACACAGTATACCTAGTCGACAAAAGTTTATCAACAAACTTGTTGATGTCAAAAAATAAAAACTTATCACTATGATGATTAACTAAAAACTGCATATGCATATTTAGCAAATGAATGTACTAATTTTGCCTATATGAAAAGTGCTCAAAGTAGGGAAAGGCATACAAAATAATCTTCTTACAGTTTATCTTCAATAACTCTGTGACATTATTAGTGATATCATCTTTGTTTACATTTGAGCTATTACCCACAAATACAGTTAAGATTGCATTGGGATCATATTCTCGTTCATTAACTAATGACATTATGTTATGATAGGAAGCTTGAGGTGTACAAAGATTTAGTGAAGAGAAAGGGAGGTACCCACTAACTAATTGCCCTAAACCTCTTCCTAGACTATCAGAAAATATAAGTGATTGATAATCCCCGCTGTTATCAGAGGAAAAACTACAATTTGCTGAACATACCCCTTGAGTTAATTCATGCTGAAAGTGAGGTACATGGCTGGGAATACAGTCCTGAGTACTGATTGCCTGGGATGTGTCCTCTGCTATCACAAGTTGGTGGCCCGCCAGGTTATATTCTCTCTGACAAGTACATTTGTTAATACTAAGAGTAAGTGAGTCTACTTTGTCTACTAACTCATTTGTAGCAAGAATATGTTCTTTTATTTGATTTTCTGAACATATGTATTTGCTATAAATTGACTTTAACGAGTTATTAAGAGTCTGTATTTCAGACTGTAAGTGCTGAGTATCAATTTTATAAATATTTATACTGTCTTCTAACTTAATCTGATAGTTATTTAATTGATTAATTAGGTTAACACGTTCCTTTCTTAGTTGAATATTTTTGGAATAGTGTTTTTGTTGTTTTTTGTGGTTTTTACATTTTTTTATGATTTTATTCAGTCTTGCATATTTTTTTATCTTATTTTGACTAAGTTTATAATTATTTTTTATTAACGAATCTTCAGTAAGATCTATTGTTACTAAGGAATGAGGTTTCTCTGCCTATGGATTATAGTATTCTCGCTTTCAGTTAGTTTTCACTTTGAGAAAAAGTAAATTTATTTTCTTTGTTTTTATTAGAAATTGGTGACTAGTTTAAATATGTTATTGTGTCTCAGATTTAAAAAATATAAATCCTGAAACGTTATACAAATCAAAATATTATAAAAGAATTTATCACTCTCTAGTTTTGTGTTAAAGCCTACACAACGCACCGGTGTGCGTGCCACAGGCCAAATAAACTGTTTTACGGGCATCACCCCCCTCCCTGCGGAGCGCACCCCCTCCGTCGCCTAACCTTGCAGGGCTGACCCTCGAGTTATTGTTTCCTTTCGAAATGTGTCGCGACCATTGTGCGACTTTATATGTTTGTTACGAATATAATTAAGCTTTATCAATAAGTCTGCTGACCCGACTACGACCTTATGTCGTCTGTGTGATCAAATCTGTTTGATATTAAGTAAGACCAATAATTTTACTCGCATTTTTAGGAAAATACACTACACATATAGTGAAAAGTCATACTAGTGCCTACACAGCGCACATGTGCATGTGTCGATACAGGTAGGAGTATTGTGATGGGTGCGGCATCCGGACCTACTATTATTTGGAACGGAGCTGTATTTATAAAGAAGCTCGTATTTTTTCACGTCGTAATTCCGAACGGATTCGCAGCGCGGCGATCATAAAAAAACAACAACAAAAACGACACTAACGGTTCGCTGGAATATTATTAAAGTTACAACTACGGTACAATACCTTCTAGATAGTTCCTATTAAACTTTTGAGTTTTAGGTATTGTATACGAACCTAAGTCTTGTTTTTGTTTAGCTCTTTGTGCTTGCTGGGGGCTACAGTATAGAACAAAAATGTCTGTTATTAAGACCAATATATTTAATATACGCAAAGTTTTATTTATAAATCTATTTATTAGCTAGTGAAACATAAAAGCAGGCCCTGCCGCTCGCAATATATTTAGAATAGACCTAAACGAGCTTATCTAGCCGCAGTACAGAATAGAGCTTCTAAACTAATTCATTGTTTGGTATCAGTGACTGTGAAATATTCGGCGTGGTACAACGGCGGTCGACAGGACTGATATCGCAAATCGCCGCCGCTTAAGATACCGGGACCGATACCGCGTGATACCGCCCGATACCGACCGATACCGCGGGAATATTTGCAGCGCTTCACGTGCCGCTCTATTGTGAGCTGCCTTCAGGTGCGATTAGTGTTTATCTTTCAACTATTGTTCTCGTTAATTTCTCAGCCTCGAAGGATAGGGTGTATTGACTGTCTGCAAAATGTTATTTTAGAAGAGAAAATACAGGTACCGACCACAAGTACGTACAACATGTAAAGTTTTAATAACTGCTTAGTACATGTAAAGTTTTTGCTAAATTATTTATCTTACGAAAACCTAACCAAAAATGTTCATTCTTAAAGTGAGATACTTATTTAATTTACCATTACGGAAATCTCAAAAATTAAGAACTAGATACACCATCATACAGTTCTTATCATAATTTAAATTTTAGATAGGTAATGTAAAATGGCGTCGAACACGCAATTGAAAGCCTCCACGTGAACGATTATTTCCCGGAAGCGTATTACAGTATTACTCGACCTTGAAACTACGTGAATAAACTACGTTTTGAACTGCTTTGAATTTTATAAAGCACCATTTGTTTGATTGTGTGATTAGACAAAGTACTGCATAACTGACTAAATGAAACAAAAGCCTATTGCGTCATTTTATTGTCATTGAACATTGGAAAGACAACTCGATAAAACAACTTTTTACAAAAAATCTACTACAAGCTTTCAAAATAAAATTGATTAAATATCACGAATTAACTCTTGGAATCATATCAAAATCGAAGTGGAGAACGACTACGGTTACCTGGGACAAACGGTCCAGTACGATTTTTTAACTTCGAGTAGTCTATGACCAGTGCATCATGCCATGGTTCTGAAACTTGGTCGCTCACAAAGGGCCTCATCAGAAGGCTTAAAACCACCCAAAGGACAATGGAAAGTTTCCGGGCAAGGTCGCATTAAGAAAGATGATATCCGCAGGAGAATCAAAGTTACCAACATAGCCCCAAGAATCACTAAACTTAAGTGACAGTGGGCGGGGCACATTGCTTGCAAAACAGATGGTGATAGGGTTCAAATTTTCTGGAGTGGCGACCGCGAACCGGGTGACATAGCGTTGGAAAGCCTCCCATAAGTTGGATCGATGATGACCAAGAATCCGATAGGTGAAAGATGCATAAAACCGATTGTTTTGGCGACCCTTACCAGAGATGTCCTACAGAGGATGTCTTTCGATCATGAAATGTTGAAAGTCACTGTTTTTGGTTTTTAACCAACTGTATTGTGTGAGTGCTCCAGGTGCACACAAGAGTGCCACCGATGCCAAGGATACACACTCTGGGGATATAAAGTAGACGTACTGTTCCAAGACGTGTACCAAATTCGATCGGAATCCGTTTAGCGGGTCGAGCATGAAAAATTAACACATACACCTTCGCTCACTGACAGACTTAAACCTTCACAATATGATGTAATATAATCTGAGTGACTGTGAGGCCGACTACTGCTTATATTATCATATTTTAGTATTAGGTCTTTTAAAAAAATACTCTCATTTGTATGTGAATATATTTTGATAGTATAATGATTGAAAGTTTGTTTTTATTGTGGGTGGAAGGTGAGAGACTTTGCGTTATATTTTGAATAAATGAAGGAAATATTTTTTTGATATCTCAAAAAGTAGATGTATGCCATAAAAGGGTGTCGTGATGGCCCAGTAGTTAAGGCACCCGCCTCTCATTGTGAAATTTTCAATTCATTATATTATGTAGTTTCTAAGTTCATTTAGGACATCACTGACACCCCGTGCCTTGGAAAGTCTGTCCAAAGCGTTGCCCACTTACCTACCAGTTATCCAGCCGCAGTCGGTTAGATTGGAAGCTGAACTCAAGCAAGCTGGGAAAAAGGCTAAGAATTTGATGAATGATATGTTTGTAATAAGACACAATAATTTTCTAATTGTTAACATATTTTTTCGCTGTGTGTTGCTTAAAATTCCTGTAAAACAAAAGCAGATATTTCACGAACCAATCTCCTTCTTCTAGAAAGATTCTTACTCGATCTTTAATTATTTCTTGTGCTGTGGAGCGCGGCCGCGGCCCGTGGCGCGAGCTGTGCGATTGAAACTGATTCGGTCGCCATCAATAACTGAGTTCAGCTGCAGCTGTGACAGCAGGACACCGTCTGGCGCGTCAGCTCGACTAACTGGCGGCATCAAATTGTTCTTATGGCCTCCGCTTTTAACTTTAAAATTAGGATTGTTATGACATTTTGCCGACGGCAATGGCAGAATAACGTTGGTCGAGTCACCTAGTCAAATATTAATTATAATTAATTATTAGTTTCGATATTTTGAATAAGCAAGAGATTATAAAGGCGGAAGTTTGTGAAGGTGTGTATGTCTGTTACTTTATTACTCTCGAACAACTGAAAATATATTGATGAAACTTGATACACGGTTATACAATTTCCTGGAATAGCATACAGGATACTTTTGACTCCGGATGACTGCAGATAGTCTGTTATAATTTTTAACTTATGTTAGAATGTAATAATAGTTAATCCGGTAGTTCCTATTAGTTCACAGCCCCCTTTCTGTCACTCAGTGCAAGTGGTACAAACATTTTCTTACTCACAAAGTGTACTGAGGCATACTTTACGACGCGTATATGCAGCGTCGTATAAATGTACACAAATCTAGACAACAGTGTCAGCTACATGCACAGGGAGTGGCGGAGTGCAGCGTGTAATGCGAACTTGAATCATGGACATATCGAGTGCGTATCGGGCCATGTGTCGCGACACTACATGTGTCGCGCGCAGTGTACGAGCAGCTCATGTACCTAGGTCAGGAAATTGATTTCAAGCTACTTGCAGAACCGTTAATATGCCGTTTGAATGAATTAGTTAAACTAATAATTTCCAAGTGTGTCTTGAAATATCGAATGTTCTTGGAATTCAAAAATCAATGATCCATCATGATTGATGGTTATTATTAAGTAAAACTATTCGCTCAACCTCAAACCATTACACGGGTAAAGTTGTCCGTTATTGAGATACACGCAAGACTCTCAGACGAGAATCACTTGACGGTTTCACGAGTATGAGTACTTTGATTATAAATTAATTTGGATAATGATGTGTTTTTCTGCTTTTTCATTTACTATGTCCTCAATATTTTTTTTTGATTTAAGGAATCCTTGATGCTAACAACGTGATGTATTGTTGCAGAGTGCGAGGTGTCGCGCAGAATGTGCGCGTGCGCGTGGCGGCTGCACGTGTTCACCGCCGCGCTCGTGCTCGCCGCGCACCTCATCAAAGGTACGTGTCTCTCTGTCACACGTCACGCAACTGTACCCCTCACTCTCCCGAGTGAAAATCTTTAGCCTGTGTTGCGGAAAATTACACTGCGCAAAAAACTAACATAGGCGGTAATATTTACGCAACGCGACATTGGGCTAGGACACAGCTTGGTATTAAAATCGACCCACAAACATTAGTAGGGATAACATACAATATGAACAGCTGTACCGGCCGGCAGTCTCTCGCCCCCGAGGACACGTACTGCCGCAGTTATTGTACGTTATCAAAAGAAATGGCACAGTTCAGCTGTAATCCACCCTTTGTATCTCCCGCTGACCATAACAACAGATATCAAATGAATTTTAGATAACATACCTACCTACATCATACCCGTCACGATTACACGGATATTGTCAGATAAAATGCGAAATACACCTGTTTGTGAATAAATAACGAGGAGTAGGCTTCAAGTGTGTACATAGACGTGCTCACTGCTCAATGCTGTGCTCGCACAACACAGATACAAATCCGTATGTAAATGTGGCAGTGTATTGTAAACAGCGAATAGTTATCGAGGCCGGATTGAGTTTGCGCAACTTGTTACTGTAGCTAATGGATGTTTCGTTAAGTGGAGCAGTGTAAACACCAACGAGGGTGTTCGCGCTCTCGACGCGCTCGCCAACACTCGGCCGCACTCGGGGCTGATCGGGCGCACTCGGAGGCGCTCGTCCGCGCTCGGGGCCCGCAGCAAACACTCGAGCGCGGTGTCGAACACGACACTAGTTTTAATGAATATTTAAACGTTCGTCGAGACATCAATTCCAAACGCGAAAATTTGCCGCGACTCGTTGAAAACTTGCACTTTATTCGTCAACTTGCGCTTGTTGCCAGAATCATAAATAACTTTTAATGAGAATAAATGAAAAGCAGTTACGTCGGCTTCATCGCGGCATCATGTCAGGTTGCTGGCGAGCGTTTGTATGTATATTTTCGAATAACGCGGAGTTTCTCAGTTCAGGTTGCAGTCCCGAAACGTTTACTTTAACGACGTAATTAAGTCACGAAAGTAAATTTAAACAATTTGGCGCTGCTACTGAAAAACTGCGCTAATTACTCGGAGAGAGGCAAATGGGTGAAAAAGTAGTCCTTTACGAATGTAGTGAATAAACGATCAGTATATCAAAGCCGAACAAACAGTAAAATAATGAGCGTTGTGAACAATGGAGCGAGCGCCTCGCTCGGCGCTCGGTGGGTTAACGTGAGCTATTAACAAATCAAACAGAGTAGTTTCGCCGGGAGCGCATTAACACCGTCGCCGGTAATTTATGAGGGTGTTACTTCACGCGCGCACCTGTGCTCGCGCCGGTGTGACAGCGGCTTAGCGCCGGCCGCCTAAATACTGGCCCCGAGGTGCCCCGATGTGGGTCATAGATCCCAAGGGCTGATGTAAGCACTGCAGCCTCCCACACACGTTATCTACTGCTCGCTTCTATGTCAAACATAAAATTCAAGCGACTTTACTAGGACGAACATAAATGACTTATTTCCCTATAATTGGAAAATAATTGCTGTTTCTATCGGACGGTTTTGCGACGAATTATTAAGTCTTTTGATATTTTTCGTTGACGATAACAGTATTTAGATGTCTGGAAATATTAACTTTGTAAGTTATTAAAGACCTTTTTATAAGACGTCTTTGATACTTACAAGGACAGACTGATGGTATTTATTTGTGATTCGGAAACCTTAAAGTACCTGTAAATTGAGGCATTCATACAGGACATTATCATGCTAATAATAGGTCTTTACCTATGGAATGGCCGCTTTTACAGAAAATACAAAACACAAAGAAACCAATAAGTACATAATTTCGAAAAAAGAATAACGTACCTTTAATATACTTGTTCACGCTCGAATGGCTCATCGAATTTGGACAAATTTGGCAGGCGGGTAGACCTGGTCTTAGAATACCACATTGGGTACTTTTTGTTTCTTTAATACAATTTTCTACATTCACACGGGTAAAGCTGCTGGCAGTGGCTACTGTAATATAATTGTACCGTAGCAATAGAATATTAAAAAAATTATTAATATTAAAGATTCCAATTACTGAATGTGGCCATCGCCAAGCTTCGGTGATCAGTAATTTCTAGTTGAAAATAAAATATATAATAATAAATAAGTATTCGTCGAAATGCTCCAGTAATTACTAGTTGGCGCCGCACATTATACACGATCATTAATATTGAATCAAGCAGAATTACGTAGTAATTACTACTAACAAGTTACAACTACAACTAACAAGCTACTTACAAGTACACGCGTGTGTGTGTGTGTCTGGTATGAACTTCAATTACGATCTCATTAAACAAGTACATTATGTTGTTCGATTTACGGCTTATTATAAACTTATATCTAGAATTATAGGTAGAATCAACTTTGAGATATACCTAACAACTTTTAGATACAACTTTAGGTTTGGCATTTTATACAAAATAAATAGTCACTCAAAGATAAATTGCGATTACGTTAGTGCAATAGAATGAAAATTGATCAAAGATTCAAAGATATACAGCTTCTACTAGAAGTTAATGTTAACAACATGCATCAAAGGAACGCTCGACATCCTCCATGTTCTCTAAACTTAACGTCATCTGCTTAGCTTTGACGAGAGTTTCAGTTATTTTTGTTGGAGTAGCTCTTCTAACTTCAACTCAAGGTATAGGTGGATTCAAAGTTAATGACGTCTGTGAAGTTCGCGACCACCCTCGCTGTCACCTGAGTTTACTAGTGAGCACCAACTTGCGGAGTGTTCCGAGCCGCCATAAAATTTGATTCTATCTGTGTGTGTGCATTTATAGGTCAGTGTGTTTGAAATAGAATCCGAAGATTATCTAAACATACAAAACTCAAAGGTGACTGACTGACTGACATAGTGATTTATCAACGCCCAGCCCAAACCACTGGAGGGATCGGGCTGAAATTTGGCATGCAGGTACATGTTATGACGTAGGCATCCGTTAAGAAAGGATTTTGATAAATTCTACCCGCAAGGGGATAAAATAGGGGATGAAAGTTTGTATGAAACTTTGTCAATTTTAAACCGATCGGGCTGATACTTTGCATGCATATAGCTACTATGACGTAGGCATCCCCTAAGAAAGGATTCTGATAAATTTTACCCCCAAGGGGATAAAATAGGGGATGAAAGTTTGTATGAAACTTTGTCAATTTTAAATCGAGCGTAATACGCAGGTACTTCCGAGTATAGCAATGTTTTGGCAAAGTCATCCACGTTATACAGATCGAAAAAGAAGAGGAGTGTAGTTGTAGGAAGACTACTCAAGAACAAACTCAAAGGTGACTGGCTGACTGACTGACATAGTGATTTATCAACGCAAAGCCCAAACCACTGGAGGGAACGGGCTGAAATTTGGCATGCAGGTAGATGTTATGACGTAGACATTCGCTAAGAAAGGATTTTGATATATTCTACCCCCAAGGGGATAAAATAGGGGATGAAAGTATGTATGAAACTTTGTCAATTTTAAACCGATCGGGCTGAAACTTTGCATGCATATAGCTACTATGACGTAGGCATCTCCTAAGAAAGGATTTGGATAAATTCCACCCCTAAGGGGATAAAATAGGGGATGAAATTTTGTATAAATCTTCTTAGATTTTCGACTGATTACACTGCAATTAAATATTGGAGCTACTGTGATGAAGACGTCCGCTTAAATAGGATTTTGATAAATTCAACCCCAATGGGGATAATTTAGTTAAGAATATTGTGTACAAAGAAGTTTTTAGGCCCTAATTTTTACACACGTTAAATAAAAGTAAAGCCGCAAAAAATATACCTAATTAATAATAATACTTAACGCGAGCGAAGCCGCGGGCAAAAGCTAGTGGAAAAATATGAACGCTATCTAAAACAGTCTATTATTACTCAATAACTTACTGTGTCAAATATTATTACTAACTGGCTCACTTTTCTTAAGTTATACCACTAGAAAACCTGTCGAAGTATTTTGACCTTTAAACCAAACAATTAAACTACCTAAATAGAATTTAGATACAATAATAAATGGTACGAAACAATGATCCGAAAACAGACCAACATAGACTCTTTACTGCTTCGAGTGAGTGAGGCGAAGAGTTCTGTGGTGTTCTCTTAATGACTCATCTGCTCAATAGGCCGGTTGAGCTCCACTGGGCCCCCGCGGGTCTATGGGGCCCCGGCGTGTGGGGGCAAATTTATGGTATTGTTTATTTTCGCAAATGCCCACTAAATAGAGAGGTGCTTTCACCTTTTTTTTGCGTCTCGTCACTTGTTTACGGCGGCCCGGCGCGGTCGGCGGCGCTTCGGACTTCCTTTCAAAACAGCGAGTTTTTTCTCTGAATAATAAATTACTTTTTTAGAGTTGCTGAGAATAGAGATAACTGCTTTTATGTGCGTGGAGACGTTGAATATGCACGTCATGTTTGACTTGGTTAATTTAGAAAATATATAATAGCCTTTTTATTTATTTATTACTATTTTAAATTCCAGCAAGCTAACAACTAAAACGAACTTTTAATCAAACAAGTTGCTAAAATATTTAGTTAGTTTCTTTTAACACTATTCGTAACTCGAATTGCTTTAAATTAGATTAACAATCGTATTAACAGTAACGCACGGTGAGCACATTAGTACTATCTGCCGCTCCGCCCAAGGGCGGGAGATGTCATTGGATGATCTTACCAGCCATAAAAAAAGGTTAGCGTACTATTGACCCCGTGGCTGCTCACCGTAGTTCTCTCAGCATTCATTATGTTCACCTTGAAATTAGGCAGAGTTAGCACAGAATCGAGCCAGCAGAAAATAAACTAGAAGGCTCATAGATAAGTCTACGAGAACAGGTACTTATCGTTATAACTGCAAATATGTTAAATATTTGCATTTATGAGCATAGCTGCAAAAATTACATTTTATTAGATCCCTAAATCAGTTTGCTTTTAAATTGTTAATACAAGCAAAACGGCCTTACACTATTATAATGTACATAACAACGTAGCAGCAGCTCGTAGGCGGCTACGCCGTAGGCATTGCTACGAGGCGCGTAGCACGAGCGAACATAGTTATCCTACCTCTGTACGGGACGTTAGACCTTCTATATTATTTGGAGCGTGAGGCGCTGGTAGACCACCCCCCCCCCCGTCACCCGCGCCCCGCACACCGAGCCCCACACCTCCCGCCGGATAAATAAGAATCTTTTGATCTGCGCTTTTAACTGGTGTTCTTTTAGGAACCCTGGTTATGCCCCTCTCCCGCTCTGCCCCCACACAGCCTGCCCCTCGCTCGCCCACCCTTGTGACGTCATCCCTCTGCTGCTGAAATATTGTATTTTTCGAGCCAGTGGATGACAAAGACGTTCTAACGATCATCATAACAATGGCTGATGTAGAGCGGAGCTCTCAAATATTGACGTACCTCCACAACTGACTGATGGCGTACTTACAGAGCGCCGTGTAATAGCATATAATTACTTGGTATATGGCCACCTATTTATTATTTAAAATCAAAATGGCTATTCACAGCAAGATAACGTGTTGAGACATCAAGAATTCTCTCTGTAATGAGAATTATTATTCATACATATTCTTAAAATATTCAGCGTATTACTGAATCAATGAAAACTAGTTTTTAGTCGTAGCATTGCTTGCGGTCCACATATTATTTCGGGAACAGTTGTTTTATTTTCTTTATGCCTTCACTTGACTGTGTTTAATAGAGTATAATAAAGAGCGTTTCAGTACTCAGTCTGCATCTCCAATAACACATGCCAAACGTCACGATGCTCGATCCAGTAGATAAGACGTATTTAGCGTAACAAACTGACAAACAAACAAATACATATTATTTATTTATTATATAACTTATTGTACACCTCATAATGCGCATTACACATTACAACACAACAAAATCCTGACATGACATGTGCATATTTGCGTTTTGTACATGTTGGGAGAAGGCCTCCCTCGATTCCGTCCAACAATTCATTTCCTACCTCGTCGCAGCCCTCACAGTTCGCATGCAGGTCATCTCCCCCCTCTTACCGGGCTGGCCTCAGCCGCACCCTCCATAAATTATATTATATAATAATATCATAATTATTAGTTATATAGATTTATTCCAATTTGACTCGTAGTACTGTGATAAACAATGAATCTTAATATTCAATATTAGAAAAAAAGGTTTGCGGCAGAATTAATTAGGCGTCCAAATAAACAGTTCATTCTGACTAATTATTAAAGGTATATGTTAAGACCGGAACGAAACCATAGTACGATCAACAACATTTTATTTAGATTTTTTGGTTACGAATTGTCTTCTAGCTCGATAGATGGCGTTGGCGTCGAGTTAGATCGCGCTATGGTTTCGTTAACGGCATTAGGCTAAGGTAAACGAATTGTTTTAACTGTGTGAGCCTTCCATAGGTGTGTGGTATCAATATACGCTATATACCGAATTATAGTGCTATATTTTTTACCCCTACTTCATATACGGACCCTCGGTAGTATACAGTATACGCGTAATTAAGTAATTAAGATAGCGCCGATTGATTAGTATTACCAATCTGCTTCTGCTGGTTTTTAAAAAACGTCTATAATAACACGGAAGCACACTCATAAAGGGGAACCAGACAAGTGGAGTTCATGACAGATGATACCATGACACTAGATGTGTATTATAATATACTGCAAGAACTTCTTGCATCAGCCAATGGACCTCATCAGAAAGCTTAAAGTCACCCAAAGGGCAATGACAAGGCCTATGCTGAGAGTATTTCTTGCGAGATTATACCAAGAATGATCCGCAGGAGCACCAAGGCTGTCGATATAGCGCGAACACTCGCCACACACAAGTGGCAGTGGATAGAGCACATTACTCACAGAACAAATGGTCTATGGAGCCAAAAGGTTATGCAGTGGCGACCACGCACTGGGAGATGCAGCGTTGGAAGACCTCCCACAAGGTGGACCGATGACCCGGTGAGAGTCGAAAGATCGTTCGTTGTGGCGATACTTGGGGAAGCCATATCTCCAGTGGTGGACGTCTTTAAACTGACATTATTATGCTAATTATTAGCTGAAGGTTAGGAAGCTACCTCAGTCCAGTTGCCATATACCTATTTTATCTACTATCCGTTTGTTGCCACGAACCATTGTTGTGCTTTCATACCACCGCTTGTTTCATGCAAGCTTTCAAAATAGGTTAATATACATTTACATGCTTATTATTTTATTTGCATGCTTGTGAATAAAATATCTACATTTTATTTTAGTTGGGAAAATCATCCAATCACATCTCCCGTGCTTAGGCAGACCGAGGGATAATGTCAGACTTTTACTGACTAAAAACTCACTCCTACTTTTCTTTTGACGTTACTTCAGAAGTCATAACACCTCACTTGGTATATACAAAATAACCTTTTTTTAACACAGGCGTAATAATAAAACTTCCATCACAATCATGAAATATTCCAATCCTGACGTTCTAAACCCGCAGTTCGCGGCACTTATTACGCAGAAAGTAGCTGAAACAATTACTTTGTGTCAGAAGGCGCCACGAGCGACGCGAATAAAAAGTTTACCGTGGGCACCTGCCCGGCGGCTGTATTATTCAGCGCTGTGGCACGCACGCCACGCTCCTTCACTGACAGACACCGATTCTGACTCAACATCACTTTTTTTTACTTTCATGCCTATTTCTGTCTCGCAGAAGGACTGTATTGTATGGAGATGAGTTGCCAAGCGATCTATTATATTATTATATAAGAACTGACATGCTCTGTACGGTAAGTAGAAAAAATGTTTTATTCATTGCTTTAAATAGATTTTTGGTTCTGCGTTATGAATAGTTTGTGTTTTTAAATATGTATTTAGGGGAGTTTATTTCAAGGATTCATTAGTTGGTCGTATTTGGACTTACGGTCAGATAGATAATAATAAGTTATTACAAAACTATTGGAAAATTTTCTGATGATGGCCGCAGTTCGTCAGCCATCCCCGCGGCATTATTCTCTAATATTAAGCCTCTGACTGACGCAGTTGTAATGACAATTATTTGTGCGTGACATATGTAAGCACTTGTGAAACTTGTAATTGTAGTTATTAAAAGTATTACTTTTAAAATCACAGGGGACGAAACATGTCATTTATCTTACAACCAGTATTCCCAAATGACGCTCATTTGTCTTCTTGAATATCAAAAATATTTTTGCGAAGAAATTGTTATTTCTAAGAACGCAAGAAAAATACATAAACGTAAAAGTAAATAACTTAAATCCACAGTCCGGCGGGATTACATTCAAATGAAAATAACACGACATTGGTCAAATATATATTTGTTTGTGTTTTGCAAAAAGAAATTCAAGCGTACTTGTAGCCACGAGGGTATTAAATAATCTGAGACAGACGAACGAAGATAGCCGAGAGACTCCGAAGCACAATAAACGAAATGAAAGCAAATGAATGCTGCGCCTTGTCTACTTGTGTTTAAAACTAATATTCGCTGTTACACAGGGGCTTTGATTTGAATTATTACTATTTACATTATTTTTGTGTACCGTCATAGTTTCAAAGAGTAACTCCATACTAATATACTAATCTGTGCTACTATTAGAAATACCAAAGTCATCCGCCGAAGTTATCAGCCGAAAGACATCCACTGTTGGACAAAAGCCTCCACCAAGTGTCGCCACAATGAACGATTCTGTGCGCTTTGCATTCATCGGACTACCGCAACCCTTTCCAGGTCTACCTTGTAGGTGGCTTGTGTTGGAAGTACGGAAGTAATTCTGTCTATCTTTTATCTTTTTAGTTTCTAACGGCTGATTGGATTTAGATAAAACTTAGTACACGGAATTGTTACAAATCGATGTTGCAGGTTATTAATCCGCCTTTTAATGTTCCCGCTGCTGGGACTAAGGCCTTCGGTCTAGGAAAGTGAATGGACCGTAAACCAGCACACGAGTTCAGTGCGTGTGGGAATTTTTAATTTTTGGACACGCTGGTTTCCTTAAGATGTTTTCCTTCGCCATTTTGAGAGCAGTGGTCAGAGAGTTTTTGTTCTCCGTTTTTATAAATCTTACATAGCTACTAAACTTCAGTGCGCATATCATCTCTACGCAGATGATTTTCAACTGTACTGTCAGGTGCTGACAACACTACGGATGCAATCAAGGAGCTAAACCGGGATTTGGTAGAAATTAAAAAGTGGCCAGATAGATTCAGGGCGGCGGCTAACCCTACTTAGTGTCAGGCTATTAATAGTCCCATACTCTGAGGAAGCTAGGAGCTTCACCGTACCGCCTATTATTTCCAACAGCACAGTAGTTCCTTTTGGCTCCGAGGTTAAGGATCTTGGACTGCATGTCGTTACTTATCGTGATTGGCGGAAGCAGGACACAAGTGTCAGTCGGAAAGTCACCGGAACGAGGTCGATCTATCGACTGAAGAATCTTCTCCCAGCTCACATAAATACAATGCTTGTACAGTCCCTAATCTTTCCTATAATTGACTCTGCTGATGTGTGCTTCCAGGTCATAACCTGGATGCACATCTCTTCAATAAACTGGACTGCCTTTTGCATTTGATTCGCCTTCAACCCCCGTAAGTATGCCCACGTCTCAACGCATCGATCACTTTTAAAATGGTTACCTATTCGCCAGCGTAGAGCGTTGAGGGCCTTGACAACCGTGTCTTATTTTCTACATAAGCTTTCTTCTCCTTCTTATCTGACTTCAGAAATTCAATTTCTTTGCTCTGCTCACAGTAAAAATTTTAGATCCACAAATAATCGTCTTCTACGATATCCCTCACACCGCTCAGGGTTTGTCCATTCCTCTTTTTTTATCCAGGTGATCTCCTTCTGGAATGCGGTCCCTCTGAATATCAGGACTACAACTTTATACCTACTAAGTTTATATAACTACTTTGATATAACTACTAAGTTTGTACGGAATCCTCAAATCCGGACTCGCATTTGCCTCGTTTTTTCTTTTATGTCTGTCTTTTTTTCAGTTGCACCTGCTATGTTATGTTTCTGCACCATCCTAAATTCGACTGGTAGAAAATGCCTAAGGCATTAAGTTCGCCATTGTACAAACTCTCATTAGTGCATAACGTTTTAAATAAATAAATTACACCAAAAAGCGCCTGAGTTTGATCCCACGATCAACTTGTAAGCCGGGGCTGTTACCACTGGTTCACCACTGCTCTACGTAATGTCGCAAGAAGCATATAAGTCAACAGCAATTAGCGGTAGTCGAATCACAGCCGGTGTTGTGTCGCGCGCCGCGCCGCGGGCCTCGCCGCGCGCTCGTGACGCGCGCTGGGGCGCGTCGCAGTATGCTGATGCGAGTATTATGACGCCACACCTCAGAGCATGTACGGCCGCTGAACGACACACTCACGTAATTTCTGGTGAATAAAATAATAATTTCGCAGATATAGAGTACTATCTCCGATACCTAAAAGGAGCGCGATGGGTTTTTTTATGGTAGGTAAAATCATCCAATGACAAATCCCGCCCTTAGGCGGAGCGGGAAGTAGTGTCAGACTCTTACTGACTAAAAACCTACCCCGTTCCTTCGTAGCCTATCGTGCCAGGGCCGGGCATTCTATTCGGAAGTTAACCCATGACCCCAGTAGGCTTCGACCCTGCCTGCCTGCCGTTAGCAGGCTGGGCCTCTTCGGTGTGCTGACAGCTCCTTGAGGCGCACGGGAACAGAACGCGCCGTCGACGACTTGGGCTCGGTCCGGTCGGTTACCGGACGACCGGACAGCGTGCTACCCATTGCACGCCGTCCGCAAGCCCGCGCCTACGGTGGCCGGAAATCGGGATCGGAATCCTGGCGGCAGCTTGGGCGAGCGCCCCGTTGCCTCTGCCTGATGCGGTCGGCCTCCTCCTATGCTAGCATTACTGCTTCGCAGAAGGAGGCGACCGCCTGCCATCCCTCCTCACTACGGACCATGGCCTGAACCAAGGCCCGGCGAGAGAGATCGCTGCCGCCGATGAGCGCGATGGGTTTATGGAAACTGCATAGTTATGCTGAAGTTTCACTAGTTGACTGTTCCATAAAACACGAAATGTACATATTTTATATTGTTTGCTAAACTACCTTAATGTTTTATTGATTTAAACTGTTATATTGAAACTGAAATGTGTATCATTTCAGTTTTAATCACATGCTCCAGGTCTTTTGTTCGTATTCCGTGGAAAATGTTGTTGGTAACATTAAAATAATCATCTTCTTTTCTATTATTTATTGTTTGTATACAAAGGATACACAGCTATAACTTAACTCAGAATAACACTCTCTTCCCCGTGTACTCCTTCAGTTTCAGGAGAGCACAGCCTGCACATGTAAGATGTAATGTGCCTAAATGCGTAAAGGTATCGAGTTGAACTTAAAACCATATACTCTGTTCTGCGGTCCATTGAAGCTGTGAAAACATCAAAGTTCCAAGTTAACGAAGATAAAATATACGGCTGTTTATGGCGCAAAAAACGTAGTTATATTTCGACACCTTAAAGGAAATTAAAATTCATAGGGTCCTCTCGTTGACCCAAAATCCTGAAATTTGACATAAAGCAAAGTCTTATCGCACAAATATAGGAATATATCTGTTAACAGTAAATTTGTTCCAACATAAAAAAAAAAAAACTTATTTTGCGATTCGGAAAAATCTTCTAGACTCCGTTCGGTAATTGAAGTATTTACATAGGTAAGTTTGTACGGAACCGACAGAGCGCGAGTCCAACTCACACTTGCCCCGGGGTTTTTTTTTTTAAACAGTTGCCTGAAAACTTATTTATATTATATAGAATTGTATCTAAAAATAATAATTATATTTGACATAGACACAGCACATCAACCACAAACACCAAGTAATAGAGTTGTATGTATAGAATTTGATCATTTCTAACATTTTTTTTTTTGGTGGGAAAGTCATCTAATGACCCCCGCCCTTGAGCGGAGCGCGAAACGGTGTCAGACTTTTACTGACTTAAAGTCCACTTTTGTTCCTTCTTTGCCTTTCATACCAAGGCCGGGTATTCCATTCAGAAGCGAACCTATGTCCTCAGTAGGGTTCGAACCTGCTGGGTCTGGTTTGTTGACATCTCCCTGAGGCGCTCGAGGTGCACACCTCTACCTTAGGCTCGGAATTTCTGACATTACCGTATATACTCAAAAACGTATTAGACATTCGTTCTATTTAGTGTTAATTTCTTTTCCATTCCATCTCGTTTGTATTTGTTTCATTATTCCCACATCACGATAATACACACAAAGGAGTATTAATTTTCCATTTTCACGGAACATGACAAGATATTCATCGGGATATTCATTGTAACAATAATGAAGTATTTTTGTGTCACACAAACGCAAAAATACTTTATTATTGTTACAGGCTCGTATAATTTTTATTATAGACTCGAATACCATTTATGCGAGAACAAATTGGGATTCGTCCCCGCTGGCAACTGATTTTAATTGGGGAAAACTTATTTATTGCAACAAATATTTTTTATTACTTATGAAGAAATATACCTACGCCATAAATGTCTGATATTTTGCAACCACTTATAAATTCATGTTGCATAGTAACTTTGCCCCATATGGTGTGGTGCTATATATTGCACTTGCAACTTTAATAACCCTTTCCAGTACTCCAACAACGATTTCACATTGTTTGTCTTGGCGTATCTGATTCATAAGTTCGCGTGTCACAATCGCAGTAAGATTTCATCGGCGCACTTATATCTACCGCGCGTGTACGTTACAAGCAAGGCGTATACTTCCTCACAGCGGCGTGGGACGACGGCGTGGGTCGGCGGCGTGCGGCGGCCGCGGCTCAAAGTAGACGTGAATGAGCGCCTAATCGCGGCGATCAATCAGCGCGCGAGTGAGGCCGGAAGACTGGCCTAACGCGCCGCCAACACGCGACCTGCCGGCGAGCAGCGCGGCGCGCGGCGTGCAGGACGCGGCAGTTGGAACTCGAGTTGAACAGTACGGAGGAATCGTAGCTCGTCAAACGCAAAGCTCGTAACATCGCTGTGCCACGTTTTAACTACATTTTACCGATCATTCTGACCACACTGTTTGCCAAAACTATAAGGCGTAATAGGCACTTAAAGGCACTAACTGAAAGCAAGGTACTAATAAAGAAACAAAACAGCTCATAATTTATGCGCAGTTAGGAACGTGAAACACGTCAACATGAAACCAGTCGCTCGCTGATGTTAAAAACCCGATTATTTGAACGTGTTTTAACGTGAATGTTGTCAATTTAAATAAATGTAAATTGCTAATGTTCAGTAGCGCAGCCTCATTAGAATAATCGAATTATTAAACATTTCGCAAATTGGTGCGTGACGTCTGTCTGCGCACTGCAGTAAACAAGTCAAGCTCAAGTTTTTCACCAAAAAAATAAAAGTTATCATTTAAAAACAAGTTAAATGGCTTTAAGGCATTTTTACCATAAACAAACTCAGCTTTACATCGATACAATAATCGTCAACTGGCTGTCATTATAGTTTGACTGTTTTAATTAAAGCCTCGTCGTGACGTCCGTTGTCCGTGGTTTGAATTAATAGACTACCCTCGACCCACGCTGCCTGTCAGCGGCTTCGTCCAATCACAACATTGGAATTTCCTCGTAGTCACAAAGACTTGGCAACATAAAGCTATAATCACAATATAAAACAGAACTTCACTCATACTAATACAAGTAGTTCCGGTTCGTACCTATATCACTAGTAAAAACTGCGCAAAGTTTCCGACGCTTAATACAAATATTTGGACTTAATCACGTCAAGTAATTTATGAGTGTTCTCATGACAGATAATAATTGAATTAATAATTTTCTATCAAATTGTAATCCTAAGTGCTGCTCGGATTTTGCGAAACTAATTAACACGCTATTAGACGAAGGAAAACTAAGTTTTCCGACCGGAGGACTTTAGCTGCTACCAACATAAGAACTACTACTTTGTTATTTCGCAAACCGTAGGATACCTTGTATCTGTTCTGAGCTACTGAGTAAACTTTAATGTTCCTGGAAGCAGGCAAAGTCGTCACCATCGATTTTTTTTATAAACGTATTCCCAGCGTATATTAGAGCTAGCACTTGCTGAAGAAATTTTGCTTTTCTACTCTTATATTCCAAAGAAATTACATTTTTTACGGGGATTTTCACAAAAAGCAATTATTCTACAATAGCCGTAAATTTTAAATAATTGTTAAAGAACTACAATATATTGCTAGTGAAGTCTGCTATAAGAAAAGTTACAGATAATTCACTACTGTCTGGCGCAGGACCGGCAGCTCAAGATTCAATGCTAAAGGTGACTTTGGAGAAAAATAAAGCGAAGAAGTCGTTGACCTCGTTATTAGATAAAGAAAAGCTTCGATCAAAGGTTGAATTATGAATGCGTAGGTTCGGTTTGAAAGGAGATTCGAGAAAGGTATTGATAGAGCTGATACTTATGTAAGTAGTGACAAAGAATAACCCTTTGACAATCGCAAGTGAAGGAACATCTTGTGTGTTCCGAAAATCAAAGTATTTTGTCTACACATTCGCTTTTATTGAAATAAAATATGTTAACAAATCAAGTTCTAAGACAAAAAACGTCGTCGTGGAGCTGCGGCGAGAAAAATAAAACGTAATACGGAATATTGTAGCGAACGAAGTCTGTTCGTCAAGTCACGTTATGCTGGTAACTATTAGACCGACTGATGCAGGTACTTGTTCGTACATTACCTACACAACGACAAACCACACCCATACGATCATAACATTAATCAATATTATAATTTCGAGTTTAAATATATGTATCACTTATATTTTGGTAATTTCAAATACAAGCAAACCAACCGATTTAATTAAATCGAAACGAGTTCCCGGAATTATTCCGTGTTCATTGTTCAACTTGTAATTATACGACATTTGAAGCAGTCCGGGTACCCGTGACCGCGGACCGAAACATTACATTTAAATTTAAATAATCGCCAAAGAGCCCGTAAAGTTGGCTCGCTTTCAATCGCAACTTTCTCAAATGACCCGTTATTTGACTAACTACGTTACAGTAACGAGTATAACAAATGGCTAGTATTTGCGAACATACAAAAACGCTATAAAGTATCGTATGGGAAGCGGCGCAAGTTGGTAGGTGGCGCGACGAGCGGCGAGTGCGGGGCGCGCGGCCGCGGCTGCTGGCGGGGAGAGCGTTCACGGCTGAAAGTACTTAGCTAGTACCGCACTTAAAAAAAATTACCGAAATAAAAAAATTTGCTACTGTACCAACATTGTACATTGAACACTGACACGAATCAGTACTTTCTCTCTCATTGTTCGAAGTCAATCTTCTGCTCCCATCACTGTAAGGTGGCAATATGTAAGTAGTGTTCACCTAGCGGTGTGCCGCGGCATTGCCCGCTCCCGGGCTCCTTACGAGCCCGCGACACGCCACACGGCAGGGCTGTTATTTGAGAACAACTTCTTAGTATTGCACTTCAGTATTTGTAAGAGCTAATATGTAGTTACAGTCGTCGTGCTGAGAATTTCAAGCTTTTCTGTATATTACTAGGTATTATTTATTGCAAGTCAAATAGTATTACGCAGAAAACTACTATCTAGAACTACAAGTACACGTATGTTTTGAAACTGTAAATGTAATTTAGCCCCTGGAAAGTGCACATAAACTCTAGAGCAGGTGTTTTAGGGTGACTTATAAGACAACAACAAGTTACCACAGAATATCAGGGCTCACGTGTTTATACAGAACACCACCAGCTACAATCCTCGCATTATGATACTTTTGCTTCGTTTGCTTTCATACATCTATGTAATGATACTCACACGCCAGCTGTGAGTTGGAACTAGGTTCGCATTTCACCTTTAACATAATTTATAGCTAAAATAACCAAATACGGTAGCAGACTGATAACAAAATATTAAATGATAAATGATATTTATTTTGCAAATAGGTTTTCAAAAACACACGTCAATATTTTTTTCGTCAGTTTAAACTAGATGAGGCTGCTGTTTGTTAGCTAAGTACCCTGAGAAGAAACACCGAAACAAATTCTGGGGTCACAGATTCTTTTAAAATCCATACAGTAAATTTATAATGGTCAAATCACATGAGAACTATGCAGATTTGTCTGAGATGGTCTTTTGAAGAAAGAACCATACAGATTTGAACGGACCTGTCCAGTCAGTGCAAGCATTTGTCAGTATTCGTGAAGCTCAACTCAGGGCTACTAAGGAGCTTAACAACTTGACGAACAATAGCAAAGACAAGACATTTGGATAAGCCGCAGAAAATACTCAAATTGCCAGACATACATACATTAAAATTACTGAAAAGAAAAGAAAAAAAAGCAATCCACATAGTCCTCATATTCACAATAATGAATTCAAAATGTCAAACATTAATGAAAGGAAAAAATATATATCATAACGAAGAGACTAAACTATCATAGAAACACCGACTTCCGAAATTAAAGTTATTTTACATTTTTTTGTGTTTTTTCATTGAAGTCGGCTGTATTTTTTTTTTTTTGTAAAAAGCATTTTATTTCACACTTTTTAGTTTTAGTACCCCTCAGTCAAACTTAAACAGATACCTTCCGCCATTTGGTTCCATCATCAAATCATTATGACAATTCTAATACCTAATACCAAACACGGCAGAACCGGAATTCTGTAATTAATCTGTCCTAGCTCAGAGGACACCGGTGTCCTCTCACATCCACGCCACTATAGGCCTTAATTCCGATGTTTAGAGTCTACTTTTGTATGAACAAGTTGGGTAGTTGTGGATCGAAGTGTTAATCTGTGTACACGGATTAATTACAGAATTCCGGTTCTTAAAAAAAAACCTACCTTTCGGCTTCATCATCAGATCAGTTCTGTGTATCCCCTCCCCTTCTTCTTTCAGTCACTCACGGACTACATGTATAAACAAAGCAATTCTACTTGTTACGACAGTTCTGCTATGATTTTTTGAAGAGTTCCGTTCTATATCTTCGCAGTTCATCATCAGATCAAAACAAAATTTTTATGGAACCAATCCGGGAGTATAATCTTTCAAACAAAATAAAAAAATTCAAAATTTGTCTACAATTGACCGAGATATAGGTGAACATACATAAAAATAAAATACAGACAGCCGAACATAGAACCTCCTCCTTTTCAAAGTCGGATAAAAAGAAATAGAAAAAAATATGTCCAATTGTAAAATAAAAATAATTTACAATGTCCAATTGTCTCCTCCTCCTATGAATACTACTTAGGGGCAAGATTTACATGATATTATTATAAAATAGGTAACTAAGTGTAAAGTGTAGAATTATTAATGTAAGTAGTAGAATAAATTCTTTTTATTTTTATTTATTTAATTTTTATTTTATAATTAAGTACAATCGGGTATAACGACTTCCTTGTTTTAGGATTTTTTCATGCATACTCAGAAAAACAGTCGGGTTTTTTAGTTTTATTTTATTACGATATCACTTTCACAGTGATTATGAATCCAACGACACCTCGCAAACTAAAATCCATCGAGCCAATTTGTGTTTTTTTCTAGTGTTAAAGTTATGAATATCACTATATTTTTTAAACATTTTTATATTTTTATAGGCACAAAATATTCTCGTAAATATATTGCGAAGGTACAGTCATTATAATTGATATCTTTAAATTTTTCTCTGAGAGATCATCTGGGACTTAATTTATAAATCGAATGAATAGCCCTTTTCTGTGTTATGAAATCTCTCTTATATCTATTTTATGAAATGTAACAATACCACACACCAAATTAATTGTTGTCTGACATTTCAAAACACCGTTTGACCTTTGCGAGACAAGACACAACACTAAATTAAAAACCGCACGTTGTCTGTAGCTAGAAACGTATTATTTGCGGATGATGAGTACCAACAACCAGTTCATTCCGAACACAAAGGTATCGAAGTACTGCTCACAATCCTTTACAAAAATTGTAATCTCACACACACGTGTGTACAACATTGTCTGTGGTTGGTACCTGATTGTTCGCAGTAACTAAGTTGGAATGAGCAACCTTTACGATCAGTAGTTACAAACATCTGCCATTTACCTGTACCGCCACATTACGGCTACATCCCCGCCGAGAGCTCGCAGTCCGCGCACCGCTAACATTGGACTACTACAGCCTATTTTAGATAATTATTTAAACAAAAGTGAGCAGTTTTTGTGAGATGCGGGGAAGCAGTGCGGTGATGCGGGCAGAACGGCCGGTTCCGTCGGGATTGCGCGCTTTGTTCGCGAGCGAGCGGGGTCCGGGCGCCGACGCTTGCGGGGCCCGAGGGCCTCGGGCCTGGCTCGCATTGTTTCTAATTAATCACGAGCTCTCGGCGACTCTACATTGTGTTTCTTTTCTATTATGTATGTGCATGTGTATAATGCGGCCGCGGCTCTAAGACCGCGCGCCCTCGTATTGAGGCTCGTTCGCTATTCTTTGTACAATTCCGCACTGATTACAGCGCCAACGATTGTAAGAACACATTCTAATTTAAACGTAGATACCCAGACGCGCCGCCCGCTAGTGCACGTGAGTGGTCTGGTTTAACTAAAACGTAATCGTCACGCGACGGTTCGATGTGTATAGTAACTGGTAAATTCCTCTGAAACAGTTATGTAAGTATTATCTTGGTTTTCGTTAATATCGTATTCAGGTTCACCCATCTACTGAATAATACATCGTGTTTGGTTCTGCTGGTGTTGCCAACTTGTCGCGCTTGTCGCTACTTAGTGCAACTTCCACCTATCTCGCTAAGGTATACTATTAAGTACTTAGTTCCACTTATATCTAATGAGACCAGGTAGTTTGGTGTGGTATAATGTACCTACATAACGCAGTTGGTAAGCACATTTTATTAAACCAGAACTGTGCTCATTAACCCATTTACGGTAACGATGACGTCACATTAACAATACAAAGGTAAGTTCGTTATGGTAATATTAACCACGAAACAGTGTCACCGCTCACACGAGCACAGGGCACGCGCCGAGGCGGCCCCCGACCCACTCTTAGGTAACTCTCAACTTACTCGCTATTTACCTAATTCTTAATTCAGCAATCTCTGTTCCCTTCCTCAATACTGTTGTTTGGAAATTTGTTTATTCTTATAAACAAGCAATCACAATCTTATTTATACACACAAATTATTTTCTTGGAACATTTTCGGAAACTTTCATCTCGTTATCTTGTTGGAAGGGACTTCTTAAGACGTTGACCCTTTTAGCGTAGAAAGGGAACAAACAAGATCTTGTACAGCATTATGCATATATTAAGACAATTTTCGGGATCTTATTAATATTCTACTTCCTTCAGAAGTAAAACTAAAATTTAAATTTTTGTTCCTGAAAAAATAAACGATGTACGAGTTGTTTTAAGTAAACAAGATGGTTGCTGTCTCGGTAGAACAATAGTCAGTTTGAGTTGCGTGGAGTGCGTCCTCGGTCCTCGCGTCGCCGACGACCTGGCTGCGGCGCCTCGCGAGGACGACGCTCAGGGAGTTAGGACAACCGTCCACAAAAACGGATTGAGGGAATGTGAGAATTCCTCATTTTATTTTTTTCGCTTGGAAGATGACAGAGCAGTTTATAACTGATAATAACGACCTGTATGTGTTGAGTGATCAATTTATTTGTTTATTGTAAGATGGTTTTAGGTTCAGAAATTCATATAATGAAGATAGTTTGACGTAATAGTTTTAAAATATTTGTATCCTATCGGAAAGTAACAACAAACGTTCAGTCAGTACCAAGTTACAAAACATGTTTAACTGTTAGGGGGGTTTCTATTGCATGCTTCCTGCATGCACTAGAAACTCTTCCATTAAGTACATAGTTAAAGTTAACCTTGTGCGCACCGGCTGCTAATCGCGTCTGTTTATAGACCGGCCCGGATCCGGACGGCGCGCGGTCTGACCGGACTTTACAGATAACGACATTTAGCGAACATTGTCCCCTCAGTGCCTGGTATATTTCGCATTGAGCTATTGCGAGTTACCTGTTCCTGTCCAAGTAGCGTGCTTTACTTTTTCACTATTCTGGTACTCTCGAACTGTTTTGTACAGATTATATAAGGAAGATATGACAATAGTGTGAATACTGCTCTCCGTGTAGACTAGTTTTGCGGTCTGATATGCGAATTTTAACCCAATTTCGTTTGCAATAAAAGCCAATAAAAGTGTGGATTTGCAAAAAAGCTGTATTTCACTAATGCCCACTACCTGCGGCTTGTGATGGAGCACTGATAGTGCGTTAAGACACAAAGTGCACTCGCATGCAGATAGGATCGCTAAACGTGGGGCGAGCCGGGGCTGGCCCGGAAGCGGGCCGGACGCCGGCGGCTACGTCACTGTCCAGCGCTTCCTTCATGGCTTTAATACGGTATGTACACATTTTAACCCTAGGACCATACCCATATTAGACTTTAAGTAACAGTACCACAGTAAATAAAACATCAGTCTTTTTCACATAAAAATAAAAATTATTGATAATCAACTCGCATAGACTTTTATGACACTTATTTTTGTCACACATAGATCCAATAAAATAACGTTATTTTAACAGTTTTGACAAATCTTTATTTGGTGTTCTAAACATAAACAACTTTTAATCTTTTCTTTTATGATGTTTTGACTTGAGACAAAATATACATTGTCCAGATTTGGATTCTGAAACAATTTTTTTGTTAATATATTGCCAATACTTATTGGGACATGTAGGCAAAGTTTTGTAAAAAAATCAGTTTACTAAATAAAGTTAAAAGTTAAAGTCATCCCCACTGCAGCGATATCTCGCGCCAGGCCGGTACAGGCCGTGGTTCGCAGCGAAGGGGGGTGACAGGCGGTTGCCTCCTTCTGCAAAGCAGTAGAGACCCATCAGACAAAGACAGCGGGAGTCACGCCCCAGTCACCGCCGAGATTCCGATCCCCGAGAGCCACTCTCACTCGTAGCTCGCTGTCCAACCGTCCGGTAACCAACCGCCGTAGAAGCCCAGCCTGCTAGCTGCTGGTAGGCAGGGCCGAAGCCTACTGGGGCCAAGAGCCGCTTTCTGAAAAGAAGGCTCGGCCCCGGTATAATAGGCAATGAAGGAACGAGGTAGGTTTTTAGTCAGTATGAGTCTGACACTATCTCCCGCTCCGCCCAAGGGCAAGATTTGTCATTGGATGATTTTACCTACTCGTATCATAAAAAAGTGATCCCAAAAACTACCTCTTCTTTATTGAGAGTGTCCTAAAGTTGGTTTAGAATTTCATTCTTTGTTAGATTTTTGCGTAAAACCATGTTAAAAAAGAACAATTCAAGCTACACGCACCAAATGCAATGCTACTAACGTAAAGAAAAGGTATAAATATAGTTAAAAACACGTTTCTTTAAAAAAAAAAATTATGTAAATAATAAAAAAATATAAATAAAAAAACGAAAAACGACATTAACACGCCTTATTTCGTAAAAACATTGAAATATGTTCTAATATTACCTTAACCGTACCCATTGGTACTGGAGTACTCCACACGTGTCGCCACGACGACAACTCTAGCAAAACTTCTAACAGATTGATGTTTCAAGGCGACCCCCTGCCCCCCGCAAATACACGGAAGCGAATCCGTGTATTTGCGGGGTGTATTTGAAGCGAATCCGTGTAATTGAAAATTTTATCGCAAATTTTCAATACATTTTTTTTTGTAATTTGTACTCCAGGGTTCTAGAATTATTGACAAGACTAGGATAATGTGTTGCGCTACTTCTTCATCCCAAATAAAACACTAGGCCATGGTGACATGCGGTCATTTTAGGGGACTGACAAAACTGGTGATTCAAAATTGTTTCGACCATTGATTTTGATAAATAATGACTTTTTTTTCTTTGGTTCGTTTTGGTCTGAACATAATATTAATAACTATCCTTCTATATTTTATCGGCACTTGAACGGAAGTGCAACAATAACTCACAAACAAATAAAACTTGAGCTGCAATGAACTGATCACGTCGCCAGCGCTCAAGTGGGTGCTACCTCAGGGGACCCGTCCCTAGTGGTTAACATCCTCCCTTGTCACTAGCAGCAAGTTTTGTGATATCGTCATACATTTAATTTGTCAAGTGTTGAGATCACGTCAGGGCACAAACTTAAGGGAAGATAGCTAGTGGATCGCTGCGGTCCGGCTCGGGTTGTTATTCAATATACCTAGATGATGTAATGTTTGTAATGTCCCACTACTGGGCAAAAGGCTCCCATTCCAGGTAGTGTATTGCAGTGCTAATATGCCCAACATAAGCGGTCAAGTTTGTCGTGACATCTTCCTTTTTATCTGTTCTGGTTCAAGTCTTTTTGGCGGCAATAGTTTTATCTCGCTAGCTTCTGCCAGCGGCTTCGCCCAAGTGAACGTCTGTGTTTCAATACAAACTTACGTCCCCGTTTTACCCCCTTAAAGGGGGTGGAGTTTCGTAAAATCTACACCCTATAAGGAACCTACCTACCAAATTTTAAATTTGTAGGTGTTATAGTTTCTGAGGTTGAGTGATTAATCAGTTAGTGGTATTTCGCTTTTATATATATAGATCAATCTTGACTAAGGAACTGATTCGCGCGTTCTAAATCTAATAACAAACAAGGAAAGAACGATTGCGGAGGTCATCTATTTGCAGCGGTTGTGTCGGGTTACTCAATCATTATAAACATATCCAGTGAGTGACGTGCGGGAACTCACAACTTTTCCTCTTTGTATCAATTTTCATTAGTATGGTTGTTGTCCAGAGACATCTCAATAATATCATTACGACTAGTATACCAGGGGGGTGGGTGCGGGGAGGGGGCAGGTTTGATGTTGTTTGTCGGTCTGTGTTGACGGAAGAGGTTTATGTTCGGTTCTGTTTACGACCTCTTCCTTTTATAATTCAATGCTTATTAGCTGATACTAAAGTTTTATGACGACATCAAATAAAGTACGAATTGGAAAGCAATTGGTGAGGTGGCTGATATCGCAATGAACAAATACTATTTTGTTGTGAACTTACCATTTCTTTTTCATTTCATAGATGTATTATGCGTAATCTGGATTTGATAATATAGTTACAAAGTATTGTTACGATTGCAACCTTGGCGTTGCTTGTGTACTCTAGCCGACTCATGTTTCGGAGTTTATACTTTAGTTTTGTTATCTATTAAGAGTGATTGGATAAGAAACTTATTTAGCTTAATTTATTACTTGTTTATTTTATTCTAGTTTATAGTTTATTTGACTTTAATTTGTAATTTAATTTATTTTTATTTACTGAGTTTTATTTATTGACTACAAATCATCTGCAATATTTCAATTTATTTAAATCGTTTGTAATATTTTCAATTCATTTTAATTTATAGTGATAATATTCTTAATGACTATAACTAATTTAATCTATTATTGTGTTAATTTATTGTTTTATGTTAAATTGAATAGACTTTAAAATGATGTAATGACGGATCGTATTACTCGATGCAGCAGTATTATTATCTTACTATAATGTGCTATGTACGCCTTAATTGTCATGTGCATAAGTCCCCCCCATTGTAATCAAGATTTTTCCTTTTATGTAAAATGTATGTGATGTGGCTGTATTAAATTAAATAAATAAATTTAGTGTGCCTAGCGGGAAAGGTGATGAAAATTAAACTGCCAAAAAGGGCATACACAGCCTTTTTACTTTAGCTTAGATTGCACACGATTATCACATATTACAAATATCATTAAACAATACCAGTTGAAACAGCGCACTTACTGAGATGTTGCAACTCGAATGGACCAGCACGGGGCGGCGCGGCGCTTGGCTTTTATAAACTCTAACAATCACAGTGACCGTAACTTACTATAAAAATCGCTAAGAGTTTCATAACAAAAAACTTAAACTGCTTTCTCAATAAACTTCTCATGGCGGACATGTTGCGGCGGGTCTCCTCGTCACGTCACTGTCAACTTGTTCGACAGTTGTCGACCGTCGCCCTAGCCTCCAGCAGAGTTTCTTTACAACTAACTTGGTATTAACATTATAATAAGTTACGATACCTGAATTTGTGTATTTAATATTACACAAGTTATACAACGCTCTACACTCACGAGCTCACTATTACTCGATAGTGAAGTAATCACTGTGGAGTAATAGTGAGCTCGTGAGTGTAAGCAGGCAATACGTAGTCGCTGACCGTGCTACAGTCGCGCACGATGGCGGCCAGTTTACGAGCCGCGGTTCCTCTCCCTATCGCACACACTTACCATATTTCTACAATAAACACGACTCAGACACCACAGCCCAACTAATAATCAACCTAAATAAAACCTCTTCAAAGACCGAATTGCCTCGCCACTACACTCCGTGTTTCGTGTACTTAGCCACAGTAGAGATGTTATTCAGTAATTCAAGTCAGCCCGTGCTTAATTTATTATTTTACAAGTTACGCTCCTTTCAGCGAAACTACCACGAGAAATTTTCAGCATTATTTTCTTTTTGTTGCTGAAACCTTTCTAGGTTGCATTTGTGGTTTCAGTCGTGTTTTAATAGTTCAGCGGAAATTATTACAAATTGAAATACAAATTACTGTTCAGTGTAATTGACGTGTGTTTAGTACGTGCATGCAATATGCAAATAATTCTGTACACAAATAACGAAACGTTAATATCCGATGATATCGGCTGACGTGTAATATCGCCGGCTTCCGTGTTTACATAGAGCTCGCAGCGTTCGGTAGCTGAGCTTCGATCATTCCTCGATGTTCGTCGTAATGATAAACTGCAAATAAAGTACAGCTCGTTTTTAGTGGCAGGTTGCCAATCCACGAGAAAGGGGACCTATAAAAATAAATAACTCTTTTAGTCAATTTCCTTTTTCAAATAGCTCGAGTGTTTATGTGCTGGTTGAAATAAAACTATTCAGTGGTGCTTTTGATTATTATTAACAATAATAATAATTTAAAAAATATTTAAAAATGTAATTAATAAGTTTATACAGGAAAATTTTTTAACCACTGCGTAAATTTTTTTTGGTGGCTCAGTGTAAGCAATAGAACACATTTCCATTTTTAGTTTATAACTTTTTTTTTTCTCATTTTTCCACTTTGTCCCAATTTGAAATAAGCAAGACATGGATATAATTTAATAGTAATACTATGAATGAGCATGAATGAAAACGCGAAGGCCGCCGGCCGCTGGACCACGCCCAGCGTACGAGACGGGGGTGCGGGGGCATGCGGCGCCGGCGTTTGATAAACAAAACGCATGCACATGCAGTACGTCACTTGCGGAAGTGGAGGTCGGACGTTCGCGCCCTTCGCCGTCCCTGCGCGTGTGCCGCGTACTAGACTAGCGTAGTGACAATGTCTCATTTTACACACCGCGAGTATTATGAAATGGTGCGAGTGTATTTGTTAAGCAATGAAAATTTACGAGCAGCACGAAGAAGATACGAAAGGGAGAGCGTACCTCGTATGCGAGCCCAAGGGATCCTCAATCCTACGGTCCCTAATGAGAGGACAATTTTAGCAGCTAACCAAAGGCTGCTTGATCACGGCCAGTTCAGAACACCGAGCCACGCACAAGGGTCTGGCAGACCTCGACTGGCAGTCGAAGCCGATTTTTTTGAACGCAATCCAAGAGCCAGTACCTACGAAGCAGAACGACGTTTTGGTGTTAGCCAAAGCGCAGTATGGAAGCTGCTAAATACAGCCGGACTCCATCCATACCACTTTCAGCCGGTACAACATCTCCATGACCCAGACCCAGCACCACGTCGAGCCTTTTAAATCACACCACAATTTTTTAAATACGCCAAAATGCAATTGTTTCAATCTAAATTGTACCATGTCTAAATACCTATCATACCTAAATGTTTTATTTTGAATGGATTAAAACGTATTACCTACTTTCTTACTTATTTATTATGATTTATTTTCTGCATTTTGATGGTCCTAAGCCCATGAAAGTATGAAGGATAAATTGGAATTACGTTTACAAATAACTTTACACAGTCTAAACTTAAAAAATTGTATCGCTAAACTGGGGTCAATAATCGCACCGCGTTAGTAGGTACCGTCGCATAGAGCGAGCGCGCGTGAGTACTTCTGATACCAGCTGGCGCGTCAGGCGAGCGGTCGACGCGCGGCGTGAATCGGGCGACCAGTCGACGGACTGGCAAGCGACGTCCATAAAATAAATTTCTGAGTAAACAAGTCTCGTAAGCGTTAACTTAATTTTTTACTATTGAAACATATCAAAATAAAAAATACGTGTTTATTAAAATATATTCAAGTTTATTATGTCAAAATTTGCGCACTGGTTAAAAACTTTTCCTGTATAATGAATAAAGGAAATAATAATTTATTCATTTTGTGAACACAGGGTACAATCGTGATCTTATATAAATAATGTTTGGTCCATCCTATGTTCCGCCGAAAGGCATACAAAATAATAATTCTAATGTCAATGTTAAATTAATTATACAAAATCTCATAGAAAAAAAAAAGAAACAATAATAATAATGTCAGCAATATTACAATTGTCAAAACCAAATCAAATAATAATCAAAATGTCGTGAAAAAAAATTAATAATAATGTCAACAAAAAAAAAATTGTTACAATTTACTCGATTTTAACAACTGTAATAAATATTTTAATACAATTACATTATAATAAAATTACAATAACTAATAACATAGTAATAATTCCAGAATTTTAATTAATTACGTAAATTTGTCATTCAGAAACTGGTCTAATGTTTTTTTTTTTTTTTTTTTTTGTGGTAGGTAAAATCATCCAATGACGAATCCCGCCCTTGGGTGGGGCGGGAAACAGTGTCAGACTTTTACTGACTAAAAACCTACCTTTCCATTCCTCGCCTTTGTCCCGGGGCCCGTGGTGACACTCTCGCATAACCTTTGGCCCCAGTAGGCTTCGGCCCTGCTGGACCCCTACAGTTTGCTGACAACTCCTTGAGGCGCGCGGGAACGGTGCGCGCCGTAGACGACCTGAGCTCGGACCGGTCTGTTACCGGACGGACGGACAGCGAGCTACCCATTGCCCACCGTCCGCGAGCCCGCGCCTACGGTGGCCGGAAATTGGGATCAGAAACCCGGCGGCGGCGGCGGCGTGTCCGCCTTTGCCTAAGGCGGTCGGCCTCCTCCTTTACTAGCATTACAGCTTCGCAGAAGGAGGCGACCGCCTGCCACTCCTCAACTGGTCTAATGTGTAATAGCATTTTTTAAGTAGCAGCTTCTGTAAAGTGTTTCTGAATTTTTGTACTGGCATACATTTTTAATTGCATCAGGTACTTTATTAAAAACTTGCGGAGCAATACCAAGGAAACTTTTCTTCATCAATGCAGTTTTACATTTAACATGGCATAATTTGTGTGTATATTGAGCACGTATGGGTAGTTTCTTGACTGTGGCCAGTTTTTTGAATAAGTGGGGATTATTTTTTACAAATAAAGAAGATTCCAAGATGTATAAAGCAATATAATTGTATTATACAATAATATTGTATTTTTTAAAGTATGGAGTGCAACTGTCAGTCCTTCTTAAGCCAAACATCGACCGTATGCATCTCTATTATGTTAAGCATCGTTCAAGGTTTGAGCGAGTAGTAAAATAGCAGAAAGCCTCTGAACTGAATATATTGAGAGCGTGGAAGTCCATTATTAACTTGGCCTACTGCATATTCACGTATTGACGCGCGGGTAATATTGGCGCACGGTGCGGTCGCGCGGGGCCAACGCGCAAACACCAATCAGCGGTGCGCTTGCGCTACGGCACGTAGCCTGCTACGGCGTAGCCAAATAGACCGAGTAAAATCCGTTTTGAACTTTCATCCCACATAGTGATCCGATAGGAATACAGCACGGAAAAAATAACGTTTTCACAAGCCCGCTTGTTTAAGAATTAGAATTGTTGAAGTTTTGATGTTTTTTGTCAGACATCAGATCATCAACTGTACCATGTACATTAAGAAGTGAAAAAAAAAATAAAAAAAAAACGTTGCTTTGCGCTAGAAATTACTTTTGTATTGTGGTTGCGTTCACAAACTTTGGAACTCATATACAGAAGGCCCGGAGCAACTGTCAGCTGTAGGTCGTATAAACATGGGCTCCGTGCGGAAATCGGACCCCTTACTTTTTATTTTTTACATTATCAGTTTTTATCAAAAAGTATATTGATGCAAGTGGCGTAGTTTTTCTACTTAATTAACTTTTAATTGCCTCATTAACACACGTCGAACACGAGTTATACGAAACCGTGATATAACCCGATATAACCTGCATACAACGCGTGATCTCAAGGTGACTTTGATATTGATAGCCTTGTTTAGCAGTGGGCACACGTGCCGGATTAGTTGACTTGTAAATCCAGTGCAGTTCGATATGTGGATATATGACACCCTGTAACAGCGGAACTATTTAATTGTAATATGAACGTAATAATATTTAAATTTTAACTTGACATAAAGTTCGCACAGCAGCTGCATAATGCTAACACCACACTTGGCTATCTAAAAAAGCATTGATGATTTAAGCTTGTCTCGGGAAAGCTTGCATTTGTCGCCGCAGCAAACACGACCCTTACTAATGGTTTTTTTTTATGGTAGGTAAAATCATCCAATGACAAATCTCGCCCTTGCGCGGAGCGGGAAGTAGTGTCAGACTCTTACTGACTAAAAACCTACCCCATTCCTTCGTAGCCTATCGTGCCGGGGTCGAGCATTCCTTTCGGAAGTTAACCCATGACCCCAGTAGGCTTCGACCTTGCCTGCCTGCAGTTAGCAGGCTGGGTCTCTTCGGTGTGCTGACAGCACTTGAGGCGCGCGGGAACATAACGCGCCATCGACGACTTAGGCTCGGTCCGGTCGGTTACCGGACGATCGGACAGCGTGCTACCCATTGCACGCCGTCCGCAAGCCCGCGCCTACGGTGGCCGAAAATCGGGATCAGAATCCCGGCGGCGGCTGGGGCGAGCGCCCCGTTGCCTCTGCCTGATGCAGTCGGCCTCCTCCTTTGCTAGCATTACTGCTTCGCAGAAGGAGGCGACCGCCTGCTATGCTATCCCTCCTCACTATGGACCATGGCCTGAACCAAGACCCGGCAAGAGAGATCGCTGCCGCCGATCGCCCCCACGAGGACACGGCGATGTTCCGCCCAGGCGGGGCACACCTCTACAGTGTGCTCCACCGTGTCCTTCGGGTGTTCCGCACAGTGGCGCACCCGGGCGAACCCTAACTAATGGTTAGCTTTCCGCGTATGAAACAAATTAGACAATAAAATCATTTGATATATTTTACAGTTACAATTGTAGTGAATACAAGGACACGATCATGAAGTGACACGATTAGTGACGAGTGAAATATTGTTACAACTATAAACTGCATAAATAAATTCAATTCCAGAAAATTTTTCTTCATATTTCAACATATCTTTGCAAAAAAAAAACATATCCAACGTCACACAAAGCAAAACAGAAACAAATATTTCAAATTATAAACCGAGAGTTTCACCGACAAAAGTTTGTAATGTGTTGTGCAGTTTATTCGGTTGCGCTCACCGCTCGCAACCGCTGCCGAGTGCGGCGGACTTCATGCTGGAACAAAAAGAAAGAATTACATGTAGCGACCGTGGCCGCTCCGAGCAAATAAACTTAGCTGCCTCACTCCGCTCCACTCAGCTTAGCTCCGGGACGGTCGCGCGCGGCCCTATTGTCGATTCAATTCTTCCTCGCTTTGTTGCGTAATCGAATTACTCTTGTTTAGCCGGCGCCGGCGGCTGTAATTAAATAAAACAAGAACAAAGGGCCGCACGTGAGCCCCCTATACAAGCACACATGAGCAACTAATGGACGCGCTATATACTATAATGTACGTTATTATTAGGTTTCCATTAATTTTATTTCAAGATTCTTCCGGTATATCAATCAATCAATTAAATAGGTCAAGGTGATTTATTTGAACACCGGCACACGCTGATGCTTACTTTTCACAAAGGTAAAAAAATAGTTTATTAATAACTGATTGACAAATGGCTCTCCAAAACCCACATTCTATTACTGTTACTAAATCATAGTAACTACAAAAAGTAGTTGATCATTCGGGTCGCGGGTAGGTGTTACTAACCGCATTACTGGAGGGAAGCGCGTGTCGGCGCCGCGCCGCGCGCCGGCCGCCTGACAAATATCTGAGATAATCCTCGCGTGGCGCCTACCGCGACTTATCCGTGTCGTAGTACTAAAGAAACGTCTCTAACTCCGTACAAATGGAGCGGTCGGCTTACCTCGCGCCTCGCGTCGCGCCGCCTGACAGACGTCGAGCTTTTTAAACCGACCTTCGAAAGACCTTTGTGATTTAGCTAACACATTGTGGGGCTAAGTGAAATGCCGAATAGTTTGCCGAAACTTTGTAGTAAAAAATATTGTTTAGTTTTAGGTAGCTACCTAAATACTGCACTTTACGCGTCCCCTTGCACTTCATCACGGAAACTTTATGCCACAAAAAATTAACATAGCCTATGAAAATTTTTGTCATTATAATAACATAAAAAAAGCATTGTTCTAGTGCCATTTATTTATTTATTTATTTATTGTACACTTTATTGTTGCAACACCGTAAGATGAGAGTATCTTAAATACAATTAAATTACAGAAGTACCAATAATTAGTGCCAAACTAACATTAATTTGCGTTCGCTCACTATCTTAAGTTACTTAAAGTACAATATGTTATCACCGTCGTGTGTGTTGCTTCAAGCACATGTACTGCGAAATATTTTCTATGCTACTATATATATTATTCACACTAGCACTTCATCGTCTGACGGCCTTTACTGTCAAACTTTGACACAACAGCCGAGTTGGACGCGCTCTTAACTTTGAAACCTCAATGTTAGGAAGGGGATGAAGTCTATGTAGTTGTAATTAAATCTCAGTGTGTCACACGTGGCGACCGTCAATTAACCCAGTTGTAACTGGACGACCCGTCCGGTCGTGAGGGCTGCGGGTTGTTCGACATAGTCGTCGCGGCTGTGGAACGCAAGCGGCAACTGAAGGAACACGGCTGGGTTTGAGTCTTACACTCTCTCTCACTTCACCCAGACTGGGAGCAGCTATATAACGATATCACAACCCTAAAAAAAGAGCTAATTACTACCAGTATCCTATAAGATTATAAAAAGGAAGACTAAACAGTCTTACTTTTTTTAGCAAATGCTAAAAAGTCGTGTTTGGCACATATGTCCTTTCGCATATATTGCGCGCTGGTCCCGCGGCGGCGCACGCGTAATGTAATCAACAAACAGTAAAGTTAGAATATTGCTCGTTCCGCGGCTCTATTGGGTTTCAACGATGAATGTTGTGATATTTTGTTATTTGTTCCTGGAGGCATTCGAACTAAAATGTAGTCGCTTTTTGTTCCCACTTTTGTGTTCTGCTTTATTTACAATGTTTGTTAGCAGAAATGCAATGTGAAATATTTTAGCTTTTAGAATTGGATATTTTATTATGCATTAAGCAAATAAGAATCATGACATAATAATATCATAGCTATTTTCATATTCAGTTCTTATAAAATTTATGATAAAATTATTGTAAAGTTATTACGACTACTGTACGTTATGAAATAAGGAGTATCTTCAAATGTGAAAATAGACAAAGCAATATACAATAACCATAAAATTTAAAATTTAAAAATACCTGCGACAGTCCTTGTCATCAATATGAAATGTATAGAACTGACGAAACTCAAGAGCCCAAACTAGGAATTACTAGTAGGCATTCCAAACTTCCACCAGCCACCTCCCACTTCTAGCATCAGCTCCTTGTCATCATGAGAAATTACTGGTTAAGACATAGGATAAGGATAGGACAAGGATAGGTTTACTATGTTAATAAGCAATCCAGGGTTCTTACCTTTGAGCTCCATCATCAGACCAGCTCAATGGCACCAGATTGTATACGAGTATTTCAAATATTAGGTCACACATATGTTTAAAACAAAGTAAGTACCCATTAAGTGTTTAAAAACCCTACCGCAGTTAGCAAACGAGCAGAACACCTGCACAGATCTTCATAAATTGTGGCCAAGAACTTGTTCGATTACGTCACCTTTCAAACAAAAAAACTGCATCAAAATCGGACCATTCGTATAGGAGCTACGGTGCCACGGACAGACACACAGACGGACAAACTCGTCAAACTTATAACACGCCTCTTTTCCGTCGGGGGTTAAAAATAGAGCCTCTCTAAATACGCGGCGACTTCTTACGACGCATCTCCTGCGGCTGTTCATGTACAATAACCCACAACGCTCGCCCCAACCACGCCGGCCAGCACGCACACACGCATACATTACATTACGTGCCAATCATGACGAGTGGCCAGCAAGCGCACACACGCACACATATGTACGTACAGTTACTGCCAAGAATATGTATGATCACTGGTCAAAAGTGCCCTAGCTAAAAAAAAGTTTTTAACAAAAGCCTGGAGATATTCGCCAGGCTTTTTTTATAGAATAAATCATTGGTTCGCGATTCATTTTCAATTAATTTAAAAAAAAGCAATTTCGACCTATACTTATTTATTTATTTAAACTTCATTTACAGTTAGTAGTGGTAATCTCAACCAGTCAACCTTTTTCTTACTTTATAGTACTCGTTTTCCTGACTATACATACGTATTAATATTTTAAAGAAAGTTTATTCATCTAAAACATCAATATTATTATAATTTCGAATAAAAAGTGCATATGTGACAATAATAATGTACTAAATCGTGCCTCTGACTCTATATGATTTCAATTGCAACGTTGAGGGAAAATAATTGATTTATTTTAGTGAGTGTAAATTATATATTTTTGTCCATGACAGTACTGCCCACACACACAAGCTCGGTGTATTTGCATGCGAGCACTGACCTCGGTACTCACACCAAATTAACCACAAAATTAGCTCACGATACAACACACAAGCCTTTTCTTACCTCCGCAGATATATCGCATAAACACAAAAGCTTCTTTGTTATCCTGAGGAAATTAAATCAGCTAGAAGGTCTTTACTACTTTCAGATCAGAGAGGAAAAATAGCAAGTACTGTGGGCAACTATTGAAATAGTTTATATGTCATCATCAGTTTTATAATACCTGTGCAGGCTATAAGAGGAATGAGTTTGCCAGCATAGTTTTCCGTTCTGAATTGGTTTATAACATAATGGCGAATGCGCCATGAATACGCCGCTCGCGAGCCGCTTGCGAACTGTGCGCGTGCATTTCATGACCACTCGCGAGCAGCGCGCGCTGTTTGCAAGCGGCTCGCGAGCGGCGTGTTTATGGCGCATTCGCCAGGTCTGGACGACTGATGCTATCAGCTTTATCTGTTCATCAAGCAACCTCCATAGATTGTAATAAAATATATGGTTGGCACAGCACTGGACCGCCAGGTATCGCAGGTTTTATTCCTGCACTGAACAAACATATGTATTGCCTACATATAGTTTTTCCAGGTCAAGGTTTCTTGTGAAGGATGTCCCAAAATTAACTCAAGATTTGAATTTTCCGCCATTTGTGCAGTAAAGTGTTGGCAATCCAAAACAAAAATAGTTTGTCAGATGGCAGCTTCGGTTACGTTAGTTCAAATCTTGCGTTAATTTTGGGAAATCATTTATATAGAACATTATTTTTAGTACATGCGAAACCTGAATATAGTTTGTTCAGAATCAGTAATCGGATTCTGAATCGATTCCAATATTTTTACACCATTTTATAGGTGTTTATTCCCAAAAATATTTTAAAAAAGCCACAAGTTGGTCACGGCAGATCATAGCGGGCATTAAGAGCTAGCGCACAGCTGGTTGTGAGGGCAAAAAAAACCCTCAGATGTGTTTGTGTGAACTACCAGGTAACATAACAACCTTTGGAGGTAGTGGAACAGAGAGTAAAGTCTCACATACCTCCGTTGAAAAGGGAGGATCCTCCGACCAGACAGTTGTTATATCTGGTAGGCTACTGCCCGATAGATGATTTCGGGTTTGTTCTATATGTTCCAATCGCGCCGCGAATCTTACTTGCGCGATGCAGGATTAGTTCATTTGTGACGACATTGATGTCGCTACATCACTCCCCTCCGGAGATCGGAGATCGATGGTTCTTGATGCTTCTTGATGCATCGTGTGATGCGTGCCAGGCCAATGGAGGTTGGTTCCAGTGAGTCGGAACCGGATTCCGCATAGTTCTCGGTGAGTCGGAACTGTCTGCGGTGATGTCCCAGTAAGTCGGGGTGGTGCTATCCCAGTGAGTCCGGATACGATGCTGCAGTCTCCAGTGAGTCGGAGTATTGCGGCTTGCTCCAGTGAGTCGGAGCGGTGCTGTGCGACGTAGGGCTTGACTGCTGTCGTCGACCAGGAGAGGTTCTTCAAGGCTCTTCATGTGACTGGCCGAAGGTGCAGGTGTTTAGCCAAGGTCGCTGATGAGGCTGAGGGTGATGACCAGGTATGACCAAGTAGGCATGCTGGTGGTCAGGATACCCATATAGCCGTGGGTGCTGGCTGTATGGCTCGCTGCTCGAAAGCTTGAGGAAGTGATGATGACGTCACGAAGTAGTTGCTGCACGAAGGCTGCGCTGACGTTCTTTGTCGAGGGTCACCAGTTTGGGGGTATGCGGAACTGAGAGTAAAGTCCCACATACCTCCATTGAAAAGGGAGGATCCTCCGACCAGACAGGTGTTATGTCTGGTGGGCTATTGCCCGATAGATGATTTCGGGTTTGTTCTATATGTTCCAATCGCGCCGCGAATCTTACTTGCGCGATGCAGGATTAGTTCATTTGTGACGACATTGATTTCGCTACAAACCTTATAACTTTGTGATTTTTCATGATAGACTTATATGGAATTTTGTACATAGATTTTTTACATAAAAATACTAAACCCGTGTGTCAGGTTTTGCATATAATAAAAATAAGTTTGTATACAGGACTAATTGTTATTGTGGAAAAGATCAAAAAAATAAAGTGTTCAAAGTTAGTCTATGTAGAATTAAGGTATTTAAAACAATTTAAATAGCAATATGAATTTGGTTTTGTATTACGATTTTTAGAACTAGTGCAGATTTCAGCGTAATATCTGCGTAGCGCACAAGCGCGTAGCGGCAACACGCGTAGCACGTAGCCTCGTAGCAAGCGTAGCGAGTTATCTCGTAGCACACGTTTCTAGTAATTGCAGCATCACCAAGTTCATAGAAAATCACGTTCTATTCCTTGGAAAAAGGTAAAATAATTAATTGTAAGTAGTACATAACAAGTTTATTTATAAATCGCAGAGATAGCTGAGTGTAGAAAAGATTTATTAAGCGTTAGATTCCCAACGCCTTGCTAATATTTTTTGTGTGGTCACCATATCAGTACACACTGTTATCTGAAGCTTAAAAAGCGACAGTCGTTTATTTAAATTTTGTGATTAAAAAGTTAGTCGCATAAAAAGTTTAAAAGCAATTTATTTTTTAATTTATGGTTTAATAAAATACATGCACAACAAATAGCCGTCGCTGTAAACATGCAATAAGTCAGCGCAGACCGCTAACGACCGAACATTCCCCTCACAGAGCTTTATACGCGACGAAAAACTTTCTGCAACTACTTTAACACTACCAACATACACAAAATGACGCACATTATCACTTTTGAAATACTCAACAAATATATCTCATGAACTGGATCGACTCCTGTCATTTCAATAAAATCTTACGCGGCGTCCTACGCACGATTCAACGCGGATGTGGTTGCAAAGCGATCCAACAAAGCTTCTCTGTCTTATATGCGCATGAAGTCGCCGCTTCAGCCGCCATTTATATAAAACAAATTCACCGCAACTCAAGAGTTTGTGAAATATTAAACCGAAAGGTTGCGCCACTGTACCGCACCCGCTTGGAGTTGATCACGTCGGCTACCCACCGCAATAGAGTTTTAATTGTTTGTTTAATCACGCCGCATCGCTTCGCATTCACGTTCACGTTGAATCGTTTACATTGGACTCCGCGTTAATGCGCAAACGTTTGAAACTAAATTCTAATTCGATATATTATTTGGAAGTACTGATGTGCTAAAATAACTAAATATATATACACGATTAGGTCAGCATAATGTCTGATTACAATAATAACCATATCTGATGCATCAATACACGTGTGACCGTCCAGTTTACAGGTCGCTTTCTATGAGCCGTCCTACAAAGCTCTAGCTGCTTGATGCTACGTTTTGAAAAACAATTAACAATGAGTTCAAACGGCATGTTGTATGTAAAAGGTTGAGTTGGAGCCGTGAGTGTCCTCCATGACGTGTAACACAATTGCCGGCCAGTTGCACTATTAGCGAGTATTTGTTCACGTGTCGTCATCACACGCAGCCATGTTATAATTGGCTTTATTAATTGCTTGTTAGAGTAGCAGGCCGGTGCACTCCACAAGCGAAATGTTATTCTGTTTTGAGGTTTCCTAATAAAACTGAATAATATTAACAAAAAAAAAATTAATATTGCTACTGCAATATTAAATCAACTTTTATATCGAAGAACTTTTATGTGAAATAATGTTATGCTGTACATACACACTAAATAATCACACTCGTATGTGCTCACAGATCGAACACGGAACCTTCTAATTTTAAGTCAGTATAAAATGGTGCCTCTCATTTCTACAATCTCGGATTAATATCTAAGACAGCAGTTTTAAATCTTTGGATGCTTTATGTAGATAAACTAACTATATTAAATTCTAAACCAATAACTAATCGATCAGTTCCTCCGCACGGATCGTCATCGCCGGTCGAGCCGGACATGTGCCGCATAAATATGCATCGTGAGTCTTCATGAGAATGATAATAATAGTTTAATTCTCTGCGACGAGGGCCGCGTTAGTATCGACACGTTAGTGTTGCGTTCTGCAGCTTTATATTTAATGACAGTTGATGTAAGTGGTAATTGTATCGCAGCAAGCAGGAAAAGTAATAAACGTGCAGTCGTTTACCTCCTTTTTTCAAAACAGTTTGTGCCCAGAAATTCTGTTCCCAAACTATTCTTTACGCAAATATATTCGACTTTCTTGAATTATTAATAAAGTCACTTTAATAAGATTTTTGTGTGTTACCCGCGTCAGTCATTTTGTGATAAAACCTGTGATGAAACGAACTGTTTTGGTTCATTCACAGACAAATCTGACGTTACGGTATAACATGATTTCCACTATTGTATTATAACAAAATTTATTGTGTTCTAATATTCAAGATACCAACACACAAAGAAACAACATAATATATTATGAGCAGTGAGTATTAACAAGAGTATACACATTGCAATAATAGATCTAAAAATTCAAAGCATATATTTCAAATAAACCATTTAAAGGATTATAGGATTTTTTTAATAGACTTATACTTTTCAATCGTTAAGTTCCGTCAGACACAAAAAAGGTGACAAATGGACACTCTTTTAAATCAATAACTAGTTACAAAATTTTGGTTACATCGTTAATCTTGAAATTATGATGCCTGTAATTAATAGCATATCTGTAATAGAGCACACACCCTCACTGCCGATGTTACCGACACGAGACATGATCGGAGCCGCGCCACAGCATCCCCCCGCCCTCCCCGCGCGCTGTCGGCTGCGGAGACCAACTCACACTGTCATGGATAGTTTTAATTAGTTTTAAAATTAAACTGCTTTGAACAACTTTTAACATAAAATGTTATAGGGCAAAAATTAATGACCCGAACTTTGCGGTGCGACCAAAGATATGTGTAGAATTAAAGTGTACCGTATGTTCGCGTGCTGCTACTGTACAGTACCTCTACCATGAGTTTTAAGCAATAGTATTCGTCGCTACTCGATATCGACGACGTAAATATTTTGTATGGCAAATTTTGCAGCGCCTCTAGCGGTCACTTGCAGAACCAAAATTTGCCATACAAAATATTTACGGCGTCGATATCGAGTAGCGACGAATACTATTGCTTAAAACTCATGGTAGAGGTACTGATGTTGAATCTGATGTTTCAAATCGTTCTAAACGTACCTACTTCAATAATATTTTCGGTTTATTCCCATTTTTGATATCCCAATTATTTTTGTCTTGCCCTACTCTCCGAAGTAGGCTATCACAATGAAAGCACAAAGTAAGCACATCTATACGATGAAGTCGTCCGCTGGGCGGTGGCGGCGGCGGTCTGCCAGAAAATAAAACATTCATCAAGCGCCGGTTCGTTAGTCACAAAGCGTTGCCATCAAAAAGCAATGAAATTATAAGAGCGACGAACAAATTGGAAAACTATTATGTGTCCGTCAGCCTCGTTATTTACTGAGCAATTTGCCGAATGGAATTAACTCGGACGCGAGTTGCACAACGCCCTCCAATTTGTCGCTTTCGACGTTGTCCCGCTGTGCATATCGTAGTGTGCACAGTGCACAGTTGTCACCGAGACGAGTGACGCACAGAGAGCAGCGTTCTCATGAATATCCGCACGCGCTTCGCCCTTTTATCATTGTGATGGTAACAAGGTATAAGATTAAATTATAAAAAGGCTCGTGAAATGAATCCGCCGGAGCGTGACGCGAATGTGGAAGCGTTGCGGCGCGAGGGAGGCGCACAGAAGGCGCGCGCTGCTGTACGCGGTACTTCTGCTCGTGGTTGGTGCAATGTGCGTGACGATATTATTATTTGTGTAATATATCCGGCACAACAAATTGTACAGAAAATGTTGAAAAAAATCCTTTTCAAAACAGGTATGGAGAGCCTAATGAGATTGTTCTGATTCAATTAAAGTTCTTTATCGCAGATTGGGCCTTCTGTTTCCCCTCGTCGGCTGCGAGCCCCTGGTTGCGCACCGCTCGCGCCTCTCGCTGTTGTTCGCGTATTTAGCATACACAGGTGGCGCGCGACCTTCGCAGGTTATCCTGTTCGTATTTTGCAAACAAACTTTTGCGGAAAGTTATAATTTCACCGTGTGGAACACTGATTACGACTCTACGTTCAATAACGTGGAATGTACGTTATTAAACGTATAATCGTATCTACGTCGTAGATACAAGATCTAATTGTGGGTCATTACGTCTATTACGGTCCCTCACATATACGTTGTCCTATCTACTATCTGATAAATTAAATGTAATTTTATCGTTCACTGTACGATAGTAAAAGTTTAATCCAATAAATATATTTCCCCTGGCAAGGAAAACACATCAATATAACCGAGCACTCAAATATGTAATCAGAGGGCGATTCTAAATCGTTAACCTACAAAAGAGCGGCGCTAACAATCGTGCCGTATTTTATTTTTATGATAGCTATTACACGCTGCATCGCCCGTAACGCTATCCGTCGCGTCGCCTCACTCGACTGGTCCGATCGCAGCCGGCGGAGAGCGTGCCATCAACAAAAAGTCCAATTTGCTTGTATTCTCTGGGTGCCACTCATCGCGAATGATATCAAAGGGCACGCTTTAATTTGCAATCTGTCGCTTGTCTGTGGCGTCCCTGTGTCGCGTCACGTCGCCGTGTCGTCAGGCAGCACACACACCGCTTTGTCATCTGAGCCAGCGCCGCCGCGCATTTGTGATTACGTTCCTAGCACCAGCCGTAGTTGTAATGCCAGATCCTGCCAACCACGGTTCTACTTTCATTCTAGTTTTAAAAAATTGTAGGTGACATGAACTGCTTAATGAAAAAACATGTCTATTTCATTTTACGCGCTCGTATACTGGTTTTAGAAATATTTTGTCACATTTTTTCAATCATTAGTCTACGTTACCTTTTTTTCTCAGGTTTATTGGGTAGTATAGAGTACCTACACATGGGATACTAATTACCAAAATAATACTGGCTCGTAGCTAATTGCTTTACTTTTTTCAGATTAATTACTTTGACTACAAAGCACTAGAATTTTTTTAGCTAAAAATATATTTTACACAACTTGTCAAGTGATCTTTTTAACCCCCGACGGAAAAGAGGGGTGTTATAAGTTTGACGTGTCTGTCTGTGTGTCTGTCCGTGGCACCGTAGCTCCTACACGAATGGACCGATTTTGATGCTGTTTTTTTGTTTGAAAGCTGACGTAATCGAGATAGTTCTTAGATACAATTTGTTTTTTATTTATTTAACAATTCATGTCTACACAATAATAAAAGAAAAGAATACAGAAACAGAAATGTAAGTACATAGGTGATGCTTATTTCTATAGAAATCTCTTCCAGCATACCTACGAAAGGAGAAGTTATTTAATTTGTTAATTTTCTGAAATGAAAAATTTCAATTTAATCGTTTTAGAAGCACCAACAGTAAACGACCATCATATGGATGCTGAGGATATTTGACAACAATAATAGCGTTATGAAGTACCTTTAGCATCCGCTATAAGCTGCAGAGAACTGTCATGTGGAGGTCGCGATAAACTTTAGCATCTGTTGAGAAGAAAGGTCGCAGGGTGATATGTCCGTCTTTATACAGATAACTGAAACTATTTCTATTAGCGGATGGTCAGGGTCATAAGATTTTATAACATAGTATCTATTGCTATCTATTACATTTTAAACACGAGTACTTCTTGACATAAAACATTTCACCAGGGCACAATAGGCTCTAAGGAGAAGAACCTCCTAACAAAAAGACCCGTGTCCCAGCCCCCTAGCAACAGCCTTTTAAGTTGTTGCTTGAGGCTCGTGACTATGAAGAAATTGGTGGATGGTTCTGTGAATCATTCTCACAAATGTCGACAACCTCGCGAATCAAGTCAAGATTGCGATTTGCTTATCATTCACTAGGCTTTCACGAGGTTCTCATCATGCGCCTCTGGATTCTGTCTTTCACCACAATATCAGGTTTATTAGCCGTTATTAAGAACTGCGTCAGACCCCTACCAGAAATACGGCAATTCCAATTATTTACCATACATTTAAAATAGATTAAATCTAATAAATCATATGTTTCAGAGCAAGCCCTGGTGTATTATAATCCTAGCTATGCCTGCGCAAGTACACTTCATTAGTTAGACGAGAACAATCTGAGATAATATGGCAGAATCCTCCTTGATGGTGACCTGCATAGCATGTAGTTGCTAAACTCACCTTAGTTCAACGTACATTAGTATGTGGAACCCTAAACTAAAGCATAACAAACATTACTTACACATTGAGATTGCCTCTTGTTTGTCATTCAAACTTGCACACATTTGAGTTTGTGCTGATTATGTTGAAACAATTTCATTACAGCCATCAGTCACTAACTAGATAAAATATTATAAATATGATACGTAGCCTAATTAAATCATTATGCACACTGCTTACATGATCTGATCAATTTGTTGTTGTTCAGTGGAGGAGGTGGAGTAGCGACGCGCGGCTTGACTCGCGTTACACCGGTGACCGGAGGCCCCGGCGACGGTTGGGTTAGTTAGCGCCAATAGCAGTACGCGGCATATAAATTAATATTAGCTTTTGTAGGAAAACAGAACATTAATATTTTAAAGTACGACCTGTATAGTATCTCTTTGTAAGAGGCTGGAAACTTCTTCTTTTCTGAACAGGTCGATGTCCAGTAGCCATCAGCCAAGTATGTACAAGTATCGAACTCACCGCGAGCAGCAATATTATAGTTAAAACAAATATCGAATTTTATTTCTGCTCTATCCCCGGCCGCGGCTCGGTAAACTTTCTGACTTCGCGGAATAAAAGTTATTCGTTTCCTTTAGGTAGTATGTAATCTGCTTCTCTGCCAAAATGTTCGTTATGTTAGTATGGGTTTGTGTAGTCACATAAAGTATAATAATGTAGTACAGTGGCTCTGTGTGTAATGAATGGTCCATTACTGCGATCTATTATCTGCGGCTGCGGCAGGTGTCGCGGCAGGCACAGTTCGGCTTCGTGACCTGAATCACTAGCGCCCTATTATTCATTTCACCTTCATTTACTCTCTTTACCTATAACTAGCGACCCACATCGGGACCGCTCGGCTATTTCCGGATTAATTCAGGAAAATATTTTTTCTGTTCAAAGTGTTACTAGAAGCCTAAATAATGAAGCATTTTGAATGAGAGCTTTTGAGTCTATATATAGCTATACCTTATAAAACCAAATACCTAATGAAAACATGAACTCGAGAATGCTCTTAAGATAAATTGGTTTTCTCTCGCATTAGGTCGTGATTAAGTAAGTTACCTTCATTACTTATATTCTGGCTGCTGGCGGCGCGCGGCGAGCGGCGCGCGTAGCGGCCGATGCGGTCGCTGATAATGTTCTCGTAAAGAGAATTTATTGTAAAGCTGCGTCAGTCCGCAGCGCTCGGCCATCCCCGGCCGGCTACTGGGTCAAGTGTGGAATTGAACTAAGACGATGAATATTAACTTTTTAGTTCAATTGGACAAGAAATCAAGAGGTAAAAATTATTAAAAACAACAATGTTGTTGTTTTTAATCTATTTTTTTATATATATTTAAAAATATTAACCATATGTAAATAAGATAAATAAAATAAATATTATTTAAATACGTTTTTTAACAAATTCGCAAAACAATAATAATTAACTAATACATATTAAAACCCACAACAACTATTAAATAAATATATACACGACGCCTTTTCTTTTCTTCCACAAAATCGTCGATACAGGACACCCTTCGGTAATTAGTTTCCATTAGTTACTTATTGAGAAATACAGTCTAGTATTGGACTGAAATCAATGGAACAGTGCCTAAAAACCGTACATAGTTATACTTTCAGTTATACACCGTTAAATTTTGGTCGTTTTAATCCCTCGGAGGGTCGATTTAGGATATGAAACCCTATCGATTTGTTAAGACAAAAATGAAAAATAAAGTTCTTTTTTTTAAACTCGGATTAATTTACGCATGTACGAAATAAATTTCTTTAAGTAAACGTCAGCTGATTGAGGTTAATGAACTGTAGGTAGTTAGTACGCAACGACTGACAACTCCCTATAAGGTCATTGACTCGTCTACTTAAGAAATTAATTTCGTACATGCGTATATTAATTCGAGTTTTAGAAAAAAGTACTTTATATTTTAATTTTATCTTTATAAATCGATAGTGTTTCATGTACCGAATCGACCTTCCACGGGATTAAAACGACCAAATTTAACGGTGTATAGCGTGAGGGAGATGTTCATCTTTATAATTAGTTGCTTCTTATTTTAAGCTGCTGTAGCATCACAGTCCACCATATCTCACGACCTTGTCTTAACAAACAAGCACTAGTGGGCAATGAGCCGGCTCGTGCGGCCGCTCGCCGGCTATTTATTGCCGTCTTGAGGAGCCTTCGATAAGCTCACGTTGTTGCTAATGCCCGCGCAATATATATTTACGAAGCCTCTAGCCGAGAGTGCGCAAAACCAAGCGATATTCACGTGCAGCGATGGAAAGAAGAAAGAAAAGAAAGAAAAACTTTTTATTTGCCGGATAAAGGCGCAAGTAACATGTTTAACAATGATACATTAATATTGTGAGAAAGTATGCGCCACGTCCGCGCAAAACGGCCGAGCGATGGCAACTGGAAACCAACTAGCTTTTCTTAAAAACGTACAAGTCATAATTTCACCTCGGAGGTGCCCAAGCCAAAAGCTTGTCAAAATGTAGGGATGATCAAATGTTTATTGGCAGGTTATGTTATGACTGACATCAGATTTGAACGTTCTCTAGAAACACAGGATTTTTCCGTAGTTTTATAAAGAAGTAATTGGATTGGATTGTAATTGGTATTGTATTTGGTTTCTTTATGGGCCAATCATTCTTGACGATTAAATCTAGGACAAATTAATGTAGGTTTCTAAATACGTATATTTAATACATACATAAAACTACATCCATTCCATATTACGTGCGACTCGGCGCCTCTCGGTCTGACTCGGCGCCTCTCGGTCTGACTCGGCTTCTCTCGGTTCGACTCGGCTCCACTCGGCGCGGCCAATCGCCCCAATAGAAACATCGCTAGTTTAATTGCCCCCCTAGATACGATCTGACAGACGATTTACTAAACTAATCACCCTTTTACGTAAATACTCGAGCTCTATATTTCATGCGCAATCCGCTGAATTTATTTTGTTTGTAAAAAAAATATTACAAGTGCTATCAGATTAGGCAGCTTTGGAATTCATTTTGATTTTAATTAATGTCTTCGTGAAGTGCCTGATACGACTTTTTTAATTATCTTTACTTTTGACATCAAGTTTCATAAGAAGTTATATAAAACGTACTAATTTTACATGAATGCAAACTGGTAAATAAATCCCGTCCACTGTACAAACATTAAATAATAAATCATATGAACAGCCAAGACCTGGCCGGGTGGCCGCGCCGCGGTGCGACGGTGGAATCTACACAAATAAAAGTGCTCGTCACTCGCCATACGTCTGCGAGATGTTGCTGACGTGGCACCGCCCGCTCTGCCCCCCCCCCCCCCCCCCGCCTCTTGCCCCAGCACTCCTCAGTTCCCCCTCAGCTCTCTCCGCCGCACACCCGCGACCACATTCAATATGCCCGTGGACTGAAAAATATGTAGAAGCAGCAGAATACCGCCTTTCATGAGTTATCGCCTGAAATCTTCAGTTATTCACTAAAGTAGGACGGAATTAACATTAAAGCTGTATAAATGAAAGCTCAAAGGAAACGGTAGGAAGAAACGAAATAATTAATACCTACCTATTTGAAATCACTACTTACTCTGCTCGTCGAAGGATCCCACGCTGTTTATATTAAATTAGTTTTCGGTTATTCATTAACACATAAATGATTTATATCTGCCCCGGGATACAGCATAGAGAACTTCGAACATGTTCCGAATTTATTTTATAATCGTGACCGACTAATTTATTTTTTCTGTCCAACCAACTCTTTAACAATTGACCAGTGCCAGTACATATATATTTGGATATTAACATTGAAGTTGATGTAAGCAAAGTAATCTTAATAAACATATTTTCTATTTATGAATAATCTTTTGTAGCTATAATTACCAAGCGGTAACAATGTGACCTGCAGCCGAGCATCAATTCCCCCTCACTATATCCTACATAGTCACACAGACCTCACGTCGCGGGTCGCAGGAAGTGAAGTGAGTGCTGGCGTCCGGCAGCGGACTGCGAGCGACAAGCCTCTATACTTTATACACCAGCTTCTGTCTCCTTAGAGCAACCCGAGATACATTTTCACGCAACCGTTCATACGTAATTATGGCGTTATCATCCTTGCGCCTTCTAGATGTGCTAGGAATAAGATAACACCCCTGTGTCCGCCACTTCGAAAGTCTGTGCTTGGTGCGAGGTCCCCGATGCCTAGATTGTGCAGAATCCTTATTGGCGACAGTGACTTACATTACGATAATATAAATAAATTCCTACGAGCTTTTGTAATTAATCCAATGGCAATTTAATTTTAATTTTATGAGTGTTTTCAATTTTTTCAATGTATTCAGTATGTGTCAATGTGTCAGTTCATTTATTATTTAATTTAATTTTCATTTCTATGTATAAAATAAATATTTATATTATATTTATTCATAAAATTCAATTAATATTATTATTTTTATGCGTTTATATATCTCAGGACTCTCAGGTCCTGGACCTTTGGAAGGCGTACGAGGAGCCGAAACCAACTCGCAAAGGGCCCTTTAGGTACTTTTAATGGAACGTGACGCCAACCGACGATTGTCCCTGTACGCGCAATGCTAGTGCATCCAAGGACAACCCCCGGTTGGTGAAAACTATTGTGACAAATGGAAAATAAAGACAATAGGGCTATGGTTTTTGGAGTCTTAAGTGTACTGGTTACCAAGAACTATGTGAAAACTATAGCCCCGGCCTAAACAATGTTATTAATATCCATCGGTAAACAAGCAGGGGTTTTTTTATGGTAGGTAAAATCATCCAATGACAAATCCCGCCCTTGGGTGGGACGGGAAATAGTGTCAGACTCTTACTGACTAAAAACCTACCATTCTATTCATTGCCTTTGTCCCAGGGCCCGTGGTGACATTTTCACATAACCTTTGGCCCCAGTAGGCTTCGACCCTGCTGGGCCCCTACAGTTTGCTGACAACTCCTTGAGGCGTGCGGGAACAGTGCGCGCCGTAGACGACTGGAGCTCGGACCGGTCTGTTACCGGACGGACGGACAACGAGCTACCCATTGCCCACCGTCCGCGAGCCCGCGCCTACGGTGGCCGGAAATCGGGATCGGAATCGTGTGCGCCTTTGCCTAATGCGGTCGGCCTCCTCCTTTGCTAGCATTACTGCTTCGCAAAAGGAGGCGACCGCCTGCCACTCCTCCTCTCTCCGGAGCATGGCTTGAGCCAAGCCCCGGCGCGAGAGATCGCCGCCGATCGCCCCCACGAGGACACGGCGATGCTCTTCCCAAGCGGGGCACACCTCGACTGTGTGCTCTACCGTGTCCTCCGGGCGGTCCGCACAGTGGCGACACCCGGGCGTCGTCTCCGCACGAATCTTGTACAGGTGCGGCCCGAACTTGCCGTGTTCGGTTAGTACCTACGCCATACGGAAGGTGACGACGCAGTGAGGCCTTTCCAGCCACGCCTCAAAGAGGGGCTTTACTGCCTCGATCGTGGCTCCGTGCCCAGCACGCGCGTGCAGTCGCAAAAAAATTTAAAGGTAAAAAACAACACATTTTCTGGAATTAGTTTTGTGAAATATTCAAGTGAATGATAGAATTACCGAATGGCAACAAAGCCTTTAGGTGCTATCTTTTTTTTTCGCGTTGCCTCTTTATATACATTGTGTTGAATGACCCAAAATCATTAAGCGTATTACCATAGAACAAGTAATAGTATTACTAAAACCAACGTTAACAGGCCCAGTTCCAATAATAGATAGAAAAGCTTTATATGAAAAAGTAGCAAACCACTTTTTATTTTACTGTGTGGCAATTTGTTACCAGGCGCAGGTTGCACATTTTACCAACGCCTACGAAAATTTGCCAGATTTTTTTATCATGGGTCTATTATAACTATATCTAAACATCAAGTTGAAATGACTCTTGCACCCGTAATTATAGCAACCAACATAATGCCCAACAACAAACTAGAAGATAGGAACGTTACTTATTGTATATGGAAATATACTGGATGTATGGCTTTGTGAGACCTTTTTAACAAAGAGTTCTTTTAGTACGAGATCCGTAAAAGATGGGTGCAGACATGCAGTGTGTTGCAGCAATTGTGAGAATATAGCGGTTTAGGTTTACAATACTACATCGAGAACCCGAACAAGTATAGTATCCCATTGTTTGAAGTAGTTCTAATTACTTGGTGGTAGTCAAAATACTATTTACTTAGTAATTGGTACCTACGAGTAATACCAGTAAAAATAACCTTCAACTGCCTACAAGTATTGTATTATTTTCTTCGAGACCTAAACTATACACTAATGACCATTAGTAAACCCTAACATTAGACGTTAAATTTATAACTAGCTATCATTACGTACACACAGCGCGGCTGATCGCCGCCTGCGTCAGCCGCCACCCAGCCAGCGCGCCAAGCCGCCGGAGTCATACAAAACCTCGGCTAATGAGATGCTATAATCGTTATTTCTACTACAATATGTTTGAAAGGACTCGTAAAAACTTCGGCTCAGCCGTTCTGCCGCTATTAACGATGTAGTTACAGTCAACACTGCGGAGACACCGCCCTCATTAGCCTCAATTAGTAAATTATGTGAATAAATAGACGCACCTTAGTGTGTGCCTTCTGGAAAGAATGCAGCCGTGAGAGAATACTTACTTGCACAAAATAAAATAAAATGCAAAGCAGTTGGCACCATTTTGTTGCTGTGCCAACAAAGTCAGCTCGACGTTTAAGTAGCACTACGCCTGGATTAAGACGTGGAACGCTAACAACGGTGGAATCGCGTTGTTTGCGCCGATTAGCTGACCTTTACAAACAGCCTGTAGTTACGCGCACGCCCGCGGGGCGGCGCTGCTGTTGTAAGAACCAATCACAATGATTTGGCGCACGAACCCCGGAGGTGCTAAACTGTAATTTGTTGTAATAACTGTGAAAATGCTGAAGTACTAGCTTGAGTCAATATTTTGTATGCCTAGAGTGTGTTTTGTGATATATGATCATCGTTAAGCACCTAGCTCAAGATTATTTGGACTTTTATAGCCTAAGTTGGATAAACATTCAAGGGCAATTCATCCGTACGTTTTAAGATAGAAACTTGTCGTAATGATATCACACTAGTTACGGGAATTAATTTTTATAGTTTAAACAGTTATTTCACTCAATGTCATAACACAAGGCCATATTATTAGCGATCGAAATGTGCCACTACTTTCAGCAGCGCACTGTACAGCACACGCAGCCAGTTTTCCGTCAATAAGCGTCAATCAGGCAATGTTTCCGACATCAGCAGCAACTGTGCTTACGGACGCGATGACGTCACATCAACGTAGTGACGAGTGTGACGACCGAGTGACGACGGAATGAACGCATATTGTTCGCACAGTAATTAGAGCAACGGTCTGTGAGGTCATCCGTCACTGATCACTTTATGTCCTAACGGGTTGAGGGTTTGGTTGTTGGTACAAGAGGTTTCCCGATGTCACGACCGTGTAGCATCCGCATCTGATAATTTATTAATTAGCTGAAGTAATTGCAAGTTGATTAAGGGTACTAATATCGACACGATCGCGTCAAGTAGAGTTGCCGGATTCCTTGCTCAATTAGCTGGTCACAGAGGTTAAACATACGAAACAAAACTAGCCAACCCGACAGACATCATCTTGTTTTAGTTATGAATTGTCAAACGCGCGATGGTTACTCTGGTACTCGTACTTTTCTGAAACTTTGATTTCGATAGAATAGAATAAATCAAGATTCATTATATTCTATTGTTCTCTAGTTATGGCGTGGTCAAAAGAAATATGATTCATTTATATAATTATACAGATATATAAATTTTAGGTATCTATTTATTATTGCCAAAATTAAAATTAATGAAATTAGGCTAAAAATTAGAACATTTTGAAGTTAAAAAATAATGTAAGACAGTTTTCCAAAACGCACCCGTAACCACTTTATAAAATTTTAACTAGGAAGAAGTAGCACAACGGAGTTCCCAGCAACACATGTTGTCTGTGTACCTAGTTTGAAGTATTTGAGTTGATACATTATTTGCTACAGCCGAAGTAATTAACATTATAACATAATCAGTGCGCTCTAATACTTGAACAATGAGAAAAAAAATTGTTGCGCGGCTTTTTGTTAAATATATGAATAGGCCTTTACAGGACTTCAAATAAAAGGATAGACTCTATATGACATTATATATTACGACGATTACCAATGTGGTAGGTGCCTATAGCGAACCGCGTCTGTGAGCCGAGTGGCGGCGCATGAGCGACGAAGCTCGTGCCCCGCGTCCCGCGCGGGCCTGCCTGCGGCCACCCGTAGTGATGCACCGACCTATAAAGTGTTTTTGAAAAACCTATTTGCAAAAATAAACATCATATCATTTCATTTCATCATATAAGAATCCTGTTTTTAACAAAAAATTTACGAAATGTGCTTGTCAACTTTCAGAGATAAACAGCGTATTTTATAAAAGATTGACGTTTAATGCTCCGGATACGTGACGGATAAACCAACAACAGCTAACAATTTTCATATCACAACAGTTTTTACAAGTTTTCAATTTGCAAGACTTAAAAGTTTCGCGGAGGTAAGCACCAAACACTAAGAAAATAAAATGTATAAAGACTAAGGTTGTTCACAGCTACGTAATAAGTTTGAATTTATCTAAACTTGGAGTACCGTGTGACAATAAAAAAAGTCTTCTCATGAGATGCCGCTCTTCAACCGAAGGTTCACAGCCTCTGATTCACATGTTTCTATCTATTTCACGTCCGATATTATCGCGGTACTTTCGAGACAGTCTATATAAAGCTACATTTCAAGTAGTGTCTTTTATTACTTAGTAGTAAGTGCCCTAATCGCATAGCTATTGCAAATTACTGTGGAACATGAAGCGTTGCCCTTTGATCCTCGTTCTACTAATTACGGAGCTTTGGCAAAAGAATGCTCGACAGGTTCGAATGCGTGATTACTTTACAGTTAGTTCAGTTATACGCATGCTCGACTAAATACTCGACATCTGGAATTTGTATTTTGATTAATTTGTAATTAAAATACCTTTTTTAACTAAATTTATTCATGCGAAGCTAAAAATAAAAGTTGACGACCCGCAATGCTCTTTTGATGTTTGAAATTATACATAAGCACCCATATTATCCTGTATTAGAAGGAACAAACTATATGGAACAATATAAGATATTAAGATGTGACCCTTATAACCATGAAAATATAGCAATAACCGTCAAAGTTGGTTACGATGGCATTATAAAGTTACTGTATTATAAGTGAGTACATTCAGGAGTTTTGTGTCCCATTGTGTGTAAACGACATTTGCGGCGGCGGCGGCGCTACGTTCTCTTCGACTGGAGTTTCTTTACCGACGCCGCGACGCGACTGAATACGAGTGTTGCCTACTTGAGCATAATGAGCGGTACAGCTCAGCGGGAAGTAAACGACACGGCGCCGCCGCACGTCTAGTTCGTCGCACGCGTCGTTTCCGCGCCGCCGCCGTCACGCTCTCGCCCTGCACTCGCACATCACGCTCATCGCATTATTTATCACCCATTATTATTTTTCGTATTTAATTATAACACATTGTGCGGTATGTAATACAGATACCAGTCGCTGCAGTAATTGATACCTGTTGTATTCGTGTGCATTACTGACTGTCATTTGTATTCACTGCTAATGAATTATCAGTTGGTTAGTTAACTGATATTAAGCTTTTGATGTGAGTAGTATTTTTTTACAGACATGTAGTTGTTATTGATATTAAAACATATTTGGTATTATTCAATGTTCCAGCAGTAAAATTCACAATTTCTTTTTACCCATACACATGTAAAAAATATCACCAGCTTTAAGAGCTGATAAATGAGCGCCACCGTGTGGCCCAGCACGTCGTGCCGTCGCCGCCACAACTTCAGCAACATTGCCGTGTCCCCGTTCAGCCGCTGCAGCACGACTCAGTTTCGGTAACAAGCAATGCAGCGCTTTTATAACACGATTACGATACTTTTTTTTTTAAATATTTTTGACTTATAAAACATAAGAACATTACCAGAGATAAAATTATATTTTTTTCTACAAAATCCTACCAGAAATTACTCAGAAACTTAAACTGTAATGCTACAACTAAATTCTATAACTTATCGCTAGCTGAGACTTAAAGTAAGTTTTCTTATTTACTAACTTTTAAGATAACAGAAAGGAAACTTGGTTCACAGAATAAGAAAAAGCGCGTACATGTGTTGTGTATCGCGTGATTCGGTTGCTCTCGACTCCCCTCGGCATTGTTCTGGCTGTAAATAGTCCAAAGCCGATTATAGGTCGAGAGCAGTGAGCTGCACCCCACAGAGTGAAACTTACATAAAAGCTTTCAATGCAGTAGTCTCACACAGCACAACGGTTTACATATCAGATAAGGTACAAAGGAACTTGCTGGTTTCATTTTACATCAACATTGCAGTGTCTTGTTCTTCTGCACGTCGCCACACTGTGTCACGTCTCGGCAGCTCGACGCGCCGCGCGATCCGATTGTTGCCGGGAATTGCACCGGATTGTCAGGTTTACGCCGCGCCGCCGCTGTCTCACTGAACGTAACCTTTGAGTACAAGTACACAAGCCGATCTATTCACGCTTTACTTTCTTACACATAGAAGTAAGAAATAAGATTTCCAGATTGTTATGTTACCAACAATAACTATTTTCTTAAAGAAAGGAGTGTTGAAAATGTTTTTCCAACTAACGATACCATCTGAAAAAAGTTCGCTCCTGATCGCGATCTTACGGGACTGCTCGAACAGCTTGAACTTAATTAAAAACCTGCCAGCCTGCACTTCTTAGAGGTAAACGTTACTGTTTCCGTAATTATTAGTTAATTGGTGATTGTGTAATTATAAAAACTTTCTTGATTATTTTATTTGAGGTGGGAAATCATCAAATGACTTCTACCGCTCTAGAGAGGAGCGAGAATACTGTCAGACTTTTAGTGAAGATGACCCACATGTGTCCTTCAGTTTTCCTTTGCATTCCAGGACTGGAGCACGGTAACTCTTTCAAACGTTTTAAAGTTTTACTGTCTGTTCTTTGAAGCGCGCCTGGAACACTACGCGTCAGTACTTGCTCCTTGCCAGGCGGCCGGACGGCGAGTAACCTATTGCTTGTCGTAAGCCTGCGCCTGCACCTCCCGAACCCTGCTACTCCCTATGCCCTAGGCGTCTCACACAGCAGCGGTTGGGGCGTGAGGATGGCCATTCCCTCACACTTGCACTCATCTCTCAGAAAGAGTTGATCGCTTCCCATTTTCTCTCACTTCGGACTAAGGCCTGATCAAGGACCGGAGGAGAAAAGACACTACCCAAGCGGGATGTACTTCCACCGTATACTCCACCTCGTGCTTGGGCCGATAAGCCCAATGGTGACACGTGTGCATTTCTACCGCCTGAATAAAAAACAGGAACTTGTCCGTTTTTTTCTGAGTGAGGAGCGTGCAGTGGCGCCGTTGTAGTCACACCTCAAAGAGGGGACTTACCATCATTGTGGCGTGCCTTGGTGTACATACATCGCACATTATGTTAGATGACTTGTTAAGCTTAACAAAGAGATTTTATTTCGTTGCATAATGTAAATAATAAACAAAATTATGTATTCAGCAACCCCACCCACATTAAGTTTAAATTAGTCGTTAATATATCACAGGACTATTTAAAAATGTTGTTGTAAAGCTTGTGGCAATTAGTCGTTGTGTAGAAAGTGAGCGATCATTTGCTATATCGATCTCGGGCCGTCTTCGATTAATCAGCCATTACACGAATTTGTATAACTTGAAATTCGTCGATTGTAACACGGATGTGTAAATATTTATTTTTTTAACGAAAATCTCTATCTCTTTATTCATTTCCTTTGTTATGGTTTTCTATGTCTTTCAATACTAATTACAAACGTGACAGGCAGTCTCTATCGGTGCGCCCGGTGTTACGTCTGCCCACTTGAACCGCTGAACCAATTTTAATTCAAAGTATAAATACAGAATAAACCTAAGAACAGGACACTGTGCTTGTGATCCTGGGAGTACGTTCTCGTGGGCTAACATCTGATACCGCGCGAAACTATCACCACAATTTATTTCAATAAATCTTCTGTATTTAATGATAAAAGGAGCAAATCGTGATAATGCGACGGTAAGAGGCTCTTCCATTTGTTCAGCGACAGTAACACAAAGCACGGGGACGTGCGGGAGTCGCACGCGATGCGGGACGGTCTTAATGAAAGGCTCTAATGAACATTACAGAACAGTCACTCAATCACCGGTGCCTCACTTAGTGCGTCTATTTCTTCGTTTTTTTACACTAATTATAGTAATAATCAAGCGAGAAAGGTCGAAACATTCTAGATTTATAAGTCACATAAACTCCTGAAACTTTTTATTTTTTATTTTAGGTTTCAAATGTTTTTATATTTTATTATTGAGAGACTGGCGCTTTACCGCCATCTCATCTGATGGTAAGCGATGATAGTAGTCGACGATGGAGCACACTTGTTTAGAAGTAACTTGTGCACTCTTGATGTTTGTGTAGGTAAGAGCTGCTGAAAGATTTCATTTTTAGCTAAGTTATCTTGATTTCAAGAGTGGCTTATGTTATTTAATACACAAATCAGAAAAAAACGAAGATAGCTCTGCATAGTAAAATGTAATTACACAGAAATAATTGAATAAGCCTACTCCATACAGCTGAACATACCAAATGAAAGTACCAATATAGTCGGCCAAGCATGACAAAAAGAAAAAAAAAGTTTTCAATATTTTCTTTGTCATTAAGAAGTTCACTTTTTCAGCGGTGGTCCTATTCATTACTATATTAATACATCTTATCAAAGCAATTTTACACATATCTCACAATACAAGCCGGTGAGGCATATATTAAACTCCTTCTGGAAATTTCATAAACTGGAATTTTGGAATTTTGACACACTCTCCTCAAAGAGATATCAGCAAATCTAACCCAGCAGGGCCGGTGTCCGCTAGCTAGAACCGCGGGGAATTTCTAAAAAAGGAAACTCATAGTACTAGTATGCAAAGGGCAACTTTAGGACACAGGTGTCGTTTTACTCAGTAAAAGTCTGACACGCCTTCTAGTTCCACCCAGAGCGAGAGAAGTCATTGGATGATTTCCAACATTTTAAAAAAACCTACGTAGCACCACAGCGTAGCGACGTAGTTCAACAGCATAGCGGCGTAGCACAGCAGCGTAGCGGCAAAGCACAGCAGCGTAGCGACGTAGCACCGTAGCATCAAATGCTTAAATACCCACACACGCGGTAGGGTATGGCATGGTTCTGCAGTCCGCCGACTGCTGCCCGACTGTTGCCCGCCTGTGGCGCTGTAGCCAACGCTAACGCAATGTGTATAAACAGGAACAAAGCGTCGGCGCGGGGCTCGTTCCGTGTCCAATTTACACTCGACGTACTTTTACCACCCATGAAACAACAACATTTATTCTTGTTGCGAACAATGCGAGGAATTCCGAATTTATGAGCGACTTTTTATATTTATTAAATCCCGCCCGTGGGGCCCGGGGCCCGGGCTTCAGGCCCTTGGCCAGAGGACCGCGGTGCAGAGCACAACACTTGGGGCTTCAGCTTCAATCAATCTCTGCTCTTCACCGAGTTTCCGTCACAGGTCACAACTAACTATGAATAATTACAGTAATTAAGGTTAATGAACGCGTTCGAGCACCATAATTTTTCTTGTTTGAGTTAATTCCGACGTTTTAGTTACGTTGGCGTACAAACTCGACGAGGCGTTGCGTTGCGGGTGGAGGGGAACATCTTCCCCAGGCTGCAAACACAGTACAAGTCGGCGGTAGGGAAGATTGTGCTTGACCGCGGCCTATAAAGTTGTCCTAAAGTTAGCGTTAGCTGCGTTGCTTGGCGAATGGCAGACTTTCATTCTTAGATACATCAATAGCTACCCGGAGCTGAAATGACGGTGGCGATTGGTGTGATAATCTCGTGCCTCAAATAGCATGTAAAGCCATTAGTCCTACCGTTTCATCGCACTATGAGAGTAAAGGAACAGAAAGTGTATCCGTGTTTGCGCACACTATTTTACTCTATATATTTCCAGCGCAAATCTCCGCTGAGAGTAGCCACCGTGATTAATTCGATTTAGAAAACTATTATTTTATATGTGCTTGACAGTCTGTGACTATTGAGTGCGATGCTGTGCATCAGGCGGCCGCGTGCTAGCGCGCGTGCGATGCTGTGCTCATAATCACGAAGATCTAGATTTTACCTATCTAGGATAGGATCACTTACCTTTTGAGGTAAAAATCTGTTAAAACCTAAAACTGCAGTACCAATATTCTTATTACAAACTATCAATTCCATCAGCAGCGCAGATTTTACGTAAGCCTGGACTGGAGCGATACGTTCCAATATATTTTATTAAACTCTGACTTAGCTTATTTTACTTTAGAGATTTCTATCGCAAGCAATTTGCATTCCCGACGCAGCTACAAGCTCGCAGTACACCGCAGGAGATCCGCCATCACTGCTCACTGGCCACCTGATGCTGCCCCTCCCTCCACCGGGCGGAGGTCAGGGGGTCAATTAGTAACAGTAATTGTAAGTCAATCGTGTGGCGGTGGTGCGTGTGCCCGATGGCTGCTCGGCGACACGTTGTTGTCGCATTAACCAGCGCTCACTTGTTCACCACGACCTGGTGGTTATGTGCCTACCTGGATCTGATCGCTGGGGGCATCCACAGTCGGGTCAAGAGTGCTGTGTTAAATTGTGCAATTGTTGTTCAATCACTGATTGCTTGTGAAGTTTTTTTAACCCGTCATAAATCATAATTAGATACAACTTGTTATCTATTTTGGCACGTGGGCAGATTAGTGCAATATTGGTTTAGCATCCCTAAAGTATCGCCGATAATCAACACAAAGTAAGAGCAAGTGGTGCAAAACCCTAAGGACAGTGCTAGTGCGCCTAGTGCAGGGCAGGTATCGGCACAGTGAGCGACGCGCGTCAAGTGAACATTACTGTCAGCACAGAGCCGCAGCCTGCCGCAGACACACGGACATGATGTGCTTAATGGTGCGCGCTTGAGCCGAGCGGGCGCACAGCGGGCACATAGCGGGGCACGCCGCCAGCCGATATCATTTTAATATTTAAACTTCGATTCGAATGGAAGTTAAAAAAATATCTCGCTATAAATTTTCCTCTCCGGGCGCATGAATAGTTCGCATCGCCGCGGGGAAATTCACATTCGAACTGGAAAAGAAATATTGTAAAGGGAATCCGTTTTAGAGCGAGCGGTGCAAGTGAGGGCGCGAGAGGAGGGGCGGCACTGGGGAGGGAGGGGTGCGGCGGTAGAGAGCGCCGGGTTACGTAACCCGCACACTCGAGCGTGTACAACTTCAACAATATGACGGAAATAAATTCGTATCTGCTGCAGCGGCTCTAACTTCAGATAAAGTTCTGTTCCTCGGCGACTGCTCTTCTAATTTCTGTTTAATTACTCGCCGCTCGCCGATGAATAATTCCCTTTATTGCCCCCGAGCGCACCCCGCCGCCGCCGCCGCCGCCGCCGTAACACTCACTTAAGCGCTCGTAAACTATTTGTATTATTTGCAATTCGCTCACCGTAAGTAAACAATTCACCTTGAAAGAAAGCTTTAGCTAGTTACGAGTATTTTAGCGGTTTATCGTGGAGCCGCTTCTGAATTAGCGTCAGAAGCGTCCAACGAAGCGGCGGCGGCGGCGCGGCGGCGCGGCGGTGCGGCCGGCAGGTATTAAAAGGTTTAGTAAAGTTAGTGAATAAAGCCGCGGCGCGCGACGTGTCGGAAGAGGTAACGCGGTGATTAGTAAGCGCTGCAGTGCTTCCGCACGCGGCGGCCGAGGCGCGGTGAGCGCTGCAGCCGCTGCACAAGTATTAGCCACAGTTAGTGTCGGTCACTGCTTGCATACAAATGTTCGCCGCGGGCTTGTCCGTGTACTTAAACTACCCACTGCTGACTCTCTGCGCAAGACATACCCAGCGTTAAGAACTCTAAAACAATAAGCCATCCTCTTCAAACGTTACTATTTGCGTTAAACTTCGTCACATTAAAATGAGAACCATACTCCTATAATTGTCGCCTAGAAACGGAAGTTCTCATAGATAGATAAAAAATTTATTCGTTGCAACACAAAACGCACACTAAAGCATAGCTAAAATATACAAAACTAAGCACTTACACCGAGACAAACAATAAAATAAAAAAATAACAAAAATGTCACATAATAGTGAACAGCATAATAACTATACAAAATAAATAGATAAAGAAAAAATTAAAATAAGAATTAAGTACTAATGACAACATAAAAAAGTGACACTTATCGGGTAGGTACTTAAAAAGAAAAGAACACAATAAATAAGTCATAGTGCGGTGTGCATCTTAATGTTGCACCAAATGGGAGCCCAGCTCAGCATGTGTCAGGCAAATATACCCGACGCTGATATTCTGCTGGATCCCGGTGGTGACAAACGGACGCACAGCTGGTTTAGGCTGGGTAGGCGCAGATATAGCATATAATATTTGCAAATATTATGTGTGTCAGTAATTATTACATCACGTAAAGTCGTGTCATTAACATAATAGTAGGAATCCATTATAATTTGCGTCTGCCAAATCCCGATGTGCAATTTATCTTCGAACAAACTGAGCATAACCAGCTTTATAATGATCTCACTGTTAGGGCTCAGGCTCTAGGAGTGGGAATACCTGAAATCCCTTACATGTGATTGTGACTTGTGATTTTTGGTTCTAGGACATGTAGGTTTTCTCACGATGTTTTCCTTCACCGTTTTGATAGCAGTGATGAAATAAATCACATAAAATAACGCGCTTGACAAGGTCGCGGCTAACAGCCGGTAGCAGCAATAGTCTACTATGAACATTTTGTCGATAGTTTTACCCTGATGTGTTGTAATGAAGGAATCCCAGGTCACGTATGACAGTCTGCAGACACTTATCTCAGTTCACAGAACGTCTCCGTGAAGTTAGCACTAAAGCACTGTGCGGAGCGGGACTTTAGTATGTGCGCGAAGTTTAGTTCAACTGAAGGATGCTTCACTGTGTATGGAATCATCGAGATTGGGAAACAGCATCCGGTCCATTTTGTGATATTGAAAATGAAGAGCTCCAACCTTATATGAGAGTTGTACGGAGTTTCTTGCTGGTTCTTCCTCATAAGAAACGAGAGATTGGACTAACTTTATATATGCCCCTGTAGGTCTGTGTGAAATAAAAATATTTTTAAATTGAAATAATAACAGTTGAACGAAGCAACGCTTGCCATCGGCAGTATGTGGATGGGACTATCTTAACATACCGAGATAACTACATGTTTTGGAAAGCACGTCAAGCTCTTGGTGCCGGCTGTCATTTGCTGTCATGTGCTTGCCAAACGGTAACATTACTGGGTATACTATTACTGGTCACAATCTGGTAATAGTATACCCAGTAATGTTACCTACTGGGTTTACTGATACTGGGTTGTGAAGGTATGTTTTACCCCAACATGATAATTGGAAAAAGGCTAGGCAGATTGACTGTCGGATTGAAAACGAGATCACGTATAGTCGAGTCATTAGTCATAGTATATACTTTCACGCTACAATGACGTCGGTAAGTCCCATCTTTGAGAAGTGACCACAGAGGCGCAATACTTTTTCACTTCTCCTTTACACCTAACGCGAGTCTTCACCGGACATGGATGTATCAAGAGGTGCCTATCTCGAATTCGGGGAGAAGAAAACCCAGGGTATCAAAAGTGTGCGGATATCTCGGAACATACGATGAATCATAGCATGTAGGTAAGCCTATCTCGCTTGGGCAGAGCACCACCATGTTTTCGTAAAGGTAATCGGCGCCGGTGATCAATCGCCTCCAACCCCAGTTTAGGCCGTGGTTCGAAGCGAGAAGAAATGAGAAGTTGTCACTTCATTCTATGAAATAGTAATGCGCGGACTTTGCTGGCCCCGCAACAGCAGCAGGAAACGCCCCAGGTTAGTCGAGTCACAGGGCAATTCTCGGTAGGTGGTATTATTCACCGTAGGTGCAAGTTTGCGGACGACGAGCAATAGGTAACCCACTGTTCGTCTGTCCGGTAAGGAGCAAGCCCGAGTCGTCGGCTCGTTGTGTTTCATGCGCGCTCTAAAGAAATTGATGATAATGAAGTAGACGGGGCTCAGTAAGGCCAATACCTACTAAGGCTGAGGGATTTGACATACAAAGATTTACCGTGATCCTGACATGGAAAGAGCAAATGAAGGTACACAGGTGGCTTTATTCAGCAAAGAGCAGGAGAAGTTATTCGATGATTGATGATGATTCTAATGATGACAGTTAACCTTAATCAATATAATTCCTTGTGCTCTGCTTACCTCTTAGAAGAACGAAGGCGTGATGCTATGTCCTGAATGTCGAAGTGTATGATGAATTGACGACGTGTGGAGGCGCGGACGTAATGCGTCTGTGAGTCGCTAACGATGTCGTCCCGAGCGAGTGCGGCTACTCAGCGTAAATCTATCCGCGCATTTGTGCTGACAGACATAATTATGTAGCTTTCATACACTATTATGTAAGTAGGTTAGGGATTTACACATCAATTTTTTTACAGACTTTTAAAAATGGAGGAGGTTCTCTTAAGTGATCTTAATTTTTACAAGCTTTTATTATTTCTTGCTTTTAAAATTTTGTCTGCAGGTGGTTTCTTTTAATTTTGGTGAATATCTAACGAATGAACTTCAGAAATAGTTCATGGTACACTTCAACACATGATAGCAAATGTTCTGGGATTGCTGCAGTCACACATCTGTTTATTGTTAATTAATTCTATTTCATAAAATAACATTGCGCCAGTGCACTCTGAAGGGATGCGTAGATGTGTCAAGTTCAGACTGATATAATCTCAATTCACCAATTATATTCTGATTCCATGTTTCTGTTCCAGTGGTACCTACACCATTATAACCGCAGGTTGAACCGCAGGGTCCTGGGGCGCAAGTCAAAAAAGGAACACAGGAGTGGATATTAGTCAGTAAAAGTCTGATACGCCCTCCCTCTTCGCCTTGATAATTTCCAACCTAAAAAAGTGTGAGTTAGACTCGCATGCGCCACGTCTTCCGGATCCAAACTTACCTACATATGTAAATAGTTCAATTACCGAATGGAGCCTCGAAGATTTTTCCTTGAGTGTCGAAATATTATGTTCTTTACAACATAAACGGCTGTATCTTTTTGTTCGTTTACTTAGAAGTTTATTTTTTTTCATAGTTTAAAAAAGAAATATATATATAAAATTTTAGAGGTATTTGGGACAGAGAGTAAAGTCCCACATACCTCCATTGAAAAGGGAGGATCCTCCGACCAGACAGGTGTTATATCTGGTGGGCTACTGCCCGATAGATGATTTCGGGTTTTGTTCTATATGTTCCAATCGCGCTGCGAATCTTACTTGCGCGATGCAGGATTAGTTCATTTGTGACGACATAGATATCGCTACATCACTCCCCTCCGGGGATTGGAGATCGATGGTTCTTGCCAATGGCCAATGGAGGTAGGTTCCAGTGAGTCGGAACCGGATTCCGCATAGTTCTCGGTGAGTCGGAACTGTCTGCGGTGATGTCCCAGTAAGTCGGGGTGGTGCTATCCCAGTGAGTCCGGATACGATGCTGCAGTCTCCAGTGAGTCGGAGTATTGCGGCTTGCTCCAGTGAGTCGGAGCGGTGCTGTGCGACGTAGGGCTTGACTGCTGTCGTCGACCAGGAGAGGTTCTTCAAGGCTCTTCATGTGACTGGCCGAAGGTGCAGGTGTTTAGCCAAGGTCGCTGATGAGGCTGAGGGTGATGACCAGGTATGACCAAGTAGGCATGCTGGTGGTCAGGATACCCATATAGCCGTGGGTGCTGGCTGTATGGCTCGCTGCTCGAAAGCTTGAGGAAGTGATGATGACGTGACGAAGTAGTAGCTGCACGAAGGCTGCGCTGACGTTCTTTGTCGAGGGTCACCAGTTTGGGGGGTATTTGGGACAGAGAGTAAAGTCCCACATACCTCCGTTGAAAAGGGAGGATCCTCCGACCAGACAGGTGTTATATAAAGCTTTCTCATGTTTCGGACCATACTTGTATGAAAAAATTAACAAAAAGTTAAAAATCTTCCCCCAGACGAAGTTTGGGTGCAAAAAACAGGTTCAGAATTGGCTGCTCGACCTTAGTTACACTGATACAGAAAAACTGCTATCAATTATTAATTAATTAATTATTAAACCTTTCATAACCACATGCACACCTATACTCATCATAATTATACTTGTTTTTCCTTTTAGTCTTTGTAAAGCTTAGTGAATGGTGCTGAAACTCGTACTGGTTACCTAGTTACCCTTAAGTTATACTTTTGTCGAAAGAGTCTGGATCCTGCGACACAGGGTATCCTAGTGCAGGATCCAGTGTCTCATATAAATAATGTCAAACTATACTTAGAACAATAAAGTATATTATATTATTATATCTGGTGGGCTACTGCCCTATAGATGATTTCGGGTTTGTTCTATATGTTCTAATCGCGCCGCGAATCTTACTTGCGTGATGCAGGATTAGTTCATTTGTGACGACATAAATGTCGCTACAAAATCGGTCTCTAAATCAAAGGAACAAAACCAGAAACACAAAATATTTAACTTTAATTTTAATAGAAAACCAGTGTTTTATACACAAGTATAAGAAATAGCATTGCGAGACAAACAGCGAAGCGCGTACACTTGCATGAAATTGTCGGTGAGTGTCAGCCGAGGCCAGACGCGTGTCGCGCTCGGCCTCCGCTGTGTCCAACACTCCTGACACCGCATCGCGCATTCGTGAGACTAGCTTGCTTGTGTGACTACACAAACTCGGAGATAGGCTAAACACTTATTTATTGATAATGCGAAATATTATAAAAACACTGCTGAGGAGAGAAAAATATTGTAGATGTTAATAATATTTTTCCATTTGAGATACTACTAACAGAATACTTGACTGCGACATTACAACATTTAAATATGACACAATATGTACAGAATAAACACCGATGAATACCACGCCATAAATAGGCAGGCAGGCTTCGTAATTAAAAAGAAATGAATACCGCCTCAGCCCGCCTTCATACTCTATTCTACATTCATTCTTACGTCACAAGCTAACAACGCTAAAATACCAGTCGTCGTATTAAAATACGCGATTCATTTCCGGTGAGAGCCTCCTCTCAACCGGCCATTAAATATTTAACGTCTCCGTACCGAGCAAAAACTAAGAGCGGGCTTGAGGCATTTATCACGCCACCGCACCGCACCACACGCGGTTCGCACTGTGCCGCGCCGAGTCATACCGGGCCGAGCCGCGCCACACCGGGCCGCACCGAGCCACCCGGGCCGCACCCAGTGTGGTTTAGCCACACTACACCAGGCTGCATCACACACAAGCAACCTAATGAGGCGACTAATGTGGTAGAACATGTAATGTCACAATGGTATATTGAATGCTCGCGTACATTATTCATCAACACACACAATTGTTTTTACATACGAGTATCTCATACATTTGCTTTACTTCAGCATTTTCCATGGGAAGGCATTTTTATGCTTCGTTTATATATGTTGCGTTCGTTTACGTAGGTACCTGAGAATAATTTTAAATAAGAGAGGTTGCTCGTTCAATGTCCATCAGCCTTCTGGACACGATCTGCAATTCTCATTCTGGTCGTCAACACCGATTGCCCAGCTTTGTCACTGGTGAAACAACCTGGCCATGCTCGGTATTATTGACAATTTCAGGAACAGTGTTAGCGTGGTGCACAAAACAAGCCTCACCAATTGTGCTTTCCTGTCCAGCATCCACCACTTACAGATTCCAAGACTTGCACGAAGCAAATGCCAGTTGCGAGTTGGTGCACTGGTCGAACCAAATAATAATATGTGATGAAACTGATCAACGCCAAATAAAAAGATAAGAATTATAACAGTAAAAAATGATTGATTAAATGTTATAGATAAATAGTAGGAGGGTAATCTCATGCTCAAATATTAGCGGTAAGTAGGCGGTGTTTGCAGTCTACGCTGCGGAGCCCGCAGGCGGCGATGAAATAAAAAGCTGTTATAGCATTACGAACGAATATTTGTTTAGTTATAATGTGGGAGCGCCACGCTATGAATTTAATATCGCTCTCGAAGCAAGTGATTTAGTGTGGCGTTGTGTGCTGCAAATTAAAGGGAACGTTCTGTGCGGCGTGCAGTTACAGCGGCGACTGAATGTGGCCGCGGCATGCGATCCGCGCAGCCTGGAGCCCCTCCCCACACACCCCGCGCACTCCGCACATACCCACTCAATATTAGGGATGTTACAGCAGAGACGACTTGAAACTTTGAGTGATACTGATTTACATTGTCTGTCACAAATCCGTACAAAGTCCGGATACGAAGAAACGATTTTTACGGAAACTCCGTACTTACTTGTAAATATGGACGTGAGGTTCCGTTACAACCATAAAAATAACATGGTGCTGGAGCTTCACTTTATTACTGCGATAAGCAAATCATACGGCACTGGCGATGAAATGAAAAAGTAGACTTTAGAATAGTCTTTGTGTTCGGTTAGCATTTAAATAATCAGCTCGACATGCAGTAGGTGTTAATATGCATTGTTATCATTTTATTGGCTCCTCACGTAGCAAATAGTCGCTTTTCACTAGTGTGTGCACCGCTTTAATATTATAATGAGAACGTATCGAGACCGCTGAGTAACTAGCGTCGTGTTAAACTGTTGTTCGTCGTGCTTGGCGCTAGCCGTCGCATGCCGAGCTTCATAACTCAACCGCGTCGCAAGCGATCTCTATCACGTGCGTCGTACTGTAAATAGTTAACGAGCAAGTGTACGCACGTGTAAAATATACACACACTATATATAATTATCTGCAATAGTTGCCCTACCTCACGAAGGCGGGTTAGATTTGGGGGTGCGTAAGCTTCAAGACCTCGCTGTCATAGATAATTGCCTAGGCATTATAGTGTGCACGTATATGAAACACACACATCTTAAATCAACCCGCCTTCGTGAAATAGAACAATAAAGAACTTTTTATAGATAATGTACCTATATGTATAATTTGATAGTTTCTGGAATTAGGAACAGAACTCACGAAGCGGTTTTCTCCCGCTGCCGCCACGGTAGCGGGCCCGCAGGTTCTGTAGAATGCAAAAATATAATTACGTAAAAAATTAAATCAGTTTTCACGACGCGGTTTACGCGGATGTTCGTGGCTGCCGCTCACCGGCGCCGCGGTCGCACGCCACCGCCTCGGCAGTTTGCAACCGCATGCTCTGCGGTCGGTTGGCGGCGACCGCGTCTTATCGGCCGACAGCTTCCGATCGAAAATCGCAGCCGTCGCGACGGCGGCGACGGCGGCGAATCAACCGCCTCGTGAGTTTTGAAATAAAACAACCGTTACCTCTGCCGTGGCGGCCGCGGGAAAAAACCGCTTCGTGAGTTCTCTCCCTCAGACTGATGAAACTAAAAATCAAAACGATTCCTCTTGTTATAGACACCATTTGTTTGTGAAATAACTTGACAACATTACATAGATCCTAAAGCTTCGGACACATCATTGTGTCTCGTTATGACATGACGAGGGACACAACAATCAAACAAAAATGTTCGAACCTATATATCACAAAGAATTTCAGTCAATCAACGGCGTCAGAAGGTGCTGCGACACGACACGCAGTGATGCGGAACTGGATCAAGTATGAGTATTTGTGTGAGGTGCGAGTTAGTCGCGTGCGGCTCGTATTGAGGACCTTCGACAACACGACGCACATGCGACATCTCACCTTGTTGACGCATTTCTTTGTATACGGCATAAGGTTCACTAAGTGCTGACCTAAATAATTATTCAATTTTTTCGATAATGTTTTACATATTAGTGCCTTTTAAGATACAGTGTGTTGGATTCAATGTAGGTATTAGTTGAAAATACTGATAAGTATCAGGCAAGGCTACACTGGTGACTTATCGTAAGAATGCGGGAAATTGAGAGAGTTGCACAAAATAAGGTTATCTATAAAAATATCTCCTAGAGTTCTTTGAGCAGTTCCACTCGACAAGCAGCATCTGCAGGCGATCCAGCTGGAACATGAGACTATGATCTTTTAATTAGAATGCATAACTTAATGCTATGCGGTACTGGTTACATAATCATATTGTAGCGACATCTATGTCGTCACATAAGAACTAATCCTGCATCACGCAAGTAAGACTCTCTGCGCGATTTGAACATATAGAACAGCCCGAAACCATCTATCAGGCAGCAGCCCACCAGATATAGCACCTGTCTGGTCGGAGGATCCTCCCTTTTCCATGGAGATGTGCGAGACTTTACTCTCTGTTCCCCATATCCTTTAAAAATTATGAAAGACATCTGGGATGGCCTTTTCTCTGTATGGAACATTAGGTGTCAAACACCGCGTAACGCAGCGTTGTGCGTTATGGTCGAAATATCAAAACTATACGCGTACTGTATGCCATACTGACATCTAGTAAACTAACATACGGTTTTTGTAGTTATAACATTGTATTGTACGGGATATTATCAACAGACATCCGACGACATTACACCTTGGTATGAAAGAAAGCTGTCACTGAGCCGTCACAAGTTAAATGTGTGAATGTTTCTATGTGTATGAGGCTGGTTTTCACTGTTGTGTCAGTTTTACTTAAGAAAGACGAATATTATAATAGTGACAAGGCAGCATACTCCTGCCTATCCGCTGAAATGTTAGCTCGTAGGTTGCGACCGACTGGTGACGTCACAGTGCCTCTGACGTCACGCTGCACGGACAGCAGCTGTCGATGTGTTGCGCCGACAGATTGCGATGCCAACTGCAGCTGTAATTACACCTCGGACTTTCCCCCCCCCCTCCTCCACCCGCCCTTCCCCCTGACTTCGGCCTGGAGACCTCTTACACTGACGTAAGCTTCTTTCCGGTTCTGTTATGCGACACTGCACAAGCACTAAATTACCTCGTCGTGACCCTCACATTCGCCTAGCTAGCGTTATATACCTGTCAATGATTACAAATCGTTATTTACTCGGAACAATAAAACCAAATCCAAGTGAGCCAAACTAACATTAATTACGACTTATTTATATCACAAATATTAGAAGATGCTCGTGAACAAAATATTTACTTAACAGCAGGAAAATGAAGGCCGCCCCAATTCATCCTAATTAATGATCATCAGAAGTAATTAATTTACATAATTGGAAGAGAATTACGTTGAAATGCAAAATAGTCGAACGAAACACTGAAGTCGAAATGAATTTGCATAACGATAGAATAAATTATGTCTCGCGGTGAACGACAGCAATGCGTATCTTAGCACGCACGTAGCTTGTTCGTAGCACGGTCGTAGCACGCACGTAGCTTGTTCGTAGCACGGTCGTAGCACGCACGCAACTTGTTCGTAGCACGGTCGTAGCACGCACGTAGCTTGTTAGTAGCACGGTCGTAACACGCACGTATCTTGTTTGTAGTACAGTCGTAGCACGCACGTAGCTTGTTCGTAGCACGGTTTTTTTAGCGATAAATTCGTCGATGTTTCATACAAGGATCTTTGTATGAAGTATGGCGCTGGTCAAAAGTCTATTTTACGAATACGTACACAAACTCATATTATATTTTAATCGCTCTCTTTTCAGGAAATAAATGAAAGATTCAAATCAATATTCAAAATTTCAACAAACATTTTCTCTTCAAAATGGATAAGAAAAAGTACTATTTACTTTTTACAACCATTTGCAACTTTAGTTCATTTAGAGAAACTACATCTTATGATTCATCGTTTTCAATTGCGAGATGGTTATATAAAGCAAATGTTATTTTAATGATTATATGAATTCATTTAGAAATGAGGTTACAACATACTTAATTGATTAAAATACTAAATGCTACTTTTAGTACTGAACCGTGTGCTGCAATCGATAGGTACCTATATAATTATGACGATTCGAAGAACAAAGGCTGAACTGTCCCACACAGTTATTTTTCACACGCTCGTATGTTGTTATGATGTCCCAAACATTTTACGATTGGGACAAAATTAAATAAAAGTTTATTAGATAAGAAAACTTACATACCAGAATGTCTTCACATCCATGCGTTCAAAACTCGCATGTGAAGCAGTGGCTAAGGGATAAGTAAATAAAACACAACAAACGTGAGCCGCTGTCTCCTGGCGATTCTGTCCTAGCAACCCTTGTTGCTACACCTTTGTTGTCTGCCTGTGCGAGTACAAGTGTAATGTGGATGCACCAGCTGGCTGTGCGCACGATCTGCTTCGCAGTGTCTTTGTTTCAAGACCGTCTTCAGTATTCATTCGTTTGAGTAACCCCGCAGTAACTCAGGTTTCGATTCATTTACATAAATTATTTTTTTAGGGTTCCGTACCCGAAGGGAACGAACTAAAAACAAGACCCCATTACCCCCCCGCGGTCTTTCTGTCTGTCATCAGGCCGTATCTCAAGACCGCAGTTGACATTTTCACAAATTGTACGTAAATTATAAGTATTTCTGTTGCCGCTATAACAATAAATACTAAAAACAAAATAAAATAAATATTTAACAGGGGCTCCGATACAAAAAACGATTTTTTTTTAAATAACAGTACAATAACAAAATAGGCAATTTTTTTGTTGTTCTGTTGTTTATCTAGTCAATGGCGGGTTTTTTTTAGCATATTTTCAGATTCGATAAAAAAATAATCTCTTTTGTTTTAATTTTAAGTTCGATGAAAGAATATAATATAACTACAGAGAAGAAATAATTTTGTTCCATGTTTGATACTAAATTAAAAAGAAAACTCTAATAAAGATTATTTTACATTGAGAAATTCGACATTGCAATTTCACATTGTTTATTGGCGTTTCGCCTCGTCGTTTATTCAGCGTACATCAAAGAATTGGAGCGATAGCCCTAATATAGAGCCGTGGAAACGTTAATTCTAGTTGTTCTTATACAATAAATAACCTAATCCACGGTGCACAAAGTTGGTCACTTACTGAACAACAAAAGTTCAAACTCAAGATTTGTCAATAGGCAATAGAGAGCAGCATAACAGGTATCAAACGAATAGATTTCGCATTAGAAACATCACCCTATCACTCCAGTAGCAGATAAAACAGCGAGGCCTCGCTGTTTTTCGTCGCGCGAATGCACCCGGACAGATGAGCGAGGGTTGTTTCTCACGACGCCTGAGGAAGGTCGACCGCGGTGAAGGTTGCGTAACGATCTGATCATGTTCGCGGGACAAACCTAAGTAGCTAGCGATCGCCCTGCAAAGAGAGGTTTGGAAGGGCAAAGTGGAGGCTAATTTTCAACTGTGGGACACAATATAAGCTATTAAAAACAATAAATAATAATCACACAACAAGAAGCTAATCCCCTAAACTTAAATTCACGTCACGAAAAAAAAACTTGGATAGTTCTAAACCTAATACGCTCGCCGTCACCTCTTCCAAGTGTTTCACCTGAAAAGAGGTAGCACAACGAACTCCCCAGAGACGGATGTATATCAGCCTTATTTATTAGTGCAGAAGCAAAGCTAATAAGTAGCTAGTATTGCATATTTTGACCAGTGGCCGAATGAACCGTGTTAGTCAGAACACACGGTCTGAGGCGCAACGTACACTGCGTGTCCATCTGCAGTGGCGGGAACTCGTCAATAGCTAGCTGTATTCTACAACCAACACATACCTACGTACAATTCTCAGACACGTACTCCTTCTCCACACGTTTTCTTTGACACCCAAAATTAATACTCGATCCTGATCTCATCTTTGACAGCTGGTTTCACATTGAAATCGATTATTCAGTTCACCACTGTTTATTTGATATGGATATTAAAGTGAATTGTTTGATTTGTTACAGGTAAATATTGTCCTGCCCTGAATCGGTCCGGCCGCAGTCATCTGTATGTACATACAGTAAGAAATCAATAAGAGGTTAACGTAGTACCAAATCTGGAGCACAGTTCCTAGCTGTAAGCAAATACTTGAGGGACTGCAAAATCTAAATATTTTGATCAGTAATCTAAACGAGATAAGTCCGAAATGCTGTGTAGAGATCATATTACTATCTGTAAGTTCAATATTTATCTACTTACATATAAGCAATAAACCCGACTGACAAAAACAAATTACCAATCTGTAATTTAACTAAAACAAATTCCACTAACTGCACACGATTGCGTGAAAAGTGAGTCACTTGAAACTTTTAAATTGTTTTTGCCTGTCGTGTTTTTAGGGTTCCGTCGCGAAATGGCAAAAAACTTAACCCTTATGGATTTGTCATGTCTATCTGTCTGTCTATCAGTCTGTCTGTCCGTCCGTATGTCACAGCCACTTTTTCCCGAAACTGTAAGAATTATACTATTGAAACTTGGTAAGTAGATATATTCTGTGAACCGCATTAAGATTTTCACACAAAAATAGAAAAAAAAAACAATAACTTTTGGTTTTCCTCATACTTAGAACTAAATCTCAAAAAATTTTTTTTCATGGATCCCATACGTCTGGCGTATCTATCATAAGTCTTCAAAAATAATATTGAGGTTTCTAATATCATTTTTTTTTTCTAAACTGCATAGTTTATGCGAGAGACACTTCAAAGTGGTAAAAAGTGTCCCCCCTCCTGCAACTTCTAAAATAGGAAAATGATAAAACTAAAAAAAATATATGATGTTTAATTTTACATTATCATGTAAAATTTCACCGAAAATTGGTTTGAACGAGATCTGGTAGGTAGTTTTTTTTGTGATCTGGTAGGTGATTGGAATTTAATATTTTATAAAGAATACTAGAACGAGAGGAGCTGGCCATAAAATTGAAACATCAACATAATATTATTTATAATCAGTATGCATTCTTTTTATTAAGAGAATTTAAGGTTGTGGATAACATGTTAAGAATATTTGCTTACCTCGAGTACCTTCAACTCAGGCGTCCATATTATTGATACGGTTGATCAGTGGCGTAGCTAGTCCCACAGAGGCGCCGTATCAAAAGTCCCACAGGGGTATAAAAAAAATGATGCTTTTTTACAAATGCATGGTTTAACCTACAGTTGTAGATAACATGTTGCGAAGTTTTGCTTACATGGGGGCCCTTGTAGCGCGGGGGCCCCGTATAATTGTTACGGCAGATACGGAGGTAGCTACGCCCCTGCGGCCGATAAGGCGGCAGCAACGCCTTCGCTAATTTTTAATAGCAGGATATATGTAGGTAGTAAGTTCTGTTCGGTCACAGGAATATAACATCAATCACAAGTCCCCCGCTTGTTGCTCGGACAGCTAGCTCGTCGCGGTGAGTCCGCTGCACAACGTCGCCGGCTCGCGGGGCGCACGCAATTATGTAACGCAAAGAATACACTATGCACTAAATCGTTGCCACACCACATGAGTGTTCCGTGCTAGGATAAGGAACATTCATTGATTCACCTCCAGCCCCCGCCAACCGTCACCTCTTACTAGCACAGCCCTGCATGATAGTCGAGAAATGCTCGATGACAAAAATATATTTACAAAAGCTTAACTTTTGCAAATCTGTTTTCTTTTTTCTTTACTGTTAAAGTTTTACGTAAGCCGTTGCTTGCCGTATCGGTCGGCATCTTACAGATACAATAACCATTATGTTTTATTTATTCATACCATATGTATCGAAACGAACAAAGTAGACTGAGGCGTTCTCTACCAGTCCATCAAGCTTGGTGGAGAGATGACGTGGTCGGTGCATTATCGATTTTACAAATGTCTGTAATAGCTGCACGTGGACAAATAAGTGTACGGTGAGCTACCCATTGCTCGCCGTCAGCAAGACTTTGCCTACAGTGACCGGGAGTCGCCCTGAGACTCTCGATACATCTCTTGTCTTTCCCTCATACTTACTGCTACATCCGCTCCCTACGTCCTTTCGCTCCATACCGTAGCGGGTAGCAGGGCCGGACGTGAGAGGTCGCGGCCAGGGCCGTTGTTGATCTGAGCAGATCTTCACCGTGCTCCACCTTTTTCTCTAAACGATCCTTACTATGGTAATACTCAGGCGATTCTTCTCGCCGAGTCTGCCCTCCTAGCCAAGTTACAATCGTTTCGTTTAGCGCGGACGCTTGGAATTGGCCACGCCCCTAATGTCTTTGTAGTGACGTCATCTCTACGTTCAGTCACGTGATCAGAACAAAGGAATTGGGGGCGTGACCAACTACAAGCGTTCACGTTAAACGAAATGATTGTAAGTTGGCTAAGAGGGGCTTAACAAAAATCTCCCGAAAAAACCATGTCCGTGGTGAGGACCTGTGTTAAGCGAAAAGCGAGGACGCTGTGGCGCTTCTCTCTAGCCACTCTTTATAGACGAACTCCTTAGAGAGGACTTATCGCCATGATTGTGACGTGCCCAGCACTGGGTTGCGATTTTAGCTGTCTTTATTTCATGAGATCCTACCGGTGCTTTCCGCTGTACTGCGATTTGTCACGACAGCGGAGTCGACCTGTACGTTTGTGTAAGAACATTGTGTAAGGACTCCAAATCGTTCATCTGTTCTCGCAAATCATTCGAACAATCGGGAGTGTCTCGTCGCTGCTGCACGCGTTAACGCACGCTCGCTTCTAAATTCGGTGATGTGAGCACCACGCAAAACTCGACGATGATCGATCGCGGCGCAAGTCCGATTCCGGGTCAACCAGCCACTAGACGCGGCCGCGCGACGCGAGACTACACTCGTTTGCATACCAGCGACTAAGCGAAGCATGCACTGCATAATCTAGATATTATTTTGTGCACAACGCTGTTCCCGTGATTTAGGGCGCCTTCAATTTAGCCGCGAAGTGCCGCACGACGACGACGACAAATTGAAAACGCGCGACTGCAGCGCGACAGCCGCGCTGCGACCGCGTATCAGTTCGTCGGTCGGTTGATACGCGCTTAGTTTTTGTTCAAGTCTAAACATGAACGAAAATCAGGTTGAAGATTTTATTGATGAGATTGATAGTCATCCAGCGAATACTTAATATAATTCTGAAATTTTGGCCACAGTAGCTTTTTACTTTAGGAAATTCGCATACAACAAATAACGGCAATATTTTCTTAGGTTTCTTTTTTCTTTTTCCAAAATCTTTTTCGGTTTAATAGTTTCGTTCTAATAGAGAAACTAAATGTACAACACTATGATGCTCGAACATAGCGGTTCTAGTGCGGCGGCCGCGCTGCACTTTGCGGCTAATTTGAAGGCGCCTGTAGACTTGTAAAGAGACTAATACATTATTGTAATGCTAATAAATGTATGAGAGACTCTCACATGCGTTTTCCGTATACAAGTGGATACTCGATGTCGCTAGCACAAGCTGCAGAGCAGTATGTGCGCAAACATGGTGATAGTGTGACGGCGTCATTAGAGTCGTCGTCGTCTGTGTGAGCGACCGGCGGGCCGCAGCGGGCGGCGAGCTAATACGTGGCGACGCTAATAGGGAGCCATTCGCGTAGAGAGTAACACGCGCTGCCGCAGTAGTACGCCATCATCACCGTCCCACGTCCATGACACGTTAATTACACGAACTATCATGTACGTGATGCAAGCAGCCATATTCATGATAATTCTTGTATTAATTGCATGAAAAAAATGTATAATTATTATTTTAACATTCAATAAACATACTGCCTGGCACTGCGAGTAAGAAGACAGGCTCAACACGGCGTCAGCGAGTTCACAACACAAGTACCCGGTTTACCAGATTTGATGCGAGGAACAGCGCACGGTTTGATCGCCGCGGCTGAGGAGTGTTTTACATATTTCCAAGACTAATTCAGTATTAATGAACGGCGCTACGCCCCTAATGAATACTAGACATTTGTCAGGAAGGAATCTAGGCCGGCTTGGAACAAGAAACCATTCGTTTTGTTCGCTGTGTCCCGACATCTCAGCGTAACTATATTTCACTCATAAATAATGTGTTCTCCTGCCGCCGCAGACAAATTATTAATGGAGTGTTGTTTGTTGAGTATCACAGTATTATCTCCGTACAAATCGTACGGTCGCGGCGGCGCGGCGGCGGCGGAGCGGCGGCGGGAGCACTACGCAACTTCCGGCACACAGCAGGCGGTAGGGTTGGAACTCATAGTAGCATTCATGAGATTTAGATCATATAAAAAAGCATCAGCCCTTAGCTAAAAACATTAATTGGGGATCTGTGATCATTATAATTATTTCAAATAATGTAGTTATATAGCTGTGCCACTAAATTATGTAAGTAACAACAGATACGTTCACCTATAACTTACAACACTTCCAAGCTCCAGCATCTAGCAGTTGAAGCTAGAGGATGATAACCAATATTATGAATCCACTCACGAGCTCTCACTGTCTGATTCTGTTTACTGATAGCCGATAGCATTTATTTCTAGGAATTTCTACCGCAAATTTAACTTGATAGGTCCACTTCATCAATCCACCTCTCGCCTTCTAGTCCATGTTTGTACATTGCAGGCGTTCTATGGAGCCGTTATTCTGCCTCAAGATCAGTCTGATTAAAGAATTTCAGATTTATATTGGTGTCGACTTCCAATCCAATATTCTACATGAAACAAGCGAAGCAACTGCCCAACATACCTCGACAACTTAATAACTAGACCACAACCCTAGGCAAAACACTGCTATCAGATTTCTGCCGCTTGACTACTCGTAATGGCTGTTAAAGATAAGCAAAATAACAGATGGGATTTTTTGCAACCATCCCGCGTGCCTGGAAGGCACCCATCCACAGACTGACCTCAACAAACATTGCGTAACCTTAACATAATTAAATATCAAAGTACTCATGATTCTAATCGTAAACAAATGCGTGTGTCAAAATTGTTAGAGAGCGGTGGGTTGGCGGCGGCCCAGGCCGGTGCTATTCTCTAAGAAAACAGCCTGGAACACAGCGCTGCCGCAGCGACGAAAGTTCAAATATTTTAACAATCTAACGTATCTATCTTATTTGACTTTTCGTCGCTGCGGCAGCGCTGCGTTCCAGGCTGGGCTTTATGCGCACACTTATCAGTCGCAACTGTCAGCCGATTGCTATAATTTCTTTCCGGCTTTACCAACACACAAACGACCCGCCTTTTGTATTTTTTGTATATTGTATACACAATGTAGGTACCTACCTACATGCACATTGCATTGCACAACTTGTGGCAAGAACGATCCGATATGAGCGCGACAGAGTGAATAATAAACACTTGATTTGTTCATAAAATAAAATAAATAGGTTCAAATATAAACTAGAGATTCGAATAACCGTGTGAGCATCAGTGAACAAACCCACATGTACTCAAAACCGCATGTACGTACACACAGACTTGTGTGTGTGGAGTGCGGTCCACGGCGCCGTGACGCCGGAACACGCGGAGGTGGGATGATTCGGGATTTCATTTCCATCCTCAATATCCGGAGCAGACGGGCGGCGATAAAAACTAAATTTATTCCGGAATACGACCTCAACCTTCCCCCCCCCCCCCCCCCCGCCTGCCATCGCCCGTGTCTCTATATTATGCTTACTTCACACAAACTGTCAGCACAGCATCTGACGCTTGCTTGAGAGAGCATCTATGTTCCAACACTCGTTGTTAGTTTTAGATAATTCTTCTTAGTTTGACACGACAAAGTTTTTCTACATTGCTATACAATAGCAGTCCTATGAAGAAGCCTGTCTATGAGGAAGTCGATACTGTCGGCAGATTTATTAATCTCGTCGACGAAGCTAACAGCAAAATCATGATGCTGCAAAGAAAACATTACGAAGCTCCTATAAGGGCGGCGCGTGGCATCATTGTGTAATTAATGAGACAGATTCCGTGATATCCCCTCTCCTCCTCACTTCCGCTCCGCCTCAGCCGGTGCTAGCGGGTGGCGCCACTCACATAAATTTCGTTTTTATTATCGGGTCCTCGCTCCGGAAATCGTGAATGGAAATGAAGGCACCGGTGACCGCCGACACCGGACACACGCCGCGGACACTAGTCTCCGCTACCACTACCGACTCTGACTACGGCCGTGTTTGTTATGCAGTTTAAATAACAAAATGAACGAAAAGCTATTTAAGGAGTTTTAAGAAAGTGTTATTTTTCTTGGAGACTGGTCGTGTATGAGCAAAATGATAGATATGAATGGACTATATAACAAATAAATAATAAGAGCCACTGTACATGTTTTCGGCCCCATCGAGCATCTGTTTTGCTAACAATGTGCCTGCTCACCTGCTCACTGCCACTTAAGTTTGACGATTCTGCGGGTTATGTCCGCAACCTTGATTTTCCCGGGGGTATCTTTATTTCTGATCTGATCATGCAAGGAAACTCCGAGCATAGCCCTCTTCACTGCCCTTTGTATGATTTTAAATCTTCTAAAGAGGCCTATTTATAAACGACCATATTTCAGAGCTGTATGTCATCACAGGCAATATGCACTGATCTTAGACTTTCGTCTTGAGACACTGGTATTTTGAACTAGAAGATACCGCGCAGCTTCTCGAGCCTAACCGAGTCAGATTTGACGTTTGACCGTACATAATGGAAACATCCTGTACGGCCGCGAAAGCAGAGCTTTGTGGCTGACCGTCAGCCGAGTGAAGTGAAAGTGATAGCTAGTAAGGCTAGCGTAAAAACGGCACTTGATCAAACTACGTCCCCTAGACCTCAAAAACGTAACGTTTATATTGGGGATGATATTGTTTAATTTTTTATTAACTTGTAAACCTTAGCACCATAAGTTTTTGTAACATTTTCACCCGGGAGCATGTACGGCGAACCGCACATCATAACATTTAATTGCATTTAGCAAAATCATCACTTTGCGCGTCTACGCCAAACGGTCGAAATTATTAATTAAACAAATCAGTTCGTGATCAGATCGTCTTAAGTGCCATCGCACGTGCTGCCTCGCTCTTTTAATTAACATTTATTATATGTAGCATTTTAGCAATACAGTTTTTAATGAACATTCCAATCTATCATTTAACATCCTAGCATACAACCTTTACACATCTTAATAAAAAATATGATTATCTTTATAGCATCCATAGAGTAGTAAGAAGTGGCTCAATGATTGCAGCCTCGGATTCTCAGTTGAACAGGGAGCAGCGAAGGTGCATGTATAGTACAGAAAAAAAATCGTGTGAAGCGAGAAATTAGACCATCTAGCATAAAATCAGATTGAAATGTTGTTTTTGGCAACAATATTCAACAAATTTCATTATATTGTTACTAAATGGCGCTGCTGTGCTTCAAATGTATATGCTAATGTTTATTTTTGTAGTTACTTTTTGTTTCTTCAAATATTGAAATAATGTATAGTTTTTTTTTTTTTTAAATAGTTGGAGATATTAAAATTTAATACCAATTTATAACTATCTGTTTAACTATGTGTTAGTTTACAAACTAGAGAGGGTAGGTTGAATATGGATTTATAAACAATAATTAGTAGGTGGTATAAATAATACTTAGACCGAAGACTAGTGACTAAGCTCAATTGATTGGTCGCTAAGTTCATTTCGATTACTTCGTTCGAGTTCCTTTTGATAAATTTTATTTTAAATCAGGATAATTAGTTTATCAAAATGAGTAAAAATTAGCAAGAGTTCAAATAATTGCTTTGCGTAATCAAGGTAAAAAGTTGTTAGAAATAAAAAGAGTAAGTAGTTTTATTTTTATTCTTTTATGTAACAAAAAACTCCTATACTTATATTATTTTATAATCATTATTAGGTTTTATATATTTCTGTTTTATTGTTGCAGTGAAAAACAGTTGTTCTATGGGTACGACGATTTGAAGAAGAGGGTTCTTTGAATCACCATCATAGAACTGGTAGACCAAAACTCATTGAACACGTTGCAGCGTCAAACCACGTTAGAAGGGAGTACGAACAAAATGGATTTCTTCCGACGAAACACTATGGTGGTTTATTTGACACAAGCGTTGAGACTGTCCGCCGTGCTCTACATAGTGAAGGGCTGCATTAATATCGGAGGCATGCTGTGAAACCCTTAAACACTCAAAGCTTACGGAAAACCTCAAAAGAGAAAGATTGCAGTTTATGGAACACATAAACTTTCATTACATTAATGTCATTTTTTACTGAAGAAAAAAAAAATTAAGTTCAGTGAACATGTAATGATACTTAATATTATTTACTCAGTACTTATTCTCTGTGGCTAACTGGAGACCTCGTTATATGTGTTTAACATAATAACCGTATTTAAAATAACTTTAAAAAGTTATGAACTCTTCAAGTTAAAACACATCAATTTTATTTTTTTATGTTACCCACTAACCATTTGATATTTTGTGCAACTTTGTAGTAGTTTGTAGTAGGTAATTCTTTTGACCTTTGTGATTAAATTATTACATAAGTTTCTTGTTTGTTTTTGTTAAGGTTGCATAAGCTTCAATCCTCTTTCCAATTTTGAAAACGAATATTTAAGCTATGGCCTCGCTAAGAAATGATATACAATATTATTATTATTTTTTAAAGCCATCATGATTCTAATTATAACGTTGAAATTATGAAATACGACAATGATGACGCATATTGTGTCTATATTTCGTCAAGCTAAACATCAAGTTTATGCTTTGTGAGATTGTCTCAGGTCACCACTTAGCTGTGAAGATACCAACTCAATCTAGTATATTTTTAGGAAACTTGAACTCTAATGTGCAAAGAAAAATAGGCACTAAGGTATCCAGGCAATTTTACTCGTGACTTTACATCGTTGGATTAAACCCAAGGAGGAGTTACTTTGTATGTTTATTTTATCATACAAACCTCTGCTCTTACAGCAGTAAAGGAACTCATCGCGAAGTTTGTTGGTTCTTTTTACTAAAAATTCGCAAATGTGTGACATCCACAACCCATACTGGGCTCTCTTAGGTTTCCTACTACACCTACACATGGTTTATACAACATTTTTTTTTCAACTCTTCTGCCGTATATGTGTACATACGGAAGAAATATCTTCAAATAAACATCATGCTTGTACCTATTTTTCTATATACACCATTAAATTTTGGTCGTTTTAATCCCGCGGAGGGTCGATTCGGTACAAGAAACCCTATCAATTTGTAAAGATAAAAATGAAAAATAAAGCACTTTTTTTAAAAACTCGAATTAATTTATGCATTTACAAAATTGATTTCATTAAGTAAACGTCAGCTGATCGAGGCTCATGAACTTTATGTAGTTAGTACGCAACGACGGACAACTCCCTACAATGTTATTGGCTCTTTACTGAAAGAAATTAATTTCGTACATGCATGTATTAATTCGAGTTTTAGAAAAAAAGTACTTTATTTTTTAATTTTATCTTTATAAATCGATAGTGTTTCACGTACCAAATCGATCCTCCACGGGATTAAAACGACCACAATTTAACGGTGTATATAAATTTAATATATATATATATATATATATATATATATATATATATATATATTGATAGGTTAAATACCGGCCGTTTAAAATTTGAATTAAGTAAATGAGTAGAATGTGTGTTGGTGAGGTTTGACGCAGCGTGTATTGTGTTATAGTGCTGTCGTGCGGCGAGGCGGGCGGCGGGCCGCGCCTCACCAAGCGCTACGTGGGGCTCTACACGGGGCCCTACTTCGACCCTTCAGCACCCAACAACATCACCACGCAGCTCGGCACGCACGCCTACCTACCCTGCAAGGTAACTGAGATGGCCTGTATGTACACTTAGCAATCCACATCACCACGCAGTTCGGCACACACGCCTACCGGCCCTACAAGTTGACTGAGATGACCTGTATGTTCACTTAGCAAGCCACATCACCATGCAGCTCGGCACGCACGCCTAATGGTCCTGCAAGGTAACTGAGATGACCTGTATGTACACGTGTTGTATTACACAATCAGCAGACAACAACGTCACCACGCAGCTCGACATGCAGGTCTGCCCTGCAAGATAACTATACTATACAGCGCATATTAATAAAGCCGTACGTTTTATTAATAATATAGTTCATTTATATATTTGCCCAAAATCTACCTCGTCTTGGATGCGTCTTTAAGGACATTATATTAATTATAAATAAATAAACAGCCGTTGTAAAGCCATTTCATATATAATTTAAATTAGCAATGAAAAGAAGTACCTATAAATCAGTTTACATAGAAACTAATTTACTTCAATGCTCATGTGGAACATTCATGAACAATTGTATGATTTGTTAGTAGAGCATGTTGCTGTGTGTATATATTTTTAGCGACGGGTGGTCGTGTTGCAGGTGCGACAGCTGAGCAACAAGTCGGTGTCATGGATCCGGCGCCGCGACGCGCACATCCTCACCGTGGATCGCTTCACATTCATTGCTGACGAGCGCTTCCAGGCCTTCCTCGTCGAGGCCACCGACACCTGGACACTGCAGGTCTCACAACCATTACTATCACAATTTTTCTATCCATTTTAGACTATTATTAGTTAATCAATCTGTAGCGACATCCATGTCGTCACAAATAAACTAATGCTGCATCGCGCAAGTAACATTCTCCGCGCGATTAGAACATAAAATATAGAACAGCCCGAAATCATGTATCTGGCAATAGCCAGGCAGTTAGCTCACCAGATATTACACCCGGCTAGTCGGAGGATCCTCCCTTTCCAACGGAGGTATGTGGGACTTTACTATCTGTTCTGCACACCTCCAAAAATCAAAAACAATAATATTTTTCAATGTGTCCTCTATCAAAAATAGATCAGGTACCGTTCTTTTATAAAAGAACACATAAAAAGGAAAAGTTCGTAATCAAAAATTATAAAGACATGTTCTGAGTTCTCATTAGTTCCGTTGAACAAATTATTGTTTGTGTCACATCATATGAGAGATGAAGACCGGTCGTTATGGTGACGTTTTGAGGAGGTCTATGTCCATAGAGGACATCGTTTGGCTGAAATGATGAAGATGAATGATGAAAAATTTTTATATACGAGTGTTGATCTATGATAAAATAGATAAGGAGCATTTAATTGCTAGGCTACTGGCCTAATATTTACATTTTTTAATAATTAAATGCTCATTTTCCAAAAATTTGAATAATTAAATGAAATATTTTAATTAGTTAGAATTATTTGGCTGATTGCATCATAATTTATATTTTGAATTATTTATGGTATGTGCAGGTGAAGTACGTGCAGGCGCGGGACGCCGGCGTGTACGAGTGCCAGGTGGGCACCGAGCCCAAGATGAGCCACTTCGTGCAGCTCAACGTTGTAGGTGAGCGTACCTTATATTATGTACCCATATATTATATACCCATTATAGAACCATATATTTCCATCTTTAAGACTGTGCCGACCAAAATCATCTAAAACAGTCGCCACAGCTCATGAGATAACCACCAATTAATCGCCTTCTGCTCTGCACAAGGTAGAACAATGTCACCAATGCGGTGCGGGGACGCAGTGGCGTCCTACTACTCTACACTTGCTATCTTGCAGTCGCCTCGCAAACCATTTCATTCTGTATTAATCAAGTGTCAATTATGATATAATGTCGCCAGTGCCAAAGATCGAGATCGTTGGCGAGTCGGACCTGTACGTGAAGGCCGGCACGACGGTGAGCCTCAAGTGCGTCATCACGCAGGCGCTGGAGGAGCCTGCCTACATCTTCTGGTACCACAACGACGAGCGAGTGCTCAACTACGACAAGAGCCTCGTCGAGATCCGCATGGAGCGAGTCGCCCCCGACACCACGGTAGTGTACACACCGCCATACCCACAACACACCCTCACAACTTGAATAAATCTGTTTAGTCTGCACACAAACACGCATCGCAACAATATTGGTTCTGGTAAAAAAGACATAACGGCAAAATCACAAAATCTGCTTACCCGGACATTACAAGCGTGACGTTGATACTGTGAAAATGTAGCGTAACACAAGTTAGTTGATGGCCCGATGTAATGTCTGCGGGTGACATAGAATTCAATAAGTGCTGATTCTCAGCCTAGTTCGAATAAATGACTTGATTTGTTTAATTAATTTCTTGCAGGTGGGCAACTTGATCATCTACAGTCCGCGGCGAGAGGACTCCGGCAACTACTCGTGCTCGCCCTCCAACCTCGACTCCGCGTCCGTCATGCTGCACGTGCTCAGCGGTCAGTACTGCTGCTTGTTGTGTGACGTCACGCGGTAGTGTCTCCAATATCAACTCTTTGAAGTTCCTTCACGGCTTAGAATCGCGATCACGTATGACGCGTCTACTAATTACACTGTGTTCTATATCACGTGAGGGCCGTCCCGTCATTTTTAAAAGCCCATTTTTATCAACAGTGGCCACTGTCAAAAAAAAATCATGAACCTGAACGTAAATTACACTTTTTTGCATCTTTTAATTCTCCCACCATATTTCAGAATATTAAAAAAGATAAGCGTTTAAAAAAATCTTATACTAGTATATCGACGGAAGCGTGGTTCTTCTTTACCCCAGTTTTGTTATTATACTTTTTGCCAAACTATTTAGTACGGTTTCGGATTCGGCAACGACGATGAATTTACAACTCAAGTAATTCATCGTCGATGAGATGAAAGTACGTCGACTTCCACGTATCCGTAGATTTGAGTTAGATGTTAAGAAAAAGTTAAATGCTACCGTCGCCCTTAATTTTGCAGAAAACTGACAGGAACTGAATGGATTTTCTGGGGAAAAGCCATAGCATAGTGTGGGTGTTTACATAACATCAAGACTTTTTTATTTAATGTAAACTGATACCTTCTGCTTCTTTACGCTTGGGCAGATCTAAAATATGTTCTTCCATGTGTTTGACCTATGTTCATTGTGGTGCTACAGGTGAGCAGCCGGCGGCGATGCAGCACGGCAACGCGGCGGGCGTGGCGCGGCCGCCGCCGGCGCGCGCGAGCTGGGCGCTGGCGGCCGGCGCGCTGGCGGCGCCGCACGCGCGCACGGTGCTCAGGCTACTGCTGCTCATGGCGCTCGCGCTGCTTTACCCGTGAGTAATATCCTTATTATTCACATTTCAGCCATGTTCAAGTTCAGTGCAATCCAAGGCCCTATGATGACCCTATCATAAGTAAAGCGCTAACCACACATTTCCGGGTATCCGGCCCTGCCGTGTAAAAAATCGGTTACGTACAACTTGTACTAACCGTTCACATAGCTCCGTATCAGAGGCTTCCGTATCGTCAGAGTCCCGGAGCACGCTCGGACGCACGGACGCTCTAACCACGTTATCTGATTTTTACCTAGGTACGTTGACGATGACATAAACTCAGAAAAGTTCTATCGAATTTGTACAACAGAATAATTGATGATGGAAGTAACTAAGATGTAAGTTTAATTGGTGATGGTAAGTTAAAACATTTTTTCACTGATAACAATTTCCCTGACATGTGTGAACACGGGTGACGGATGGCAAGTCCTTGACGGGAACACTGAAACAAACAACTCGGAACGCGGATAGTCCTGACCCAAAAATGTGTAGATAGCGCAAGTTTTAATAAGTAGTGAGAGTCGCGTTAAATTTTTCTCAGATTCCATTACTAAGTGCGTATTGCTTGTAGTCCAGTGATAACGTTGCCGACTTACGACTCAGACTTCAAACTTAGTCAGTCAGGCACATTACTTTCTTTAATTTATTTCATCACCACGGCTCTTAGAGCGGTGAACGAAAACATTATGAGGAAACATTAAGACCTAGAACAAAAACATGAAAACATGTTATATCCAGCAACTGGCACCGGGCCCACGTGGTTACCGCCCATACCCTCTCCTAGAGAGCAGGCCTGAGTCCCAGCAGTGGGAGTATGTTATCTTACAGTAGGTGTATTAGGCACTACTTTTGTGGCAAATCCAAGCTTAGAAAGGCGGTATCTTATAATGAAATGTCTGATGGACTACGAAACTTGTTCAATGTGATGTTGTATCTGGTTTCAGGGTACTATGCCACGACGAGGACGAAGGCAAATAGCGCAGCGAAGTATGAGCGAGCCCCGAGAGAGACTCAGTGACTACAGTGTGAGTGTGAGTGAGTGAGTGAGTGACTGGCGGGCCGCGCGCCCTCACGTCCAACAACACGCCGCATGCGATGCGGAGTGGTTAAGTTAAATGTATTGTAAAAATTTCAAATGTATTACTTAGATAATGGAACGGTATGTCGTACGCGTTGTGATATGAACGATATGAGAAGATAATTTAAATTACGAGATTATTCGTATTGGTACCTACCTACTAAAGTTTATATAATGGGAAACAAAACTATGTACATAGGCCGACGAGGAGCGGAGCGGAGCGATGCCTCGCCGACTGCCGCTCGTGCGTCTTTCACATTTGTAAAGTTGTACATAATTATTATAAACCATTAAAATTAAATATATTAATAGTAACATTGATTAATCTACTGCGCGATCGTGGCGGCGCGTCGTGATTTATTGTATGCCGATACATGTGTCTGACACTGCACATCTCTTTCCACGAGTCTGTTACATCATCTGTGCTCCATGCAAGTGTCTGGCACCTTGTATGCTCAACTTGCCGTCGTCTGACACCTCACTTGTTCCCGACGCAAGTTTTTGTCACCTCGTCGGTACCCGATGCAAGTGTCTGGCACCTCGCATGCTCAACTCGCCGTCATCTGGCACCTCACTTGTTCCCAACGCAAGTTTCTGTCAACTCGTCAGTGCTCGATGCAAGTGTCTGGCATTTCACATGCTCGACTTGCCGCCACGAGGAGCTTTGCTCGACTATTCATAGCGACATCGAAATCGTTTTAACCGCTAACGTCCCACGGACGCCATTGTACTTGTGTCATTTGTATAATAGTACAAAACTGAAAGGAATTGTATCATAACTTGTGAATTGGTTGAATTGAGTACGATGAACTATGATAAGATTGTTTTATATAATTCGGTTGATGCGAGTCGGTACATGACGACGGTTTACCCTCGAATATAATGCTGTGTTTGGTTCAGTAATGCTTGTACAGCTAACTGAACGCCCTTGAGTATCAACATTGATTGTAAATTAATTAAATTTTATAGTAATAACGGCAATTTTCATAGTTAAAGAACTAGCAACGGTTGTGAGAGCAACACGTCGGCTGTATTCGGTTGGTCGTACATGGATTACTGGTGCTGATGCTGGGCAGCCGGCGGCGCAGGTACCGACGGTTGCGTCCCGCGCACGCTCAGTGAGCGAAGGGTGTCGTCGTCCCGCAGCGCTCTCGCTGATCATTTTGTTAATTTTACCAAACGCATGTCGTCGAACAGTGATTCCGAGTTAAAAACAGTTTGGTTCGTTGACACTGTTACTGCCTCACTTGTAAATATATTAATGTAAGTAATACAAAATAAAGATGAAATCGTTGAAACATTGTTGGTGGTCTTATTACGACTCCATGTGGTGCTCCTGGAGACGACGAACCGTGCCTACACATACTTTGAGAACACTCTATTAATTGGAGAACAGGCGGAGCCATTGTGACTGTTCCTAAATAACCCAGGCAGATCAAATTTTTATTTTCCCTGAATTATCTCATCTCGAGCTATTACATTTGTGTCGCTAGACGCCGAAGCGGTTTTCAATAAATCGATCGTTGTCATTTCCTTATACTGACCCAAAGTGCGGAGATCATAACCTACAGCTACACGTCTCCGAACTACGTCTAACTGCAAAAAATCTGAAATGAGTCCAAATTATGTGATTTGCTAAATATTATATTTTTTTAGCTATAAGACGCCTATGGGGCCTGGTGTAATTTAACAACATATGATCCCTAACGTTCCTTAGAACGACTGTTAATGCAGTTTAGAGTATTTGGTAAAATATTTTATTGTCAGTTAGTCCTTATGGAGAGGTAGCCATTGCTAGCATGTGATAGTTCGTAATTTCATTATAGCTCGAACTGGCCCTCACACGTTAAGAATCTTTATCAATCTAAACATATTTATCTGACACTGTATCACAATAATAGCGCTCCTAAGAATTATAATAGGACATAACCCTTCTAACACGTCTAAACGTTCTCATGCTCCCAAACTCAATGTCCTGTCGTGGTGGAGTCAACTCTCCCCTAGGCCCCACTGTCGTCGCTTCTAGCGCCTCGTGTGGCATGCAAGTGTTACAGCCCCTTTATTGTGCTGTGATTAGAAATCACCTTTTTTGTACTGCGATTAAACATAGCATAATTTACTCGTTTCTTAGATAAGATAAGATAAGATAAGTCATTTATTTGTATAAACATGTGTATGTTAAGATGGAGAGCTGATCAATATAGTTCAACATGTTTTGCCGTAATCGGCGTACAAAATTATTCAAATATAATTATTTAGTTAGAAAATAGTCAAAATTCAGTCAATTCAATTATAGTCAATACAGTTTCCATAGAATACTGTCGGCCCTCTCATTAAAAAAACAATTTATGAGTGTATCGGGACACTCCGGGCCACGGTCGTAGTCTTTCAAGATAAATATAATATTTTTTAGAGTAAGTGACAGACAGTCACACTTTAATTTTAAAATTTGAATAATTAGGGTTATTTGGAATCTCAAGCATTAGATAGCAGCTCAGTAGTGCAAGGTCAGATCCAGTCAAAACGTTTCCCTGCAGTAGTCAAACTGACGCCAAAGTCATTTTATCGACGTAAATTACATTTTAAAAAAGGAAGACTTCTTTCCAAAGTGACACTGACTGGTGGGTGGAAATTTTTTATCTGAAATCCCATGTTGCCACTGCCAATAGTCATGGTAGAATAGTGACAGCGACTGTTGCAACCCAGTGCTGGACACGTCATAATTATGGCGGTAAGTCCTCTCTTTTAGGAGTGGCTGGAAAGACAACACGGCGTCCTCACCTTCCGCATGACGCAGGTTCAGCAGATATGGTAAGGTTGGGAGTTTCCTGCACCGGATTCGTGCGGAAAAAACGCCAGTGTGTCACCATTGTGTGGACCATCCGGATGACACGATAGAGTACACGGTAAAGGTGTACTCCGCTTGGGCAGAGCATCACCGATTTCTCGTAAGAGGCGTTCAGCGACAACGGCATCTTGCGCCGGGCCCTGCTACAGGCCATGGTCCAGAGCGTGGAGGAATGGCAGGCGATCGCCTTCTTCTGCGCTAGGGAACGGTCCTCACGCCCCAGCCGTTGGGATCCCGATCCCGATTTCTAGCCACCGTAGACGCAGGCTTGCGGCGAGCGATGAGTAGCTCACCGACCAGCCGTCCGGTAACCGTCTGGACAAAGGTCAAGTCGTCAACGGTGCGTAGCCACGCGCGCCCCAAGAAGATGTCAGCCAACCGTAGGGGCTCAACAAAGTCAAAATCTCTGGGGCCATGGGTTTGCTTCTGAAAGGAAAATCCGGGACCCTGGAATGCAAGGCAACGAAGCAACACTGGAGTAAGTTTTAGTCAGTATAAGTTTTAAGCGCCCTTTCGCTCTATCCTAGAGCAGGGGAAGTCATGAGCTGATGGGAAATCATCTTAACTTAACAAAAGAAAACTCTATTCGCATTTTTACTTAGCGTATGATTTACTATGACGTATAACTTTAGAGTTATTTATTAATTTATTTAAAGTTCATGTATAGTCTGGTACTTGGCAGAGTTAATGCAACAAGGCATTCTCTTCCAGTCAACTTTTGGGTTAAGAAAAACAACACTGTGGTAGGTTTGAACAATAAATAAATAACAGATAATCAAATAGATTCTAGTATCATTATTATTAAGTTACTTATAATAATAAAACTGGGCAAGAGCGACTCGGACTCGCGCACTGAGGGTTCCGTACTAATTTACTAAAATAAATAGTTCAATTCCTGAATGGAGTCTCCAAGATTTTTCCGAATCGCAAAAAAGCTTTATGTTTTAAGACGTAGTAACAAATTTACTGTTTTCAATTGTTGTTGTTGTGTTGTTTTAAATTTTTTGTAACATATTTATGCTAGTAATAGAAATTTCAGAATTCTGGGTTAAAAAAAAGTACCCTGTGAATTTTAATTCTCTTGATAGTGTCGAAATAAACCTATTAAGGTGACATAAATGGCCGTATTTAGCTTCACTTTTTTTTTTTGGACTGACCGACATTTGACAATTCAAAAGTGCCTGTAATTGGTCTATTTGAAATAAACTATTCTGATTCGTACCTTTTTCCGTTCCCGAGATGAAGGGTCTTGACAAATAAACAGGCAGGCGGAGAACAAAATCTCTCTTTTATTTATCAGGAACAATTTACATTGTATTTATATAGCATAAAAATTACAAAAAATAACATGCAATTTAATTTAAAAAAAAAACAATTATTAAAAGTTAAAATAAAAAAATAGTATAAATTAAAACACGAATTCATTAATAATAATAATACAAAATATAACACAGAAAATTGGATGGAATTGCATTTACAAAAAAGAAAATTTGAAATAATAGAATTATAATTCGTCTATTGAATACAAGTTTCTCTCTAACAAAAATTCTTTGAGCTTTGCCTTTAAAGATCTAGTGTACAACAAATCTTTTAAATCCGCTGGCAGTTTATTAAATATTTGTACAGCTTGGTAATGAGGACTATGCTTGGCAATGTTCAGATTAGGTACAATTCTATTTATAAAGTCCTTTCTACGAGTCGCTGAGGTGTACGGAACCCTAATTATGAAAACATTACAATTAATTTTATAATTATTTAATTTTACTAAGAATGTGATGTCAATCTTTAAAATAGAATAGCTATATAATTTTAAAAAGGTATTCATAAAATGTTAGTATTTATTACTAATAAAACCCTCTTTCATGATCCTCCACTTTTCGGAAAACAGATTTGTAAGGTAAAATAAAATGAACCAAAATTTACTAATACAATGTTAATATATTTTTTATTTAGAAATTCATGAAAACTGATTGAGCTGAGTGGTGCTGATATTCGCGGCATGTCCGATCAGTTGAGACTGGTTATCTTTCAGCTGTCAGTGGCTTATTTTTTATATATATTATTGAGTATTATTTTTTTAATTTATTCACATTGACAAGAAATATGTAACCGAGTTTTTTGTAATAGATAACATGATTTAATAGTGTTTATGGAGTTGATTGCTTGATTCATCACCACAGATATCTAGGTACGCTTTGGAATTTGTAATTAGCATAATCTTTCTAACTAACTTGTAATTGACAATGAAAAAATAAAATAAACGCTTTGTATTTATTTATTTACCTATTTATATCAACACACCAACGACTCCTTCAATGGTTATAAAAAAGACAATTGCAAATGAAAAATATTGTAGTAAATTTGTCAGTTGTAATGTCTATATCTTCTTCGTATATACGTTTCTGTAAGTTTGTTGGTCACCTAAGTCATCCTAAACGGCTTGACAGATGTGGATGAAATTTTTTGTATATATATTTGAGAGGGTCTCTGAATATTTTGAAAATATGATCAAACGCAGGTTCGAGTAAAACGTCTGTCGGAAGCGCGAGTATTGCGATAACTTGTTGAATATTTCTGCTCAATAATCTTAAATAAATGCTCCCCTTTCGTATATAATATAATAATGGACCGCATTAGTAGCTACAAAGATTTTCTAATTATTTTAACAAATTCAATTGAATCTGCACACTCTTTGAAAACTCTTTCTCTAATACGTACCATACAATAATAGTCGTCCATAATAAAATCAAAGAAAAAGAAAAAACGTTTTTTTGCTAACCAAATGTACAATGTTGAAATTATATTATTATTATTTTAGTGCTTAGACTGATCCGTTTTTTTCAAGCATTGCAATTATTATTATTCACCTGCTCTTATCCCAAATTAGTATGGATTCCGCATCAGCTATTTTTAGTTAATCATTTTATATCACTACAATTAAATGGAAAAATTACAGCTATATCAAAATTACGTGTCAAAATAAAAGATTAGATTGAATACAATTATTCAACACAATTAATGTCATCGAAGTTATAGGTAATAATTATGTCAGTAAAATTAATGTAAAAAAAAAATAATATCAATTATAATTAATTTGATACAGTTAATCTTGAGCCTAGCTCGTTATTTTTGCCAGTAATTCCTGGGTATTCACATAACTATGGAACTCACAGTTTCACCGAAGTATTTTATTATTTTAACCGAACAATATACAGGCTGTCTTTGAATAAATGCGACAAAATGAAAGGGGAGCTTCATTTACAGTAACATAGTAATTATAAAATGTTTTTTCTACAATCTAAATCGTTAAAAAAAATTACGTGATTTTCGTTTTAAAATGTTCCATTGATGTTGTTATCTTCATTTGAGTACGAATTATCGGTATACAATAAAAATAATAATATGCAAAATAAATAAGAAAAATTAAAATATCAAAAAATCTCGTCCACCTCATCGCAATGCTCAATAATCGTCGTGAAGTACTCTTGTTATTAATCGTTGCCTTTCATAGCAATCGTTTACCTAATTTCGCCTATTTTCTATTATAGGATCGCGCGACGTTGCCATATCTCACGTAAGCGCCAGCGAATACATCTGTAATCCTACTTTACGTATAATATTGCGAATAATTTGTATTGTCGTCTTGTGTTTGTGTTATAACAATGCCTAGGACGGGATGAAATAGTCGTGAACCATGTACCAACGAACAGTAACTCGATATCGTGTGGTACAACATCGTAAGAAATCTACGGGATAATTAATGGTAAAGTTATTGGGCGGATCTTTATTAATGATAAGTTGACCGGTCCGCGAAATTTTTCACTAATGCAGTGCCTGAACTATTACAAAATGTGCCCGAGTCTTATCTTGCCGGTATGTACTTCCAACAGGAACAGGACGGAGCTCCTCATTATTTCAGTGAAGTGTGGGCTTATTTACGAAGTGAATACGGTGATAGGTGGATAGGTCGCAGCGGTCCCGCAGCATGGCCAACACAGCCAGCACGGCCACCGGACCTAATACCGTTAGACTTTAATTTGTGGGGAGAAAAAAAAAAGACTCGTTTACGAACGCGAGTCCGAAACTTTAGACGAGCTAAAAACCAAAATAATCAGTGCATTCGAAACTGTGAAATCACAAACATTAGTATTTATAAAACTTAAGGACAATTTACGGCGCCGTGCTCAATTGTGATTACAAAACGAAGGCGGACATTTGAACAATATTAAAATACATGTAAGTGTACGAATTTGATTTAATTTAAAAACTGTAATCCCAAATTTTTAATTGCGCCAAAAATACAATAATTGATTTATTGTTGTAAAAAACAATATTTAGGTTAAACCTTATACTTTAATATTGTTTTACTATTTACTTTTACTGTATTTTTGATCGTACTAAGCCGTTAGGAGTATGTTTTACAAAATTATTATCAATCGTACGCGCGGGAAAACGATGCGCAGGCGGCCGCGGCCGGGCAATGCCGACGGGGGCTGCGCTATTCATTCATAGCAAGATCTTGCCCACTACACGAAAACGGTAGTACGCGAAATTCTTTGATACTTTAATTATTTTAACGTTTTTCGTAACAATGATAAAAGTTTATTAATTTTACATTTGATATGTTTTCTTGACAACACGTAGATATTATTGAATATTTAAATTTGTCGCATCTATTCAATTTCACCCTGCATAGTGGTTGCAGGTAGTAGGTTCACACAGTTCTTTTTTCTTTGCTTGTCTTTTCTTGATGCATAATGTACTTCTCGTTGGTGATCGTTCTCCTTTTTTACCCGACTACGGCAAAGCCAAAGGAGGGTTATGATTTTGACCGGCTATGTATGTATGTGTGTATGTATGTATATATGTTCATCTGTTCCCCCATAGCTCCTAATCTACATATCGGAACTCGACTTTTGAGGTATCGTTAGAACCGTCTTATTCGTCCGCTGAACATAGGCAACGTATCGTGTCACAAAACTCTATGTGGCGCCCTCTAGCGGACAAAAAGTAAGGTGTTAAAAAAAATGTTAAGATAAATACATCTTGTTTGATATCATTTGAAAGGGCTTAACTTGTACTTATAAAAAAAAAATATCATCAAAATTCAATACCTATGGCGCCCTCAAGTGGACAAAAAGTATTGTGTTAATAAAAGATTAAGATAAATAGGTCGTGTTTGGTATCATTTCAAAGTACTTCAGTTATGCACTTCCAATATATTGTTCAAATCTAAAGTGACGCCCTCTAGTGGACAAAAAGTCATGTGTTAAAAAAGCGTTAGTATAAATACACCGTATTTGATAACATTTGAAAGGGCTTCACTCGTGCTTATCAAAAATATTATCATCAAAATTCAAGTGGTCAAAAAATTTGATGTCAAAGACAATATAGAACACCAAAATAGTTTAAATAAAAAACAAAGTAAAAAACTAAAACCCGACTACGACAAAAAAGAACGCTAAAAAAGTATGAAACAAGATTTTTGGGATACTGAAATTAACAAGGTTACTGGAGAAACAAGAACAAAACAAAAAGAAAAGTCGTAGTCACACGTTATATCGGTATATGTACCCACCATTACACTTTAATAACGTGTGACTACGACTTGTCTTTTTGTTTTGTTCTTGTTTTTCCAGTAACCTTGTTAATTTCAGTTGTTCTAAGAGAGTTTGTTCATTAATAAGCTCACAAAAAGGTTATTATTTGTTACATCACTTGTTGCTAATTATTGTTAGTGAGTAATGTCAATTTATTAAGTTACTTGTACGACACAGTTTCTGAGTTATTTATCATATTTGGACAGATATTAAAGTATACGGTGAATTTAAAATAGACGACAGTGTTTTAAATTAGTAAGTATTCTATGCATATATATTACCAAAATTATTATACTTTTTTTTTATTTTATTTTATTTTATTAGGGACAAAAAACAGTTACATGCTAGAGAAAATACAAGAAAATCCTTAAAACTAGATGCACAAACATGTAACCCACTCCAATGTCCACATGTTAACATAAAAATAAGAGAAGTGAAGGAGTGTGGTAAGAGTTAACAGAATACATTGCCTTCTGCGAAAGCTTTTTGTATTACAAAATAATTTGTTTCCTAATTAATGTTATATGTAATATAATTCAATTCTATTATTATTAATTCCATTTAATTTAAATCAATATTTTTTTATTTTCTAATTCAATTAAATTCCAAACAATTCAATTTAATTTAATTCAATTCAATAAAATTCATTTAATTTGTTTTTTTTTTTTATAATTGAAATCTACTCAATTCAGTTTAAATATAATCTACGAGTATTTGCTTAATTTACATTTAATTAACACAACTTTATCAATATTATTGTTTTTTCGACAAAATATCTATAGCCTTTTTTTTAAATAACTGGTTAGAGAGAGTAAATATGTCAAGCTCCATAAAATGAGTGTTGTATGTTTCAACAAGGCGACGAAGAGGTGCGCGCACGCCAGCGTTATTTTTACACATACCAGTATGAAATAGTCGAGGTACGCGTACCCCTCGTTGTATAACAGTTCTGGGCACTCTATAACATATCTGATTAGTAAGTTCAATACAATCGAATTTATTGTTACATAACCCATGTAGTGTCATTACACTCAGAAGCTGTCTCCTGGACTCCAAACTTAGAACTCCGTATCGCTTCAGTAACTGCACGTATGGAACCTTTGAATTAAAGCATTTATAGTTCATAGACCGCATAAACTTTTTTTGTACCATTTCCAACCTTAAGCAATATTTTTCGTAGAAAGGGTTCCAGATTTGGATGGCATATTCTAACTGGGATCGTACCAAAGTTTTGTATAACAATAAGAACGTAGAGGGCCGCACAAAGTCACTAGATGATCTCATGACGAACCCATACATCCGATACGCCTTATTCACTATGTTGTCAACATGGATGTCAAAATGCAAACGTGAGTCTAATGTGACACCCAAGTCTCGGACGGCTGCAACACTGCCCAAGCGTGTACTATTAATAACATAATTGTAATGTATTATTTTCTTATTTTTAGTAAATGAAATTGTGTGACATTTTGGAAGACTAAGAAAAAGCTTATTTTTAGTGCAATAATCATAAAGCCTATCCAAATCATCTTGCAAGAGCTCGCAGTCTTGTATATTTTTACATGACCTGTAAACTTTAATGTCATCTGCGTACATTAGAAAATTTGAGTTTATAAAGCAGCTTTTAATATCATTAATATATATAATAAAAAGAATGGGACCTAAAATGGAACCTTGTGGAACCCCAGACTTAACAACCACTGGTTCTGACTCATAACCGTTAACTACAGTTCTTTGAGTCCTATTAAAAATATATGAAGCGAACCATCTTAGCAAATTGCCTCGAATACCATTGAAGGCTATTTTTTCTAAAAGCAGGGAATGATCCACCTTGTCAAATGCCTTCTGAAAGTCCGTATATACAGCGTCTACTTGAACTCTTTGATCCATTTTTTCAAAAATATAATTTGTAAATGCCAACAGATTTGTTGTGGTTGAACGACTTTTGACAAAACCGTGTTGTTCGGGTGTAATAATTTGATGAATATATGGATACAAGGCGCTGTGGACGAGACCCTCAAAAACCTTAGACAATGTGGATAGAATTGAAATGGGGCGGTAATTCTCTACATTTTTCTTATCACCACTTTTGTAAACAGGAGTAATAAACGCACGTTTCCAAATTGTTGGGAAACCCCCTTCGCGCAAACATTTATTAAAAATTATATACAAAGCAGAACATAAGCCGTCACATGTTTTAATGAAAAAGTTTGGTGGTAAGCCATCTGGTCCTGCCCCTTTAGAAGGATCTAAAGATTTCAATTTCAATCGTATAACTTCTACAGATAAATAAATTTCAGATATGCAAGACGATTTATCTGCAAAGCTGTCAGAAGGCTGCCAGTTTTCAGGGTCAAAATTAGATGGTTCATAAACAGACGAAAAGAAAGAGGAGAACAGATTACAAATATCCGTAGCGTCATCAGAAGAAACATTTTTGAAATACATATTAGCCGGATAATTAGCTTTTCCCTTTTTAGATGTGATGTAAGTCCAGAAATACTTTATATTTTTAGGAATGGCGTCTTCAACTGCTTCAATGTACTTGTGATAGCATTTGCTAGCCTCTCTGTCGAAAAGCTTCCGATAGTTAGAGAAATTAAAGTAGTCCGATTGATTGTTGTAAATCTTCCATTTAACCCAGGCGCGCTCTTTGATTTTAAAGATTTTAATAAGAGAAGGGGAAAACCAGACTGGATAGCTTGAATTTTTGGTTCTAGCTAACGGAACATGCGATTTGATAATTCCGTATAATGCCTCATAGAAAACGTTAACGGCTTGCTCAGACCCGAGGTGGGAGAGTGTTATACCCCAATCAATTTTACCTAGTTCATAATTTATAGCATCGTAATCAGCTTTATGAAAGTTATATCGATGAACCGTGCGGCATCTCAGGGGAGTGTATTGCGTAGTCAAGCAAATCAAAGTAGAAAATGTTGGGTGGTGGGTATCAGGGTCAAGCAAAGCATTGCACGATACGCCTCGACAATCTACATTAGATATAAGTAAATCTAGTATACGATCTAATTTATTTTTTGTTATATTGTATTGCAAGCCATTGATTAAACTCATAAAGTTCACCAATATTTGACCTATTGAGTTTGAAACCTGTGCAATTGCATGATTCCCTTGGTCCAACCAAGCTATGTCCGGTAGGTTAAAATCACCAAAAATAAAGTAAGAGTCAGTGGCAGTAGCGTTTACTAAGTCTTGTAACATGTCTAAGTATTGTGTGTATACTTCTTCACGTGTTCGTGGTGGTATGTACGTAGCACTGATAATATGGCGTCTATTGTGCAGGGAAGAAGGCAGTTGCACCATAACATGTTCGACCTCTGGGTGAAAAAAATTTGTTGTTAAAGAAGTAGGCCGCAATTCGCGAAGCACCGCCACCAAAACTCCCCCTCCGTCACGTTTTTTAGTCGCAGAACGATCGCGATCGCACCTAAACACTATATATCGATCGTCAATAAATTCGGTATCTTGGATACTGGGAATTAGCCAGGTTTCTGTTAGTATGATGACATCATAGGAGCAGGCCATTATATTCATGTAAAGTGTATGTAACTTCGTACGGATCCCTCTACAGTTCTGGTAATAAATCATAACATTGCTAGAAGCCATTGATTGACAAGTTTACTACAATTAGAATTAACATACAATACGTAGAACGAAGAATTGAAACAGGAGTTCCAAGCCTGTAGCCCAGAGCATTACTGCCCGGTAAAATTGTATGAAGGCACTTGTTAAAAAATAAACAAAATTTAAGTAATTTGCAGCTTAAGAACAATATACAAGGGGCGTACTTATCAAACCGAAGAAAACAAAAAGTTGTGGTTTTAATTAACAGCAAACAGACTACAAATAAGTCGTCAGAAAAAAACATGAGATAACAGTAATATAGGCATATTATAGCGAAATTGTAGGTGTAGACAAATAATTCATCACATAAGACCAGTAAGCAGGAGGAAAATACAATAATCCAAAATACAGTAGTGTCTTTAAATTCATTAGTTTGCGCCATCCGTACCGGTCTTCTTACCAGCAACAATCTTATTGAGGTCTTCAACGGAGCGAATCGCGAATGACTTGTCGTTATCTCTCTCACGCACAAGTATCGTTGCGTTTCTGACCCAAACATATTTAAATCCACTTTTACTTGCAAGTATTTTGGCCTCACGAAATAAAGCTTTATTTTTTAGAGTCAGATGTTCATTCAAATAGACAGAAACAGTAGCGCCTGATATTCCTATCTGATCAGACTTGATGCTCTTCGCATTACGGTAGGCGCTAAGTATGTTGTCACGAATGATCCGCGACCTGAATTTAACTATCAAGTTCTTAGGTTTAGTATTCTGCTGGTGCGCATGAGGGACTCTATGTATGGATATGATGTCATTGTGTGACACCGGTGAATTTATTACACTACATATCGACTCCATAATAGTGAACAAATTTTCATTTCGTTTCTCCGGCAGATTACAGACCTCTATGTTGAACTGGCGCGCCTGCTGTTCCATGGAATCTATCTTTGCCTCTAGTAAAGCCATCTTCTGTTCGCCACTGCTGCCGGCGATTTCATGAAAGCGCTTCAAACATTCCTTATGCCCAGCCTCCACGGCATCCAAGCGAGTTTTCATAGCCTCATATTCTGCGTTGAAGAATTTAATAGATTTTTCAATCTCTAAGTTGGAGTTTTGAATAGAGATATTCTGCTGCCTCAATTCAGAAACATCAGCCATTAATTTATTCAGAATTTTGTCCTGATCAGCCTTCCAGGAGATCAACATGTTCTTCAGTTCTTCAATTGCGTCCGGCTCCGTAATGCTGTCATCACCTTCACCTCGAAAACGTTTGTTGTTTGGCCTTGTAGTAATATTAACTGAACCAAAGAGGTTACTATCAAGTACTGAGGAAGCAGGTGAAAGGTCAGGTTCTGACCGCGTCTGTTTTGGAGAACTCTGGGGGGGCGAGCGCATCATGCGAGGCATGTTAAACTATATGAGGTTGCTCAAAAACCGTAAAATAACAATAAGCTGGGCAATACAGCTAAACGGCTTAGTAGTTGATGTACGTCAGCAATTTCAAAGCAGCGAACAAATTGTTGACTGGTCGAGCCCGCAAGGACGCGGCCTCAAGCAACGCGAAACAAGAAGTCGCAGGTTCGATCCTCGGCAAACGCAAAAGTTTTTGAAAACAATTTTTAAAGTGTTTGGAATGAAGTGTAAGCTCACAAAAATCTTCTATCCCTCTTCAGCTCCACCCACTGGGCGTAGACCGCAGGTAAAAACACCGCAAGAGCGACAAGGAATTGAAAGTAGCAGTAACAGCGAATCACAGCACAAAAAGTCACACACGAAACAAAAATCACAACGCGACGCGACACACGTCCGTCCGCTTCGGGTTACGAGAGCTAACTGCGATACCTAGAAAATATTGTTATCTTGTTTGAATATAACATTCAGAAAAATACAAGGCATAGTGAGTGGGTACGGCGAAGCGGCTTGGGCAAATCGCAGTGGGCAGGCTGGGTCAGGTGCGCAGGAAGTCGCGCAGCTGCTCGCGCACGCCGTAGTTGAGCTGCAGGCAAGCCGACAGCAGGCGCTGCCCCGACACCGGCGACACCGCGCCATCTGTGACACGCGAGCATCAGAGTGTGCTGTGAGTCACTCTTAGTGCGGACTGCCCGCGGCGACACTACACCGCGTGTCAGACATGAAAGTCAGAGCGTAGCTTCAATCACACGCAGTGCAGTGCAGGCTGCAGGGCGCACGGAGACAATCAGTGTACTGCCAGTTGAAAACTATTGTACCCTGGGAGTTCCGTGAGTGTGCCGGATGATGGTGTATTCTCACTCATCTACCCTAAATCAAAGTCGGCTTCTAATGTAACCGTACACATTAGTTTAAATCCAAAATATTCGTCGTAGACATGGTCGGCATCAACTAAAGCTGCTTAAAGCTTTGGTTACCTCTAATAGACCTCATAACAAATATTTTACGAAGCCACCATCTTTACATTAACTTTGCTTTAAGTAATATTCGTACACTTGTTGCAATAAAAACTTCTAGGGCGATACAGATAAGAAAACGAATGTGCCTGTACAGTTCTCGTGGTGGTGAGCTGTGTGACGGTGTGGAGTGCTGTGTGACACGTACCGGTGGCGAGGAACCAGTCGAGGATGTTGGCGCGCTCGTAGGTGTAGCCATCAGCCGCGAACACCGGCTCGCGCATCACGCGGTGCGACAGCGGACACAGAAGCGAGTGCGGCGCCGCGCGCTCCTGCAACAATAGGCTCGCTACGCTTACACGCTACGCTTACAGCCAAAACTAATTATAATAAAAATACGAAAATAGCTATAGTGTAAAAATATAAGTAAAGCATAAGATATATTTAATAAGACGAAAATATACGATCAATAATAAGGCCAACTGCTATTAACTCAAATGGAAATTTTGCTGCCTTTAATTAATTAAATAAAAAATAGCACTTGGACTGACTTGGTCGTACGAAGGCGGTGGGGCGCGCAGCCAGGTCAGTTCCTCGCGCATGCGAACCAGCTCCGCGTCCTCTGAGGCCTCGCTGTCGGCACCGTCGTTAGAGTTGTCAACCTCTGAAGAATCCATGCAAAATGTAATACATTTAATAGAAAGCTATATTATTACTTGATTCAGGCGTCTGGCAGCTATTTGTCAGTGGAATTGAGAGTGATAACGTGGTAAAAAAGTTTGTAAAATCAATTAAAGGTGTGTGACATTGTAGACATCTTCAAGACGTGGAAAGAGTTTTGTTTTGTGTTAACAAACATTAGTAGAGTAACCTCTGTCGTTGAAGGTAAGGCTTGTTAAGCTTGCTTGGCTTCGCCACTTGGCACCTTCGGCGCTTTAGTTGATCTCTCACAGGTATGTCAGTAATTGACAACAATAGCCCTTGACAATGTATTTCGGGTAAGTACTTATTCGTCACCATAACTTTGTCTATCATTGCACAGATGAATCCTTTGGTTTCCCCAAAGAAGCCACCTAAGCTCAGCCAGGATACATCTACATCAGGCCCATGCAAGGTTCGGTAAAGGCATCTATAATGAAACTCTTTGCTCTACAATATTTCACTATCATCATTAGGTAAAAGATTTTTATCGCATTTTTGAAAACCTTGAAAATATTATATTATTAGTAATCCCTTTGGCAAATGATAATAAAGAAAGAAAAACCATTTTACTTGCGGAAAATGACGCAATCTTAGGACTCGCTCACACTTTCTGGAAAATATGCGTCACATCCGCGCAAAATCATCCTAACGCTCAGCATAATGCTGGCGCCAGCCGGCCGCGCCCCGCCGCCGTGGCCACACACAGTGCAACCAGTCCACAGCGCTGGTTTATAGCGTGAGCTGGTGACGGTGTCGACAGAAACACATCGGAACAGTATTGTGTGTGCTAATGGATTTGAGTAAAATAATCTTCTGTATCTATCTATATATATATATAAAAGCAAAATGCCACTTACTGATTAATCACGGAATCTCAGAAAATATAACATCTATAAACTTAAAACCCTCAGGTAGGGCAGGTAGGTCCTTATAGGGTGTAGACATTCGCTAAGGAAGTATTTTACAAAACTCTATCCCTAAAGGGGTAAAATGGGGTTTGAAAGTTAGTTGAAGAGCTAGTCTTTGTATATAAAAGCGAAATACCACTCACTGATTAATAATGAAATCTGAGAAACTACAACACCAATACCAACCAACAATAGTTAAAATGGCAGGTAGGTTCCTAGTAGGGCGTAGACATCTCCTAAGAACAGATTTTACGAAACACCCCCCCTGAGGGGTCAACCGACTTCCACGTGGTGCGAGGGTACCGAACGATCTCCCGCGAGGCGGCGACCCTCCTTGCTGGCCAACCGCCGTGGGATCTGGAGGCAACAGTCCTTGCACACATGCACGACAAGCGCATGGAGATGCAACGCCGGGGCGAAATTCCGCTGCCACGACAAGTCGAGGCATGGCGGACAGAGCTCCGGCGGGATCTCATGGCGAAATGGCGTCAACGACTATCGCAACCTCGTTCGGGGCGCGCCACAATTGGGGCGATAAGGCCCATCCTTGAGGCGTGGCTGGAAAGACCTCACGGCGTTCTCAACTTCCGCACGACGCAGGTGCTTACCGAACACGGAAAGTTCGCTAAGTACCTGTTCCGGATTCGTGCGGAGGATTCGCCCGGGTGTCGCCACTGTGCAGAACATCCGGAGGACACGGTGGAGCACACTGTAGAGGTGTGCCCCGCCTGGGCGGAGCATCGCCGTGTCCTCGTGGGGGCGATCGGCGGCAGCGATCTCTCTCGCCGGGCCTTGGTTCAGGCCATGGTCCGTAGTGAGGAGGGATGGCAGGCGGTCGCCTCCTTCTGCGAAGCAGTAATGCTAGCAAAGGAGGAGGCCGACCGCATCAGGCAGAGGCAACGGGGCGCTCGCCCCAGCCGCCGCCGGGATTCCGATCCCGATTTCCGGCCACCGTAGGCGCGGGCTTGCGGACGGCGTGCAATGGGTAGAACGCTGTCCGATCGTCCGGTAACCGACCGGACCGAGCCCAAGTCGTCGACGGCGCGTTCTGTTCCCGCGCGCCTCAAGGAGCTGTCAGCACACCGAAGAGGCCCAGCCTGCTAACTGCAGGCAGGCAGGGTCGAAGCCTACTGGGGTCATGGGTTAGTTCCGAAAGGAATGCTCGGCCCCGGCACGATAGGCTACGAAGGAACGGGGTAGGTTTTTAGTCAGTAAGAGTCTGACACTACTTCCCGCTCCGCCCAAGGGCGGGATTTGTCATTGGATGATTTTACCTACCATAAAAAAAAAAAAAAAAAAAAAAAAAAAACCGACTTCCACGCGGGCGAAGCCGCTGGCAGAAACTAGTAAAACATAAACTTTTGAATTCCGTAATAAATGAAAAAATAAAAAGAAAATATACTTATACGCATTCGTATAAACAAGAACAAAGTGGCAACATTACGTCACGTGCACGCCGTGAACGCGACGTAGAAGTACGTAAATAGAAAGGATATGACGCTTGATGACACTGTCGAAATGGAAATTCACAAGGCTGCGTGATCGTTGTTATGTTTGTGTTTAGTAAATTGTAATCTTGGTGCCATGCAAAATACACAACTGTCAGTATAAAAAATGGGTTTTATTACTGGTTTAGTTTCTCCCGGGAAACGTACATCGGGCGTAGGGCGGGAAATCGGTATCCTTTTGGGGCGGTATAATGATTGGTGCTAGAACGCCGTTGATCCCGTATCGTGGCTCGATGACTGCAGCTTTGTACCAAACTATTGCTATTGATGGAATTGTCAGATCATTTAGAATAAACCATTGTCCTCGATTCGTAATGGTTTACAATAACGCACCCGCACATCCAGCTCAACGAATCAACACTGCTCTGCGTGAATACGACATTACCAGGTTAGATTGGCCTGCCGGCTAGCATGACTTAAACCCGATAGAGCACGCGTGGGATGCTGTCGAGCGAGCTGTTTGGAACAGTCATACACTTCCCCAGACAGTGTCAGAGAACAGGGAATGAGGGAAGCCGTTATTCAAAAATGGAACAGTTTACCGTAAGAATTGCTGGACAACTTAATTCTCAGCAGGCCAAGAAGGATTGCTGCATGTGTTCGAGCCAGGGGAGGAGTTATCTTATACTAAATAAAAACAATTTCATAATAAATGTTAACAATATTTTAAACCTCTTTTTCTTTCAATTATTTATTAGTCGAAATTGCAATAGGACTTTTAAATTCAATTTTTGTTAATAAACAAAAAATATTTCAAAAATAGTTTTTTTTTTATATAAAAAAAGGTGTTACGTAAGCAACATTCCTTTAAAAAGTAAAATTTAAAAAATATTCTATCTTTTGCTAGTGATCTCAAACTTTTTTTGATCTGTGTATTATTATATTATATTATATTATATTATATTATATTATTATATAATATTAAATTTTTCATTTTGTCAACAGTAAGGCTTTTTTTTACATTTAAGAAAAAAGAAGAATAATCAAAGTTTGCTCTTGAAGACACCACAGAAATTCCACGGAAAAAACAAATAACACTTACTCGACCCGGGTAATGCCGGGTATCTAACCCATAACAGCGCTTGCGACCACCAATGAGGCAATTAAAATAAAGATTACTGACGTTATATTTCTCGAATTGCTATGTATAGTGCTAAAACATATTGAAGTTACTATAGGAATACGCACCATATCCAAAATGTTCCAGTAACGTGTTGATCGAAGTGGAGAGTAGTTTGGAGCCTGACATATTTGCTTCTTCAGCTCTTTTATTCAGAATTGTCTCTTGATCAGGTTGAAGTTCTGAACCTGCCGCAAAAATCAATTCTCTGATTAAAGAGTGCACGTACCTTTCAGAGCAACTTCTTCCTTAAAACAAAAAAAAAGCAGTCACGTGCAAACCTGGGCGCAGATTCCATACGAATGATATTTAAAACAATAGATATACTCGTATTTCAGATTTTTCAGTAATCTATAAGAACTTAATTATTATTTTATTTTTATTTTTTATTTCAGATTCAGTAGTTTCGACGACAGGACAAAAGAGAGTCAAAGGTAGTACGAGATTCTGTTTAATATTAAAATCTTCATTCGACTTATGCTCAGAAATAAATTAATCTATTGTAAAGATTTTTTTAAATTACTTTAAAAAAAATACTGGGCAAATGTGAGTCAGACTCGTGCAACGAGGGTTCCGTATAAACTTACCGATGTGATTAAGTTCAATTCCTGAATGGAGTCTCGAAGATTTTTAAATCGCAAAAAAGGTTTGTTTTTGTAACGCAACTACAAATTTACAGTTTTTCAGATTTTTTTCCTATACTTGTTCTAGGGATTCTAGGTCGGAAAATAGGATACAATTTTTTGCGACATAAACGGCTGTATTTTTTTTTTCACTTAGAAGTCTTAAGTTTTTCACAGCTTCAAGAGACCGCGACATAAATACATCGGATCTAAAAAGGTGACATTTAGCAATTCATTTCCTGAATTCCTGTCATACTTACGATCTTTTAGCAATTCTGCTAATATTCGTAAAATCTTACGAATGTGCTGTCATTTAGACCCGTCTGCCAAAAAAAACTGTCAAATAGATGAATTGCATTGCAGAATCATACCTAATATGAATATTGTTTACGTTTAACAATATGAACTGCCAATTCGTGACCATTTTGCGATTTTTGACACGATTCATTATTATTGTCCGAATGAAGATCTGCTAAAGTGGCCTTTTTAGCCCGCCAGGTATGGTTTTAATTTCAACTCAATATCTCTACACATTCCCGACATAAAGGGACTTGACAAACAGACATACAGACGGACAACAAAATGATCCTATAAGAGTGTTTCGTTTTTTCCTTTTGACGCACGGAACCCTAAAAAGAATAATTTAAAATTATGAAAAATATTTAGAGACTCAATAAGCCTTCGAGTTTGATATGTCACGCAACACTGAAAGTCATTCGTTTCTTTAAATTATCTGAATGATCTCTTTAAGGAGACTTCATATTTAAAATAAATTGAGTTGCTTTGTACGCGGATTTATATTTTGGGTCACAGAAGTTCATATTTGTACTAAATTACAGCGGAAACGCAGTTGGACTTGTAACATTTAAAAAAACTTAGTCACGGTTTGAGGTATATAGCGACCTCTAGTTGCGCATAATGTCACTGAATGCAATGTCATAAACAGTTCTGACTGAGGCCCGTCAGATGGCGCCACGACTTAATCGATATGTTTAGTTTTTCTTTTGTTTCGATTATTGAGTTATAATATTTAAATAAATAAATTATAACCTTATTAATTACTATTTACTAAATTTAATATAACTAAATAGTAACAATCGAACAGGCAATATCGATTACCTTCACTTCATTATTAAATGGCAGATTTGACAAGATGGGTGTGGTCATTCTTTATTCATTTCGTGGCTAGACTGAAGTACACGAGAACAAGAGTTTTTTTTTAATTTAAAACACGTAAAAATGTCGAGAACTAGACGTGGAAACAGCGTTAAACTTAAGATGATATTCCCCCGATTGTGGTAAGCATTTTTAGACGAAATTGATGAATATTATCTTAGCGTTATACATGGGCATCAGTATTCTCAACATGTGAATTCTCTTTGACAGGGTTCAAGATTTCATTTTATTTTAGTCTACCATATCCCATGGATATGTATTAAGAAGAAAAATAGTCTCCCAATATAATACCAATAAAATATGTATAAAATATGAAGCTACATCTTTGCACATGGGTCGTTGACGAGCAATCTCACATGGACAGCTAAGCGACAGTTTCCGAATATAGCGTATGGCTTTGGACCTTGGATGAACTGCATTGGATGACGGTACTGGCTGTGAGGACTACACTGTATGGTCATAATTGAGGTTAATGTATTACCACTCCATGTAAGTTACTTTATTCTAACCTTACCATATATGTTCCTGTCACGGGCTGTAACTAGTGTAGCTATTTAATTACTAAATATATATTGTGGAGACAAGTTATATCTTTTATTCCAGTCAACACCTCATGTGAAATACACCCTTTAGTCTCATGCAAACTACCGCTGGGTAAGTCGGTGGTAAGGTCAAAAACCCAACCTTACAAGTTGGCGTCCCACGTAGGACAACCTTACAGACTGTGACAGAAATACGAGTCGTCTTAATTATATGAGAATTTTGCATTATATATGCGGACATATGAGACCCTAAAAACAACTAAGTTCTGCATAAAATGGAGGAGGTTATTAATATGCTTATATTGTTTTAAGGTTCTGTATATTATGTGGCAGTTCAGCCTCAGTTCAAAAAAAACATAACACTCCATTTTTGGGCAGTTGTGTAAAAACGAACCCTTACTGGATCATTTTGTTGTTGGTTCGTTTCAAAACCCTTTTCTCAGGAACTCAAGGAGGTATCAATAAAAAATTAACATTTTAACTATTTAGTCAACGTAACATAGAGATAAGTAGGGGTGCCACGACAGAAAACCTCCACGAGTGCCCGCAGGCTATAGTTCCCTTGCGGATACGTCCGGAGCGAAGGCTAGTCTGCGGGACGGTGCACCCTGGGAGGCGGCCAACAACCCCCTTGGGCACTCCTGCCTAAGGGGCCTCGATGGCCGTCTGCGAATGTTCTGTCGGGAGTACGCTTCAAAGCGTGTCCCTCTGCTTTAGCAGAGGGCACAGTGGCGAAGCAAGAGCGGGCTCGGCGTGCACTCACCCTGCCACCGGGCAGGCAGGAGGAAGGCTTTCTTTCTCCTCCTTCTGCCACCGTTGCTCTCGTAGCCCCAGAGATTGTCCAAGGTCATGTTTCTGACTTTTGATAGGGGTCGAGGGTCTTGGCTTAACCGCCCGGGCCTCGAGGAAGACAACCTCTATAGAAATCACCCCAAACCTCCAAGCGGCGGCGCACCGTGAGGGAGGTTGTTAGCTTGACTAATGGGTAGCTAAATTAGTCTCTAGTGCGGACCACAGATTTTGAGCAAGTACCCGAAGTTTATACTCGTGGGAACTAAATGGATAAACAAAGTAAATTCTTTAAAAACCCTTTGGAGAGTGATGCGCGGTCGGAGTCCGACGCGGCATCCAGAAGGAGCTCAGGCTCGGAGGTGAAAGATGAGGTGGAGTCGGGAGGCGACACCGGAAGAAACGCGAGTTTCTTCCGGAAACGCTCCTTGTCGAGGGACAAATCGTCCTCCGACGCAGAAAAGGGCTCGGCCCGAAAAATCCCTACCAGTGGGCGGGGAGCGGGCCGAGCACCGGGAAGAGGACGGGGAGTCACCTCCCAGGAGGCGGCCGAGCGAGCCGAGATGCTCGCCGCGGAAGGGCGCCACCCCGCTGCGGCCAACGCTGCGATGGACCCCTCGGGGCCATCTGGCAGCGAGCAGGAAGACTCCGCCGAGGAGTCGCGCCGCTCCTTCGGCGAGCTCGTCGTCGCCGCGTTGCGGGATATGGGCCGCAAGCGAGAGAGGACGTCGAAGGAGAGGACGGTCCTCCGCCATGCCGCCTCTATGCAGGAGGCCTTCGACGTCGCTCTGAGAAAGAGCGTGGCGAAGCTCCGGGCCGAGCTTCGAGCCGGGCTCCGGGCCGAGCTTCAGGCCGAGCTTGCAGGGGTCCATAGAGCCAGCAGCCAGAAGCCCGTGGAAGGGGGGTGCAAGCAAGGGCAGGGGCAAAGTCAGCCCCAGCCCCAGCCTCAGCCCCAGCCTCGGCCCCAGCCCCAGCCCCAGACCGAGTCGGGAAGCCAGCTGCTGACGCTGGTGCAGCGGGAGCTGGCTGCTTTTCAGCAAAGCAGCTGCAGGAACAGCAGCAGCAGTTCCAGCTGCGGATCCAGCAGCAGCTGTCCCTGCTGGAGGGCATAGTATTGCGCCCCCCACTAGCGGCCTCCGGCCAGCGAAGGGCGGCGTCCTACGCTGCCGCCGCGGCCTCGGCGGCTGCGCCCATGGCGGGCCCGTCAGGGCAGACCAGGCGCGTGGCCACGGTTGCGAACCCCGCCGGAGCGGCCCCACAGGTCAAAAAACAGCAGCAGGTGAGGCCAACCCCTGCTGCTGCCCCTAAGAAGGGCAAGTCGGCACCGGCCACTAAGGCGGCGGGAGCCCCTGCTGTGGTGGCAAGCAGGCGGCCTAGGCCGCCTCCCCAACCTGTAGATCCTCCGGCCGAAGCCGGATGGCAAGTGGCTGGAGCCCAAAAGCAGGCTGGCAAGGCGGCTCGGGCTGCCAGGAGGCGTGAGCGGCAAAAGCTGCGAAAGCGGATGGCCCTCGCGGCCAGGATTCGCACCCCGCGCTCTACGGCTGTAGTAATCACACTGCAGCCGGAGGCAGCGAAAAAGGGTGCGACCTATGGCGAGGTCCTCCGTAAGGCGAGGCAGGCGGTGAACCTCACCGACCTTGGGATCACCGGGGGCTTCCAGATGCGGCATACCGCGACCGGTGCCCTGATGTTGGAGGTCCCCGGAGCCAACAGCGGCCCCACCGCAGACGCCCTGGCTAAAAAAATCAGGGCGTCCTTGGATGCGGAGGAGGCCCGGGTGTCCAGGCCCACAAGATGCGTCGACATGCGCGGACGGTGGGCAATGGGTAGCTCGCTGTCCGTCCGTCCGGTAACAGACCGGTCCGAGCTCAGGTCGTCTACGGCGCGCACTGTTCCCGCGCGCCTCAAGGAGTTGTCAGCAAACTGTAGGGGTCCAGCAGGGCCGAAGCCTACTGGGGCCAAAGGTTATGTGAGAATGTCACCACAGGCCTCGGGACAAAGGCAAGGAACGGAAAGGTAGGTTTTTATTCAGTAAAAGTCTGACACTATTTCCCGCCCCACCCAAGGGCGGGATTTGTCATTGGATGATTTTACCTACGTTAAAAAAAAAAACATAGAGATAAGTAAAACAAAAATAATGTTTGCTTCAAACTTCTGTCCGCAAACATGTTTATTGAAAAATATTGACTATGTGTCGTATTTGATTTGTTTGAATACACAATGGAAAGTCAATTTATTAACACAGAATGCATGAACGCCTATTGTACGTTTGTACAACTTAAAAGACCTTGAAAAAACGCTAATTGTCGTATTGTACACGCCAATTTGGTTTCTATATTTTAATTTCTACATCTTCGTTTTTCCTAGAAAAAAACAAAAAAAGTTTTTTTTAATTCTTTTTTTTTGTGATTTTCTAAAAAGCACGCAATTAAGTAATAATAATACTCCCCCGCGGTTTCTATGATCTACTTCGCTGCTTACAGCGTAATATGCAAGCAGATCCAGTGTCGCAGTAATAGAGTCGACAACTCGAGTCGTTTGTTGTTGCTGGACCCGACGCTTCCTCATTAGGACACAAAAGCCATCAGTGCACACTTCTGCAAACATAGTTGCAGCATGTTGCTAGCCTCAGCGGCACTCTAAGCATGGTGCTATTTGGAACACGGTATTGTTTGCACCTTGTGTGTGTTTGTCTGTGTTAAATTAGGCTGTAAATATTGTACAAAACCAATTATCCAGTGTCCGCAAAATGGCATCGCCACAATTATAACATTTACACAGACCGGGAACGTTTGTGATACATTCTTGCAGCCAGCGGCGCACGCCCTCCCGCTGCCAGTAGCACGGCGGCGTGCCATCTTCGTCGAGCTCGTCGTCGCTGCGCTCGGGTGGCACACGCCACGCCGCCAGCTCGCCGGCCAGCGAGCCGCACAGCAGCAGCGGCCCGGCGGGGTCGGCTAGCAGCGCCACCGCCAGCGCGCCGCCGCCGTCGCCTGCCGCCAGCACGGCCAGCAGACGCGCCGCCGCGCCGCGCGCCGACACGCACCACACGCGCATCACGCGGTCCACGCCCGCCGCCGCCAGCAGCGTGCCGCCCCAGCGCAGCGACGTGGCGCCTCCACCCTGCAGCTCAAGCGTCAGCACCACTCGCACCGTCGCGCTCTCCTGCTCCTGCAACACGTCACAATATACTACCGCAAGCACTCGACGCAGGACAGGATTGCTGATGTGATTACCTCGTCATAATGAATACTCCACATCTTGATGAGCGAGTCGGCGCCCGCCGTCGCGAGAACATACGTGTTTTCCGGAAGTGCCAATGCGCTTGGAGATGGCGCAAAGTCGCAGCTCTGGACACCGTCTGGTGAACACAGTGTTATCTCAGCTACTTGCTTGCTTCACATATCGTTCACCTACATTGGCATATCTACAAAAAACGTGGATGATCTAGTGTTTATACGTAAATTATCAATACAATATGAATATAGTACAACATGACCTGTCCGGTTTATCAATAGAGGGCGTTTAGTGTCATTGTTGAATCTGTGATAGACTACAATTTTTAATGGAAACAATATTTCAATATTGTATAAAAACTGTATATTTGGATAATAAATTAATTATTAGAACTTTATTCCATATAAATACATATTTGCTATATTTATAAATATAAAAATATATATATATGTATAAAAATAGTGTCCCACCGGTATCGGGAACAGGGTCCACGCTACCGGCGGTCAGGGCTCCAGAGAAAGGAACCTCCAGACAATACGAGCCGTGTCCAGGAGTACCGCTTTCTGAATCAAGCCCTTAATCCAGCCGCCCAACGAGAGCCTCCTAAGGTCTTGGTCGAGGCTCTTGGCTATTAAGCCATTACCCGACACGACTATCGGTACAATGATCGCCGAATCCACATGTCGACAGCCTCGCGAGCCAAGTCAATATACTTGATTTGTTTGGCTTTCACGAGGTTCTCGTCATGCGGAACGGACATGTCAACAATCATTGCACGCCTCTCGTTTCGGTCCACCACCACTATATCAGGCTTATTGGCTACAATAGTCCTGTCAGTGATGGTGGACCGGTCCCAGTACAAAGTGATATGACCATTATTAAGAACTGGGTTGCAAAGCAAGTTGCTGATGGATAATCTTGGCTACAAGGTTGTGCCTATGCAAATACTCGCCGTTAGCCAGACGAGAACAACCGGAGATAATGTGACGAATTGATTCTCCCGGACGGTGACATGCCCGACAGATGTCAACCGTGCCGTCCTTCACAATAAATCTCCGGTAGTTATTCGTCATGATAACTTCGTCCATAATTGCACAGAAAAAACCTTCGATTTCCCCAAAGAGGTCACCGAAACGCAGCCAAGCTACGGACGCCAATTGGTCTACATCGGGCCTGTGAAGGGCCTGGAAAAAGCGTCCGTGAAGTTCCTTGCTCTGCCATACTTCCCTGCGATCGTCAGTGTCAAGCACTACCGGTTTGCGCCAGTTCTCGTTAGCCAAGGAGAGCGGGGTGAGTCCCTTGTCCACTGCCACTACATCTTGATGCATACCCACGTCGGCAGCTAGGAAATATTCCCTGAGACTGCATACCTCGCGGTTGAGTAGGGTCTTAGTATTTAAAAAACCTCGACCGCCACACTTCCGCGGGATATACAGTCTCATCACCGACGATCGTGGGTGATGCATTCGGTATGCAGTCAGCAGTGTTCGGACCCGCCTATCCAGGGCGTCAAGTTCCGTTTGAGTCCATTTGAGTACGCCGAAAGAGTACATCAATATCGGCATGACCCAACCATTGAAGGCGCGCACCTTGTTTCCGCCTGAAAGAAGGCTATTAAAAACCTTCTTCAGGCGTCCAAAGAAACTCTCCTTCAACGATTGCTTCATGTCAGTGATATTGATGCCTAGGGCTTCCGATATACCCAAATACTTATAGGTTTCGGTTGCTACTTAGGTACGCCAGCGTTTGCTGGAAGCAGTTGCATCATGTGGAGAGTCGATTTATTGGTTAACTCTTTACTGTACTAATTATAGGCTCCTATTTTAATGTTGTTTAATATAAACTTAAAGCTCAATATAGCTTAAAATTAATAACGTGTCCATTATGACACATAGTCTTATTGTTATTTATTATTGTTGTGGCACTGTTTCCCCCGCTTCCACGGAAATAATGGTTTATAGGCCAGTAAGCTGTGCGGGGCCCTCCCACACAATTGAACAATAAATCACTTTAAGTGATAAGACTATGTGTCTACAGAGTTCTGAGGTAACAAATATAAAAAAACAATACAACCGAAATGAGAACCTCCTCCATTTGTTTGAAGTCGGTTAAACCATTTGGTTTAACCGACAAATGTAAAATAACAACTATGGTCAAATGTGTTATTTTACATGCCTAATTTGATTTACATAATTGAGTCGTTCACAAGGATTCAACAAGTTTATAATTTCGAAGTTAATTGTAAAATTAACTTCTTAATACAAATCTCGCTCTGATCTAATTTTTTCATTATCTCTGATATAAATTCATCCTAACATTTTTCTGCAGGTCCAGATGATCTCCGCAAATCTGTCATGATCGGGATCACATATGCGTATTGGGAGTGGAGCAAGAGATACAGACTTTCGGTCAAAATCCTGAAAACACAATTGTGGGCAGTTCTAGGATGGTTTCATAGATCGACAGGACGTCTCCTTCCCAAGTTTTTTTTAATAACTCAGTTATTCCCTATAGCCAGAAAGTTAATTTACTACTACTAACACAATTTACCGTATACACAGATAATAATATTAATTTCCATATACATATAAAAAACACTTTTTACAAAATATATACAACCAACTTCAAAGTAAAAAATAAAACACAAAAAAACGGTTGTATTTTTTTGTAAAAAGTTTTTTATTTCACACTTTTTAGTTTTGTAGCACCTCTCAGCTATAACTTATATAATTACCTTCCGCCATTCGGTCCCATCATCAAATCATCATGACAATTCTAATAATACCAAATACGGCTAGGATGCACTGATTTATTACAGAATTCCGATTCTTACCTACCTTTCAGGTCATCAGATCAGTTCTATTCTCTCTTCTTCCTTCAGTCAGTCACCGACTGCATGTATAAACAAAGCAATCTTACTTGTAACGACAGTTCTGCTATGATTTTTTGAAGAATTCCGTTCCATGTCTTCGAAGTTCATCATCAGATCAAAATAATATTATCTTTCAAACAAAATAAAAAAAAAAATGAAATCGGTCCACAATTGACCGAGATATCGGTGAACATACATAAAAAAAAAATACATACAACCGAATATAGAACCTACTCCTTTTCGAAGTAGGTTCAAAATACTTGGCTTATTTTACCTTTTCTTAAACCTAGACATAATTATATACATGTATAGCTCCTATTAAATAAATAAATAATTTTAAAATATTGACAACAAAAAAATAAATTAAAAATACCTAATATAATTTATCTAGACATATAAACATACATAATAATGACGACAAAAAAATAACTACCTGACATAATTAATCTATTCTACACAGACATAATAATAATTTTCATATACAACTTAATTTAAATAAAAACATAATTTTACAATAATGACTGGTACAGGCCTCATGGTCCGAAGCGAGAAATGGCAGACAGTCGCCTTCTTTTGCGATGCACTAATACTGGCGAAGGAGGCGGCCACCGGCCACACGTGTGAGATAACGGCCCTCACGCACCAGCTGCCAGGATCCCAACTACGATTTCCAGCTATCGTACGCGTAAGCTTGCGGACGGCGAGCAGTGGATAGCTCGACTTTCTGCTGTCGAGTAATGGTCCGAACCGGGCCCTGGTCGTCGACGGCGCGGCACATAGTGTTCTAATGGGTTACCTATCATAAGTTCGAAAAACGTTTGACCGAATTTCATTTCACCTAAAACTTTTCAAATATTATCGTCTCGTTTTTTTTTTTTATTTCATCGAAGTCACGTCTGCCACTGTATCAGTTGACCTATTCTCAATTTGAATTTTTTCGTTACACCTACGTTTCATTCGGTCGAAAAACTTTTCACTTATGTTACACTTAGCGCAACTATCATTTGTTCGAAGTATTATGTTTCCGAACTTTCATTATACCACAATGGAAGGTTTTCTGTGTCTGCTCCAGCGCTGTGGGATTTACCGTCGCAGATGGTACGATCCTTGTGCTCCTGATTATTTAAAACAATATTTTAAAGTATTGGGCAGTTCTCATAATCTCAACCTTCGAGCTTCCAAAAATATGCTTCTTCAAATTCCTTCTCACCGTACTGGGTTTATGGCCAATTCTTACACTGTCTCTACCATTAAACTCTGGAATGTGCTTCCCCTTGACATCAAAAAATCTGTGAGTAAATTTTCCTTTAAGCGTAAAATTCGGAACTACTACTTAAAGTCCTCTCAACCTTAGCTTCAGTCTTCGTCATAATTATCATATTTTAAGTTTTCTTAATCGTAATAATTTTATATTTATCATAGTATTTATTAGTTTATAATATTACCTTATATAAGTATTTTATTATTATATGGTACTTAATTTATTTCACATTATATTTTGAAATATTTGTTATTTATTTATTGTGCAAACCTACCACAGTATTTTCTTTTTTAACCTAAAGGTTGACTGGTAGAGAATGCCTTGTTGCATTAAGTCCGCCTATGTACCACTACTGTACATGAAGTTTAAATAAATAAATAAAATGGTTTCAACGCTCACCACCTCAGCTTCGGCAGCCTCAGCCGCGGCGGCGGGCCTTCAAATCACCTGCTCCTCAGCGCACGGGCCGCCCTGCCCCTCCACGCTTAAGCGATAAATCACACTCTAGGGCTAGGGCTGACAAAACTGTGTGAAGTCGGATTTGCAGCGATTCGTTTCTGTCACTAAATTTTGTAGCACAAAATATTGTCTTTTATGACACTATTTTAATTTAATATTGAAAATGCTACCAATTATAGTACGCGGCAAATTGAACCAACCGCCACGGCTACGCGCATCTCTCTCCCTCGACTGAGACCCGAAATCGGTTATAATCCACGTCACACAAGTTGAACCATCATGGCGGTCGACCTTGAATGCACGGTAACCGATTTTCGGGTCCCAATCGTAGTGGAGGGTTGCACGCAACCATAGTAAATGGTTCAAGTTATTTACCGCGTACTATAACCATCTATTATGTTTGTGACCAAAATTCTGTAAACCGTAGTTTCGGTGTAATGAAAATATGGCAAATAAATCCTTTGGCAAATGAAAAAAGTTCAAGAGAGGCTTCGGCCAATAGCAATTCTGTAAAATGATACCTATGACACATGATACTTCGATGATACAAAAATTTGTCAAATAATGCATATAGCAAAAAAGACGTCGGTCAATAGTTTTCGGTCACATGAAATTCGAACAAAATAAATTCGGAAAAGTGATAGGTTCCCGTTCTAATAATTTTGATGAGTGATAACTATTACTTGTAAGGACATGCCTTGCTTATCCCCATTAAGACAGTAATCGGTACAATAACATGTCACGTTTCGCAAGCAAAGAATTAAGATTCTAGTAACTAAGTAATGTAAGTTAGAAATATGATTTGTAAATTATAATTTAGGACTAATAAAAATAGACGTTGCAACAAACAGTTGTTTCCATGGCAACCCAACATCATGACTACATTTCAAACTCCTGAGGCCTATCCCACGTGAGACGTAGATTATCCCGAATAAGAAGTACTCCACGGGACTAAGCGTTCGTGTAACTCCCAGTGAAACAATTTTCGTGGTGCTCTTACCCAGATCGTGCGCGTGCGGGTCATAATGAAGCACGCGCGCGCTGGGTGGCGGCGCGCGCAGGCACAGCTCGCCGGCCGCGCTGCCCGTGGCGGCTAGGCGCGCGTCGCACGACCACGCGCAGCACGTCACCGCGGCCGAGTGATCCACAAACACGCTACCGCACATAAACAAGCACAGAAAGAACCCGTTTATAAGTCTGGAGTTAATATATTAATTAAACATTATTAGCATAATAAATAATAATAATTATTTATTAATAATAATATCGATAAGAAATTTTGATAAAATATATACATATTACTAACAATCTAAGACATTAAAAGTATCAACTAAATACACACTTTAATAATACATTTTATTTTGACATTTATATCTTAGCAATAAAAAATAAAGTTATTGTCTAAGAATTATGTTTACTTAGAAACTTTTAAGGTCACTCGCAGGTCTGTTTTTCTCTTTGTACCTTAAGTTGTTGTCGTAAACGAAAACGTAATAATTTTTCTTTTCCTGCAGATATCCTTGGAACTCTTGGTATTTACTGATACCAACTATAACTGATACCAGTGTCATATGACTTCACAACAATTTGTTGGTCTACGGTGAAGTGAGAGAACGTGACACACTTTTACTGAATAAAACCAACCAATGTTCCTTCATTATCGGTTCAGGATACACGTTAGATGGTATGTATATAAGTAAGACAAGCAGTATTAGAGATCTTGGTGTAGTACACGACAGTAAATTACTTTTTGATGATCACATAGAAACCATTGTCAAGAAAGCCTTCCAAACCTTGGGTTTTATTATTAGAGTATGTTCTAGCTTTCGGTCACTAAAACCAGTTAAGATCCTCTACTGTTCTCTCGTGCGCAGCCACCTCGAATATGTTTCCCAAGTTTGGAACCCCCAATATGAGATTTATAAATCTCGTATTGAATCCGTTCAGAAGAAATTTTTGCGGTACTTAGATTTTAAAGCAAAGCAATTCTCAGTCGACTACGAGCACCGTTGCAAGCGATATCATTTCTTACCGTTAAATGTACGACGTAATATTAATGACATATGTTATTTGGCAAACATAGCAAACGGCTCTATTGATTGTCCTGAATTACTCAGCAAAATTATTCTTCGCACTCAGAACAACCTACGTATGCGGCCTCTGTTACAGACACCATGCACATCGACAAAGTACAGGCGTAACGCATTCTCTATACGCAGTGCTACAGCTTTTAATAACTTGCCATCGCACCTGGGCATCGATCTGTTTTGCACTAGCGCACAAAATATAAGAAAGATCTTAACTAGGGAATATTTTGGAGAAAACGTTAGATGACTAATTAAATAGTTGTTTTTATGATTTGGCACACTTATTCTACATTGTAAAACTAGATTTAATTTCTATGGAGTTATTACTTGTACGCAAGATGTATGTTGATATATATATGTGGAAGCTTGTAATTAGCAATTTTCCCACCTATGTATAAATTTTATATATTTTATTAGTCTATAAGCTTTCTGAAAAATAAATAAATAAATAAATAAATAACCCTACGTTCTAAGGTCACTCAACTCTCTTTCACGGCAACTCTTTCAAACGTTCCCACAGCCCTAGCAGGCATTGGCCCTGCTGGACCAGTGTCTGCTAGGGCTTCAGTTTTGTGGACAACTCTTTGAAGTGCTGGGAACACTACGTGCCGTCTACTCAGGCTTCGTCCTTACCGGAGAGCTTACCCATACCTTGTTGTCTGCAAATCCAAGCCTAAAGTAATCGGGAAAAGCCCTGCGATACCAACTCATGTTATCAAAAGCAGCATGCGATTGCAGCAATCCCGGTTGATGCGGTATAATTTTTTGGTCTTCCATGGTCTATCTCTGAAGTTCTTCATCAGATTTTCATCAAATTTTGATGGGACCACTTCGCAGGTAAACCATTGGCATTGGCCATTGTATGTGTGTTTTAGTTTTAGTTCCTTATTTTTGTATGTGTAATGGTGTAAAATAAATCATAAAATAAATAAATAAATAAACTCTTCAAAACGAAAGAATTACTAAAAACGGTGTTCATTTAGCGAGAATATCGCTGTAAACGACTCGAAAACCTTTTTCTTTTTTTGAAGTCATTAAACAGTCCTTTGGCAAAGTTAGCTAAGGTAAGAAAAAACTGGACGTGAGCGACAAAACTTTTCCAAAAAGTTTCTAAAAAAAATATCAGGCGGGAATGAGTTGGCGGTAAGTCCCCTCTTTAAGCAGTGGCTGCAAAGACCTCACGGCATCCTCATCTTCCGCATGACGAAGGTTCCCATATAACACGGTCAGTTCAAAATAGACCTCTCAAATATTTGAGGACTGCACTCTAATTTCGATGCGGTTCATCACCATCTGGAGACTGATAAGCCAAACTTTCTTTTCTTGACAGAGACCAGTTCAGATGTCCGTCAGATGCGGCGTACCTCACCTATCCGGGATACTCATCAGTCTTTTTACGGTGTGGCTATTGGTGGAAATTGGTATTTACATAATTTTCTATGTCTGTGTTGACCGATAGCACATCGGTGATCAGCAGGCAACTCGACTATTTGACTACCTCAGTCAGGCCGCTAATGAGGCTCTGCATCGCCACCCTAATGCGCAGTTCGTCACTCAGGGGGACTTTAACGCCTGCCACCAAGACTGGCTTTTTTCATACCTTGTGGTATCGATAGGCCTTTCCCATGATGGTGCCTGATGTAGCCCATCATACTGCCAATTGTCTGGACCTTCTGCTGACCATCGATCCGGACAGATGTATCGTTACAGTTTCTTCACCACTTGGAATTTCAGATCACTGTCTGATGAAGTCTGTATAGTCCTTTTCTCCACCTGACTGCGACTCTCGCGGCGAACGGGGAATGTGGCATTACAAATCAGAAGATTAGGATGAGATGCGGCACTTTTTTGCGTTTTATCCTTGGCAGCAAGTCTGCTTCTCTTCTAAAAGTCCATCGAGCTGTGCGGATGCTGTGTCCGATATGATAGGTCAAGCCATGGAGTATTTTATCCCTTACTAGTGACGTACCCATCGGAGGCTCAGCTCACCCATGGTTCAACACGCATTCAAGCTGAAAAGCGTAAGCATTCGGCTTTTTTCATCTAGGTCGATGCTCGTAACCGCAAAGCTCCGGACCTGAGTTCAAAGAAGAGAGCCTTCAACCATGCTGCTAAGTCCTACATAAGGCACTAAGGAACTCTCACTTCGATCGCATTACCTATATCGGCACAAAGCTCTCTGCACAGCCGTTCAGTTGCAGAGCGTTTTGGTCCCATGCTAAGTCGGTCGAAGCGAACTTCTGTCGGCCCACACGGCTTCTCTCGTCTTGACACTTGCGATGCTACTCCACTGACTCTGTCTATCTGCGACACCTCCATGCCCCAGGTTTTGCATAAGGAACAAAGAAGTTCCAGAGAGCAGTGTGTCGACTACATATGAATATAGCCAGTAGACTAGATGGTATACCAGAGATAGTTTTCAAGGCTTGTGCGCCCGAGTTGTCTCCTGTATTGAGGCACTTGTATCGCCTCTCATTTCGAACTGGTATTTTATTTATTTATTTTATTTTATTTTATTTTATTAGGAAAACATACAGTGTATTCATACAGAGTAGAAACAGATATAAACAACTGAATACCATTTACATGTTTCCGCATTTAAACATCTAGAAAGCTTGTTATCAATCTTTAGTGATATAACAGGTAATGTAAATAACCTAATATTAAGCAAAATTTGAAAATTTAAAAAAGTGAAATTTGGGGTAAGTATATTTAATAACTAAATTATGTTGAAGTCAGAGAACCAAACCCTGATTTCGTTAATGTTCTGTTGAAAACGCGTGGCTTTGAATTAAACAAATCCAGTTCAGGAAAGTCAACAAGTTTATTAAATTCTCTAGCGGACCTCACAAAAAATGAATTCTGCCTGTAGTTTGAAGAACTCTGAGGCACGTCCACACATGCTTTACGTCTCGTCATTCTATTCGGGACTTTAAGTTTAACTCGAGATAGTAAATCCGGTGAGTCAATGTGATTCTGCGCGATTTTAACAAGGCACGCAATATCCGAAAACTTTCTTCTTTGGTACAATGGTAAGATATGGTGTCTTCGACATCTCGCCTCATAATTGGGGTCATATGTTTTAGACTTATTTTGCAAGTGTTTCAGGAACCTACGTTGAATGGATTCAATTCTATCTATATAAACATTGTAGAGAGGATTCCACACTTGGGAACAATACTCAAGAACGCTGCGCACCAAAGAGCAATAAAGAATTTTAAGTACTTTCAAGTTTGAAAACTGAGAGCTGGCTCTCAAGACGAAGCCCATGGTCCTGTAAGCTTTTTTGACAATATGATCTACATGTCTTTCATAAGTTAGCTTGGAGTCGTGAATGACACCTAGGTCCCGTACTGAGTCTACTTGTTCTAACTCATGTCTTTTGATAAAATATTTAAATTTAATAATTTTGACTTTACGAGTAAAGGTTATAAAAAAACATTTTTTGACATTTAAGTCTAATTTATTGATTAAACAATATTGTTCGAAACTATCTAAATCATTTTGGAGAAGCTGACAGTCTTCAAAGCTGGTAATTTTTTTGAAAATTTTCATGTCGTCAGCATAAAGGAGTAATTGTGAGTATTTAATGCATTGAGTGACATCATTTATAAATATGTTAAAAAGAAGGGGCCCAAGCAAAGAACCCTGCGGTACCCCAGACGGGACGATGCTCCATTTAGAACGGTGCCCATTCAGAACCACTGCTTGCGATCGATTTTCAATGTACGAAACAAACCACCGATATAAGTCTCCATGGATGCCAGCTTGGAGTAACTTCTGTAGTAATATTTTGTGGTCGATTCGGTCAAACGCTTTACTATAATCAGTAAAAATTGCATCGACCTGTCCACCAGCATCCATGCTAGACGTCGTAAACTCTGTGAAAGACAGCAGATTAGATAAAGTTGACCGCTTGCTTACAAAACCATGCTGCTCCGTGATCAAAGTTGGTGAGATACTCTCATAAACTTGTGTATATACGATTTTTTCCAGTATCTTAGCAAAGATGCATAATTTGGAAATGGGGCGATAATTTTTAGCATCACTCTTGCTACCACTCTTATGTATGGGTGTGATAAATGCAGATTTCCATATTTTAGGTACAAGTCCTTCCGAGATAGACCTTTTATAAAGAATAACAAGAGGTTCAGTTAAACATGTAGCACAAGAGACAATAAATAATGGTACCACATTATCGGGCCCTGCACCCTTACTTAAATCTAAAGATTTTAATAATTTAAGAACTAGGTCAGCAGTGACTTCTATACTACCTATGTTGCTTGGTGCGTTGTTATCAATAGACATGGGTATTGAAGAAGAGTATGTAGACGGAGGTAGAAAGTTTGAATGGAAATGAGAAGCAAACACATCGCATATTTCATCCCCAGTATCAGCTGGAACACCATTATAATGAATAGTTGATGGGAGTGAGTTCGATCCCTTTTTATTTGATTTAATAAACGACCAAAAAGACTTGGGACATTTAATTATTGCATCTTCCGCGTGTTTTATATATTTTAAGTAGCATTCTTTCTCCAATCGTTTGGCACGGTCACGAAGAAGACAAAAAGTATCATGGTCACTAGTATTACCATATATTTGAAATTTTTTTAAGAATTTGAACTTCTCTTTGAGAAGTTTCTTTATATAGTGCCAAATTTGTATAGTGCCAAAGTTCTGGAAGTTTGCCAACGTGCAACCCATGCCCAAAAAGGGCAATCATGCGGATCCTGCCAACTATCGACCGATTTCGATAACCTCCATATTCTTCAAGATTATGAGCATGGACGCGAGTTCAATCGCACCTCATGGTATACCTGGAAGATAACGATCTCCTCAGCAACTGAGAGTACTGGTTTCGCCTCAATCGGGGACCTACTAGTTTATGCCACCCACTTGTGGGGCGAGGTCCTCAAGAAGAATAGGGAAGCGATTGCTGTTTCTCTAGACGTCTCGAAGGCCTTCAACAGGGTATGGCAAGCTAGCCTTTTGAGTAAGCTTCCAGCGTACGGCATTTGCCCTGGCTTGATTAATTGGGTAAAAGACTCCCTGAATGAAAGGTCTCTTCAAGTAGTTGTCGATGGATGCTCATCAGAGCCTACGACTAATATCGGAGTTCCTCAGGGGTCCGTACTCTCTGCAACGCTCTTCCTCTTGCATACCGATTTGCTGATGCCCGGTATGTACGGGTATGCAGATGAGAGCACAGTTGTAGAGGGATACCTGCCAAGTGCTTGGGTTAGTAAGAAGCTAATCTAGTCTGAAAGAGATGGTAGAGCGTACGAATGCCACCAAAACACAAGAGTGTCTGTTCACCGTCAAAAGAAGACCGTTCACCTTGGCTCATACTTTTCAGGATGTATCCTTGGAGTGCACCGACCGCCTTCAGCTTTTGGGAGTTTAATTTTCTCAGACCTCAAATTTGGGCGGTTAATTGAGTCCGTGAGTTGAGAGTAGGAAACTCAGCGTGCTTTCGTGCAAAAGTTCGACGTTACTTCACACCGGGACAGCTTCTAACGTTATACAAAGCACAGGTCCGATCGTGTGTGGAGTGCTGCACAATTCCACCTAGCAGCTTTGAACTCGGTGGAAAGGCATGCGATTAAGCTAATTGGTGATCCAGATTTGGTTAAATGATCAATGATATTTATTTTGCAAATAGGTTTTAAAAAAAACACTTTCACATATCATTTTTTTTTCGTCAGTTTAAACTAGATGAGGCCGGTGTTTCATAGCTGATTACCCTGAGAAGAAACACCGAAACAAACTCAGTGGTCAAAGTCGCTTTTAAAGTCCATACATTAAATATGTAATAATATGAGAAACATGCAGATTAGTGTCTGAGATGGTCTTTTGAAGAAAAAACCACAAAAAATTTGGGTGGACCTGTCCAGTCAGTGCAAGCATTTGTCAGTATTCGTGTAACTTAGGACTACTAAGGAGCACAACGACTTGACGAACAATACCAAAGAAAGGACATTTTGGTAGGCCGCATCAAATACTCAAAACTGCCAGTCATGTTAAAAATTACAGAATATAAAAGTAATCCACATAGTCCCCATAGTCACAATAATAAAATAGAATTTACAAAAATGTAACGCTTTACTAAGCAGCTTGTTCGAAATATTGTTTACTTTTTTAATCACAGATGGCGTTGTTAAGTGAGCGCCAATTCCTATTTCGCGATGTTAAGATTTTCCGCGTGGCGACTAAGGTCGCGATGTTGTCAATTCGTAGTTAGTTCAAATCTGAAGTTCATAATATACAGTGGAATTAAAGTGAAGTGTTTCATTGTCTGATCCTCACCCAAGTTGTGGTCGCGAGTGCTGTGGAACTAGTGCGGGTTCATTGAACGAGTGTTCATTTTGGTCCTTCGAGCCGGATTGGTTAAGTTTTTTGTGGTACTTTCTTGGCTGGGCAAGTGGATTACTTGCGCTAACTAGTCAAGGCACTGGAAGAAGCAGCAGCAAGCAGCAGTAGCAGCGCGTGGTGCAGTGGGCTACTGCAGACGGTGCCGGGTGTCGTCACCGTCAGGGACCAGCAGCAAGGGTGACTGGAGGAGGTGTGACTTGCAGATCGCAACGTTCTTACGAAGACAGTGTTCAGTGATATAATTACGTCATCAGGTGGTATCAGTAGAGGACTAAAACCGTGAGTGTGAAACTTAATATTAATGGAATTTCGAGCTTAATTATTTGGAAGAATTTGAACTTTATTTACTTGAAGAATTTAACTTAGAAAACTTTATAATAATATGAACATTAACTTACAATATTTTATCAATATTTTAGACTTAGCCTAATTTTGCGAAAATTTGGTTGAGGCGGGGAACCTATGCCCGATTTTTCTTCGATAATCGAACTATTGCCTAAAGACTTGTAAAAAATTCCTTACATTTTAATGTAACATCTTCAAAAAATAATTGGATTTCTTAATTGTTTATTTTATGCTATTGAGATAACTTTGTAACTTTTTAGTCAGTTTTCAGCAAAGATATTTGTTAGATTTAGTATACAATATGGAGTCGTTAACTAATAAACAAGAAGACATTTACAGTAGAATAGATAAGGCTTATGTGAACATCAAAAAATCTCCAAAGGAACGAATAACACGGCCTTATTGTAAAGTCAGATTAGAAAATTTGGATAAACTGTGGGATCATTTAGCAAACGGCCATAGCAAATTATATGAGCAATTTGGGCCTGATAAGTTGAAACAAAGTCGATATGTGAAAAATGATGTTTATGATTCAGCAGAAGAAGTGTATGTCCAATATAAAACTGATCTTGAAACTGTGTTAGAGTCATTTGATATTAAAGAAGATTCTTTTAGATCCTGTAGTAGTACTTCCAAGCAATGTCAAGTAAAATTGCCAAAAATAATTATACCAGTATTTTCAGGAAAGTATACCGATTTGGTAACCTTTAGGGATTTATTCTTATCTCTTATTCACAATAATAAAAGTTTAGATAATGTGCAGCGAATGCAGTACCTGAAACGATATCTGTCCGGGGAAGCAGAACAACTGCTTCGACAAATACCCATTTCAGATGCGAACTATGATCGATGTTGGGAACTTTTGAATTCACGTTATAATAATAAAAGATATTTGTCACATTTTATTATAAAAAGGTTACTCAGTCAGAGAAATATCGATAAAGAATCAGCTTTAGGACTAAAGGAATTACTTGATAATACCAATGATTGTTTAAAGGCGCTTTCTAATCTCGAAATTAATGTTGATACCTGGGACATTATAATTATCCATATAATAATTTTGAAGCTAGATCCCGAATCCCGAAAGCAGTGGGAATTTAATATAACTGAACATAACTCATCAGAGGAACTGCCCACACTTATTCAGTTTACCGAGTTTTTAACTAATTGCTATAGAGCTTTAGAATTTTTGGATAACAAAACTAATTCTGGATCTAGAAATCAAGTTAATAATGCCAGGGGTACAGGTACAAATAAGATAAGTAGTTTACATGTTGCAAACGTTCAGTGTTCCTTTTGTTCGGAGCCACATAGGCTTACTTATTGCAAACAATTTGTACAAAAATTAGATTGTGACGCTCGTCGTAGTTTTGTACTAGAAAGGGGTATTTGCTTCAATTGCTTGGGTAACAACCACTCTGCTAAAGTATGTAATAGTCCCGTTAAATGTCGAATTTGTAAACGACGTCATCATTCTTTACTGCACCCCCCAAACGGGTCTTCTTCCACGGGTTCTAGTGCCAATACACAGGGAAATGCGGGATCGTTGGCACATAATGAAAAATTAGCAACGAACGATAGTATGGATAGCCCTTTTTCCAGAGAAGATAGGGAAGGTAACCAATCGGTTAGCTGTTTTTCGACAGGAAAACTGCGTAATACAGTTTTATTAGCCACAGCTCTAGTGAGAGCTGAGTCGAAGGCAAGCACTTACCAAGTAGTTAGAGCATTAATAGACCAAGGTTCACAAATTTCTTTGATTACTGAAGCTACAGTGCAGTTCTTGGGATTGAAGAAAATTCCTTCAACTCATAGGATCAAAGGAGTTGGCGGAGACAAAGAAATAATATCAAGGTCAGTGGTCACCTTAAATCTACGGTCTAGAATAAATTCAAATTTTAATATTTAAGTTCAGGCGTTTGTGTAAAAATCGATAACCACGCTTCTCCCCGTCACGAAGGTAACGACGGTAAAATGGGTAGATCTTCAGGAAGAAAATCTGGCAGACCCACAATATCATACTCCAAATAAAATAAATGTTTTATTAGGAGCTGATGTTTACACCCAGATTATTGAAGAAGGTTTGAAAAAGAATGTGAATGGAGCAGTCGTAGCCCAATGTTCCAAATTCGGATGGATAATATCTTGGATAGTTGATCAATCTGCTGGGGTTTCTTCGAATGCGGTTGTGATGCATGCCCATATAGACACAAATGAGGAACTAAAGAAATTTTGGGAGTTAGAAGCCGAACCCAACAATCAAAAGAGATTGTTGTTGGAGGAAGAAAAACAATGTGAAGAGTTATTTTCGGCAACTACCACCCGAGATGGAGATGGAAGATATGTGGTTAGACTTCCGTTCCGCGACCAGACTTCGATTTACCAGGAAGATGGATTTGAAGAGATAGCTGAGAAAAGATTAAGTGCATTACATATCAAATTGAAGAAAAATACCGATTTGAAAGAAAAGTATAAACAAGTGATCCAGGAATACTTACAGTTAGATCATATGGAAAGGGTTTCTGAAAAAGAAAGAGGAAGGGAGAACTCAATATACTTACCACACCACGCAGTTATAAGGGATGATAAAGATACAACCAAAGTACGTGTGGTGTTTGACGCGTCCTGTAAAGGTAAAAAGGGTTATTCATTAAACGCATCAATAAGTGCCGAAGTTCCGGTAGTAGGAACTTCGGCACTTATTGATGCGTTGGAGGAAACATCCGATATGTCTAGCAGCGGACATCGTTAAGATTATCGGCAGGTAAAAGTAGCGACTGTTGACACCGATTGCCAAAGAATACTGTGGAAGAAAGAGCCGGAAGACGTAGTAGAACACTATCGTATGTTGAGAGTCACTTTCGGCACTGCATCAGCTCCTTACTTGGCGGTGAAGGCCCTCCAACAAGTTGCGCATGATAACGGCGGAGATTATCCGGTGGCTGCTGAAAGAGTACTAAATGATTTTTATATGGATGATCTGCTAACTGGCTGTAATAATACTGAAGAAGGGTTAATTATTTACAAAGAAATGAAGTTGTTATTAAGCAAAGCAGGATTCAAACTTCAAAAATGGATGTGCAATTATAAATATTTACTTAATAAAATAAAAGAAATGAATGAAGGATTGGGAGAAATCGCAGGTTTCCAGTTAAAAGAGGATGAGACAGTTAAATTATTAGGACTTACCTGGAATCGCCGTTCAGATGATTTCCAATACTCGGTGAAACTGCAGCAAGAACCTGGACCGACAACTAAAAGAAAAATAATTTCACATATTGCTAAATTGTATGATCCACTTGGTTGGGTAGCACCTAGTGTTATTATAGCAAAAATAATTATACAAAAGCTATAGATAGCAGGTTTGGACTGGGATGAGGAAGTAACCAATGAGATTTTAAATGAATGGAATACTTACCGGGATGGGCTATCACAGCTCTCACAAGTAAAGATACCTCGTTGGATCGGAACAAAATCAGATGACATACTTGTTGAACTGCATGGATTCTCAGATGCGTCTAAGGCAGCTCATGCGGCGGCAGTATATATTCGTCTGATTGAGGCTGATGGTAACATACGCGTTTCATTAGCAACGGCCAAGACAAAGGTAGCGCCCATCAAGCAGGTATCTATTCCCAGGCTTGTGTTGTGCGGAGCAGTAATGTCACTAAACTCCTAGTTGAGGTAGCAAGAGTCATGAGCATAGATATATCTAACGTTCATGCATGGACGGATTCCACCGTGGTTCTAGCATGGCTTAACAGTCATCCTAATCGATGGAAGACGCTCGTTGCTAACCGGGTCTCAGAGATATTGACAACGTTGGATTCATCCCAATGGTCTCATGTTTCTTCAAGCCAAAATCCTGCTGACCTCGGATCACGAGGAATCTACCCCTCGGAACTATGCAAGTGTTCTTTCTGGTTCAACGGCCCAGCATTTTTATCTGAAGCTGTAATAACTTACAGTAAGCCAAGACAATTGGAGACCGATTTAGAAATTGCGAAGGTTAACTTTACCATGACTGAGGAGTCCATATGGGATAGGTTCTCGTCATTTTCAAAATTAATACGAGTTGTGGCCAACTGTAGACGTTTTTTAAAGTTAATTGGAAATAAGAAACAGTTTAGCAGCTATTTACGACCAGAAGAATTGGATGAAGCTCGCAAATGCGCTATTAGAAGTTGTCAAGCAGAAGGCTTCAAAGAAGAGATTGCTGGTATTAGAAAATATGGGCATTTATTCAAGTTGAAGGGACCTCTCAAGACTTTAAATCCTTACTTCGACAAAGAAGATATTTTACGGGTAGGAGGTCGGTTAGAAAAATCACAGCTTTCTTTGAATACAAAACATCTAATTCTTATACCAAAAGGATCTAAATTAACCGATTTACTGATAGCGGATGCGCATGCTAAAACGCTTCATGTCGGAGCCCAATTAACGCTAACTTATTTAAGCACAAAATATTACATAATTGGTGGTAAATCTTTAATTAAAGGCTATGTGCGAAGGTGTATTCCATGTGTGAGAGCAGCTGCGAAAACATCACAGCAATTGATGGGCCAGCTTCCAGAGGCTAGAGTTAGTCCTTCAAGACCATTTAAGTGTAGTGGTGTAGATTACGCAGGTCCTATAAACATTAGGACGATAAAGGGACGGGGTCATCATGCTTATAAGGGTTATATTCGTTTATTTGTTTGTATGGTGACACGAGCTGTGCACATTGAAGTGGTCAGTGATTTAACCACACAGGGATTTTTAGCTGCGTTCAAACGATTCATTGCACGTAGAGGCCTATGTACGGATATTTGGAGCGATAATGGAACAAATTTTGTCGGTGCTTCGAAAGAACTCCATAATTTATTTGCATCAGAAAGGTCAATCTACTTAAAGGAAATATCCGAAACATTTGCCACAAATGGCACAAAGTGGCATTTTATCCCACCTCGTGCACCGAACTTCGGAGGTTTGTGGAAGGCTGGCGTTAAATCAGTGAAGTACCACTTAAAATGTGTCATAGGGGACTCGACACTGACTTATGAGGAACTATCCACAGTCTTAGTGCAAATTGAGAGTTGCCTCAATTCTAGGCCTTTGTCCACCTTAAATACAGATTCAGATACCGTTGACGTCTTGACGCCAGGTCATTTCCTGATTGGGGAACCCTTGGTTGCCGTACCTGATCACAATTTTGAGACGTCTAACGTATCCAATTTACGTCGTTGGCAATTGACACAAAGAATGATGCAGGAATTTTGGCGTCGTTGGTCAAAAGAGTATCTCACAAAATTTCTGCATCGCTACAAGTGGACATGTCGAACTCCTGACCCAAACATTGGGGATGTAGTACTGGGAAAGGAAGATGATATGCCTCCTTATAAATGCCTTTTGGCAAGAGTTGTAGAGAAACACCCTGGACTGGACAAAATTACGCGAGTTGTTACTTTACGCACTCAAAGAGCCTTAATAAAAAGGCCTATTTAAAAAATATGTATTTTACCGGTCACACAGTAGTTATGTAATTAAACAATGTTATAATGATAATATAGGTATTTTTTTACCCTTGGTTGGTATTGTGAATTCATGTTTTAATTTATTTGTTGATGTTCTCATGGTGGGCGGTGCCCATGTAAATGTATTTAATAGAAGGACTATGTCAAATAGCTCCTTGGTGGGCGGAATGTTCGAAATATTGTTTACTTTTTTAATCACAGATGGCGTTGTTAAGTGAGCGCCAATTCCTAGATCGCGATGTTAAGATTTTCCGCGTGGCGACTAAGGTCGCGATGTTGTCAATTCGTAGTTAGTTCAAATCTGAAGTTCATAATATACAGTGGAAGTAAAGTGAAGTGTTTCATTGTCTGATCCTCACCCAAGTTGTGGTCGCGAGTGCTGTGGAACTAGTGCGGGTTAGTTAGTGTTAAAAATTACAGAATAGAAAAGTAATCCACATAGTCCCCATAGTCACAATAATAAAATAGAATTTACAAAAATGTAACGCTTTACTAAGCAGCTTATTGCAAGCCGTAAAATATAAATAAATAAAAATATCAATGTCAAATGGTAAAATAAAATTTAAAAAAGAGACGGAAAAAAAGTCAGAATCAAAAAATAAAATAAAAATCATCATTGACAAATTCAAGAAAGAAAGAAAAAAAATAGAAGAATTTACCAAAAAATAATATTACATATTACTAAATTTATAGTCAGTATAGTTAAGTCGCCTTAGCTCGCCGTCTGATCGTCCGGCGGACCAAGCCCAAGTCGTCGACGAATTGTTCCACGCGCTTCTCAAGGTATGAAAGGCAACGAAGGAACAGGAATGGGTTTTTAGTCAGTAAAAGTCTAACACTATCTCCCGCCCCGCCCAAGGGCGCAGAGACGTCATCGGGTGATATTCCCACCAAAAAAAAGGGACTGAGTGGGTATGTATTCACTGCAGTGGCTTGGGGTCGTCGTCATCGAGGCTCCAGAGCGGCGCCAACCCGTCGTCCGTGGCCAGCAGCAGCAGCGCGGGGTGGCTGGAGGAAGCGCGGGCCGCACGCACGCCCCCCCCGCCTGCCTCGCCCTCCGCACCATCTGCGCCGCATACCGGCACGCACAGTGAGCGCAGCTGCACACCCGACTGCAATCAACATCATCACGTTACCATAACACTCTCTTCAGGAGAACTACTGGTAATATAATTTATAGTCATGTGTTCGTGTGTGCGTGACTACATTGTACTTGATAGAGATATTTGATAGAGATAGACTTTAAAAGAGACTTTGACCTCTGAGTTTGTTTCGATATTTCTTCTCAGGGTAGCCAGCTAGGAAACACCGGCCTCATCTAGTTTTAAACAGACGGAAAAATATAATTGACGTGTAAAAATGTTTTTAAAACTTATTTGTAAAATAAGATAAATATCATTTATCACTTCAGCTTGTGACTTGCTTGAAACCAAAACTTGGGGCGATTCATTAAGTCCTAAGCAAAAGTAGCTGCTAGGAAACGGTATTCTTGCAAAGGTCCGACGGTACTTTACACCGGGACACTTTTCGCTTCGTCATTTATACCGCGTACATCGAAGGATTAGATATTGTCTGCAGCGGTCTTCCCATCCGATTAAAGTTTAAGTATCTTCAAGACTAGAGTGAATAAGTTCTCAATAATTCACCACACACGAATGAATCACTGGTTACCATCAGATAAGATCGTAGTCAAGCACTAGTTTATATCATTAAAAAAAACAATACAATATTTTTTTCATTGCATTTTTTTGCAGTATTTTTTTTGTATTGTAGGTACTATTTTTCTTTGACATGTATTAAAGTTTTAGTGTAATTTTTATTTATTTATTTTTAAATTATTGTGATTTTAATTTATTGATTCTTAATTTATTGGATTTTAATTTATTGTTTTATAATTGATTGAATTTTAATTTTATAAAATATTGAATGTTTTTTTTTTTTTTTAAGTAAACATGTCCTTTATTGCAGAAACAAAATAAACTTAAATAGTAAACTAAGTATTTATACTAAACATATATTATGTACATAAAAACTAAACAAAGAATGTATACTAGACCTAACTATGTACAAATATAATACAAAAACACCAAATACACTCAGGCGTCGTACAAATATAATACAAAAACACCAAATACACTCAGGCGTCGAAGTACTCCTCCAGTTTCCGGATGACAGCGACATCCGGAAACGTACCTAGAAGACTAGCAGCATTGCCACGTTGAATGGCAATGCTGATTCTTTGGGCTAAGAATGAGCCAGCCCTCTGGTCACGCAAAGTGTCGATCAAGCGACGTGAAATTTCCTTGAAAAGGATACGCGCACTCGGACCCCATGATCCAAGCGTTTCGACCCCAAACGGCTCAAAACTGTAAATACCAGCAGCCGCAGCGGCAGCGCCGGCACATCCTGCCGAACTAGGAATATAGGATGGCGCAAGAGTGTCGACACAGGTTGCGTCCCACACCAGAGGTCTACCCACCTTCCACGGCACCAACGTCATACCATCTGGTCTCTTCCCATCGTCACGCACCAAGCCATTAGGTTCTAATACGGCAGGTACGCCGGCGGTGACAAGAGCTCGACGAATAATGTCATTGATGCTAGCGTGCCGTGTTATGCGGCCTGCGCTCCTGCAGCAGGACAGGCCATGGTGTCCGAGGCTACCGACAGCTTCGCCACAGTGACACCGATGTGGAGCAACACAAGGTGCGCCTAAGCGTAAACATGTTGCGAGCCAAAAACAGGCGTCGAGGTGAATGATTTGTATTGTAATTTTGAGAATTTAATTTTGTTTGTTTTTAATATGGGTGATGAACCTGTTTTTTTTTTTTTTTAAACCACTTTAACCTTTAAATCACTTTTTTATTATTATTGTGCTTTTCAGTACAATGTTGCTATACAATGTTGCTGTTTTGAGTACGATCTACATTGTCCTATTGGAAATATTTTAGAATCAATACTTTTTAAAAGAGTAACCATGGAGTTTCTTGCCGGCTCTTCTCCATAGGAAACGACCAATTGGAACCGTGCACTAGCTTCAGACGTTTGAGATGGGGGCTTCGGCTTCGGCTTCCGCTGGTGCTAGACTGCACCTGATGCTAGACTGAACAGCATTATTAATCTCGCTTGCACTTTTTGCAGCCTTTTCCTGAAAGTGAAGTTCACCGTGACCTTGGACTTTGCAGAGCTAAGTTGATAGTGCCATCAATCGATAAAAAAAAACAAATCGGAGTACTTTGGAGTACTTGAGGAGTGTTTTACTGGATTTTTGACCGAAGTTAATCCTTGCTCAACTACAACAGAATAATTAGTAATGTTTTACCAGCATGGACGTTTTCGTCATCTTATCTTACAGGTCGTATACTTGCGTGTTCACATACCTCAACGTCCCAGACGCAGGCGCGGCCATCGAGCCCGGCTGTGAGCAGCACGCGCCCGGCCGCCGCGAAGTCACAAGCCATGACAGGGTAGTGGTGCGCCGTCAGCGCGTGGAGCGGCTGCAGCTCGCGAGTCGCTGCGACCCAGCGGAACACGCGCGCCACGCCATCACTGTTACACACCGCACATGACACACATGCACAAAAATCGGTCTCACCGGACGCGCACAACAGAAAGACGCGTCACGTACCTGGACGCGGTGGCCACCAGGTCAGCGTGCGTGGCGATATAGTTGATGGTACCCGCGTGCACCGAGCCAGCCCATAGGCGACGCATGCTCGTGGGGTCTTCCGCGTCCCCGTCCAAGGCTATTTCCGTGTCGTCGCCGTGTTGCTCTACCACTTCGTCGTCGACGGGCCCGATGCCCTGTAACACTGTGATCGTGATCAGAATGACATATATAAATAAAAAAGTTATTTTTTTATTAAAAATATAAGTTATATATGTATATAAATAAATACCTACTCCACAAATAAAACTAAATACTGAACACGTTTTCTAGTAAAGATATCATGAGAAAATACCGCTAGTAAATTAAATTACCTCTCTACTTGTGTTTTTGGGTATAACTTTAGATGCTAAACTTCAATGGGGCCCACATATAAACAAATTATCGAAAAAACTCAGCTCTGCTGCATACGCTGTTAGAAAAATTCGAAACGGAACTGACTTAGAGACAGCTTGTTTGGTTTACTATAGTTATTTTCATAGTGTCATGTCATACGGTATTCTATTATGGGGAAATGCCGCTGATATTCAGATAATTTTTGTTTTGCAGAAAAGGGCTATTCGTTCTATTTATAAATTAGGTCCCAGATACTCCCTCAGAGACAAATTTAAGTAAATTAATATAAAGACTGTACCTTGTCAATATATATACGAGAATATTTTGTATGCTCATAAAAATAAAAACATGTTCAAGAAATACAGTGATATTCATGATTTTAATACTAGGAACAAACATTTTGTAGTTCCTGCTACCAGGCTTAAAAAAATAGGAGGATCATTCAAATGCCAATGTATACACTTTTATAATAAACTTCCTAGTCATATTCAAGAACTAAGCCTTAATAAATTCAAATCATTTGTAAAGCGTAAAATTTTGCTAAAGGCTTTTTACACTGTAAAAGACTATCTTGAAGACAAAAAGTCTCTACAATTGTTGTAATTTCTTTTTCTCCGAGTTTTTTTTTTATTTAATTATATTTCAATTGTGCTTTTTTATATTCTTTTTACAATTTGACATTGATAATATTTTTTTATTATTTTCAATATGAACTTATTTATCTTTTAAATTCAAATTTGACATAAATATTTACTTTGTTAAATATTAAATTTTTCTACACTTTTGTATTTTTGTATTTACGTTTAAAATTGTAAATATGAGAACTATGCGGATTATTTTCTTTTTTTTTCTTTTCAGTTATTTTGACGCATGTCTGGCAATTTAAGTTTTTCTGCGGCCTACCCAAATGTCTTTTCATTGGTATTGTTCGTCAACTCGTTGAGCTCCTTAGTAGTTTTAAGTTGAGCTATACGAATACTGACAAATGCTTGCATTGACTGGACAGGTCCACTCAAATCTGCGTGGTTCTTTCCTCAAAAGACCATCTCAGACACGAGTCTGCATGGTTCTCATATGATTTGACCATTATATGGACCCCCAGATTGAGGAGTTGCTTGAAGCTAGACTCGGTCCACTCAAGTTTAATCTCTGTTTTGGTGGAATTAAGAATTCAGATTTTTGTTCTAAAAATAGGTAGAGATCTGTTCAAACCAGTGTTTTTCTCTGCTCCATTTTTCCAGCAGTTCTATTTCCAACGGTATTTTATCTTTCACAATATGGTTTATCTGGTCTAGCTCTGGTAAATAAAAAGCACATTTGTAAAAAATCTACTTAGCTGACTGGACTATTGATACAAAGAATGAAATTGACTGGCCTGTTGGTCTACTGGTTAGTGGCCCTGACTGCTATGCAAGTGGTGGTGGGTTCGATTCTCACCCAGGACAATTGTTTGTGTGATGAACACGATCATTTGTTCTATGTCTGGGTATAATTTATCTATATTCTATATATGTCTAAATTCATACATATTAGAATTTAGACATAAGTAAGTATGTTTATCAGTTGTCTAGTACTCATAACACAAGCTCTGCTTAGCTTGGGACTAGACGGCGTTGTGTGATAGTTGTGGAATATTATTCTCTTTATTTATTTATTTAACAATTTTGTACACACATAAAAAAAGGAAAGAAAAATGAAGAAAACAGATAAATAGGTACAGAGGTGATGCTTATTATATTTTATTTATTTATATCTCTTAATTACATTTTTTTTTGTATTTCTTAATACACATATAAAAAATATATATATATAAAATAGTAGTCCACCGATGTCGGGAGCAGTGTTCAAGCTACCGATGGTTAGGGCTTCAGAGACAGGAACCCCCTCACAATGCGAGCCGTGTCGAGGAATACTGCCTTCTGTATCAGGCCCCTGATCCAACCGCGCAACGACAGCTTCAAAAGATGGTCGTTAAGCTTTTGACTTTAAGGCGGTCACAATAATCGGCACAATGATAGCCGAGTCCACATTCCACATATCGACAACCTCGTGTGCTAAGTTGAGATATTTGATTGGTTTCTTTTTCTCAGCTTTCACGAGATTCTCGTCATGTGGGATGGTGACATCGACTATCACTGCACGGCGCGCTAATCGGTCTATCAACACTATATCCGGCTTATTGGCGACAATAGTCCTGTCAGTGATGATAGACCGATCCCAGTACAACGTGACATGGTAATTTTCGCTAGCCTGTCGGTTTTCTACCGGTTACATTTCGGGGAGTGTGCGTCGGAATTGCATAGCCTAATTCCGCCTAGCCCGTTCCATCATCGGACTACCAGACGTACGGCGTTGAGCCACCGGTACATGTTTTTTTTTTTTTTTTTTTTTACGTTAGGTAAAGTCATCCAATGACAAATCCCGCCCTTGGGCGGAGCGGGAAATAGTGTCAGACTCTTACTGACTAAAAACCTACCCTGTTCCTTCCCTGCCTTGGTTCCAGGGCCCTGGTATGCATTTTCATACCTTCCCAGAGCCCCAGACTAGGCCTCGACCCTACTGGGCCCCTACGGTTTGCTGACAACTCCTTGAGGCGCACGGGAACAGTGCGCGCCGTAAACGACTTGGGCTTGGTCCGGTCTGTTACCGGACAAACGGACAGCGAGCTACCTATTGCCCGCCGTCCGCAAGCCCGCGTCTACGGTGGCCGGAAATTTGGATCGGAATTACGGCGGCGGCTGCGGCGAGAGCGCCGTGGCCTGATACGGTCAGCCTCCTCCTTTGCTAGCATTACTGCTTCGCAGAAGGAGGCGACCGCCTGCCACTCCTCCTCGCTCCGGAGCATGGCTTGAACCAAGCCCCGGCGCGAGAGATCGCCGCCGATCGCCCACGAGGACACGGCGATGCTCTTCCCAAGCGGGGCACACCTCTACCGTGTGCTCCACCGTGTCCACCGGGCGTTCCGCACAGTGACGACACCCGGGCGTCACCTCCGCACGGATCTTGTACAGATACGGCCCGAACTTGCCATGTTCGGTTAGTACCTGCGCCATGCGGAAGGTTACGACGCCGTGAGGCCTTTCCAGCCACGCCTCAAAGAGGGGCCTTACCGCCTCAATCGTGGCGTGCCCAACCGGTACATGGTGGATATCCCACCTATACGCACAAAGCGTTTTCGGAACACTTTGATTATGCGTACAGCTAAGGAGTGGATTCCCTGCCGGAGTCTGTGTTTCCTGATGGCTACAACCCGGGAATCTTTAATTCAAGAGTGAATAGGTTTCTTCTAGGTAAGCGCGCTTCATCGTCGACCGTATCGTCGCTTTCCATCAGGTGAGATAGCGGTCAAGATATATCAAGATAGATAAAAGAAAAAAAAAACTAAAAGTCAACATGTTGGGCTACAAAATTTAGTGACAGAAACGAATCGTTGCAAAACCGACTTCACCCAGTCTTGTCTGTCCTACCCCTAGAGTGTAATAGACGGCTTGGCCGGCCTGCAAGCCGAAGATGCGGGGGTGAGCGTTAAAACCATCTGTAACGATAAGCTCGCGTGGGGCCGGAGCCGTGACAGAAACAAAGCTTGCTGAATGTTGCGTGCCTGCTTGTTTGCTGCTTGCCTGCTTGCATGCTGCATTCCTGCTGGTTAGGTACAGACTCCGCCACACCCTTTGTGGTTATTTTTTTTTTGTAAACCCTAGAAGACCCTAGCGATTACGCTTTTTAGTCAACTTTTAAATGTTTTGAGGTTAGGTTAAGTTAGGTTCGTAGGTACGTTCGTTCGTATTGTTTTTCTCGGAAACGGTGACAATTTCGTAATTTTGAACTTCGAGATTTAAACTACGGGTTTTTAAATTTTCGGGATATTAAAATAAGGCCTTTTAAAATTCGGGATTTTGATACGTATGCGATAAGATGCCTAACCTAACACTCTATGACACAACAAAGTTCAAACTGAACCCGTCGAACAAGCCCGGAGGACACGGTGGAGCACATGGTCGAAGTGTGCCCCGCTTGGGCAGAGCATCGCCGTGTTCTCGTGAGGGCGATCGGCAGCGACGATCTCTCGCACCAGGCCCTGATACGGGCCATGGTCCGAAGCGAGGAGGGATGGCTGGCGGTCGCCTCCTTCTGCGAAGCAGTCATCATCATCATCATCATCAGCCTTTTAATTTTCCCACTGCTGGGATTCAGGCCTCCTCTCTAGGAGAGGGAATGGGCCGTAATCCACCACGCGGGCCCAGTGCGGATTGGTGGATGTCACATGTCCTCGAATTTTTGGTTCTAGGACATGCCGGTTTCCTCACGATGTTTTCCTTCACCGTTTTGAGAGCAGTAGTGATAAATTGAATTACAAAAAGTAATGCGCCTGGCTGGGTTTGAACCCGCGACCGACAATTCGTAAGTCAGGGCCATTACCACTCGGCCACCACTGATCTCTCTACGAAGCAGTAATTCTAGAGTAATCTAAGATTGAAAATAAACTGAAAAGAACATGAGAAGAGAGTTCTAAGATTGATCAAAACCACTTAGCCAGAGTACCTAAATATCATGACAATTCCGATAAACCAAAACAGATCTGAGATATATAAATTGATTTAGGTATTATGAAATTCCCGTGCCTACGTCCCAGCCTCATCATTCGATCAGTTTGATGATACCTTTGCATAACAATTCTAATAAGCCCAAACACTGCCAGAAACTACTATAATACGAAGTTCTAGTACCTTCCTTCCGGCTCGATCATCAAATCTGATGTTACTTGGTACCTTATAACCAGAGTGCGTCTCATGACAGTTCTAGTAAGTTAAATACGGCAGTTACTGCCAAATACTATAAAAATATTAGAATATGTTACTTCCATATTCTAATAGTAAACTTAACACTGGCTAAATCTAAACGCACAAACCATGTGAGTCAAAACTAAAAAAAAAAACAATTATAATGACACTGACTTTAAGATCGCCGAGACCGAAGTGAGCGAGCGCTTCGCACGGCGTATCCAGCTGGTCGTCGAGAGTGAGAGAGCCCAGCGACCACATTCGTAGTGACCTGTCGTTCGAACCTGTAAGTCAATGAGAACGCTATTATCTCAGTTAAGCACCACAATCGTGGCTTAAAGATCTTATTAGTGCTGACCTGTGAGTAAATAGCGCATGTCGTGTGCAAGCACTACGCAGGTGAGGTAGCGCGAGTGCGCGTGCACCACGCGCACGCAGCGCAGCTCTGCGCCAGCGAGCAGCCACAGGCGCGCTGTGCGGTCTAGCGAGGCGCTGGCCAGTAGTGCACGCGGTCCCCAGCCTGCCCAGCGCAGCGCAGTGACGGCCGCGGCGTGGCCCCGCGCTCGCGTCCCGCCCGCTAACAGGCCGCGCGGCCAGCCGTCCTCCGCACGCGAGTGCCACAGGCACACCAGCGCGTCTTGACCGCCTGTGGCGCATAACGCGCCGTCCTCTGTCACGTCGGCGCACAGTGCGCCCAGGTCGTGCACGTTATCCACCCACGCCAGCGCCGGTGGTGTAACTCCACCGGTGATCCCACTCCGACACACCTCTGCAAATTTATATGTATTAGTATATTAAATATTTATAACAGTTTTCTGTTCAGAGAGCCAGGACCGGTGACGGAAGAGGTGATTAGGGTTAGGGCCTTAAAGGTATTTACTACATTTTCCGATTCATATTCCGGAACACATTGTACTTCAATGTTAGAACCCGTGACAGTAAATCAATTGGTATAAATTTTTCATAGTATAATAACTCATTCTCCTTCAATTAGTTAATTTCATTTCGATATGATGTAATGTTATCACGCTTTAATTTATCAAATAAAAATGCCATGACCTATTTATTATTGCCACCTAATCGTTTAATTGACCACTGACTATGTATCCCCTTTGACCGTTGTGTCTTGACCCTAATTTTTAGTTTTCATCATCATCACGTCGTATGTATGTAGGCACCTTTATATTATTAGTTCATAAACGTGTAGTATAAAACATGTAACATTATTTTTAATAAAGGCAGTATTTACTCATCATTCGCCTTGGTATCATTTCGCTTCAAATACGTGACGAAATAGTCCCTTGGACTTTGTTTAGAATTCCTATCACCTTATAAGGATACCGTTCCACGATGAACCGCAAGTGTACAAAGTCGTGTGAGAAGCAGTGTTATTTGTGGCATCAATCATCTTCCTGCCCTTGTCCCGTTTTATCTGGGGTCGGTGCAACAGGTTTTTTTCTTTCATTCTGTACTGTCACTTGTCACGCTGTCATTAACTCCCTTTTCTTTCATATCACTCCTCACACAATCCATCCATTACTTCTTTGGCCTCCCTTTCCCTTTCCACCCATCCACATGTAAACACATAACACTTTTAGTAACATGCGATTCATCCCTCCTCTTCACATGACCATACCAAGACAAACGATTTCCTTTCAACTTTTCAGTCACTGACGCCACTTTCTAACTTCCCCTAATATACTCATTTCTGACTTTATCCATTCTCATCTCCACTATGTGCAATCTTTTTTCATCCGACTTTTTCATAGCCCAACTTTCTTATCCATACAGTATGACAGGCCTTATCACGGACTTGTGGATTTTACCCTTCAACTTGAGGGCATCCGTAAGTCACAAGTTGTTCCCGTGACTTGTCGCCATTTCATCCATCCTGCGTTAATGCGGTGCATTACGTTACTCAATCTACTTCACCATCCCCTTAGATGAGCGACCCGAGGTACCGAAAGTCGGAGCAGATCGGTATGGGCGTTCCGGCGAGAGCACTGGATTGGAGAGACCGTAGAAATCGCAGAACAAGTATTCCGTTTTCGTTCTACTTTAATGTCCGGCCAACAGTCTTCAGTCTGTGCAACCACACCTCCAATCTGTTCTGGACCTCTAGGCCACTCTTGGCAACTAGCACAATGACTTCTGCAAACAGCATACACCAGGGAGCCTTTTCCTGAATGTCCAACGTCAGAGCATCCATTATCATCTGGAAAAGGTAAGGACTGAGAGCCGACCCTTGATGTAAGCCGACCGCCACATAGAAGTTGCTAGTGTTGCCAACTGTAGACCGGACTTGAGTACTGCATCGATTTATACATCGCTCGGATCAACTGCAGATACTTTCTAGGTACACCTTTCTCCTTAAGGGCCCACCACAGAACCTCATGAGGTACCCGGTCGTATGCCTTTTCGAGGTCAACGAATACCATGTGCAAGTTTTTATGCGCACATCTATATTTCTCGCACAGCTGGCCTATAGTAAAAATAGCATCCGCTGTACCCCGACCCGGCATAAAACCGGATTGGCTCTGTGAAATTTTACTCTCTTCTCTCGTCTTTCAATAACTCTCTCCCACGCTTTCATATTATGTAAAATTGGCTTTATTCCTCTATAATTGTTGCACTCAAGCACTTCACCTTTAATCTTAAAAATGGGCACCAAAAAGCTGTTGCACCACTCATCAGGTATGACTTCTTCCCGCAACAACTTATTAAACAACAAAGCTAACCACGTCTATCACCTCACTCATCTATCCCGCGAGGCGGCGACCCCCGCGAGGCGGCGACCCTCCTTGATGGCCAACCGCCGTGGGATCTGGAGGCAACAGTCCTTGCACACATGCACGACAAGCGCATGGAGATGCAACGCCGGGGCGAAATTCCACTGCCACGACAAGTCGAGGCATGGCGGACAGAGCTCCGGCGGGATCTCATGGCGAAATGGCGTCAGCGACTATCGCAACCTCGTTCGGGGCGCGCCACAATTGGGGCGATAAGGCCCATCCTTGAGGCGTGGCTGGAAAGACCTCACGGCGTTCTCAACTTCCGCACGACGCGGGTGCTTACCGAACACGGAAAGTTCGCTAAGTACCTGTTCCGGATTCGTGCGGAGGATTCGCCTGGGTGTCGCCACTGTGCGGAACACCCGGAGGACACGGTGGAGTATACTGCAAAAGTATGCCCCGCCTGGGCGGAGCATCGCCGTGTCCTCGTGGGGGCAATCGGCGGCAGCGATCTCTCTCGCCGGGCCTTGGTTCAGGCCATGGTCCGGAGTGAGGAGGGATGGCAGGCGGTCGCCTCCTTCTGCGAAGCAGTAATGCTAGCAAAGGAGGAGGCCGACCGCATCAGGCAGAGGCAACGGGGCGCTCGCCCCAGCCGCCGCTGGGATTCCGATCCCGATTTCCGGCCACCGTAGGCGCGGGCTTGCGGACGGCGGGCAATGGATAGCTCGCTGTCCGTCCGTCCGGTAACATACCGGTCCGAGCTCAAGTCGTTTACGGCTTGCACTGTTCCCGCGCGAAGCCTACTGGGGTCAAAGGCTAGCGTGCCATACCCTGTCGAAGGCCTTCGAGACGTCTAGAGAAACAGCAATCGCTTCCCCATTCTTCTCGAGGGCTTCGCCCCACAAGTGGGTGGCATATGCCAGTAGGTCCCCAGTAGACCGATTGCGGCGAAACCCGTACTGTCGGTCACTGAGGAGATCGTTACCTTCCAGGTATGCCATGAGGCGCGAGTTCAATACACGCTCCATAATCTTGCAGAGTATGGTTACCGAAATCGGCCGATAGTTGGTAGGATCGGCACGACTGCCCTTTTTGGGCACGGGTTGTACATTGGCAAGCTTCCAGGACTTGGGCACTATACCAGTCCTAAATAAGAGGCGATACAAGCGAGTCAATACAGGAGACAACTCGGCCGCACAAGCCTTGAGAACTATCACTGGTATACCATCTGGTCCACTAGCTTTATTCACGTCTAGACGACAAAGTGCTCTCAGAACTTCTTTGTTCCTTATGCGAACCTCGGGCATCGAGGTTGACTGGCCTGTTGGTCTAGTGGTTAGTGGCCCTGACTGCTATGCCGGAGGTCGTGGGTTCGATTCCCACCCAGAACAAATGTTTGTGTGATGAGCACGATCATTTGTTCTGTTTCTGGGTGTTATTTATCTATAATATGTATGTATTTAGAAATATATAAGTATGTTTATCAGCTGTCTGGTACCCATAACACAAGCTCTGCTTAGCTTGGGACTAGACGGTGTTGTGTGATAGTTGTGGAAATATTATTATATTATTAAGCGAGCCTTCCTTAGTGCCTTTTTGTAGGACTTGGCAGCTTGGAAGGCTCTCTTCTTTGAACTCAGATCCGGAGCTTTGCGGTCACGAGCATCAACCCAGGTGAGAAACGCCGAATGCTTACGCTCTTCAGCTTGAATGCAATCGGCGTTGAACCATGGGTGAACTGAGCCACCGATGGGTACGTCGCTATAAGGGATGAAATACTCCATAGCTTGTCATATCACATCGGATACGGCATCTGCAAAGCTCGATGGATGTTCAGAAGAGAAGCAAACCTGCTGCCAAGGATAAGACGCAAAGAAGTGCCGCATCTCATCCCAATCTGCTGACTTGTAACGCCACATCCGCCGTTCACCGCGAGACTCGCAGTCAGGTGGGGAAAAGGACGATACAGACTTCACCAGACAGTGATCTGAAGTTCCAAGTGGCGAAGAAACTGTTACGATACATCTGTCCGGATCGGTGGTCAGCAGAAGGTCCAGACAATTAGCAGTATGACCAACTACATCAGGCACCCTGGTCGCTTGCTTCACCGGCTGGGAAAGGCCCAACGATACCGCGAAGTTTCGCGCTTTTCTCCCTGCGTGGTCGGTCCTCTGATATGGGAAAAGTCAGTCTTGGTGGCAGGCGTTAAAATCCCCCAGAGCGACAAGCTGCGCATCAGGGTGCCGATGCAGAGCCTTATCGGCGGCTTCACTGAGCTGGTCGAACATTCGAGTTGTCTCCTGATCACCGCTGTGCGATCAGTAGACACAGGCATAGACGATTTTGTCCATACCAGTGTCCACCAACAGCCATAGCGTGGAAAGATTTGGGTCTTCGAGGTGACGGAGACGCTGACAGCAGATGTCAATACGGACGTACACACAGACCCCGGCTCGCTGCAAGAAATGATGCTCCAATGAGTATCCCGGGTAGTTGAGGTACGCCGCATCTGACGGACATCTAATCTGGGTCTCCGTCAAGAAAAGCAAGTGTGACTTGTCAGTCTCTAGATGGTATGGACCGCATCGAGATTGGAGTGCAGTCCTTAAAAATTTGAGAGGTGCACCTTGAATAAGAGGACGTACTTCCGCTGTTGATACTTGCTTCTCTTTTTGACCTTCATTTTTTTTTATGGAGTGAATAGGGTTGATGGAAGATGGCAGTTGAGCGAGGTGCGATGTTAAAGCCAAAAACACAACCAGAGTTGTCGCGCCAATGGAAAGTTAATCTGGAGACTGCGAGGACGCCCGAACCCCCCCAGGGATTGCCATCGGGCCCTCTCGTCCGGCCGCTAACCGGCACGATGGGGCCACCCTTGGATTTTTCGCAGTTGGCGTGGCAGCCTTTCAAGTGTGGCTGGCACACAACTTGGGCCCCCAACTACCTGCGGTCGGCCAGCGGAGCACCGTGTTTCGGATCCCGCTATCCTCCACGATCAAACGTCCAACGCAACAACAGCTGGTGCATCATACCCGTTATATATCGCAACACAACTGCTCAGACCCAACTTCCATCGTACGACTTCACCAAACATAATACCGGAACACGACGGATCGCTTGGCGGCATAGCTTTGTCTGGTGGGTGGTAACTTTAAAGCCGGCAGCCGATGCTATGGCCTACCACCGCATTTCCTGCTCGTTTAGCACTACCCAGGGGACACGTGTCAGAACTAAGTAGATCCTACGGACGGGAGCAGTTCATCCCCCGAATAGGAACCGTATCATTTTACTGATGGAAAAGAAACGTTTCCGAATACAGATTGCTAATCGGTCAGTCGGTCTATTAGTTCGCGCGGCGAATGTGAATTATTGTGAAAGAGAAACAGATTTGTTAAGGGACTGATTAAAGTCATTCATGACCGATCGACCGAATTGGTTTGTGTTAAATTGTGAATGTTATGTCAATGTTATATAATGTCTATTAATTATCCCCTAGCACCTCAACTAGTCTCCGTGGAACTGACCGGTGTAAAATGCTTCCGTTTTTCGCGCCATTTTTAATCGCGTAAGATCCCGAGGAAGGAGAAATTTTTAATAATTGGAAACCGTGTAATGCTCAGGGTTCCACAGTCACACAAACCAAATAAAAGATGTACATAAGTTGGTACAACGATTTATGCACAAACACATCAGTTAAATAAGCTAAACAATAAATCCTCCATAAATACCACACGGAAATTCAGTCCTTAGACAAAGGAAAACATATTCATGTATGTCGGGATCGAACCCGTGGCGAACAAACACCAATCCACAGGCTGTGCCTGGAAACCAATCGTTCCTCCTTAACTGCGGCGACTATGGCGATTGCTACCTTGGCAGTGGAACAACGAGTCTGTTGCAACTTGAAGTGGAGTCGAAAACCTCAATCGATGTCCGGGTATAGGGGCGTTTCCGCAAGCTGAGAACAATAATAAATGTGTCAGCGTTGTGGAACCGTGCCCGATCATGAGAGAAACATTAGTCAAATAGACGCAAACACTTACCCCGTTTCTTCCGCAATCAACACTCAACTGTGCATTTACTTAATACACCACAGACAATAATACGTATTAGTTTGGATTTATTCCAATATAATTGGCTCAATTTCCAAAAGTAAATTAAAACAGTTCAGATGTACACGATAGTTCGAATCCCTTTGTTCTTTTTCTTTTTCAATCATCATGTTACGGGCGGTGTCACTTATTTTCCCGCCACCGTCATTTGTCCAACATCCAGTGATGTTCAAATGAAGTGGCGAGCCTGGTGACGCCATCTATTTTAGTATTAGGAAACAAGATCCTCGATCATTACAACCGAATATCAAACGACTTAAAACGACTGTGATTTTGTTAGAAGTCGATTGGTTTACTTTAAAAAGAGCAACTACATATCAGTAGCTTGACTGGATAGGTTTAAACAGATGACCGAATAGAGCTAATAGAACTAATAGTTCGAACTAGTTCACTGACCGAACTGAACTAGTACGGAGCGATCTTTAAAATGAACGAGCAGGCACAAGACTACACGTTAGGGTAGAAAAGAAAAAAACAACACTCCACACTTTACGTGTAAGGGGCTAATAATAAATTTTTTCCACTTTTTATTTACCACTTTATCGGCGTGATTGATGTACATTTTGGTACCAAATTTCAGCTTTCTAGTGCCAACGGTCACTGAGATTATCCGCGGACGGACGGACGGACGGACAGACAGACAGACATGGCGGGACTATAAGGGTTCCTAGTTGATTACGGAACCCTAAAAACGAAACTAGAATAGTTGAAAAACTTTAGGTGAAATGAAATTCGGTCAAACATTTTCCGAACTTATGATAGGTAACCCTTTGTTGGAAATCCAAATAAATAAATAAATTCGTCACTTTGAAAATTCGTAGATTCCTTAGAACCTGTTAGTAGGATCATCCTCATATAAATAATTTAAATTTTACACTAAAGTAGACTTAAAAATTATAAATCACAATTTCAGAATTATCAAAGTAAATAAAAGTAATCGTAGTTAGTAAGTAACTATTTCTTTTTTCCAAATTCAAACTCAAAATCATTTATTTTACTTAAGCCTACATGGGCACCTATAAAACGTCAGAAGCTAGCGTACGGCTTACAATCTGATTAAGACAAACAAGAAATTGTTTTTACTGACTGTACTCTGGACAAATCTTGGGGACCCGTTGGGAATTGATGTAGGAACATTTCAAAACGCGATTTTTTTTTATTTTTCATGAAGTCGGTGGCAAATGAAGAACAATAGAATCATTGACTTTGGAAACAACGCTTTTGGGATTTATTTGTTGTGAGAAATGTAAAGGGATTTTTTTTTCTTGTCACTAGTGCGCCTCACCATCAACGATTGCATCACTGCTTACCATCAGGTGGGATCGTAGTGAAGCACTAGTTTATATCAAATTAAAAAGAAATAACTACTGTATGATCTCTTGCTAGATCACACACTACTTTTAAAGGATGTGGGCGGAATAAAGTAAATTAAACGATTGTATGTTCCTAAAATTAGGTAAAATGAGCTAATGAACTGATGTGTGTGAAATGAGTGACACGTGGCCCTTGTTGGCCACAATGAGATCGCCCGACTTGATGGCTCGACGCGAACCGATGATGATTATAAGGTAAAATCAATGTGAGGCGTAAATGCTGACTTGCAGTAGGTATGTGCGTTTACCGTATACAGCCACATGATTACCAACCACATTATTATTAAAACCACATTATTTTTCATTTATTGTGCAAATGGATAAGCATTGTTTTATAACTTGCAAACAAGTAGATAATATAAGTAGTTCCTAAAACCACTGTCTGTGACAACCAGATAGACAACAAAAGGATTACCTGCAAGATCAAAAACCTTGAGCACACCGTGCGTGCAGGCAGTGAGTAGCATGGCGCCACGCGCGGGAGCCGCCACAGCGTGCAGCGCGCCCTCGTGCGCGTGCAGGCGCGCCAGCAGCTGCGCGCGCGGTACGTGCCACACGCACAACACACCGTCGTCGTGCCCGCTCAGCAACCGCGCACGCGCCGCCCAGCACAGCGTGCGTACGGCGGCGGCGCCCGGCGCGGCCAGCAGGCGGCGCGGTGTCAGCGTGCGCCCGGCCCACACGCGCGCGGCGCCGTCCACGCCGCCCGACGCCAGCAGCACGCCCGACGCCGCCCAGCGCGCTGCCGTGACGCCGTAGCGATGCGCCTGCTCGGCACGGGCCGCCTCGTCCCAGCCGGCGCCGCACACCCAGCGCCACAACCGCAGCGAGCGGTCCCCGCTGCCGGTCACCAGCAGTGCACCCATAGCGTCTGCGCACGTCACCTCGGTGCGGTGCGCGCGCAGCGTCTGCACCAGTGTTGGTTCCTCAATTTCTTCCATAATTTTCATGCCTTTTGGCTTGCTAGTGGTTTATTTCAAGTTCAGACTTCCGGGATATTCTCACGTTTAAATAATTATAGTGAATTATGGTGATCACTTTTACATAACCAGAACTCTATACGCTTCATATTCATGTGGATCGTTCGCGGTACCTATTCGCAGTGGACGCGGCTCGTGGCTCTGGTGGTGTACGCACGAGCAATGAATGGTGAGCGGAGCGGAGATTGATGGGCGCGAGTGCTGTGAGTGGCCTTGTGGGCGCGACGTATCGGTAATCGATGGGCGTGGGACGGCGCGAGGCGGCCGCGGCTGTGAGTGGCGTGCGGCGAGCGCCAGGGACACGCGTCAGGGACACTCGCACTTATTACGACTACTACCACGTCGTGTATCAGTAACGTTGTATGGTCATTTATTATTCACCTACAAATAGTTCATAATGTCAACTTAATTACAGTAGGTCACTACACCTTAGAAACTGAAAAGAGTTATACATATTATATATGCCGTTGTTGTCGTACGTTGACATTGTGGTGACGCTGGCACACTCCAATGAACCCTAGGCCTGTACCGGTAGACTTTCTTTTGGCCGGAACATGCCTCATCAGCAGGGCACTTCTATGGCAAAATGTTGGGTAGTAGCGACCCCACGTACCTCATACCCTCAGGCGATCGGCTGAAACGACCTCTCGCGCTGTGCCCTGGGTAAAGGCGATAGTCTGGAGCGAGGAGGATTGGCAGGCGGTCGCCTCCTTCTCAGCAGCAGTAATGCTAGCGATGAAAGCGGTATCAAGCACGAGGAATCGGCCCTCACGCCTCAACCGCCGGGGTCCAACCACTGTAGGCGCGGGCTTACGGACGTCAAGCAATGGCTAGCTCACCGTCCGATCGTCTGGTAACCGTCCGGACTGAGCTCAAGTCGTCGATGGCGCATAGTATTTCACGCGCGCCTCAAGGAGATGTCAGCAAAACCGTAGGGACCCAGCAGGGTCGAAGCCTACTGGAGCCATAGGTTCGCTTCTGACAGGAAAACCCGGGGCTCTGGAATGCAAGGCAACGAAGGAACACAGCAGTGGACTTTAGTCAGTAAAAGTCTGGCACGCCCTCTCGCTCCGCTCTAGAGCGAGAGAAGTCATTAGCTGACTTCCCACTTAACATAAAAAAACTCTATTTTCATTTTTACTTAGCTTACAATAAATATGATTTACTGTGACGTATAATTTTAGAGTTATTTATTAATTTACTAGCTGACCCGGCAAACTTCGTGCCGCCTAATAGTCAATAAATACTTTTTCTCACCTTTTAAACCTTCCCTAGACTATTACGAATATTTCAAGATCAATGAATCAAATCGGTCCAGCCGTTCTCGAGTTTTAGCGAGACTAACGAACAGCTATTCATTTTATATATAAGATTTAAAGTTCATGTACAGTACTGGTACTTGGCGGAGTTAATGCAACAAGGCATTCTGTACCAGTCAACTTATGGGTTAAGAACACAGATATAGATAGACATAGATAACGCAAGCATCACGATCTGTATGAAAACCAAGCGTTCCATTTTTTGACTACCTATTATGACGTCGCAAGCACTATTTAGTAACGACGCCGCCGCGTACGGCGTCCCCCTCGCTCCACCCCCACACCAACAGCACAATTAACCATTTTTATATTTTTAACTGCACCCGACTAGCGCTGTACTCCGATGCAGACTGAGCGCGAAAGTGACCACTTACGATTTTTGTACGTAAGCTAGGCACGCGAAGTAGTTGCTCTTGCGTTATCTAGGTATATCTATATCTGTGGTTAAGAAAGACAACACTGTGGTAGGTTTGCACAATAAATAAATAACAGATATTTCAAATAGAATGTAGTATTAATATGTATATTTTACAAAAAAAAAGACTTCACTAGAAAAAAAAAACTACTAAAAAGTTTCTCGGTATTTTTTTTTTTTATTTTATTTAACACCGACTTCCGAAATTAAAGTTATTTTGATCATTTTAGTGGTTTTTTTTTTCTAGTGAAGGCTGTTATATTTTTTTTTGTAAAAAGTTTTTTATTTCACACTTTTTAGTTGCGATGCACATAAAACCAGAGTACCTATTTCTCATGATAATTTCAATAAACCCAAATAATGCTAGGATACATTGTTTTATTATGAAGTTCTCGTGTCCTTCCTCCTTCCAGCTCCATCATCAGATCAGTTTAATAGTACCTACCTTATAGCCAAAGTGCATCTCATGAAAATTCTAACAAGCCCAAATACGGCTAGAATACATTGATTTATTACGGAGTTCTGGTGCTTATCTTCCGGCTCCATTTGTCATCATCAGGTCACTTTGACGATACCATTTTCAACATAACTATTCAGAACCATTTACTTATTTGTATTGTCATAGTCGCTGAACTATCTTCATTGTGATATCTATGTGAGTATAAAGTTCCGTTAGCCATTTCTGGTCTTCTTCATCAGTGTCACTTCATCAATATTACTTTTTGACTGTAAGTAAATGCTTAAGTCCTCGATAAAAAAATATCAAAATCACTATATGGTTGCCTATAATATTTGAGGAGTTCCAATCTGTGGTGCTATTCTCTAAGAAAACGCAGCGCTGCCTCAACGACGAACACCCAAATAGGATACATTGGATTGTCAACTTAATGTACCTGAAACTTTTGTCGACTAGGTATACTGTGTACCTACCCATTACTTTTAGACGTAAAATAGAAAAGCTATTAGCTTTTATTATTAACACAGACATAGCTAGTATGTCGAAGTATCAATTTATTATTAGTCCCACAATTAGTAGTAGTACTAATGATAAGTCTGCTAGCTCCGTTAGTTTAAACTGACTCAGAAGACAACAGAAGGTACCATTGGCAATTTAGCTCAACTTTACAATAAAGTACCTTCTAGCATACAAACTAAAGGGGCTAAGCAGAAGTCATTTACTTTGTTCCTTCAGAACATTCAGGGTTTTTCTTCAAAACAATTGGAAATAGAATTATTTCTAGAAAAAACAATGTTTGACATTATTTGTATTACTGAGCATTGGTTAAAGGATTTTGAAATGTTAATTAATAATGATAATTATAATGTGGGCAGTTGTTTTAACAGAAAATCAATGTTACGTGGGGGTTCACTCATACTAATTAAAAAATGTATTAAATTTAAAACCCGTAAAGACATAGTTGCACTGTCCATTGAACATACCATTGAACTGTCTTGTGTTGAGCTGGATAGGCATGTCATAGTGTGCGTTTACAGACCCCCTAATTATCAAAATTACTCTGTTTTTGAGTCAGTCATGGAAGATGTTATGGCAAAACTTTTACCTGGTAACAAACTAGTAATTGTCTGTGGAGACTTCAATGTCAATATTTTAGAAAATAATTCAGATAGCAGTAGATTACTAAATCTCTTCAAATCATTTAATTTATTAAACGTGTTCATAGAACCAACTCGAACGACCACAACTACTGCTACATGTATTGATAATGTTTATTGTTGCTGCAACTATCTAGAAAAGGCCATTGTAAATTATCTGCCTTCTGATCATAGTGGCCGAATGGTAACTTTTGAATCCGACATACCAATACAACAGGTACAGATACAATCTAGACCAATAACATCTGGTAAACTAAATAAATTTAACAGTAATTTAATAAACAAGTTAGATGATTGGAATCCTGCAGAGATCAATGGTAATATTTTGTATAACGATTTTTTTTCATTAGTTTAAACCGAGTTTAATAAGACTTTTGAGAAGAAAACTAAAAGTATCTGCCCTAAGTTTAGATTTAGTGACTGGGCGACTAAAGGAATCAGAATAAGTAGGGAAAGACTTTTCGACCTGTATGGCCTTAAGCCTATTATTAACACTGAAACTTTTAATAAGTATGTAGCTACCTATTCAAAAATGTTTAAAAATACTTGTAAGGTAGCTAAGGCCTTATATATTAGCAACAAGGTTAAAACAGCAGATAATAAAATAAAAACGGTTTGGAAAATTATAAATAATGAAACCAACAGGAACAAAATAAATAATAATGATTACACATTGGAGACTCAACACGGTCTTATTAGCGATAGCAAAGTAGTTGCAGAAGAATTTGTAAATTTCTTTACCAGTATACCAATCAAAACTACTGAAGCCTTAAATTCATCGCCATCGCATGCTTTCGGTTTGTTACAGGAGAATGTTGCAGCCTGCCCGACCGAGTTTAACTTTAAGCATATAAGCCCCACAACAGTAATAAAAGCTTTTAAACAAATCAAAGTTAAATTAACCGAAGATTTGTGGGGTATGTCTATTAAAGTTTGTACTTCAATTATTGATACTATAGCGCCATATTTAACTTTAATATTTAATTTGTGTATAGATCAAGGAGTCTTTCCGGATCTAATGAAATATAGTAAAGTGATACCACTTTTTAAATCCGGGGACAGTAAAGACACTAATAATTATAGGCCAGTGTCCGTGTTGCCAGTTTTTAGCAAAATATTTGAAAAGGTGATGTTAAATCAAATGCTTAATCATTTTAACACGAATAACATCTTACACGATAAACAGTATGGTTTCACCAGAGGACGTTGTACAACTGACGCTGGTGTCTCCTTACTAAAACACATATTTGATGCGTGGGAGAAGGCACAAGATGCTATAGGCAGCTTCAGCGACCTGTCTAAGGCATTTGATTGTGTAGTTCATGAAACATTACTCCTGAAACTTGAGCATTACGGACTAGGTAGAACCGCGTTAAGCTTATTAAAATCTTATTTAAATGGTAGACAGCAATCGGTTCAAATAAACGGTGTAAATTCGTCGGGGTTAGATGTTAAAATGGGAGTACCTCAAGGTTCAATTTTAGGTCCTTTTTTATTTTTAGTTTATATTAATGTTTTCCCCCTTTTGTTGCAAAACAAACTTAATATGGTGTTATTTGCTGACGACAATTCTTTGATTTTTAAGATAAATAGAAGGACTAATAATCTTGACGACGAAAATAACGCCCTACTGCAGGTTCAAAGCTGGTTCACTGCTAATAATCTAGTTCTCAATGGGAAAAAAACGAAATGCATAAGATTTTCCTTACCAAATGTCAAAAGTAGTGATTGTGACATAGTATTGAACAATGAGAAACTGGAATTTTTCGATAAAACAGTTTTCCTGGGGATAACGCTTGACTCAAGGCTACAGTGGGGTCCTCATTTAACATCGCTTGCAGGACGGCTTAGTTCAGCTGCATATGCTGTTAGAAAAATCCGTCAATTTACGGATGTTGATACCGCTAGACTAGTCTATTTTAGTTATTTTCATAGTATCATGTCGTACGGTATCTTACTATGGGGACGGGCTGCAGACATCGACTCAATTTTTGTACTACAGAAAAGAGCCATTAGAGCCATTTACAATCTCCGCCGTTGCGATTCTCTAAGAGAACTGTTTAAGGATATTAACATCATGACGGTGCCTTGTCAATACATCTATGAAAACATCATGTACGTTAGAAAAAATCTTCATCTTTTTAGCAAAAGAGGCGATAGACATAATTATGTTACAAGGCATAAAGACCAATTAGTTCAACCAGGTTTCAGACTGGCTAAAGTGGCCTCTTCTTTCATGGGGTACTGTTTAAAATGTTATAATAAAATACCTCCCCACATATTAGAACTCAATGAAACCAAATTTAAATCTTGTGTTAAACGCACACTATGTAGACAAGCGTATTATAAGTTGGAGGATTATATTCAAGATAAGAATGCTTGGCTAAATGCTGGTCCAGCTCCACTACCACTAAGGCGTACAGATTGATTAGTTTGAACAATACCACTTTTTTTTTTTGAAATTTGATATTTTTATAGTATTGTATAATGTAGAAGCATTTATTTCTTTAACAAATTTTGTAAATGTGAGTACCATGGGGCAATTTATAGTTTAAGGTCATTGACTTGTTTGACGTAAATGAGCATGGCAGTTGAGAGTTTGTCATGCTCACTCAAATGTCTCACTGATGGTGGCGCGTGTATTGGATCATTCGGTTCCCTTCGAAATGGTTGAGCTGAGTGGTGCTGATATACGCGTCATGTTCGTGAACGGGCGCTGTCAGTTGAGACTGGTCATCTCTTAGCTGCCAGTGGTTTATTTTTAATATTATAATTAGATTTTTTTTTTCTTTTTATCTTGTTTACATTGTTCTAACATAATAGCAGCAACAAAAAACATGTAACCGAGATATTTGTAATACAAAACAAGTTTGAAAAGAGTGTCCATGGAGTTTCTTGCACATTCTTCTCCATAGAGATCTACGCTTTGGAATGTGCAATTAGCATCATTTTTTTCTGACAGACCGACTTCTTGACTTTTCAAAAGTGCCTGTAAATGGTTTATTTGAAATAAAATGCTTTGAATCTTTGAATCTTTGAATCTGCACATTGGATTGTTAATTCAATGTATCCTATTTGGATGTTCCTCGTTGCAGCAGCGCTGTATTTTCTATAATATAGCACCACTGAAAGCATACCCTTTACGGAGAAAAATAAATTACAAATTGGTCCATAAACGACGGTTTTATCCCCGAACAAACATTTTTTTTTTTGGGACAAAAAACAGTTATACATTACAGAATTAAATTACAGTAATTTTATCATAGAAGTAAAAACGTATAACCCACACCATTGTCCACGAAATTACACTTGAAATATGATAACGGACGCGTGTCAAAGATATTATTTAAATAAATAAATAAATGCTCTTACAATTGTTCTAAGGGAATCAGATTCTAACGTGTATTCAAGATTTAAGGGCAGTGAGCCAGCAATTGACAAGCCATTTTTCTAAATTTGGATTGAGAAAGCGCGAAAATGTCTAAGAGCGGGTTTCTGAATTGAGTATTTTGAGTTAAGAGCGTCTCAAACCATGCTTATATGCCAAATTTAGACAGGTTTGGAGGGTAAAGTAGAGTTTGAGTAATTCTCAACTTCAAATGCAATAAATCAGAAATCGGGGGTTAATCTATAAAATGTGAGTTATAGGTTGCCACTAGTTGATGGAGAGGCGCCCGCACCCCAGCATTCGTCCTACAACGTGCAGTATAGAACAAGCGAGATACGCGCACCTCCCGCTGGACAATAGTTCTAGGAACTACGTAACATAGCGCGTTGGAGAGTTCAATACAGTTGAACTTGTTGTTGCATATATCATACAGCATCATAACCATAATCAATGAACGTCTAGAATCCAAGCTCAATACCTTATAGTGTTTCAACAAATCTGCATGGGATATCTTGTTACGGAAACACTTGTAGTGGGTGACACGAAGAAACCTTTTCTGTACCATTTCTATGGCATTTTTATATTTCTCATAAAAGGGACACCATATGGGTACCGCGTATTCTAACTGGGAACGGATAAGAGTTTTGTATAGGAAGAGAAAAGTGGAAGGTTTCCGGAATTCCTTGCATGAACGCATGACAAAACCATACATCTGTAACGGCTTTGTTAATTCTGTTGTCGACATGGGCATCCAGATGTAATTTGCAGTCCAGTAATACGCCAAGATCACGTGTGCACTCAGTTTTCTTTAATTTTATGCCATTCAGAGTATACTGGAAATTTATAGTTTTTGGTAAAATATATAAAATAACATTACTTTTTAGTCTACATTACTTTAAGGAAGACTTAGATGAAGTTTATTAACAATATAATACTGTGAAAGTCTGCATAAGTCCTCTTGAAGTAGCAAGCAATCTTGAAAATTCATACAGGCCTTATAGATTTTAATATCATCGGCGTACATTAGGAATTTAGAGTGGACTATGCAGGATTTTATGTCGTTTATAAATAATATAAAAAGTAATGGGCCCAAGACCGATCCCTGAGGCACACCTGACTCAGCAACCACATAGTCAGACTTTTGCGTCCTACGAAAAATGTACGATGCAAACCATCTAAGTAAATTACCTCTTATGCCATTGAAGGTAATTTTATCGAGGAGTAATTTGTGGTCCACCTTGTCAAAAGCTTTCCGAAAATCAGTGTACACAGCATCAACTTGCGTGCGTATGTCCATGTTTTCAAACAAAAATTGAGTAAAGATCATTAAATTGGTGACAGTCGACCTGGATTTCACGAAGCCATGCTGTTCAGGTATTATAAGGTGACTCATCTGTGGAAATAAATGACTGTGCACTAAAACACACACATAAAAAAAGTATAATTATACATCGTTAAATTTTGGTCGTTTTAATCCCATAGAGGGTCGATTCGGTACATTAAACACTATCGATTTATAAAGATAAAATTAATAAATGAATTACTTTTTTTCTAAAACTCGAATTATTATACGCATAAACGAAATTGATTTCTTTAAGTAAACGAGTCAATGACATTTTAGGTAGATGTCGGTCGTTGCGTACTAACTACCTATAGTTCATTTCCCTCGATCACCTGACGTTTACTCAAAGAAATTAATTTCGTACATGCGTAAATTAATTCGAGTTAAAAAAATACTTTATTTTGCATTTTTATCTTTACCAATCGATAGGTCTTCATGTACCGGATCGACCCTCCACGGGATTAAAACGACCAAAATTTGACGGTGTATACGCCTATACGGTCGAAATGAGAAATCTCCTCCTTTTTTGTAGTCGGTGAAAAACCGAGCAAGAGCGATTCGGACTTGTATACAGAGGGTTTCGTACAAACTAACTTATGTGAATAGTTCATTTACCAATTAATCTAGTCTTGGATTTTTTTTTCTAATCGAAAAAAGTTTTTTTTTTTTTGTTATGACGTAACGACAAATTTATAGTTTACAAATTTATTTCTATATTTGTACCACGAAATAAAGATTTGTACCCTGGAGACCCTGCTTCATGCCAAATTTCAGGGTTCTTGTTCAACGGAAAGTACCCTATAAATTTTGATTCCTTTCATTTCCTTTGATGATTTTTTACGACTTAAACGGCTGTATCTTTTTTTTCTTTAATTTAGAAGTTTGTATTTTTCTCAGCTTCAAGGGCCCGCAGATCTGAGCATATGGTTTTAATTTCAACTCGATACCTCTACGCGTTCCCAAGTTAAAGGGTCTTGACAGACCGAAAACAAAGTGATCCTGCAGGCGTTTTTTTCTTTTTGAGGTATGGAACCCGATAATTACGGATATGCTAATATTATAAACTAATAAATACTATGATGAATAACAAATCATTATAATTAAGAGAACTTAAAATATGACGAAGACCGAACTAAGGTTGAGAGAAATTCTTAGTAGTAGTTCCGAGTTTTACGCTTGAAGGAAAATTTCCTTTCAGCTTTTATTATTTATTTTACTAGATATATATTCTCCTTTACAAGTAAGGTAATTGCATGTAAAATACATTTGCAAGAATTTCGTAGAATCATCACAGTGTTGATTTATTGGATTCGTATCTCAAAATAATTTTGGTTATTTGTATATATTTATTTAAGTATTATAGCAACACATACGTCCTTACGACCAGTAAGAACGTCTCGCGGTCGGGTCCCGCCAAGATATTTAAATATTTGAATTGTGCATCTCACTCGCACACATGGGCGTGACCGACTCGCGACCTCCGTTTCCGCACAGGCGGATGGGAGTCGCGTAGAGATCTCTAACGAGAACGTTGCGAGTTGTTACCGAAGCATTATTGTTAATTTTAGGTTACGTACCCATTGTAAGTGTGAACCAGTTGAACTTAAATTATATACAGTGATTCGTATTTGTGGTTTTAATACAGACTGTCCCCCCCTGAGACAAGTACCCCTCATATATGGCACCCAACGTTTCTTCGTTTAACATTCAGTAACTATTAAGTGTGGTAAATTCAGTGAAAATGCCTGTGACCAGGAGTAGGTCGGCTAGTGAAAGTCGCAGGGAAGATGCCAACGTTGCATTACCCGTCCCCTCGCGATCAAACACGCCGACCGAGGCGCCCGGTCAACAAGATGGCGGTGATACCTACTCTTCGCCGCGTGCCGCTGACGCGAACGCTACGTTCTCCGCTGAAGGCGTAGCGTCAATAATCGCAGCTCTCCAGCGTTCCCAAACAGAAGCTTTTAGGGAATTGCTCGATTCGGTATCGCGCGTGAATGCATCGACTCCGGAATCAATCATTTTACCAGGACAAAATACCCTTGCTCGCTGTAAAGCCACCTTCTCCGGCAGACCGAATGAATCGGTAGAAGCATTTATCGACGCTATCGAAGCTTATAGCGAATGCGCACAGGTTCCGGAATCAAACATCCTACGCGGACTAGCCTACCTCTTCAAAGATGAAGCAGCCACGTGGTGGCAAGGAATCAAACATTCAGTGTTATCATGGCGACAGGCCAAGGAAAACTTAATAAGTGCCTACGGAGATCGACGGCCACCTCACCGTATTTATCTAGAAATATTCGCGATGCCACAACAAAAAGAAAACACTGATATGTTCGTGGCGCATGTACGTGCTCTCTTGTCGAGATTGCCACCAGGTGATATATCCGAGTCCGCGCAACTCGACATTACGTACGGTCTCCTCCACAGCAGGATAAAGAAAAGACTGCGGAGAGAAGAATGTGCTGATTTCTCCGAATTACTTCGCCTCGCACGAAATATTGAAGACTCGTTCGACGATAAACACACGAAGTCGCAACCCGCTGCCGCACGCGCGCTGACCAGCGACGTTCCTGCCACGGTCACTCGCGCGCCGTACACCGACGCCCCGGCCGCCGCCGCCACGGCGCAGCCCCAGACGCAGGGCGCGCCGCCCGCGCCTACGCCGCCATTAAGGGACTTCGCCGCGGCGACTGCGAAGACTCAGCGACCTGCGTGCTCCTACTGCAAGCGGTATGGACACACCAAAGACAAGTGTCGTAAGAACCGAGGTGAGTCCCAAACCAATAATAACTCTGCGGAAGTGCGTGATAACGGTAATGTTAAAAAGCCAAGTGATCAATCGTTTTATTGTGTTCAATCCCGTGCAGTATGTAAACAAACTCAATATTTATCGTCAAATAAAAATTTTTCATCGAAAAAGATCGCGTCAACAATAAAAGACTCTAGTAATAATAATAAACTAGATTGTGTTCATAACATTAAGTCACATTATAATCTACAACCTTTTAATAATAATTCTAAAGACAGTTCTTGTTTTCATCCCGGTGTTTCATGTAATAATGATACTTTATACGACACCAGTAACATGAGATGTCCGAGTTTATCCGAAGTTATTCAAAATGATAACAATGTTGTTTATCGTGATAAAAAGTCGCTTAAAATTGTTAACCCTGTAAATGCCGAACACTTTTGCGCCCGGGAAAATAACAACAAATCATTTTCGTGTGTAAATATGTCGCAATCGATTCCCGTGTCGCAGGAATGTGCGACATTACAATGTAAACATACCGACTGCGAAAACGAAAAAGGGTGTAACCCAAATTTTTCATCTTTATGTACAAGTTTACAAAATGATGTAATTAGTATTAATAATAATAGTGATTGTAATAATTGTGTATGTAGTGAAGAGATTTCATCACGCGGCGGTAACGATTATGCAAAACCCTCTAGAGGCCACAACCTTAGACCAATTTTTAAAATTAAAATTTTGGGAATCAACGGTACCGCGTTGGTAGATACGGCTGCCAAGCATTGCATTGCGGGTCATACGCTGTATACTCTCCTTCTACGTCAAGGTCATCCCCTCAGCTCCTCCACACGAGAAGTTAAGCTTGCTGACGGTGTTATCCGTACGATGGATGTACTTACCACAACATTAGATGTGTTCTTAGAAACGACAGTTATTACGATCCCATTTTTAATTTTTCCTGATTCGACCAATAATGAAACATTATTAGGTATCGATTTTATAACTGCGGCTGGTGTAGTTATTGATTTTCATAAAAACATTTGGTACGTCAGTAATAGTAATACCGAAAATATACCTTGTGCTTCGAACCTATCTCTCGTAGCGTGTCTTGCGCTTCTACAGATGTACTTAGGGAAGACGAAGGTACTCACCTTATGCCAGCTGAGCGACAGGCGCTCGCTGACATTCTGACCAAACACGCTTACATCTTTAAAGCAGGGGGAGGCCCGACACCATATGCGGAGCACCGAATTGACACAGGTGAGCACCCACCAATTGCAGTTCCTCTCTACCGCCTTAACCCTTCAAAGAAACAGTTGATGAAAGCTGAAATAGGTAAGATGCTACAAGACGATATAATAGAAGAATATGAATCGGCTTGGTGTTCACCGGCGCTAATGGTGCCTAAGTTCAATGGAGGTATCCGTTTCTGCGTCGACTACAGGCGGTTAAACGCTATCACCAAGGCTGACACTTATCCGATGCCACGCATCGATGAGTTACTTCAGAGTACAAAGCGAGACTGCTACATGAGTACGCTTGACCTTCGATCTTCATACTGGCAAGTAAAGGTTAGGGATGCTGATAAGGATAAAACTGCTTTTATCTGTCCTTTAGGTACTTTCCGATTCAAAAGAATGCCGTTTGGTCTCCGGAACGCGCCAGCGACCTTTCAGCGGCTCATTGATGGTCTTCGCTCCTGCTCTGCTTTGCAAGAAGTAACTTTACTAGCTTATCTGGACGATTTGCTAATAATATCACAAGGGTACCAACAGCACCTACAGGACCTGGAAAAAGTTTTCTTGCGATTGAAAGAGTACAACCTCCATGTAAATAGGGAGAAGTGTTCTTTCGCCAGAGAAAGCGTTAGGTATCTAGGCCATGTCATTACACAAGAAGGTGTTTCCGCTGACCCAGGGAAGGTGAGTGCTGTACTCGAAATGAAGGAACCAGGTAACTTAAAGCATCTGAGGACCTTTTTACAAACATGTTCATGGTTCAGAAAGTTTATACCGAATTTCTCTAAGGTTGCAGAACCTTTAACACGCTTGACGAGGAAAAATCAGTGTGGTGTTGGGGCTCAGAGCAGACTCAAGCATTTAACGAGCTTAAGCGTCTTTTAACCACAGCTCCAATACTGGTGCAAGCTGATTTTAGTCGTCCCTTTGTTCTGCGCACCGACGCAAGTAACTATGCCTTAGGCGCAGTTTTACTACAAGGGGAGGGTAATCAGGAAAGGCCAATAGAATACGCCAGTAGACTTCTTACCGCTGCTGAACGCAACTACTCCACTACTGAGCGCGAAGCACTCGCTGTAGTGTGGGCGGTAGAGCGTTTTCGACCTTATCTTGACGGCCAACCAGTCGTTATTGGCAGTGATCATCAACCTCTCCGTTGGTTGCTGTCACTCAAATCGCCAACTGGTAGATTAGTCCGTTGGGCTCTAAAGCTCCAGTCTTTTGATATCCATTTCCAATACACTCCAGGTAAAGCAAATGTTGTGGCAGATACTCTGAGTAGACCAATTTGCTCTGACGAATTTCGCAATCAATGCGGTATTTGTTCGGTAATTTGTGATCTGCCTACGAAGACGCCTAGCCAGCTTCGTTTAGAACAGACCTCGGACCCGGAGTTGCTAAAGATAATCAAAGATTTAGAGGGATCTGACGACGATATTGTAGCCCAAAAGTGGTTAGAAAGGGGTTACCTTCTTGATCAGGGTGTCCTTTATCGTTTTAATCCAGATTCCGATAGCGAATCACCTCAATTAGTCATTCCTGCTGGTCGAGTCGCAGATATTCTGAAAGAATTACACGATTCTCCAACAGCTTGCCATCCAGGTATCGATAGAACCTACCAGAAGGTAGCACAGGTGTTTTATTTTACAGGGATGCGGAGAATAATCACCGATTATGTCAAAGCCTGCATCCACTGCCAACGTTATAAGGCCAACAACGCCAAACCTCCAGGGTTACTTCAGACGCCGGTCATGAACCAGCGTAATGAGGTATTGGCCATTGACTTATTCGGTCCCCTACCGGAAGGAGACCAGGGGGAGCGTTGGATGTTACTCGTTGAAGACACTGCTACCCGATGGACAGAACTATTCGCTCTTAAAGAAGCTACAGCTGAAGCTTGTGCTCACATTCTTATCGAAGATTTTTTTTATGCGATTCGGTTTACCTCGTAGAATCATTTCAGATAACGGTGTCCAGTTCGTCTCCGCAGTCATGCGCCAATGTATGTTAGCCCTGGATATAAAACAGAACTTTATCCCACTTTATCATCCAGAAGCCAATCCTGCAGAGCGAAAAAATCGCGATTTAAAGGCAATGTTAGCACATCTCGTAGAAGACGACCACACATCGTGGCCAAAGAAACTACCGATGATCAGATTTGCTATGAACAGCGCAAAATGTCGAACAACAGGTAAGTCACCTGCTTATTTATCTTTCGGAAGGGAAATGCGGTCGCCTTCAGAAGTCGTTCATGATCAACGCACGATCCTGAGTAAAGAAAATTTCGTCCCGCAGATATCTCCGTATCTAAGGAAGTTCCTGTACTCCTTTTCTGAAATTCATGAACGCGTGGAAGCTCAACAGGACAAGACAAAGCAGTATGCCGATGCTTCGCGCCGTCCTGCTGACGACTTCGAGATAGGCGATTTGGTAATGCTTAAGTCCCACTTGTTGAGCAAAGGTTCTAAGGATCTTACTTCTAAATTTTACCCACGCCGCGATGGACCTTACATCATTACAAAAAAGGTAAGTCCCACGACCTACACTATTGCAAACACAGAGCAGCCTGATGTTGTTTTAGGGAAATATCACACTCAAGACCTCACCCGATACCAAGGTAGTGAAGATATTTTACCGACACCCGTTATTCCTAAGAGGAATCGCGGACGTCCAGCTAAGGCTGCTGATAACGTACCAGTCCAGGAGCGAGGGCGTTCTCCAGTACTGGAGGGGGAGTATATAGCAACACATACGTCCTTACGACCAGTAAGAACGTCTCGCGGTCGGGTCCCGCCAAGATATTTAAATATTTGAATTGTGCATCTCACTCGCACACATGGGCGTGACCGACTCGCGACCTCCGTTTCCGCACAGGCGGATGGGAGTCGCGTAGAGATCTCTAACGAGAACGTTGCGAGTTGTTACCGAAGCATTATTGTTAATTTTAGGTTACGTACCCATTGTAAGTGTGAACCAGTTGAACTTAAATTATATACAGTGATTCGTATTTGTGGTTTTAATACAGACTGTCCCCCCCTGAGACAAGTACCCCTCATAGTATGTTTATATTTGTATATTTGCTTGTTTACCACTAAGTTTTATCTACTATTTTAATCTTTTGTTTCTGCACCACCCTAAGGTTGACACGCCTTTGTACAGAGTTTACTAGTGCATAAAGCTTCAATAAATATAATAAATAATACATTGTTACCATGTTTTACCTAACTAATTACTAGTTAAATTAAGAATCCACTTGTTAATGTAAACAAACAATGTATTTTTTGTGAACTTATACTGTCTCAAAAGCTTTTATATATCTTACTCAGAAGGTAAATAAGTTGATAACTGTTTGTAAATATCGATGGTGATCAAAGAGATTTAAACGAGATACAATAGCGCGGCTATCAGAAGAAATGTCTTAAAAAAACTGTCATCCAAATGCCTCAGTGACGCCATCTAGCTTTGAATAGCAAACATGCGAATTATGTATTTTTGTCTAAATTTATGTTTTAACAATTTAACCATCGCTCGGTAGGTACCATGATATCTGTAATAATTCTTAATGTCAGCAAATGTTCTAGAACTATTTATGGAAATTATTTTAATTAATCACTGCGTGAGTACCAAGAATATTTACGAAAATAAACCGAAATTAGTCTTTTGAATACCGTAATTAGAGATACAGTAGAAAGACAATAGGTGTGCGAATGCCGACGGTCGTTTGAGGCTTGAGTAACTACGTCCAGTCATTTTACCATAACAAGATTTGCAATAGCGTAATGCGTAACTCGGCATGGTTTCTTAGAAAATAATTTTCATTTAGTGCATAAAGGCCCATTTAGACGCACTGTGGTGAGTATCATATTTACTTATTTATTTATTGTACACTTTATTGTTGACACTTACAAGAAATTTAAAAACGAAAACTTAAGTCTAAAATACAAGAAGAGAAACTCGCACCGTCTAGGTATGAATGTTTAGATGAATAAACTTTTTCTATAATCTTACGATCATGATACGTTCGAGATGAGAAACTCGCACCGCCTAAACTGGCTTTAAAGCGGTTAAAACCGGCATATAATATATAGGTGACTGGTAATTAGTGAACGATTTAAACACGTGATTGTAGTCATGATAACATACAACTTTTACTACGAGACCAAACCTGAAATAACTTTTATTTTGGAAGTCGGTGTTTCTATAATAGTTTGGTCTCTTCGTTATTTAACACCGACTTCCGAAATTAAAGTTATTTTGCACTTTTTGGTGTTTTTTTGAAGTCGGTTGTGTTTTTTTTGTGTATTTTTTTTTTATTTCTCAATTTTAGTTATAGTAGGTGCCCCTCAGCTAAACTTAATTAGATAGGTACCTTCCGCCATTCGGTTCCATCATCAAATCATCATGACAGTTCTAATAATACCAAACACGACTAGGATACACTGATATATTGCAAAGTTTCAGCTCTTACCTACCTTCTGTCTTCATCATCAGATCAGTTCTATGTAGCCCCTTCTTCCTTAAGTCAGCCACCGACTACATGTATAAACATAGCAATTTTACTTGTTACGACTGCTCTGCTATGGTTTTTTGAAGAGTTCTGTTCTATATCTTCGTAGTTCATCATAAGATCAAAACAATATTTCTATGGGACCAATTCGGGAGTATAATCTTTCAAACAAAACAAAAATTTTCAAAATCGGTCCACAATTGACCGAGATATCGGTGACCATACGTATTAAAACGACAGTTCTGCTATGATTTTTCGAAGAGTTTCGTTGTATATCTTCGAAGTTCATCATCAGATCAAAAAGAAATTTTATGGGACCAATCTGCCGTGCAGGCACTAAAACGCAGTAATAGGCGTTTTTACGTTTTTGAGTTATATATTGATTCTGAACGGGCATTTCATAAGGAACACATTAGTGTAACCGAGGTTTTGATTCGATGATTTACTTGGCAGAAAAACAAAATTTACGAATGCAGTAACTCAACATCGTATGCCGAAATTCATTGTTATACAAACTAAAATGCAGTTAATGCAGTTACGTCTAAATCGAACCATCACTTCACCAAATAAAACGCAGTAAATAACTCTATTACCTCATAAAATTTGTAAACTGCACCTAAAAAAATATTAAGGCATATAAATTAAAACGCAGTAAGTAGTTTTGTACCAAAAATGTTAATACTGCATGGTCGATCACTGATTTATTAAATACAATTTACAGATTAAAATGCAGCAAATGCGTAGAAGTGGTACTTTATTTAGTGTAAGTCAAGTAGAATTACTTAGCAAAACCAAATAAATCGCAGTAAGTTCATTATTTACTGCATTATAGTCGGTAGATATAAACCTAAAAAAATACGAAATACTACTTAAATTGCAGTATAAGTCAATATTAGTGCATTTTAATTGGTATCTCGAGCTAGGCTACTAATGTTTACTGCATTTAGACCATACTTTACTGCGTTTTAGTCGGGAACCGTCACTGTATAAGTCACTGTTACTGCATTATAATTAGAAACTCAAACAAGGCTACTGAATTTCGCTGCAGTCAGGATCACACTTGACTACGTTCTAGTCAGGAAATGTCCCTCAGTCAGTCGCGTGTTGAACTCAATCGAACGCTACGGAAGAAAGACGCGCGCGCCGGTGCGATCATCTACACTAATATTATAAAGAGGAAAGATTTGTATTTTTGTGTGTATGTTTGAAATGAATAAACTCAAAAACTACTGTGCCGATTTAAAAAATTCTTTCACCGTTAGAAAGCTACATTCACCCTGAGTAACATAGGTTATATTTATTGCTAGAAAAGATTAGGGATCTTTACTAAAATTTTGTAAAGGTGTAAAAAAAATGCCATAAAACATCTTTCGTCGCATGCGCTACGGAAACTATTGATGATAGAACAAAAGTATGTTCTACAAAGAATTTATCAATTACTACAAAAAACTTCGCGATACTATAATATGTCCAACTATTATCGTTATGTCACAATAACCACTTTTTACATTTTAAAAGTTGATAGAAATACCGACCAAAATTAGACCTTGTTATTCATACTTCTGTTTAAATCCTTATCCAAATAAATCATATTGTTTTCAAGACTATTTCATTTCATGTAGATTACTTTTGGATTGTTCAAATCGGCTAATCCATTCAATAGATATTACGAATTTCAAAAGTCATAGATACAGAAAAGGCGCCGCCGCGCCTTGTCGTGGCTAGCCAGGCATTGCAGCGGTGCGGGAGAGGGGCGGGCACATCTAAGTAATATATTGTCTCACTTAAGATTACATAAGTTACTTATATAAAAAAACGATGAGCAAATTCGGATTGTAATTAAACATAGATAATGAGATAATGCGTTTAATGAAACAACAAAATATATATAAATGAAAGGTAAAAATATAAAAAAAACATGTCCACCCGTGCGAAGCAGGGACGGGCTGCTAGTGTTCTATAACTTCGCGATTCTTAAGGTTAGTAAACAAAACTAGATAACAATAAAATGATTCCTTATCATCATAATTGTCATCTTTTCAGCTGAAAGACGTCCACTGTTGTTATATTAGTCAAGAACCTTTGGTCTTCATTTCGAGATGTGCCCTGTCCACAGTCACTTAATATTGGCGATTATAATATAATATTACACAACTTTCACACAGCACTATCTAGTCCCAAGCTAAGCAGAGCTTGTGCTATGAGTACTAGACAACTGATAAACGCACTCGTATATTTATAAATATATGCATACATAGATATATATGACGGCGCGTGACATTATTAAATAATGAAAATCGGTTAATTTGGAGAATCGTTATTTGTTTTGTTACTTTTTTAATCATTGGTCATTATTTTGTTATTTTTAGCGATTAGTCAATTTGCTTTTGAAGTACTGGTAATTTTAATTAAGAGCGGGTAACACCGAATGGAGTTGCGTCTGTCATGCATGACGGGCGAACGTGATGTCAATTTTTCGTAGGGTAGTTGACAACCGTTGCATGTTTTGAGCACTCGCAAACCCATTGGCTCTAAATCGCTAATTATTGTTGTAATCGTCTATTGTTTACGTAATCTAGGTGTCTGTTTAAAGTAGTGAACAGTCATCGCTACAGTGTATTAATTTCAAAGTTTCCTGAAGTTCAACGCCCAATATGGATTACCGCACTGATGAAGTCACAAATCAGCAATCAGATGCAACAGCCCGGTCTCCCGATTTCCCGTTATATATATTAATTACATCCACACAAAATGATCGTGCTCGTCACACAAACATTTGTCTTGTGTGGGAATCGAACCTACGACCACTAGCATAGCAATCAGGGCCACTAACCAATAGACCAGTTAAATTCTTCGAGCTATGTCGGTAACTTTGGTTCTCCTGCGGATAATCTTCATTTCTGATGTGATCACGCAATGGAAACTTCGAGCATTGCCTTTTCTATTGCCCATATTGGAGCCATATGTCATTACTGACAACACGCACTGGTCATTGACTTTCATCTTGAGACACTTTGGTATATTAGCCGAGAAGATACTGCGCAGCTTCCCGAACCCTGCCCAGCCGAGTTGGATTCGACGATTCAGCTGTATTTCGAAGCTAGACCTATCCAACTGGACCGTCTGCCCTAGGTAAAAGTAGTCGTCCACAACTTCAAGTTTAAAATAATTACCAACCGTTTATTCGAAAAAGTTTATTTGAGACCATCGTCGCACATAACAACATCACAACAAAACATTGCGAGACAAATGCAAGTTTGCTACTAAACCAAACAGGGTGAGGCACCATGACGTGTTAAAATCGAGCGAGATGGAGCTACAAACCCAATATACGTGGTAGGGCCTAAGGTACTAAGGTCTGACTTTAGATGCGAAGTGGGGAAGCGTGATGAGAGGTATCAGGCCCCTCGAAGTGAACGTCTAATAGTTTATCTTTTTTTGTAGATAAAAAGGTATTACGTAATAATACCTGCCTATTTTTTCATATCTGAACATTCATTTAAAAAATATTTATGCTAGTGTCGTGTTATTCAGACATTACAAAAATAGGTTATGTAACACGCGTAAATAGTTTTACTGAATGAAAAGTATTTTCTGAAGTTAAAATACATAAAATACCTACATCAATACAATATTATTACTCATTGAGGAGTGCTTGGAAAGACTTCACTGCGTCCTCACCTTCCGTATGACGCAGGTCCTAACACAACGAATTCGTGCGGAAGAAACGGCCGTGTGTAATCATTGTGTGGACCACTCGGTGTACACGATGGACCATACGATGGAGGTGTGGCCTTTTTGGAGGGACCACTGTCATGTCCTCATGGGAGCGATCTGTAGCAACGGCCTCTCGCGCCGGGCCCTGGTACTGCCCATGGTCTGAAGAGAGGAGGAATGCCAGGCGGTCGCCTCCGCGTGCAAAGCAGTAATGGTAGCGAAGGAGGTGGCCGAACGAAAAGTAAAAAAAAATTACTACAAATGCTCTACAAAAATCTGCAGAAAAGGTAATAAATCAGCCAAATGCGAGTTGGACTCGCTTACGAAGGGTTCTGTACCATAATTTATACAATATTAAACACTACATTCGTATATATTTATGCGAAAAAATCACTTTTGCTGTATGGGAGCCCTCCTAAAATATTTATTTTGTTCTGTTTTTAATATTTTTGAAAAAGTCTAAATTTGCAGAAATGGTAAAAAATAAAGGATAGACGTAACAAAATACGTACAAAAATGTTCTGTTTGTTTTATAAATCCCTATACAACATACTCATTTTCAAAGTTTGTTACTTACTGCATGTGCAATCGGTTGAAGATACAATTTAAAATGCAGTAAAAAAAGTCTTATACTGCAAATTAGTCTGCAAAATAGCATGTTGATCTATGGTTTTTGCAGTATCAAGTATTTTTACTGCATTTTAATTGGCATATGTGTTTTTTTTTTTTTAGGGTAGGTAAAATCATCCAATGACAAACCCCGCCCTTGGGTGGAGCGGGAAGTAGTGTCAGACTCTTACTGACTAAAAACCTACCCCGTTCCTTCGTTGCCTATAGTGCCGGGGCTGAGCCTTCCTTTCAGAAAACGGCCCTTGACCCCAGCAGGCTTCGACCCTGCCTGCCTGCAGTTAGCAGGCTGGGCCTCTTCGGTATGCTGACAGCTCCTTGACAGATTTGCATGCAGTAACAGACACGATTTTTGAAAAATCCATTTTATTTTGAATTTAGTGAACTAAATGATTTTTGTTTTTTCAAAAATTATTCTTTGTTATAACCTCAATCCTCTTGGCAATAATTAATATACTATTTAACATCATTACTATAAAAAAAAAACGACGTCAAAGTGTTTTTTGCGTTTTTCTCGAAACCGCTTTATTGCTCATACTGCGTTTTAGGGAATGCACGGCAGCAATTCGGAAGTATAGTCTTTTTTTTTATTAAAAAAAAATGAAATCGGTCAACAATTGACGGAGATATTGGTGAACATACTAAAAAAAAAAAACATACAGCCGAACATAGACCCTCCTCCTTTTCGAAGTCGGTAAAAAAATCAATTTACATTTGGCAAAGATATTCTGAACAAACTACCAAAAAAAATAGACTCAAACTCAAACTCAAAATCGTTTATTTTATATAGGCCTACATGGGCACTTATAAAATGTCAGAAGCTAGCGCACGGTTCCAATTGGTCGTTTCCTATGGAGAAGAACCGGCAGGAAACTCCATGGTTACTCTTTTAAAAAAGTGATTGTTTCTACAATATTTTCATACTACAATATTAATATATATGAGAGGACAATGTAGACCGGTCAGCTTTGTACCCAAAAGCACGATAAAAATTGTAATCCTTGAATTTATAGTCTATGGTGTCCTCACATTCACATCACAAAAGAAGCTATACAAAAATAAAAATAAACCTGTCAATAAATAAGATGTATACGATAATAAATTACTACTAAAATTGGTTGGCTATGTTTATATAATATAAAAAACATTGCAAAAACAATGTCAGACGACTAGAAAACCTCCTCCTTTTTTGGAAGTCGGCCAAAAATTAGATTCGTGAGTGGGAAGTAAGTGATGTTCCGTGCGTGCCGTGTCACACAGTGGCCGCCGCGCTCGCCGCGTCCCGCGCGCCACACCTGACCTTGTCGTGCGGCGCGCGGCTGCTCACAAGCAAACACTGTCAATCCGTAAATAATACACGCTAACGCTGCTACCAATCAGGACCGCGCTGATCGATTGACCTGTCATACTTGCGTTGAGGTCAACCTTTGTTTACTAATCAAGGTCCTTCCAGGCTTCACAATCGGTCGACATCCGATCGTCACCGCTTCCCGAGGTCAGCCGCCTGCCACTAAACGTTTGAGAATCAGCCAAATCTGGCTTACGAGTGTCAAAAGAACATAAAGTAAAATTGAGAGAAAAGCTGCGTTGTTTAAAACTTTTTGAATACTAACTTAATATTTTAAATTTAATTATACGCTGTGATTCGGTGACATCAGAATAAAGAAGTCGATTTCAAAACTTATATTATTATCATTTGTTTTCAGAACTCTTCTCTCGTCACCTGGAAGGCACTAAATTGTTAATTATTTTAGTTTAATAATATACATAGCGCCGATCAGCAACGCTTATCTCTTGGTGAAGAGTCAGTGAAGGAACTTGAAGGGTCCACGGGACACCGGCCAGCCAGCGCCGCGCCCGCGCGCCTGGTGCAGGCGCTGCTGTTAGCGTACGCCAGCGCCGGTGCGCTTGAGTTGGCGCGCGTTGAAGTCTTTTATGCAAATTGATTATAAACCAAAACCGATTTAAATATTTTTTATTTCTTAGTTAAACCAAAATAGTGTGCAAATTCTGAAATAAAAAGGTTCTTTTAGAATATAAACATTAAACCCACTTAAAGACATGATTCGGTCTCCGTCTCATGACAATTCCAATAACCTAAAACTCGACGAGGACACATTGTTTTATTGCCGAGTTTCCCTTCGAAGGTACCTTCCAATTTACAATTCCATAAACAGATCAATTCGGTGGTACGGATGGTATCTTCAAGCCAAAGTGCAACTCATGACAATTGTAATAAGCCCAGACAACTTTTTTTAGGTGGGTAATCATCCAATGACATCTCCCGCCCTCGTGTCAGACTTTTACTGACTAAAACCCACCCCTGTTCCTTACATGCCTTTATTCCAGGGCCCTGGAGTTCTCTTTCGCACAACCCATGGCCTCTGTGGTCTTCGACCCTGCTTGGTACAGTTTACTGAAATCTCCTTGAGGCGCGTGTGAAACACTACGCAGCGTTGATGACTTTGACTCTGTCCGGGTGATTACCGGACGGTTACCGGACGACCGGTCGGCGAGCTACCCATTGCTCACCGTCCGCAAGTTTGCGCCTACGGTGGCCAGAAATCGGAATTGGGATCTCGGCGGCTGGGGCGTGAGGTCCACTCGCGCGTGCGGCTGCCTCGTATGCTGGCAATGCTGCTTCGCAAAAGGAGGCGACCGCCTTCCACTGCTCCTCGCTCCAGACCATGACCTGTACCAAGGCATCACGCGAGAGATCGCTACCGCCGATTACCCCAACGAGGACGCGGTGGTGCTCTGCCCAAGCGAGGACACCTCTACCGTACGCTCCACCGCATCCTCCGGGTAGTCCACACAATGGTGACACCCGGGCATTTCTTTCGCACAAATCCGGTGCAGGAAATCCCCAAACTTACCATATCCGGTGAGAACCTGCGTCATGGTGTGCCCAAAGCCCAAACACGACTAGGAAACCTTTGTTTATTCAGTGCCTACTTCCCAGGTTCTTTATCACATCATTTCTATGTACACAGAAGTACTCTACTTCTGTGTACAGCCCTTCGGTATGAACAGGATGCATCTTGGAGAGTGTGCGCGGGAATTACATGACTTGATTCCCAAGAACCCGACGTATGGCGAATGTCCACCCTTACGTTGTTAACACCTCTACGGTCTGGACTAAGCGTTTTGCCTCGTCGTTTATGCCGTACATCGAAGGATTAAAACAATTTGCCTGCTACAGTCTTCCTGTCCAATTATAATTTAGGTGTCTACAAGGTTAGAGTGAATAGGCTCTTCAATAATTGCATCACTGCTTACCATCAGGTGGGATCGCAGTCAAGCACTATTTTTGATCATTCAAAAACAAAAACCCTCTCCGTCTCTCCCTTCAGTCAGTCATCGACTACACGTACCAACTAAGCCATTCTACTTGCCACGACAGCTTTGTTATAATCCTGTGAGTGGAGGGAGTTCTGCAAAGTCCACCATCAAACTTTAACAATATACGACGACGACGACGCCCGGGTATTGCCACTGTGCGGAACACCTGGAGGACACGGTGGAGCACACAGTCGAGGTGTGCCCCGCTTGGGAAGAGCATCGCCGTGTCCTTGTGGGGGCGATCGGCGGCAGCGATCTCTCGCGCCGGGGTTTGGTTCAAGCCATGCTCCGGAGCGAGGAGGAGTGGCAGGCGGTCGCCTCCTTCTGCGAAGCAGTAATGCTAGCAAAGGAGGAGGCCGACCGCATCAGGCAACGGCGTACACGCCGCCAGCGGCCGTAGGGGCCCAACAGGGCCGAAGCCTACTGGGGTCAAAGGGTATGTGAAAATGGCACCCGGGGCCCTGGGACCAAGGCAAAGAATGGAACGGGGTAGGTTTTTAGTCAGTAAGAGTCTGACACTACTTCCCGCTCCACCCAAGGGCGGGATTTGTCATTGGATGATTTTACCTACCATAAAAAAAAGGGAGACCGGTGTAAAAGTAATTAGTTTTATTCTTTTATATAACAAAAAACTCCTATACTTATATTATTTTACCTAATGTAATTTTTTACTGTAGAAAAAAAATTAAGTTCAGTGAACATGTAATGATACTTAATATTATTTACTCAGTACTTATTCTCTGTGGCTAACTGGAGACCTCGTTATTATGTGTTTATCCTAATAATCGTATTTAAAATAACTTAAAAAAGTTATGAACACTTCAAATTAAAACACATCAATTTTATTTTTTTATGTTACCCACTAACCATTTGATATTTTGTGCAACTTTGTAGTTTTTGGTCAAAATAATTAAATGTAGGCTATTTAATTCTTTTGACCTTTGTGATTAAATTATTACATAGGTCTCTTGTTTCTTTTTATTATGGTTACATAAGTTTCAATCCTCTTTCCAATTTTAAAACGAATATTTAAGCTGTCATAGCTTAAATATTAGTTAATTCGTTCTCAGTAAGAAATTATATCCAATATTATAATTTTATTCTAATATTAATAAACTGGCTAAATTTGAATAATAAACTGTAAGAAATAAACATCTAATTTTTTTTGTTAGTGCCTTTTTGTTTAGTGAAACTGCTCTTTCTCTCTGTTTTACTACCAACTGGAATATTATTTTACAAATAAATATTTGTTTATTTGTTAGTTTCGATCTAATCCTACCAATTTCTTTTGTTTGTTATTCATAACATAACTTACAAAAAGGCTAAGTTCTACATGAGATTTGAACTGACGGCTCATCGATTCACGCGTCTACTAACACATTAGGCTATCATGATTCTAATTATAACGTTGAAATTATGAACTACAATCAGTTGTTTACGGCAACGATGACGCATATATCAAACTAAACATCAAGTTTATGCTTTATGAGATTGTCTCAGGCCACCACTTAGCTGTAAAGATACCAACGCCATCTAGTATATTTTAGGAAACTTGAACTCTAACGTGCAAAGGAAAATAGGCACTAAGGTATCCAGGCAATTTTACTCGTGAATTTACAGGGCTGTTCAAACCTAAGTGGATATCACTACCGTTATTGGTAACTAAATTTATTTGCTGAACTATTTTTGCTCGTTCGTTTAGTCACTACTGAATTTTCAGTGAACACCCGCGTGTTGGTCACACTATAACCTGTCATAATCAGAGAAAAGCATTGTATTTAAGTGATGAAGAGGAAGCATTGCTTTTAGTAACCTTACTTGAGACTCACCAGTCAAGAACAGATTTTGCTACAATTACATAAATAGAGAACATGAAATTCACGGAGTATCAGCAGTTTGCCCGCGCCTCTATTAACGATAAAGTTTTCATAAAAACTTAAATACCCCTTGAACATTATATTGGGGGTGGTACTACCCCCAAAATAGTTGGGGGTAGTTTTGAAAAGCTAATTGAATAATACCAGTCTTTATTATTAATTTTGATTAGACTTTGCTTCAAGTTTCACCTTTATATACCCAAGGAATAATAATAATATATTCTCTTAAACAATGACACTCTCTATATCATTATAAATTTATAAGTAAATGAAAATTGGTGTATCGTCCCTCATAGGAAGGTCTAGCAGCAGCCGAGCGCGCGCGGTGCCACAGCCGCGCAGCGCCGGCGCCGCGTCCGGGAACATGTCGGACGTCGTGGAGTAAACATTGTGCTATCTGTGCGGACTGTAGATTCGACCAAAGTGCAGTGATTGTTTATGTTTTTCAATCGTTTTTGTTTGTTTTTCAACAGTTGAATTTTAACTAATAAAAACCTTTTTGCAAAAATACTTTACCTCTTTATAACGTTAGTATATATAAGTTAAACCGCCCATTGTAACCTTATTTATAATTATGTTTGTCCTGTATTTGTTATTTATGCGGTGTACAATAAAGAATATATAATAATAATAAGGCTCGTATCGTTAGGAGGTTCCTTTCTCTCGAGCCCTGACCGCCGGTAGCTTGGACCCTGTTCCCGATACCGGTGGGACACTATTTTTTATATTTTTAAATGTTTTTTTTTAAAGAAATATTTAAAAATATAATTTATATGTATATTCAATTAATAAAGAAAATAATAATAATAATAAAAATTTAAACAATATAATTTGTAAATGGTTGACCACATCTTTTTGTTTGGATATGTGATGCGTATTATCTTACACTATCATAAGTATACAGATTACGCTAAAAAAATAAATTCAATTTAATTCATTGAAATCGTCCTCAGAACGTAAATTTCTTTATGTGCCCTTTTTCTGCAAAGGAGTAGATAAGTATTTCTACCATAATAAGTATATTATGGTACATTATAGACATTATATTAATCCTTACCTACTGTTCGCTGACTGCTGTGGGTTCGATTCCCACACAGGACAAACGTTTGTGTAAAAATTTGATGAGCACGATTATATTTTCTGTGTTGTGGTGTAATAATTTATATCTATAATATTATGTAAGTATTTAGAAATATGTGTGAAAGTTGTGGAATATTATATTAGCAGCAGCATCAACGTTATAATGTTCCCACTGCTGGGACTCAGGCCTCTTCTCTAGGAGAGGGAATGGGCCGTAATCCACCACGCAGTCCAAGTGCGTGGTTGTATTCTCGTACTGTTACTAAAACAAAGTAAAATTTCAACATGTTTTGGTTTGATTACTTAATTATTTTGGTTTGTTCCTTACATTGAACTATTGGACATCGTGATAACTAATAGAATTTTGTATAGCTATTCGTACGTATCACTCGCGGTAACCACAACATTTGTAAGGATGCGATTTAAACGTATAAAACAAAATTAATCAGAACACATAGTGGTTAGTGCAACAGTGATACGGTGCCGTTTAGCGGAGGGGGCCGAGATGAAGACGTCCGCAGCCTCCGCGCGAACTTACGCCACCGCGCCGCCAGCCGCCACTAGTGCGCAGGCGAGAGTGCGACGCGCACGCACATCGAGCCCGCGGCCGTGTCTGAGAGTGCAGTGCTGTGTCGTTGTGTTGTGCTAGTGTGTAGTGTCGTGTCGTGTGGACCAGGTGCCGTGTCGTGTCGCGACACTGACTGCAGTGCCAGCATGCGAGGTTGCATTTTGACGCTGCTCTGCGCCGTCGGTAAGCCTTCTCTCTCATCTCAGAGCCCGGGGATACATTTACTATACTATACTGAGAACACTATAATATTAGCAGTTAAAATTATCAAATTGGTAAAATGATTAAAATTAACGATCTTTTTATACAAGGTTATATAGAAAAATTAAAATTATGAATTAAATTGGAGGAAAACAATGAAAACTGTGCATCTGCGTCAGTGTTTGTTTATTCGTGAGGTTTCATCCTTAAGGTGGACTATTTCAAAAATCAAAACATCATTTTTTTTTTGTTTTTTATAGACTATACCTACTGCATTACAAAGTTAGAGGTAACCCCAGTAAGTTATAAAATACACTTGTGTTGGGGCTATCTCGCTATTTCTTATACTACTACTTTTATAATGTTGACACGTATACCATATTTACGGCTAATAATTTAATTTACAATTTTATTCTCAATATAAATTAATCCATAATTCATATATAATTTGCAATTACTAAAAAATAATAATAATATTAGGTACTGTAGAAATAAAATAAGAAAATTATTTAAAAGAAAAATACAATTTTAACAGAATGAACAGTGTTAGGTTCACAGAAATATTAAAAACAGAGAAGCGCCAAGGGGGCGTGTTTGCGTCCGCGGTACTTGCTCAACAAGGGCATATACCGGCAAACAGCCATTTGGCGGCCGTCAGTTACATCGCGAACGTGATCGTAAATAAATTTAAAATACCGTGTTGTTCAGTAGTTTCATGCAAAAACTAAAGCGAAAAGAAAAGCCTGAGTCATCAAGGAATCTCAAACCATAAATAAGTACAATCTTAATAGTATATTTATCATATAATAATATAATTAGGAAAAACAATAAATCCAATAATATCCTTTGCTTTTACTACGTTATTTTTGTTTTCAAATATCAAAGCGACTTTATTATTCATAGAGTAAATACATTGCTCTTTAACCATTACCTAACTTTGACGCTCAGTAACTGAACAAGCCATGTAAAAATAACATAACGATACTTTATCAGTGCGGTTTATTTCTTATTACGGCCGCAGTCAGTTGAGCCAAGTTAGGGTTGCGCCTGTACACATCCACCAATATAGACTATCGACCACAATATCGATTGGTTGGATATCCGAAGTGAAATAATGTATTATTATTTATTTTGGAGTAGTAGAGAAATACGTAAGCAACTTTCGTAAAGTAAGTTGGTAAAATAGTAGGTCAAAAGTCGGTGGACCAATGGGAATAAATAATAATTAGTGTTTTTATTTTTATGATAAATTTTTTACTGTTCTATTATAAATAAATTATTTTCTAGACATATTTATTTTTATTTAATTAGTTTTTGGAACCTAAAAAAATATCATTATAAAAATTAAAAAATCGATAACTTTTCTATTTAGTCAATAACTAGCGTAAATGTAAAATAAATTGCTTTTGCACAGCATATCGATGTTTATGTGTGCGTAAGTTAAATGGTGCATGAAAAATATACGCTGTATTTAGTAAGATAAGGTTTATAATTTACTGTGTAGTATGATCTGATTTATAATTTGCGGGTATGTGCGGGACTGCGTAACAATAACTGCATATGTAGTAGAGTCAGTGATGGTAGGGATAACTGGAGACATGGTGTTCCGGTACATTTTTCACTGCGTAACGTATCTTGTCTTTTCTTTTATCTGTGGTTAGGTTAGTTAGGTTATGCGTGTGTGTGTTTGTGTGAAGCGTATAGAGTGTGGTTTGTGTAAAAATGTGTGTGTATGTTAAATGCTCTTACAATTTTTGGGTCTAGCTTAGTCTAATTAAGATACTTTCTGTTTCTTCATACGAGAGAGGTTTTAACTAGTCGATTAAGGTTATTTTGCCGTCATGAAGAAGCATTGTGAAAATATTAAGTATACCGTTTAATTTATTATATATTATGTATACTGCTTGTTTCGTATATTGCTGTCCAGCAAAGATAGTTCGGATAATTTGGGAGGGAGCCACTATATCTTTGCGTCTTTTGCTAAGATTAACTAATTCGAAAGAAAGCGTTTTATGTAATTGTAAAGTTATATTTAAGATATATAGTTTCCTGACCGATAGTTGACCACTGACTCTGTAAAGGTATTGAGTGGAATATCTATAAGGTTTGAAGTACATAACCTTTATAAATGACCTCTGGGCTCTCTCTAAGTCTAGAAACTTGATTTTAGTAGCATCACCGCATACTGCAATGCAATATGAGATTACAGAGTGTGCGGGGGCTGCGACTAGGTATGTCGCTCTTTCAAGGCTTCTGTACCTCAAAAGGAAAAAACGGAACCCTTGTAGGATCACTTTGTTGTCCGTCTTTCTGTATGTCTATCAATAAATTTTATCTCAGGATTGCGTGGAGGTATCGAGTTAAAATTAAAATTATAGATATACTCAAACCTACAGTCCCTTGAAACTGTGAAAAAATCAAACTTCTAACTTTACAAAAAATAAAGATACGTTCGAAAAAAAAATATATTTTGACACTCAATAAAATCAAAAGTCATAGGGTAAGTCCGTTGTCCCAGAATCCTGAAATTTGACGTAAAGCAAGGTTTTATAGCACAAGTATAGGAATAAATCTAAAAACAGAAAATTTGTTTTTACGTCACAAAAAAAATCTTTGCGATTTGGAAAAATCTTCCAAGAATCTCTCTCCTTTCGAGGATTAAACTATTTACACAGGTAAGTTGGTACGGAACCCTCAGTGCGCGAGTACAACTCGCACTTGCCCTTTTTTCATTTATTTGTCACGCTTCAATTCCAAGTTCAAGGATGCTTGACGTACATTTTAAAAATCTTTCAATAGCATATACTAACCTAGCAAAAAACCATGTTTCCATTGAACTAAATTCGATAGTATTGATATACAGACACTTCCTCTCCAGGTTCTGACTCAGCTTTCCGGCCTATAAGTATAACACTTAACAGTATTCAAAAACAACAGTAACTGCATTGTAGAAGCCAGATAAGGAACCATCATGCCGAATGACGTCCACTGTTGATATATTCAACAGTGGACGACTCTCCCAAGTGTCGTCACAATGAACGGTCCTGTGCATCTCGCATCCATCGGATTCCCGCAAGTCTTGCCAGGTCATCGGTCCACCTTGTAGGAGGCCTTCCAACTCCACTCCAGAACCTTTCGGCCCCAACGGCAATCTGTTCTGCGAGCAATGTGCCCTTGCAAGGATTTTGATATTTATTTTACGTTACGAATTTTGTAATCTTCTATCTTCTTCATCACGACCCACTGACCTCTTCTTCTTTATTCCTTATATTATCTTACAGTCATATATACTGCAATCACAAATATTCGCTAAATAGGTAATCTAAGAGATTTTTTTAAGGCATTTGCGAAGGTAAATCAAGAAATAGATAAGTTTTTTATTCGAATATTAAAGAACAAATAAAAATTAAAACTTCAATTCAAATTAGGTTTTTTTTTTTTATCGTAGGTAAAATCATCCAATGACAAATCCTGCCCTAATTCAAATTAGGTAATATTCTTTTAAGTTCGTATTTTACATATTTTTTTTTTATATGGAACGGTTCGTTTATTCAATCAATACTGCATACCGCTTGAGACATGTGTCATGTGTCTATGTAGTTTCCACGGTAGAACTCATGTTAATATAATGCGAGTTTTCTTAGATTTCATGCAAACAACTATAACCGTATTTATTATTATATTCACAGAGAGTTTAGGAAACTTAAAAATGAACTAAGTATTAATACTAAACCTAACTTAAACGATGTACAGACGCCAGCACGTTAATCCACCCCAAGCTGTCAAATTTTACCAATGGAACATTAACCTTTCGCTATTGTGATAAGGTTGAAAATCTATTAAATAAATTTGACAGATTGAGGTAGTTTGGTGTGCCTGCTGCTGGCGTCTGTACATATAATTCAAAAACACAAAATACACTTAGGCGTCGCAGTACTCGGCCACATTGCTGTCATTTAGAAACGTACCCATACAAAAATAATTATAAATACAGTGATTATATTTTGCCCTTGTTAAATCGCTACTAAGATGCCGCATATCTGTCTGGGGAGGTTTTTTTTTTTTTTTATATTGTATAAACTAGCACTTGACTGCAATCCTACCTGATGGTAAGCAGTGATGCAATCGTCGATGGTAAAGCGCACTAGTTTATTAAGAGCCTATTCACTCTAGCCTTGAAGACGCCTAAATTATAATTGGCCGGGAAAACCGCAGCAGGCAAATTGTTCCAGTCCCTCGATGTACGCGGTATAAACGACGAGGCAAAACGCTTAGTCCGGACCGTGGAAGTTTCAACAACGTAAGGGTGGATATTCGCCGTACGCCGGGTTGTTCGATGGTAGAAAGGAGATGGCGGTATCAAGTCATGCAATTCCCGCGCACACTCTCCAAAATGCATCCTGTAAAACATCGAAAGGCTGGCTACTCTACGCCTGTGCTCGAGGCTTTTAACCAAGTCTGGATCACCAATTAGCCTCTTCGCACGCCTTTCCACCGAGTCCAAAGCTGCTAGGTGGCATTTTGCAGCACCAGCCCATATGTGGCTGCAGTACTCCACACACGAACGGACTTGTGCTTTGTATAAGATTAGAAGCTGTTCCGGTGTGAAGTACCGCCGGACTTTTGCTAGAACGCCGAGTTTCCTAGCAGCTACCTCGGCTTTGGACTCAATGAACCGCCCAAAGTTGAGGTCTGAGGAAATTTCTACCCCCAAGAGCTGAAGGCGGTCGGTGCACGCCAGGGATACATTCTGGAAAGCAGGAGCCAAGGTGAACGGGCTCCTTTTGGCGGTGAACAAACACGCTTGTGTTTTGGCGGCGTTGAATCCCACAAGATTGGCTTCGCCCCATTTGGAGACTGCCTGAAGTGAAGCATTCGTCCGCTCCACCATAGCCTCCGAAATCCACGATAATTGAATAAGAGAGAGCTCAGCGAGCTATAATACTATGGCGCCCATTACACGGACATGCAAGCGTCAATCATTGCCATCAATCATGCCGTATCATGAATGAACTTTGAATGGTAGTAGGTACTCACCGTCATTCAAAAATCGTTCTCCGTCATTCATTGATTGATGGTGATTGATGGCAATGATCGACCGTGTAATGGGCGCCTAAAAGTGTCCTTATTTCTGCCCTACCGCTATCCCATAGAGCTACTATATTATAAGGAGGCTAAAGTTCTGACAGTACGTCAACTTTTTATCTCGAGCATCCTATCCTGTAAACTGTCGTCATACTCGTCATTCCACTCAATTCTCGAAGCGGTTTTTTGCTACTTATGTGCATTTCTCTATAATAAAATAAATAGTATATCACCTCTATTTAATCTGCCTAGGATAATGTGTAAAGAAAGTTAATGGATTCCTCCAGGAGCTAAGTTATGAAAGCACTGAAAAATTACTTACCACCATGGTGTAATAATATTCTTATACAAACATACATACATTCGCGTACTCCATAGCAAAAACTCACCACACTCACTAAACCATTTTCATAAACGCACAACCAAATACATACCACCCACACAAACACACCCCTACCTCATCATATTCCGATCCCGATTTCCGGCCACCGTAGGCGCGGGCTCGCGGACGGTGGGCAATGGGTAGCTCGCTGTCCGTCCGTCCGGTAACAGACCGGTCCGAGCTCAGGTCGTCTACGGCGCGCACTGTTCCCGCGCGCCTCAAGGAGTTGTCAGCAAACTGTAGGGGCCCGACAGGGCCGAAGCCTACTGGGGTCAAAGGGTATGTGAAAATGGCGCCCAGGGCCCTGGGACCAAGGCAAAGAATGGAATGGGGTAGGTTTTTAGTCAGTAAGAGTCTGACACTACTTCCCGCCCCACCCAAGGGCGGGATTTGTCATTGGATGATTTTACCTACCATAAAAAAAACCCCTACCTCATCATAACACTCTTCCATGCACATGACACACACTTAATTCCATTTAAAATCTCGAACAATATTATAGATCTTCGCGAGTCTGTAAATTAATTCTCGCTACCTGAATATTGTATTTTATGTGATCAATGTACGAGTATAATTTAAATAGTAAGTTTTAACGCAAATGGTGGAGATTCTGGTGTCCTAAAATACAGACTTTGAGCCTAGGTCAGGCTCCCACGATTGAGGTGGTAAGGCCCCTCTTTGAGGCGTGGCTGGAAAGACCTCACGGCGTCGTAACCTTCCGCACGGCGCAGGTACTAACCGAACATGGCAAGTTCGGGCCGTACCTGTACAAGATCCGTGCGGAGGTGACGCCCGGGTGTCGCCGCTGTGCGGAACGCCCGGTGGACACGGTGGAGCACACGGTAGAGGTGTGCACCGCTTGGGAAGAGCATCGCCGTGTCCTCGTGAGGGCGATCGGTAGCAATGATCTCTCGCGCCGGGGCTTGGGTCAGGCCATGCTCCGGAGCGAGGAGGAATGCTAGCAAAGGAGGAGGCCGACCGCATCAGGCAACGGCGCTCACGCCGCAACCGCCGCCGTAATTTCGATCCAACTTTCCGGCCACCGTAGGCGCGGGCTTGCGGACGGCGGGCAATGGGTAGCTCGCTGTCCGTTTGTCCGGTAACAGACCGGTCCGGACCGAGTCCAAGGCGTTTACGGCGCGTACCTACTGTTCCAGTGCGCCTCAAGGAGTTGTCAGCAAACCGTAGGGGCCCAGTATGGTCGAGGCCTAGTCTGGGGCTTTGGGGAGGTATGAAAATGCATACCAGGGCCCCGAATCCAAGGCAGAGAAGAAACAGGGTAGGTTTTTAGTCAGTAAGAGTCTGACACTACTTCCCGCTCAGCCCAAGGGCGGGATTTGTCATTGTATGATTTTATCTACCACTAGCTTGTGATAAAACGTCCGCACAAAGCATGATAGATCTAGAGCTCTACGAATGAAAGTTTTGCTAGTGGCATTTTACGTTTTAGTAATTTTATATTATATCCGAAACTATATGACTAATTGACATACTGTAAATGGCAAATCTTATCTGTATGATGTCTTTGTGATACTGAAATAATTTATTGTGACAAAAATTAATATTTCGTTGCTCAAATAATCAACCAAACGTAAGTATGCCACAAAAATACTTTTTTAATGCAAATAAAGAAGTATAAAAAATAACATATAAAAGATTGAAATATGGTATCGCGGACTTTTTTGTAGATATAATTAAGACGAATCAGGTTGCCATACATTGTTTTTAATTTTAAGCAACTCTCTAGGCAGTGCACGCAAATAATTCTGTTTATGAGGTATTTTTTTCCGACTTGCGAGACAAAAATTGTGATAGCTCGGTTAATGTATGTACATGTCATAAAAAAAAAACACGCGGGTGATATACATGCCATGTCGAACCTAATTGTAGTGTGACAAAAGGCAGTTTTCGAGTAAGTGTGTTGAAAAAATATTTTTTCTTTTATTTATTTACTAGACATATTTTTAAAATTTTTAAATGTTTCCTAAAACAAATAAATCATTTAAAAATATAAAAAAAAAAACAGTAGTCCACCGGCGCGGTGTCAGCGACTGTGTGACTGTGTTGACTGGCCTTGGTACGAGCAAACCCATACAATATAAATTGTATTAATTTTATGCTGACATCGACGCGCAGCGAATGAATAAAACCACACATTTAAGTACCACACCCTTTTTAGAAAAACATATAAAAAAATAAAAAAAATCGGGTTTTTTTTTCAGTAAAAATAAACATATAGAAACAAAAATTTTCTAAAAAATGAATTTCGTATATTTGTGTGACAATTAACGATTTTCAAGGTCATTCAATTTGTACAAACGTATGTACAATCGGCCTTCGAGGGATTAATAACGTGTCATTTGACAAATGATTCATTTTTTATTCATTATATCTCATAAAACAACGTTTGGAATATATAACGTTTTGTATATTTTTAGTACGCTACCCTGAATCCAGTGTTTTTTGGGAATCGATCACTTTTCTTATTTTTTACAAACTTTCTATTAGCTTGCACTGTATGTAACTACATGCATATGTAAATCGGGTGATAATGAAACATTATGATGACATGGAGCTAATCTGATGATGGAGCTAGAAGTTAGAGATAGGAACTCAGCAATAAAATAATACAACCCCATCGAGTTTGGGCTTGTTTGATTAGTATTGACAAGTACTTTGATCCTATATAGTAGCCAGGGTCTGATGATGGAGCTGGAAGGTGGCCATAGGAACTGATCCGCAATAAAAACAATAAAACCCCATCGAGTTCGCGCTCGTTTGATTTGTATTGACGAGTACTTTGATCCTTACTTTAATTGAAAGCTTGTTTTTAAAAAAGTTTTTTTTGTAATTCATTTGTTCTAATGAGGGTCTTAAAAGAAAATTAGAAATGCTGTCTCCAAATTCAAGCGGCAACAATTCTCTTTGGAAAGCTACAAAGGCACTGGCTCAACCCCAACAATGCTTCCCTCCAATCAGATCAGGCAACTCGTGGGCACGTACTGATTCAGAAAAAGCAGAAGTATTTGCAGCTCATCTAGCCAATGTATTTAAGCCCAATGAAAGCGATGGCCCTGATGACCCAGAAATGGATGCATTCCTAAATCAAGATAAACAACCGAACGTTCCTTTGCGACCAACATCTCCTAGAGAGTTAGCCAAAGAGATCTCCAATCTGGCAGTAAATAAAGCCCCTGGTTTCGACTTAATCACATCAAGGATACTGAAAGAGCTGCCTAGGAAAAGCATTGTCTTTTTGACAAACCTCTTTAATGCAACTCTACGAATTTTCTATTTTCCATCTCTCTGGAAAATATCGCAGATAGTGATGATCCATAAGCATGGCAAACCTATCAATGAAGTGACTTCATACCGACCAATTAGCCTCACGCCAATATTGTCGAAGTTATGGGAAAGAGTCCTCTTGACCAGGTTAAAACCGCATCTTGATGAAAATGATGTTATACCCAATCACCAATTCGGGTTTCGCAAAAATCATTCCACCGTGGAACAAGTGCATAGAGTCTACCACACGATCAGGCAATGCCTTGAGAGGAAGGAGTATTGCTCAGCAGCTTTCATTGATGTCCAACAGGCCTTCGACAGAGTATGGCATGAAGGCCTGCTGTATAAAATTAAAAAGACGCTTCCACAATCGTTCTATCTTCTGATGAAGTCTTATCTGAAAGAGAGAATGTTTCAAGTTAAACAACGTAGCGCAAGATCATCTTTGCACACCTGCCGCGCGGGGGTGCCACAGGGTTCGGTCCTTGGTCCGGTGTTGTATAACATCTTCACTTATGACTTACCTCAAGCTGCAAACGTAACTGTTGCAACCTTCGCGGATGATGCCGCATTTCTTGCATCCAGTAGTGATCCAGACGAAGCGAGTAGATCTTTGCAAAACCAGCTCAATCAAACCAACGAGTGGTTGCAAAGATGGCGTGTAAAAGCAAGTGCCTCTAAATCGCACCACATCACATTCACATTAAGAAAGAAACTGTGCCCAACGGTCAAACTTGGACAGGATCCTCTACCGCCATGCAAATGTGTTAAATACTTGGGATTTCATTTGGACCAACGTATGACATGGAAAGACCATATTAAGCACAAACGAAACGAAGTAAATAACCGATTCAAAAATCTTCTGTGGATGCTTGGTAAACAATCAACTCTATCCCTAAGCAATAAACTGAGGGTCTATAGCTCAGTTATAAAACCGATTTGGACTTACGGAATTCAACTGTGGTCTTCAGCCAGCAAATCCAACATACTTTGCCTCCAAAGAGCTCAAAACAACATCCTAAGGACCATAAGTGGTGCAGCCTGGTTCACACGCAACACTGAAATACACGAGTACCTGAATATGAAGACTGTCATTGAAGAAGTCAAACAATACACAGATAACTACGCTGAACGACTAAAGCTTCATCCCAACCCATTGACAAGCATGCTTCTAATACGAAACCCAATCAATAGACTAAAAAGAGCAAATGTGCTATATAACTAAGGAGAGTTAAGGCAGTGGCTTTAACCCACCAAAACTTCTATCTACTACAACTAATCTGATTATAGTCAAATAGACTGATCGCAGATTACATCGAGAAAAAAAAAAAAAAAAAAAGAAAAAAAAAATTTGTTCGAATTTTGTTTTACCTAAAATTATTATATATATTTATTATGTATATAATATATGTAAATATTATTATGAAAATATGTTAAAATATAATACATTTACTCTTTCAATTCATCTCGGATTAGGCCCGGCACCCCCCGGGCAGGGTACCATCCCTGATTCCTCTAACGATAAGAACTGCACCTCAGTGCTGATGATTTTGATGAGTGAACGTGTACGTGTTGTTGCAGGCGCGGCGCTCGCGGCTGTAGCCCCCCCGCACCCCTCGCGCTCCGACCGCTCGCTCACCGACAGCAGCGACCGCTGGCGGAACCTCATCGCCGGTGCGTATCGATTGCATCTTACACCTACCATACATGTGATAAAGCTGAACATTGACATCATTTGTCTTCCGACTTTTATGATTTGCATGTTTTGACGTGTACTACTTACGCACATACGTATCAGGTTTACTTTTTATGAATTTTAAAGAGACACTAGTTACATGTATAATTTTCAGGAGCAGCACGTTACTTTATAACTTCCTCCTTAAACGATCAATTTACGGAGTGTGGACCGTTGTCGAGTGCCGAGATGTCAAATGTCGAGATGAGACCACTTCCTCATAAGAAAACTACGCGTGTTGGATAAACCGACACAGCATACTACACTCACTACATAGTGCTGCTTGTTAATCAAGACCACCTCATCAGTTTCACGAGATCAGGGCAGACCTGTTTTCTTTCTATTTGTTTAATTGATTGTAAAATATGCATTGAATATCTGCAGAGTATGGTCGAGCAACAGGAGGCGCGGGAGGTGCCTGGGGTGGTGGCGGCTGGTTCCCACCAATCGGCCCCATACAAGTGCCGCTGCGTGAGTACCGCCACAACCCTCTACCTATTCATCACTACACTACATACATACATCACACAAGCACTACATACATCACACAAGCATTGAAATTGAAACATGGGGTTATTTCGTTGTAAACATTTTTCTCCTACCAGAAATAAACAATAATCCTGCAAAGTCATGCTGATAAAAGTTGTTACTTTTGTTTTTTGCATTTGATGTTGAACTTCGGAGAGATGGAACAGGACTCCTCATAGGATCATGGTAGAACTGTCATAACAAGTAAAATTACTTTGTTGATACATATTATTATAGTCGATGACTGACTAAAGGAAGAAAGGAAAGGGCACTGGCTTCATAGATTTCTTGGAAATAAACACAATATAGTTCACGGTTTATTTTACACAGTTTTCGCATTTCACGTTACACACACAGTTCGTTCTTCATAACACTTGCGGGTATTATGTATTTCTTTCTGGATTATTAATTTTCACTTATATTTAGTGGCTAAAACAAATTAATTGTAACAATAATATTGACGGAGCTATTTTTAACGTACGCGCAGGTGGCGCCCTCCCTCCCCCTTGGAGGGACCAATAACTATGGAAGTATAATCTTTTCGATTTTTCCAAATTGGTTAATTATCGTCATAACGACATGAGTACCACTTCTTTTTTGTGAAATTGTTTAAAAAAGCAAACTACAACAGCCTGTATTGTGTACGTGTGAAAAAAATAGATTTATTTTACAGAAAGTGACAACAGCGGTCGCGCCTCTGTGTCGGTGCTGGTGGTACCCGTGCCCGTGCCGGTGCCCGCGCCGCGCACCGAGCCCGCCCGTAAGTGACGCCACAGCTACGCCACCCTCACGCCACGCGTCCTCCGGTATCCTCTCACTGTTTATCGTTGTTGCAGAGTGTGCGCTGCCCGCGCCGCAAGACAACTCTGCGCCGCCACGCACGCTCGCACCCACCTACAGCGAGCCCACGGGTGCCGTGTACTACCCTGGTAATAACGCGCCACCGTTTATCCCGGTCCCAATCAACAACCAACCTCCGCTGTACAACCAAGTCCCAGTGTTCAACCAGCGTCCTACGAGCAACTCAGTGCCTTCGTACAACACAGTACCATCGCCACAGCCCAGCGTCTTCCCCAGCCCTCCGCCCGCCGTGCCGAGCGTGCAGTACGACTCCGCGCCGGTGCCATCCCCTCCGCGTACGCAGCCACCGGCGCCAGTGGACGTGCAGTACGAGTCTCCACCAGCACCGGCACCCCCGCGTCCTCCGCCTCGCCACCCTGACGCAGATGAACGACTTGCTAGAAACGCGCCCAATTTTCCTCCAGTCGGTGAGACACTAACTACCTATTGCCTATTGGTTTAATTCCCACACAGGACAAATGTTTGTGTGATGAGCACGATCATTTGTTCTGTGTCTGGGTCCATTATATGTATTTATTTAGAAATATTTAAGTATATTTATCAGTTTTCTAGTACACATATCTCAAGCTCTGCTTAGTATGGGAGTAGATGGTGTTGTATAAAATTGTAATAAAAATCTTCATAATTTTTCACCCATTAAATATGGTTGACAAATAACAATTTTATAAATTTACTTACAGAGGACTCACGGCTCCTGGTAGAGCAGTTCCTCGCACAGGTTCCAGAAGACCCCTCACTGCCTCCGATAGTGATCGACCCTGTCGGAGTCGTCAGCACTGACGACTATACTGTGGATGAGCTCAAAGAGGCTGGTTCTTCATCGCACGCACAGGCACCTCCGGATACGCAAACGGCAGCGCCTGAGATGCGTCGACTCAAGTGCAAGCGGCGTCGTATGGAAGTGGGAGGAGGGAGTAGCGGCGAGCTGGAAAGAGAGACGCGGGAGCCTCCGCCCCCCCCACCGCGCTTCGAGCGCTCACTGTTCCTGCGGGCACGCCTCACCCTGCCGCGTGCTGGCTACACCGAAACGTACTCCGTATGGTGTGTATATTTACCCGACTGCGGCAGAAGGAGGGTTATGTTTTTCGAGAGTATGTATGTATGTATGTATGTATGTATGTATAATTGTTTGGCACGCTCTGCAGCCTAAACGGCTCGATGGATTTTAGCTTGAGAGGTGTCGTTAGATTCGTATTTACTGTGAGAGTGACACGGGGTATATCAAAATAAAAAAAACAAAATGGCGGATTTTGGCGCCAAATTCAAATATTTGGCACACTCTGTGGCTTGAACGGCTCGATGGATTTTAGTTTGCGAGGTGTCGTTAGATTTGTAATTACTGTGAAAGTGATATCGTAAAAAAATAAAATAAAAAACGTAAAAAATAAAAAATGGTAATTTAAAAAACTAAAAAACCCGACTGCTTTTCTGAGCATTCATGAAAAAGCCCTAAAACAAGAAAGTCGTTGTAGCAGTCGGGACCCATTCTAGAAAGTCAGTCGTTTAGTCAGTACATCTATGATGTAATGGGTCCCGACTGCTACAACGACTTTCTTGTTTTAGGGCTTTTTCATGAATGCTCAGAAAAGCAGTCGGGTTTTTTAGTTTTTTAAATTACCATTTTTTATTTTGTGATGGCTATTTAGGAATCGTATCAAATAATAAATAGGCCAAACAGTATAAAACCGTAACAAACGACAAGGTATAGTGTAGTCACGGGTGAGTAATATTAAATATTCTGGGTTTTTCTAGACAAACTACTTGAAACGACTCGACTAGCACCCCAAAAATTAAAGCCACAGACAGGAATTTCGCGTATCATCATCAGCTTTTTAATTTTCCCACTGCTGGGACACAGGCCTCCTCTCTAGGAGAGGGAATAGGCTGTAATCCACCACGTGGGCGCGGTGCAGGTTGGTGGATGTCACATGGACATGCGACATCCACCGAATGATTTTTCGCGTATTAATCGCGTAGTACTGTTGCGTATATTTTTAAAAATTTGAGATACAGCCAGCCTACTTGCACTACCCGTAAATTATGGCGCTGGTCATGCCATAGTCACGGCAGTAAGTCCCCTCTTTGAGGAGTGGCTGGAGCGGCAACACGGCGTCCTAATCCGCATGACGCAGGTCACTACCAGACATGGCAAGTTCGGGAGGTTCCTGCATCGGATCCAGGCGGGAGAAACGCACCATTGTAATGATCATCCGGAAGATAAAGTGGAACATACGGTAGAGGTGTGTCTCGCTTAGGCGGAGTACCGCCGTGTGCTCGTGAAGGCAATCGGCGGCAGCGACCTCTCGCGCTAGGCCCTGGTTCAAGCAATGGTTCGAAGCGAGGAGGAATGGCCGCACGCGTAAAGTAACGAATGGCCTCACGCCCCAACCGTCGAAATTCCAACTCCGACTACCAGCAACGGTACACAAGGGCTTGCGAACTTCAAGGAATGGTTAACTCGTCATCTGGCTGTCCTTTAGGTGACCGCACCGAGTCCAGTTGACAGCAGCGCGTAACGATCCACGCGCTCAAAATGAGGTCAGCAAACTGTAGGGGCCCAGTAGCTCGCTAGCAAGGCCTGCGGGGAATTTGGGAAAAGGAACCCGTAGTCTTAGCACGCAAAGAGCAACTGAAGGATACAGGTGTGGTTTTAGTCAGTAAAAATCTTATATGCGGTCCCGCTCCACCCAGAGCGGTAGACGTCATTGGATAATTTCCAAACTTAAAAAAAACCCGTATGAGGCGGAACTTATAAAAGTCTGTTTAGCGCTGGAGGCAAGGGCGCAAAGGCAAATTTTAAAGGTTCTACTTCAAACCATGGCTATTCTACACCTGCTAAAAACATTGCAAGTGTCAAGCCATGACAGTAAGGCCGTGTTTACGGAGACGCGGTGCGTTGGGCGTTCGCTCGCGCAAACACAAACATATGGCAATGTGCGACGGACCACCCAAGGCGCTGCGCAATACGCCGCGACTCCATAAACAAGCCCTTAGGCATGTTTTACAAATAGTTCATTGGAGGCATTTCTTACTATCATTGGAAAAACGCTCCGGCGCAGTGGTTTTCTCTGTTATTATATAGTATATTATATTGTAAGAAAACCCCCGCCTCAAAAAAATTATAATTTAAAAGTAAAAATAAGTTAATAAATTACTGTTTCAGTCTTTTAACTTCATTATAAGAACCTATAAATATTTTAATCTCTTGAAAGATATAGAAACCAAAATGTTCGGCCGTACGAATTTCGTACACCGGTGTGTACAGTACGACAATTAACGTTTTTCAAGGTCATTCAAGTTGAACAAACGTATACCAATCGGCCTTCGAAGGGAAGATAGCGTCGCTGAGTCGGGGGGTAAGGGCATCTCAATTTAGTATTAGCGATACTCTGGTTTCGATCGATGAGATGATGCACAGAGTAGAAGCGAAAAAGTTACGAGCCTTACGCTATTGCTTCCTATGCGTAATATAAAAAAAAACACATTGTCTATTCGTAAAATACTCGTAATATAACGATGGTTTAGAAAACATTTGAACAACATTTGAATCTTTGAATCTTTGAATCTTTGAATCTTTATTATGGAATTTGCCTAAGGCCTCAACATGAATATTCACCAAATTTTATTTTGTGAACAAAATCATAATTGGATACCTTGAAGAAGAGTACCAGGGCATTGGAACCAAGGCAGGGAAGGAACAGGGTAGGTTTTTAAGAGTCTGACACTATTTCCCGCTCCGCCCAAGGGCGGGATTTGTCATTGGATGATTTTACCTACCATAAAAAAAACCTTGGAGATGAAAATAAAGGTAGGTAGGTACATAAGTAGGGTAGAGTAGGGTAGGGTTGGTATGTAGGGTAGGGCAGAGTACGATAGGGTAACTAGGGTAGGGTAGGTAGCATTGGATAGGTAGAGTAGAGTATGTAGTCAGTTGACGGGAGTGAAGCCGCGGGTAAAAGCTAGTAATTAATATTAAGATTTTGATTTTGTTAACCTCTTAATTTTTATATTTTTTTCAACGTGCAAGCTGATTTTCAATAGTTAAATCGATGACTAATTCTAAATAAAATATTTGGAAGAAATTTCCTCGTAATTTCCACATTGCAAACACAAACGCTAATTAATAATAATACCATTAATTTCTTACTTTTAAGATTGTTTATGTAGTGTTTATGGGCCTTAATAGCCTAAAAATAAAGAATTATTATTCCATTTATTTACATTTATTGTACATAATTACATACATATTTCATACATTTTTAAATATTTCTTTACAAAAACAAAAAAATAGTAGCCCACCAGCATCGGGAACAGGGCCTAAGCTGCCGGTAGTCAGGGCTCCTGAGAGAGGAACCTTCGGACAATACCGCCGTGTCCAGGAGTACTGCCTTCTGAATCAGGCCTTTGATCCAACTTCCTAACGGGAGCCTCCTCAGATGTTGGTCGAAGCTCTTGATTATTAAGCCATTGGCCGTCACGACTATTGGTACAATGTCGGTTGTGTCCACTTCCCACATGTCGACAACCTCGCGAGCTACGTCAAGATATTTACTTTGTTTATAAAGAAAGAAAGAAAGAAAAACAGTTTACTTACACGGAATGACGCAACTAAAAACTAGACAAACGTAACATTTTTTATCCTTCTCAGCTTTCACGAGGTTCTCGTCATGAGGGACCGCTATATCTATAGATCACCACCATATCAGGCTTATTGGCAACAATAGTCCTTTCAGTGTTGATAGATCGATCTCAATACAATTTGATATTGCCATTGTCGAGAACTGGGTCGGGCACATACATATAGTATGGTACTTCTGTTTCCACAAGATTGTATTTAAGAGCAAGTTGCTGGGGGACAATCCTGGCTACGAGGTTGTGTCTATGCCTATAGTCTCCGTTAGCTAGATGAGAACATCCAAAAATAATATGTCGAATTGATTCCCCAGGCTGGTGGCATGCCTAACAGATGTCAACCGTACTGTCCTTCACAATATATTTCCTGTAGTTGTTCGTCATCATAACTTCGTCCATTAGCACACGGATAAAACCTTCGGTTTCCCCGAAGAGGTCACCAAAGCGCAGCCAGGATACGGACGCTAAATAAGTCTACAGCGGACCCATGTAAGGCCCGGTAAAAACGTCCGTGAAGCTTCTTGCTCTGCTATACTTCCTTGCGGTCATTAGTATTCAGTACTATAGGTTTGCCCCAGTTCTCGTTAGCCATGGAGAGCAGAGTGAGACCCTTGTCCACCGCTACCACATCTCGATGCATGCCCACGTCGGTTTCTAGGAAGTATTCTCTGAGACTGCGCACCTCGCGGTTGTGTAGGGTCTTAGCATTTAAGAAGCCGCGACCCCCGCACTTCCGCGAGATATACAGTCTCATCACCGATGACCGTGGGTGATGCATCCGATTTGCGGCAAGCAGTGTGTGGACCCTCTTATCCAAGCAACACAGGCATGACTCCTTTGAAAGCGCGCACCTTGTTCCCGCCTCAAAAACAATTCAGAACTTTATTCTGGCGGCCGAAGAAGCGAGCCTCCTTGCTGGCCTGCCACCATGGGATCTGGAGGCAACAGTCCTTGCACGCATGCATGACCTGCGCGTGAAGATGCAACGCCGGGGCGAAACTCCACTGCCGCGTCAAGTCGCGGCATGGCGGACAGAGTTCCGGCGGGATCTCATGGTGAAATAGCGAGAGCGATTGTCACAACCCTGTGCTAGGCACGCCACGATTGAGGCGGTAAGGCCCATCTTTGAGGCGTGGCTGGAAAGGTCTCACGGCGTCGAGACCTTCCGCATGGCGCAGGTACTTACCGAACATGGCAAGTTCGGGACGTACCTGTACAAGATCCGTGCGGAGACGACGCCCGGGTGTCGCCACTTTGTGGACCACCCGGAGGACACGGTGGAGCACACGGTAGAGGTGTGCCCCGCTTGGGAAAAGCATCGCCGTGTCCTCGTGGGGGCAATCGGTAGCGATGATCTCTCGCGCCGGCCCTTGGTTCAGGCCATGGTCCGGAGCGAGGAGGAGTGTCAGGCGGTCGCCTCCTTCTGCGAAGCAGTAATGCTAGCAAAGGAGGAGGCCGACCGCATCAGGCAAAGGCGCTCACGCCGCAGCCGCCGCCGTAATTCCGATCCTGATTTCCGGCCACCGTAGGCGGGGGCTTGCGGACGGCGGGCAATGGGTAGCTCGCTGTCCGTCCGTCCGATATCAGACTGGACCGAGCCCAAGTCGTTTACGGCGCGCACTGTTCCCGCGCGCTTCAAGGAGTCGTCAGCAAACTCAAGGGGCCCAGTAGGGTCGAAGCCTAATCTGGGGCTTTGGGGAGGTATGAAAATGCATACCAGGGCCCTGGAACCAAGGCAAAGGAGGAACGGAGTAGGTTTTTAGTCAGTAAGAGTCTGACACTATCTCCCGCTCCGCCCAAGGGCGGGGGATGTCATTGGATGATTTTACCTACTTTAAAAAAAAAAACACAAAGCAATGTGACTGACCTGTACACAATTTTTTTTTATTTCTTCTAGCATATATTGGATCACATTTTATTTTACCGTTGAGTTAGGCACATAATGATTTAGTACATTTTAGCATATAGTGCTTATTTGCTTAACTATAAAAAAAAATGTGACACTAAGCTGTAGATTTAAGTGAAGTTTTTTAATCATTTTAAGTGATAATAATTGTTGGTGAGCTTAATAAATAAATAAATAATAAATGTCATTCATATACACGACGAAGAGATTCGGCCCAAGAGTGCTGCTCTGAGGAATACCAAACTTGATTGGCAGTAATCTACTAGATTACATACCTACTTTTACCAGTTGCCAGCAATTATATGAATGGCTTTGAAACCAGTCCATCGCGCTTTCTCGTATTCCGATAGCATCTAGTTTGGACAGGAGAAGATCTAATGATATAATACGCCTTGCACGATAAAAAAAGGCCGTGTAAAACTGTTCTGAGTAAAACTGCTCGTCAGAGAAGTATAATATTAAGTTTAGTAAGAGGAAAAAAACGGCAAAAGCAGCTTGCAAGCAGGCATGCAGCGTTCAAGCTGATATACAGCATGCAAGCAAGCAGGCATGCAAAATGCAGCAAGCATTGTTTCTGTCACGGCTCTGGCGCTGCGGGGTTAGAGCGGCCCCACGCGAGCGTAGGCGCAGAGGGGTGGGGCAGCCCGCGAGCTGAGGAGCAGTACCTCCACTATGAGTTTTAAGCAATAGTATTCGTCGCTACTCGATATCGATGCCGTAGATTTTTTGTATGGCAAATTTTGCAGTGCCTCTAGCGGTCACTTGCAGAACCAAAATTGGTAGTATAAGTCATCATCAAGTACAAAACCTTTCGAATAGGAACTCGCTAGCGACTAAAGTTTTTAGCAGTTTCTTATAGAAAATCGGTACCATGAGTTACAAATTTGACAGGTGCTATTGAAACAAACCGTTACTACAGTAGTAAAGTAACTCACTTGCATATTGAAGGGTGAAAGTATTGTGAAAAGTGTCGCGTAAAACAATATTTTATTTATTTGTGCATAAATATGTCCGATAAAACTTATTTTACGTGGAATATGTTAGGCACGGCTTCATATATAGACGAATGACGCGTCAAAGGAAATTTCCAAACTATTATTACGAAAGGTCTTGGCTATATTAGTGAATACTTACACATATTAGTAAAAATAATTTCACTAAAGAATATAGGCTCAATAAAGAAGCTTTCGAACATTTATGTGGTAGAAAGTCTAAAGGATTTGAAATCTGTCACTAAATTTTGTAGCATGACATGTTGACTTTTAGTTCATTCGAAGTATTGAAAATCGGAATGTTGTTTTTCGAACCGAGAACCCTTCGAAAACATCGGAAAACTAACAAATCGCATTTACAACTTTCGGTAAAATAAATTTCGTGATTTTTAATAATAGACATTATAATTCTTAGGTATTGTGAAATTCAGACTTTTGAAATTCGGAACATCGAAATTCGGAATAAAATATTTTGGAGTATTTGGGTGTTCCCCTCTATAAGACAATGTTAGTCTACGCTCATTTTTTTTTGTTTTTAAACCACGCCCTTTTTATTGATTAAAAAACGAATTTTACAAATCGTATAAACCGATTTGTAAAAATCGTTTTTTGTGATGAATGACGTAGTTCTCAGGTAATAAACATAATAAACAATGAACTAAATTGATTACCTCCTCCAAAACTACTTGCTTTCATGGTTTCGTAATTTAAATTAAAGTAAAAACTTTTGATATAATGAAATGGTTGCAATGGAACAAAAACTATTTCAAGATATGCACAATTTTTATATATAAAAGTTATCTTTACATTGCTTTCGTACATTATACATAATACGTGCACCACTAAACAGACTAACAGAGAAAGAACAAATAGACGAAAATCACTGATTTTACCTACCATAAATACATGGTAAAATAATTTGGTTATTAAATTAATTCGTTACAATTGTACTATACAGTTTCTGTTGATAATTCTTTAGCAGTCTATTTTTTTTTTAATATTTTCGATGTACAAATATTTAAATGTATAAAAACGACTTTTTTGCAGCTTTTTTGATAGCTATCTATCTATACATATAAAATATATATTAATAATAAATCTGTAAAAAAGCTGGGCTAAGCTAAGTTCTTTGTATAATAATAATAATTATATAAGAGAACTGGCACAAACCTGTGGTGCTTACTACTGATGACCGCAAGGAAGTATGGAAAGGCAAGGAGCTTCACGGGCGCTTTTTCCGGGCTCTTCATGAGCCCCATGTAGATTTCATAGCGTCCATGGCCTGGTTACGTTTCAGCAACCTCTTTGGAGAAACTGAAGGTTTTGTCTGTGCGATTATGGACGAAGTTATCGTAACGAACAACTACCGGAGACATATTATGAAGGACGGGACGGTTGACGTGTGTCGGGCATGCCATCGTCCGGGTGAGTCCATCAGACATATTATCTCTGGTTGTTCTCGTCTGGCTAACGGTGAGTACTTGCACAGGCATAACCAAGTAGCCAGGATTACCCACCAGCAACTTGCTTTGAAATACAACTTAGTGGATTCTGAGGTACCGTATTACAGGTATGTGCCCGACCCAGTTCTCGAAAATGACCATGCCACGTTGTACTGGGATCGGTCTATCATCACTGACCGGACTATTGTTGCCAATAAGCCGGATATAGTGGTGATAGACCGATTAGCGCGCCGCGCAATGTTAGTCGATGTCACCATCCCACATGACGAGAATCTCGTGAAAGCTGAGAAAGAGAAACAAATCAAATATCTCGACTTAGCACACGAGATTGTCGACATGTGGAATGTAGACTCGGCTATCATTGTGCCGATTGTCGTGACTGCCAACGGCCTTATAGCCAAAAGCTTCGACGACCACCTGTCGAAGCTGTCGTTGCGCGGTTGGATCAAGGGCCTGATACAGAAGGCAGTTCTCCTCGATACGGCTCGCATTGTGAGGAGGTTCCTTTCTTTGGAGCCCTAACCACCGGTAGCTTGGACCCTGCTCCCGACACCGGCGGACTACTGTTTTTTATATTTTTAAATGTTTTTTTACTTTTTTTTTTAGGAAATATTTAAAAATGTAAAAAATATGTTTAAGCAAATAAATAAAGGAAATAATAATAATAATCATTTTTTTTGCAGACATTGAAGTCCATAAAATTAAATTATTTATGCACTATTGCAAACAAAGAACTTTGATGTTATTTCATTAATTATCGAAGCATTGTAGTTTAAGGATCTTTCATGTTGTGATTATATGAGAAAACTTTATGATGACATTGTGGCGTATGCTAGGTGGGACGCGGCGAGTGGCGCATCGCGCGTGGACTTCCACGGCGGTGCCACCTCTACATATCGCATGATGAAGCGTGACGGCCGCGTGCAGAGTGTGCAGATTCGCGTGGACCGTACGGGGGAAACAGACCTGCGGCGCTGCGTAGTGTCAGCGCCACGCCGCGTGACACTCGCCGAGCGAGCGCTGCCAGCGCTGCCTGACCTGCAGGCTTTCTCCTTTGCCGGTGACTGTCCATTAACTATACAAGCGTTCCCCATAATCTTATTGTTGTCTTGTGTGCACGCGGCGTGCGCTTTGCTAATGCGTGTCGTGTGCAGGGTACGTGGTGCGTGGTACAGAGCGGGCAGAACGCTGGCGCCATACGCTTTCGGGTCATAGCGGGGAGCTGGGAGGCGCGCGCGGAGAGGCGCTCACCTTCCGCCACGAGCTGCTAGTCACGCGCTCCCCTGACAACTACACCACCACGCCGCACTGGTCAGTACCCCTTCCGCCACCTCGTCCATTGTTTTGGTACAGTCTGCTTGACAATATCGTGTGCCGCTCTCGGTAGGTACTCGGTACGCGTGGACAGTTCAGTGCTGGGCACCGACTGCGACGGCTACGTGCACCAGTTCGATGAGGTAGAGGCGCGCCACCACGACTCTTCTATGTTCCATCTTAACATTGGTACGAAAATTAAAACATTTATTATTACAAATAAATTGTGTTATGTATTTCACAATCACTATGCCATGAAGAGACATGGCTATGATAAATGAGGTGCATGGAAGCAATAATAATAATAATTTAAAATTAGAAATTAAGAATTAGAGCGCGCAAGAATTTCATGTGTAAAGAAAACCTTAAATTATACGATTGATGACGACTGATACGAGTTATGAGCACTGAACACTTGGTCTGTCACGTCCCCCTTCAACGTTTTGACAAGCGCGGTCTTTCGCTAACGATTACTGTTTTGTGCGTGAAAGAATGACTGTATAAAGCCTTCTATAAAGTGATAGATATCCACAGAGTACCGCATCCATAGATGGACCACAAATTGCTAAATAATAAGATTACGAAGAATGAGTATATTAGAGGAAGTTTGAAAGTGGCGCCAGTGACTGAAAAGTTGAAAGGAAATCGTTTGTCTTGGTATGGTCATGTGAAGAGGAGGGATGAAACACATGTTACTAAAAGAGTTCTGAGTTTACAAGTAGACGGATGGAGAGGAAGAGGGAGGCCGAAGAAGAAATGGATGGATTGTGTGAGGAGTGATATGAAAGAAAAGGAAGTTAGTGATAGTGTGACGGCTGACAGGATAGAGTGGAAGAAAAAAACGTGTTGCGCCGACCCCAAGTAATATGGGACAAGGGCAGGAAGATGATGATGATGACGAAGAATGCTTTCTTCAAATATTTTTTTTATTAAAATGCATAGTATACAAGTGCAGAGTACCTTTGTATAGAATACTAGCGGCCCGTCCCAGCTTCGCACTGGTGGAAATAATTTTTTTAAATATTTTTTTACCTTTCATTTATATGTTTCTTTGTTGTTTCATTTCTATATTTTTTTAAACGCAGTATCACATTGTCAATGTTTAATTAAAATCCGAATCTGTTCATCTTTTTTTTTAAATAACTTATTTAATCTTAAGTGAGACATATTACTTTGATGTGCCCGCCCCTCTCCCGCACTTTTCTGTATGTATGACTTTTTAAAATCGTAATATCTATTGAATGGAATAGCCTATTTGAACAATTCAAAAAGTAATCTACATGAATTGAAATAGTATTTAAAACAATATGGTTTATTTGGATAAGGATTTAAACAGAAGTATGAATAACATGGCCTAATTTCGGTCGGTATTTGTATCAACTTTTAAAATGTAAAAAGTGGTTATATACTTACATAACGATAATAGTTGGACATATAGTATCGCGAAGTTTTTTGTAGTAATTGATATGTTCTTTAATATTGTAGAATATACTTTTGTTCTATCATCAGTAGTTTCCGCAGCGCATGCGACGAAAGATGTTTTATGGAATTTTTTACACCTTGGGCCACGTTACTAAAGTTTTAGTAAAGATCCCTAATATTTTCTAGCAATAAATATAGCCTATGTTACTCAGGGTGAATGTAGCTTTCTAACGATGAAAGATTTTTTTAAAGATTTTACTTTCGAATTGGTCCCATAAAAATATATTTTTGATCTGATGATGAACTTCGAAGATATAGGACGAAACTCTTCAAAAAATCATAGCAGAACTGTCGTTTCTATATGTTTGTTCGCCAATATCTCGGTCAATTGTGGACCGATTTTGAAAATTTTTATTTTGATTGAAAGATTATACTCCCGAGTTGGTTTTATTGGAATTTTGTTTTGATTTGATGTTGAACTTCGAAGATATAGAACGGAACTCTTCAAAAAATCATAGCAGAACTGTCGTAACAAGTAGAATTGCTTTGTTTATACATATAGTCGGTGAGTGACTGAAGGAAGAAGGGGAGGGGATACATAGAACTGATCTGATGATGAAACTGGAAGGTAGGTAAGAACCGGAATTCTGTAATAAATCCGTGTATCCTAGCCGTGTTTAGTATTATTAGAATTGACATGATAATTTGATCATGGAACCAAATGGCGGAAGGTATCTATTTAAGTTTGACTGAGGGGTATTACAACTAAAAAGTGTGAAATAAAATCATTTTACAAAAAAAAATACAACCGACTTCAATGACAAAAACACAAAAAAGAACAAAATTACTTAAATTTCGGAAGTCGGTGTTTAATAACGAAGAGACTAAACTAATAAAGAAACACCGACTTCCGAAATTAAAGTTATTTTGCTCGTTTTCGTGTTTTTGTCATTGAAGTCAGTTGTATTTTTTTTGTAAAAAGTTTTTGACGCTCCTTCTATCACTTTCTTAACGTTAAACATCTCTTTTTCCAAAAACCAAGTCGTATAACACAATTCTTTTACATTAGGACAACAAACTTACTGTATCTAAAAATAAGCATATTTTATTGAATACAAAACGGGGTAAAACACTGCAACAAAATAAATTGTGTTATGCCCTACAATAAATATTATGTTATGTAAAGTCTTGATTTATGTAAAAATGATGTATCTTACAAATGTCCCGGCTTGTAACGTTTACGTTGAAGTTAGCATGGAGTTACACCCCTGAAAACGAAAAAACAAAAATGCATATAAAACCCACAATTAAATGGTTTAGTAACAAACGTCTGCGGTAAAAATCAGTTTGCATTTGACATACAAGGGTAATTTACATAGTTTTTTTTTTTATATATATTTATTGAAATTATAAAATACAGGCTTTAAATCTAAAAACTCGCCAAACTTTGACGTTTGAAGGCGAGAAGCGCTCTTTAACATAACAGTGCTACCTTTGTAGTTTGTACACACTTAGTACCGTATAGTATACATCTTTATCTCAAATAATTCATATATTTAGTAATTTTCACAATCCAGTACAATGTTCTTTAATTTTGTTTTAAGTGATTGTTTACTCAGTTTTACTTCTTTTCTCAATAAATCTATTTTATTAAACACTTTAGGTACCAAATACTTGACCAAAAAGACCATGGTTTTTTTTTTCAAAATATGTTGATACACCCTGAAATTAATATAATTGCAATGAATATATAAGCAATTATATTAATTTCAGGATGTGTGTAAGCAATTTTATTTATAAGGATGGGCCCTAAGTAATTTTAACATTAATTATAAGTTGATTAAAAATGAAATAATCGGTTTTAAAAATCAAAACAGATTTATTGTTAATTGGTAATATCACTTTTCTGGGTATATTTTTATCAAATTGGAAGTTACAGGTGCCTTGAAGCAAAAAGCTCTGAATAACATAATTATTTTATTTACTAATATAATAATTATACTAGTTTTTCAGATATAAAAATGAAAAATATAATTATTTTTCATATTTATTTATTAAAGCTTTATGCACTAGTGTACAAAGGCGGCTTAATGCCGTAAGCATTTTGTACCAGTCGACCTTAGGGTGGTGCAGAGACATAACATAGTAGGTGAAACTTAATGGTAAACAAACAAAACAAAAAGAAAACTAATACAATAATAAATACATACTTATACAAATACATACAAATAACCAAAATTATTTTGAGAAACGAATCCACCAAATCAACGCTGTGATGAATCTAGCAGCTTCTAGCGAATGTTTTCACGTGCCATTCCTTAAGGTCGGGGGTATTGCTCATTTAAAACTAGTATCTGGCATGGTCGTGAAATGATGGATGAAATAAAACCGTTGCTAACGCCCAACTTTTAATACAAATTATTAATTAAGCAAACAGATGGGCAATTAACAACAACTTCTACATTTGATTATAGTGATATTATTCAAGTGCTCACTGATCAATTAGCAGTCGCAATAGGCTACTTGTATAATATAATTAAAAGTAGTATGTGTGTGTAATGTGTTACAGTAATGTGTTGTAACCATATACTCGTACATAAGTACATTATTCATCATCATCGTCTCCCTAGCCTTTTCTCAACTACGTTGGGGACGGCTTCCAGTCTGACTGGATGCGGCTGAATACCGGTATTGTACATGTAGCGACTGCCTATCAGACCTGTATAACCCACTAATTGGGCAACACGATACTCCTTGAATAGAATAACGAGTTTCAAAGACCTATTTTATAGATTAAATCAATAAACCATTATTATTTTACTTTAGCCGACGCCTGTGAACAAGTTGAAATCACGAATCAGATGGAGAGCGTGGAGCCGCTACGAGAATTCACCATGCTGCGCCGTGACCCGCGTCATGACATGGAGGTCGAACAGTGAGTGTTACTATAATACATAGAAATATAAAAAACAGGAGATGTGACAAGAAGGCGTGTTCGTGTCCGCATATATTTTTTAATATATAAATAAAAAATGATTACAAATTCAAAATTATTATAAATTAACATCCAACATGTCTTTTTAATTCACACACACTCAATTAATCAAATCAAATTTGTATAATGTTCTCATGTCAAAATAATAATCTAAATAATATTGTTTTAAATTAAATGTCAGTGGTGTCCTCTAATTGCATATAGCGCGTATGCACTCTTTTTGTGCAGAGAAAACGTAATTCCTGTCTGTCGAGTTTCGCCAGAAAATGACTCCGTATCTAAAAACTGATTCTACGTAACTTTGGTAGGCAATAAGCACGAAATCACGGTTCACAAAATTGGACAGCTTATTATGAGCAAACTGTTAAGTTTTTTACAAATTTCATCAATATGTGGTTTCCAGGTAAGTTGACTGTCTATCACTAACCCTAAAAACTTTGTTGTGTCCGTTTTTGTAACTGACTCTCCATTGTGACTAATATTAATCGGTAGTTGTCGTTGTCGCTGACTAAAATGCATAATACATCTCTTTTCTAAATTAATATTTAAATTATTCGACTGCAGCCAGTTAATAGTTTGCTTTAGCGTATCATTAATTTCTTGTTCATAATTGTATAAATCATCTTTTTTTATTATTATTGTACAATCATCAGCAAATAATAATGTTGGTGATTGATATTTTGGGATATGATTTATGTACACTAAAAATAGCGGGAGACCCAATACGCTCCCCTGGGGTACCCCATACTTCACCGTTTTAGGTTTTGACCAATATTTGATTTCCTGCTTTGTTTTGATAGTTCTGTGTACTGTTGCCGGTAGCTCGCTGTTTGACCGTCCGGTAACCATCCGGACCAAGCCCAGGTCATCAACGGCGCGCACTGTTCCCGCGCGCCTCAAAGAGTTGTCAGCAAACCGTAGAGACCCAGTCTGCTAACTGCAGGCAGGCAGGGTCGAAGCCTACTGGGGCCAAGGGTTTGCTTCCGAAAGGAAAGCCCGGCCCTGGTATCTAAGGCCACGAAGGAACGGGGTGGGTTTTTAGTCAGTAAGAATCTGACACTATCTCCCGCTCCACTCAAGGGCGGGAGATGTCATTGGATGATTTTACACACCACCAAAAAAAAAAAAACCAGAATTGTTTCAGCCTCTAAAAAAGTTTCTGAGTTTTATTAAAACAATTTTTATTGTTCTATTATTATTAATATATCACTTTCTGGACACATCTATTTTTATTTAATTTATTTTAGGGACCCAAAAAAATAGCACAATAAAAACTGGAAAAACGATAACTTTTCTATTTATTCAATCACTAGCGTAAATGACTTGTGGTTTGCGCAATGACAGTTCCATATATTTGCTGCGATATCTGTATAACCATTGGCGACCGGCCATTCCATCTCTTGCCCATGCCTCAGGAATGTTAGCTTCACGTTTTTGGACTGACCGACATTTTGACAATTCAAAAAAAGTGCCTATTGAAATAAACTATTTTCTGATTCTGTTAGTCAGTTTTCTTCCAATGGCAAACTGATACATGTTTGTCTTGTAGATAATCCGAAATTCATTTTGGCCGCTTTTATTAAATAGTCTAATTAAAACTTTTCGTCTTCGTCAGAAAATACCTTTTTTACTGCATTTTATTATATTATTATGTGAAATATATTATATTATTATGTAGGTACAAACGAAAATTTGGCCGCATTTACGCCGATGACGTGGAAGAGGCGGTTCGCAAGAACATCCTGATGCAGAGCTCGCGACACGTCGCGTCGGGCAACCGGCAGGGCGCGTCCATGGAGCTCGCCACCAACTTCCTGTCCGACCGGCTGCAGGTGGAGCAGCGCGTCATGCTGGGCGTGGAGGCGGCGTCCGACCAGGACCCGGGCGCGGCCTTCCCGCACGCGCGCGCCGAGCTCGAGGCGCTGCGCGGCCGCCTGCCGCGCAAGTTCGACTGGCGCGAGCGCGGCGCCGTCACGCCCGTGCGCAGTGAGTGTCTGCTCCGGTGTGTGCGCCGCGCGCCGACTGCTAGCCGTGCGACTACCGGTAGTAACACGTATTGTCACCCGCAGATCAGTGGCTGTGTTCGTCGTGCTGGGCGTTCGCGACGGTGGGCGCGGTGGAGGGCGCACTGTTTGTGGAGTCCGGTCGGCTCGTTCCGCTCAGTGAACAAGCGCTCGTGGACTGCGCGCAGCCGTTAGTAAAAGCAAAAACACATACATACCATCACACACGTACCAGAAGTAGTGCGAGAAACACCGACACTGTGGTCTGTTTTGCAGGTACGGTGGACATGGATGTAAAGGCACGTGGCCGAGCTCCGCCTACAACTACATACAGGATCAAGGACTGCCCGCGCTCGATGAATATACACCTTATAAAGGCAAAGTAAGATAGGAAACAAAAATATTTATTATCAAAATAATATTAACCCACATCAGGCTAGTTCGTAAGTGACAAAATTTTAGATGTTTTTGAGCATATTTCTGTAACCAACCTAACAAAACGGCATATATTTTTTGTTTTGTACAGTTTAGCAGCTTTATCCCTTAATAGGACAAATTACACTTACTTACAAAATACGACGAAACGCCCAACGCGCCGCGCAAAGCACCGCGTCCACGTAAACACGGCCTAAGTATAAAATAAAAATATTTGAAATCTGTTCTCCTGATTCATATAACGCGTCCGTTTGCCATTTTCCGGAACAAAATGCGTCATCGTGTCGTTTTTTTTTTATATAAACTAGTGCTTGACTGCAATCCCACCTGATATAAAGCAGTGATGCAATCGTTGATGGTGAGGCGCACCAGTTTATTATGAGCCTATTCACTCGAGCCCTGAACTCGACACCTAAATTATAATCGGACGGGAAGACCGCAGCAGGCTAACTGTTCCAGTAACCAGTCCCTGGATGTACGCGGTATAAACGACGAGGCAACACGCTTAGTCCGTACCGTAGAAGTTTCAACAACATAAGGGTGGATATTCGCCGTACGTCGGGTTGTCCGATGGTAAAACTGAGATGGCGGAATCATGTCATGTAATTCCCGCGCACACTCTCCAACTCTCCAAAATGCATCCTGTAAAAAACCGAAAGGCTGGCTACGCCTGTACTCAAGGCTTTGTAAATTGGACTTAATCAAATCTGGATGACCAATTAGCCTCTTCACACGCCCTTTCACCGAGTCCAAAGTTGCTAGGTGGCATTTTGCAGCACCAGCCCATAAGTGGCTGCAGTACTCCACACACGATCGGACTTGTGCTTTGCTTATATTGATATAAAATTATAATTATATCGAAAGCAAATTAATTATCCTCTTATAAAGTAATAGGTACAAGTCAGTGGTACTAGTCTTATTTATTTATAATATTTACTTAGCTATAAATTTTTGAACCAAATTAAAAAATCGGGTACACTACATAAATTCGAAAAACTTTATTCCGTCAATCACAAATCAAACAAAGTAGGGCAGACAAAACTGCCCGAATTCGGTTTTGCAGCGATTCGTTTCTGTAACTAAATGTAGCACATGTTGATTTTTGGTTTATTCCAAGTATTGAAAATCAGAATGTCGTTTTTCGGATCGAGAACCCTTCGAGCATTTGATTCTTCGAACGTATGAAAATCGGAAAACTAACAAACCGCATTTACGACTTTTGGTAAATAATAGACATTATATTACACAGTATGAATACAATACATAGGCAATAAATGAAATCACATGCATGTTTTAGCGTTTACTAACGATATGCAGAAAATGAACGAAATCAGTCCAATAGTTTAGACAAAAAAATGAGTTTTAATTTTAAGTAAATATTGTGAAATTACAATAAAAACGCCGCCCCTTACCGCGCCACGCCGCACCGTCTCGTCTGCATTTAAGCTGTTGCCATTCTGTACTCAAGATAAGTAGGTATTGTACCTACGTATTCTAAACTGAGTGTTTGAGTTTTACTGAATTTATTTGATATTTCTTTTGTTTGAAAATTTAAGTTCGTTAATTTTTTGATTTTTAATTTAATATTCTGCTTCTGTGGACGAGTATTGCTCGTGATTTCATTTATTGCCCATACGTCGAATACATACTGTATATTAAGCATTATTACTTAGAATTAACAATCATAACTAACGGTGTATTATATAATAACTAGTTGCGCCAATTTGCTATGATCCGCGACTTTGTTTTTTGTAATTTATTTTTTTGGCCTAGCAATCCTATCCCTTCCGTTTTCCTTCACCCGCACGACCGCAAGAAATGATTTGACATTGACGTGTGTGCATCGATTGTGAATGTGACCGCACCGCCAACCGCCCGCTCGAAATTACAAGAAAATTGACTATTTTCGTGATCCAACCATTCAAAACTCAACAATAGTGCAGTGTAGTGCAAACAGGACCTGGCAGTGGTTAAATGTGCGAAGTCGAGGATCGCCGGCCGGTGCCACGTGCAACCTTCGAAGTCTAAAGGTCAGTGTTCCTTCCCAATACATTTATCCCATTAATGAACGCCAAGCACAGTATCTGCATATTGTTAACAAACCTTAGTTCGCTTTTTTAAACCTACAGTCCACAGCAAATTCGCGCATCCATTACTTTTGGTCCTACGAGCAGGATCGTGAATCATTTTCTTGTAATTTCGCAATATAGTATTTGTTCCATAGGGAATAAACGCAACGCGCCTGTTTACCTAGATATAATAGTAGAAAACCCGCATCTAGGCATTTAGGCAACTATACGTTATTTCGCTCGTATAGTTAAAGAGCCATTGATAATTACGGTACCTACGCCGTCAACCGCACCGCATAATTATAGTTAGCTACGTAAATATCAGCGTAGATATAAATCGATCGCATTCTTTTTCTTGACAAAATTCATTCGGAAGTCCTACAAATTTCATGTAGGTAGACGCATTTCAAAAATACCCGTTCATTGCTGAGTGAATATTTGTAGGAAACGGATAAACCATAGATTATATACGCATATGAATATTGATTCAGGTTATTCCGTTCGTTCGCCGTTCGCTTTGTTGTTTACAATATTACCATATTGTTATCTGATAATTATCGCTTACTTAATAATTCGTTAAGTGTTTGTTTGAGTGTATAGTGTGAATATATCAAAACAAGATGTCTCTTAAGGGAACCAAGGTTAGTACTGATTTAAAGGTTCAGTTAAAGCTTTTATACGCTAAAAGGGACTCACAGTTTTCACGTGTTCAATCAATTTGTGATAAATCTTTGCAAACCTCGGATCTGGCGATTAGAGATGCTTTCTTGTGTTCGTTGGAAACTTTAGATAGTTTGCGCGCGGATTTTGAATCTACAATTAATAATATAAACATTTTAGAGTTGGAGTTAAATCCTGATTACTGTGTGAGTTATCAGGCATTGTCGTCCTTTGATGACTTGTATTGTCGTATCAAACGTATTGCTAGGAGTTTAGAGACTCCCCCCCCCCCGCGAGTGGTTTATCCAACCCTCCTCGCGAACGCCCACGATTGCCGCCAATTCAAATACCTGAATTTAATGGTGACATTCGAAATTGGAATTTATTTATAGATAGTTTCGAAAATATAATACATAGGAACACATCGCTGACAGATCACGAGAGATTGCATTATCTCGTAGAAAAATTGACCGGTAAGGCAAAGGCTGTCTGTGCTGGAATTACGTTTAGCGCTGAAAATTACAATTTAGTTTTGAACACTTTAAAAACAAAATACGAAGATAAGCGATTAGTAGCCACCGCATATTTAGATCAATTATTCGATTTGAAAAGTTTTTCCGTTTGTAACGATCATAATTTAGAGAAGTTTTTAAATATTTTCGCATCATCTGTTCGTGCAGTAAAGAACCTAAAGGTCAATGACCTCTGTGACTTTTTGTTTTTGTATATCGGTTTAAAGAAATTAGATCCTGAAACTGTTCGTCTGTTTGAAACGACTCAGCGCGGTAAAGAAATACCTAAGTTCGAAGATTTAGAATCTTTTATTCGCGACCATATTAAGGTATTGCAGCGCACGTCGGCACGTCATGAAGTCACGAATAGGACAGGTTCCGATCGCCGTATAGACGCGTCATCGAAGTCAGTCAAGACTGCACATACGCTAGTTAATACCGCCTCAACACCTGACTGTTCTCTGTGTAAGGGTAGCCATACACAGCTGTACAAGTGTTCGGAATTTCAGAGATTATCGCCTAGTGATCGTTACAAGTTTGTCCGCACTAATAATTTGTGTTTTAATTGTCTAAGTGACAAACATCTGGTTACGTCATGTAACAGTGGTGTTAGCTGTCGTAAATGTCTAGCTAGACATCATACCTTCTTACATTTTGAGAGTAGTAAGCTGCCATCGCAGCCGCAGACGCGCGACGCTTGTGACGCGCGGCCTGCTGCAAGTGCAAACGACGTAACATTGTGTTCGCTTTCCGCCGCTGGTACTCAAATCACTACCGTTTTACTTGCGACCGCGCAAGTTGTCATTGTGGATGCCTTTGGCAAACCGCGCACCGTTCGGGCGCTACTAGATGGCGCTTCCCAGAGTAATTTTATTACTCGGGATTGTTGTCAACGCCTTGGTTTTAGTTTTAATAATTGGTCATCCCGCTCAGAAGTGAAAGGTTTTGGAGGTTTAAAGGCAACCATTCACGGTTCCATTAAAATAATATTTAGTTCACGTTTTAATCGTAATATTTCGTTTGAAATGGATTCGCTAGTCGCAGATAAGATTACGGAACGGTTGCCCACGGTACCGGTTGACACGTCCATGCTGACGGAGTTTAAGAACTTACAGTTAGCTGACGGAAATTACGCTTTCCCTGGAGATATCGATCTATTGATCGGTGCTTCGATTCTCCCGCATCTCCAGTTATCACGTAAAATTCAAGGTCTTCCGATGTACCCCGCTCCGCACGCACTGGAAACAGTTCTCGGGTTTGTTATAGTTGGTTCCGCACCCGCTTGTTTAAATAGTTACTCGACTGTGTCGCACTGTTGCACCGTCGAGCCGCCGCTTGAGTCTACCATCCGCAAGTTCCGGGAGATTGAAGAGGTCAATGTCCCGCCTATTCTCAGCCCTGAGGATCAGGTCACTGAGGAGATTTATACCCGCACGACTACTCGTGATAAAGATGGTCGTTATGTTGTCGCGCTCCCTTTCAAGGGTGATATTTTTTCGCTCGGTGGCTCCCGTGCCTCCGCAGAAAAACGCTTTCTATGCTTGGAACGTAAGATTCAAGCTGAATTGTCACCGGAAAATATATTCCATGTCGCTGGAACAGAAAACCCAGCTGATTGTCTCTCACGTGGTTTGCTTCCTGCGCAAATTTTAAATCATCCGCTTTGGTTTTGTGGCCCTCCCTGGCTTCATACCACTCCTAACGAGTGGCCAAGTGTTCCGTTTAACCCCGCTACTGTTTCAGAGCCACCCGAGGAGAAGAAACATACGCTTGTAGTATCAGTTCCGCGTGAAGAGTCAGTTGTTTTGTTGTTGTCTAATCGAGTCTCGTCTTGGTCGAGACTATTACGCTGTGTAGTTTATGTCCTAAGATTTTTGAGATTATTACCATCGCGTGGTGCTATAATCGCAGCTGATTTGGATAGAGCTGAATCAGTTGTACTTCGAGAGTTGCAGAAATTTTATTTTTCAATAGAATTTCGTAGTTTAGAATCACAAAAACCTTGTAGTCGCGCACTTCAACATTTGAAACCATTTTTGCAAGACGGACTCATTCGTGTCGGTGGCCGTCTGCGAAATGCTAAGTTAGAGTTTGAACAAATGCATCCAGTAGTTCTACCACGCAGGGATCACGTTTTGGATTTGTTGGTGGATTATCACCATAAGGTGAATTGTCACGCTGGTCCCGATTTATTAATGTCCATTCTTCGACAGAAGTACTGGATACTTTCCACTCGCAATTTGATACGCGCTAGAGTGCACAGATGTGTGCCCTGCTTTAAGCTCCGCCCGCGTTTCAACGCGCCGGAAATGGCCGACCATCGTTCTTGTCGTGTTGTACAGACGGTGAAACCTTTCATACATACTGGGACGGACTATGCTGGACCGTTTAAAGTCACTATTGCCCGTGGTCGTGGTATACGTTCCACAAAGGCATACATTTGCCTATTCGTTTGTATGACAACTCGTGCGGTTCACATAGAGTTAACCAGTGATTTGAGTACGCAGGGTTTTATGTCTGCATTTAAACGATTTTTATCTCGCCGTGGTCCCGTTAAGCGCTTATACTCCGACAACGGCACAAATTATGTTGGAGCGCGACGCAATATTTCGGAATTACATACATTCTTACGCTCCAAGTACTACCAAAGTGAATTCGCCCATGTCTTAGCTGAGAATCGCATTGATTGGTGTTTTAATACGCCAGCGGCTAGTCATTTTGGTGGCAATTGGGAGGCGAATATTAAAAGCCTTAAGTCGCACCTGTTTCGGGTCATAGGCGAACAGATTCTCTCGTACGAGGAGTTGAGCACCGTACTCGCTCAGGTAGAGGCGTTGATGAATACGCGTCCGTTGTGTCGGACTTTGTCTAGTGATCCATCGGAGCCACTAGCGTTGACGCCGGCTCACTTCTTGACGACGACTCCTCTTAAATATTTGCCCGCTTTAGATGTCGAGACTGACAAACTGCAGCTTCACCCGCGTCACGCTCTGCTAGATAGCTTAGTTCAGTCCTTTTGGAAGCGATGGAGGACAGATTATCTGCATACGCTGCAGTCGCGTCAAAAGTGGAACACTCCTTCAGATCCAGTCACAGTCGGTACTGTGGTGATACTGAAGACTGAGAGTGCGCCTCCTCTGCACTGGCCTCTTGGTGTAGTGGAAGAAGTTTTTCCGGGTTCGAACGGAATAACGCGAGTCGTAAAGGTTAAAACCGCAACTGGATCGTACCTGCGTCCGGTTATTCGCCTCTGCCCTCTGCCTAATCAGTAGTAGTGGCATAGTTAGTTATAAGTTGTTTCGCTACCTAGTATTGATAGTTTAGATTAGTAATAGGGTTTAGTTTCGCTTTTGTTTTTTTTCTTTTCTTTGAAGGTAACCCTTCAAACCCGGGGGGAATGGTTGCGCCAATTTGCTATGATCCGCGACTTTGTTTTTTGTAATTTATTTTTTTGGCCTAGCAATCCTATCCCTTCCGTTTTCCTTCACCCGCACGACCGCAAGAAATGATTTGACATTGACGTGTGTGCATCGATTGTGAATGTGACCGCACCGCCAACCGCCCGCTCGAAATTACAAGAAAATTGACTATTTTCGTGATCCAACCATTCAAAACTCAACAATAGTGCAGTGTAGTGCAAACAGGACCTGGCAGTGGTTAAATGTGCGAAGTCGAGGATCGCCGGCCGGTGCCACGTGCAACCTTCGAAGTCTAAAGGTCAGTGTTCCTTCCCAATACATTTATCCCATTAATGAACGCCAAGCACAGTATCTGCATATTGTTAACAAACCTTAGTTCGCTTTTTTAAACCTACAGTCCACAGCAAATTCGCGCATCCAATAACAATAAAGTAATAAAAAAAATTGATTCATAGAGGCACAAAATATTCGAACGTCAAAATCTTGAAAACTACTTTATAAAAACGAATCCCTTATTCAATTATAAATGTATGTTTTTTGTTATACCTGGTCTGTGTAATGTAACACAGCTGAAAGTGAAATTAAAGTGCCATATGAATCAGTCCAAGAATCTTTAGAAGAAGAACTACCCATAACAATTATAATATTCTAGTTTTGTCCGATGATTTAAAATAAGATAACCTTGACAGAAATCACGTTAAAATATTGATATTCAGCTGCGTGTGGTTAGAATTCACGCTGACCACAGCACAGTTGACCGACTACTACAGAGTATTGTACTCGCGTGTGTTCTGTGCAGGAGCTGAAATGTCGCGCTGACAGCATCCCGGCTGTGACACGCATCAGCGGCCACCTCAACGTCACCAAAGACAACATCTTGGCACTCAAGGTACCTCAGTCATCGCTATGTACGTCCTTACGCACAACATGTGATGCGTGTAACATCGGTCTAATGCCAGTGTGTTTGTGACAGGTGGCGATTAAGAAGTACGGGCCTACCGTAGTGCTCATTGACGGCCAAGCGACATCTTTAGTGAACTACAAGAAGGGTTATTACCACGACGGCCGGTGGTCAGTATACGATTTATTACAAGTCAATATATTAAAACACCAGAACTCTTCAGCTACTTTTGATGCTGAAAGTACGTTGTTAATATAGTGTAAGGTAGATTCAGGTAGGAGAAATGCCAGGTATCACAATTGTACGGATCAGCCGAAGGACACGGTGGAGCAAACGCTGTAAGACTGCCCCGCTTGAGAGGACCCAAGCGCGACTGATATGGATCTGACACAGGCGGAGCTGCTGCTCCTCGTATCTGCTTCTGTGCCTCTCGCGCCCGGCCCCTGTTCTAGCCATGGTTCGGAGTAAGAGGGAATGGTAAATGTTCATCTACTTCTGCGGAGTAATGATGATAAATGATATGATAAATGATATTTTATTTTTGCAAATAGGTTCTCAAAAACACTTTTACACGTCAATTTTTTTTTTCGTCAATTTTAACTAGATGAGGCCGGTGTTTCCTAGCTGACTACCCTGAGAAGAAACACCGAAACAAACTCAGGGGTCAAAGTCTCTTTTAAAGTCCATACAGCAAACAAGTAATGGTCAAAACATATGAGAACCATGCAGATTAGTGTCTGGGATGGTCTTTTGAAGAAAGAACCACACAGTTCTGAGTGGACCTGTCCAGTCAGTGCAAGCATTTGTCAGTATTCGTAAAGCTCAACTCAGGACTACTAAGGAGCTCAACGACTTGACGAACAATACCAAAGAAAGGACATTTGGGTAGGCCGCAAAAAGTACTCATAACTGTCAGACATTAATTAAAATTAGAGAAAAACGAGAAAAAAAAAATCCACATAGTCCCCAAATTCACAATAATAAAATATACAAAAATGTAATTTTACAGCGTTAATATTGCTAAAATAAAAAAATAAAAATTATAAAAGTAATTGTTAATGTCAAATTGTAAAATGACAATAATCGTCAAATTAAATAAACAAATAATAAAGAAGGGCAATTTAAAAAAAAAAAAAAAAAAAAAAGTAAATGAAATAACAACAAATATAGTGAGTACTGGAGCAGGTCAATCCCAAGCCGTTTTGTCCTCGAGATACTCTTTTACAGTATAAAAAGCCTTCTGGCAAAGTTTCCGTTTTACAAGTTTTTTGAATTTATTAAGGCTAAGTTCCTGAATAGGACTGGGAATCTTATTATAAAAGTGTATACATTGGCATCTAAATGAGCCTCCTATTTTTCTGAGTCTAGTCGCAGGAACCACTAATTTGTGTTTGTTCCTAGTATTCACGTTGTGAATATCACTGTACTTTTTAAACAAATTTCTATTTTTGTGAACATACAAAATATTTTCATAGATATACTGAGATGGCACAGTCAAAATATTAATAGTTTTAAATGTATCTCTAAGGGAGCATCTGGGACTTAATTTATAAATTGAACGAATAGCCCTTTTCTGTAAAACAAAAATCGTCTGAATATCAGCGGCATTTCCCCACAATAAAATACCGTACGACATTACGCTGTGGAAATAACTGAAATAAACTAAGCGGGCTGTCTCTAAATCAGTTAGATTTCGGATTTGTCTAACAGCATATGCTGCAGAACCAAGTTTTTTTGACAACTTATCAATGTGTGGGCCCCACTGAAGCTTAGCATCAAGAGTTAAGCCCAAGAACACTGTAGTACCTTCAGGACTCAATTCTTTACCTTTTATTAGCACACTAGTTTCCACTTGCCTAACATTAGGCATCGTAAACTTTACAAATTTAGTTTTTTTTTCATTAAGAAGTAAGTTATTAACATTAAACCAGTGTACTATTTTTGAAAGGGCAATATTTATATCGTCAGTAACCGGCTGCTGACGTTTAAGTTTAAACAAAAGCGAAGTGTCGTCTGCAAACAACACTATATCATGGTTATCCTTTATAAGGTAAGGCAAATCATTTATATAAATAAGAAATAAAAATGGGCCAAGAATTGAACCTTGGGGTACACCCATTGACACTACAGACCCGGGTGATCTTATTCCGTTCACGTCAACTCTCTGAATCCTATCACTCAAATATGAAGTAAGAAGATCCAGGGAGGAGTTCCGGATTCCGTAATGGTGAAGTTTCCTGATTAATGTTTCATGGAGAACACAATCAAAGGCCTTGGACAAATCACAAAAAATGCCCAGGACATCGCATTTGTCTTCCCATGCATTATAAATATGTCCTAAAAGTTCAACACCGGCATCGGTTGTTGAACGACCCCTTGTAAAACCAAACTGTTTAGTGTGTAATAATTTATGTGTATTAAAAAATCTTTGTAACTGTTGTAAAATTAGTTTTTCAAATATTTTACTAAAGGTGGGTAGCACTGAGATGGGTCTATAATTCGTGGGGTCAGATGTACTACCCGTTTTAAACAATGGTATTATTTTACTATATTTCATTAAGTCAGGAAACTCGCCACGATCAATACAATTATTAAAAATAAGTGCTAAACTGGGAGCTACTACGTTTATAATAGACTTTACAACATCCACAGAATTTCCCCATAAATCTGTAGTCTTTTTTACATTCAAAGTATTAAAGGTTTTAATTATATCTACATAAGTAACATGTTCAAAATTAAAATCGGAATCGCAAACTTTTACATTTTCTTTGAGCAAAGACTCTGCATCAGTAGGTGATGAGTTCAGTGATTTTGTAGTTAATATGGGGATCTCTGAAAAGAACTTTTCAAAAGCCGCGGCAACCTGTGAGTCCGAATTGACCACATTGTCATTTATTATAAGGCTATAATCATTACACGGTTTTTTAGACTTTCCAGTTTCGCTATTTATAATATTCCAAGTTGTTTTAATTATATTACTACTATTTTTAATTTTGGAACTCAAATAACGCGCTTTTGCGGTTGAACATATTTTTTTGAATAATTTTGAGTAATTTTTAACATATAAACTAAACTCAGCAGTGTTTACAAGAATTCTTTCATCATACAATTCATAAAGTCGCGTTCTGCTTTTATGGATACCAATAGTAGCCCATTCACTGAAAGATACATTACTATTAACCAATATAGTTTTGGGTATAAAAGTGGAATTAAATTGCTTACAGTACATGTTAAAAAAACTCTCATATTGATGATTCAGATCATCTAATGTTGACAAAACTGGTAAATTATTAATGAGTTTAGTTTTAAAACTTTCTAAGCGATTTGCAGTTTTCGGGTTAACAGTGATATTCTTTTTAGCCACTTTGATGTTTGGGTTTTGAAAAGTAATTAATTGCCCACAGTGATCAGAATCTAGTAATAATGCGAGTAAAGGCACAACCGTGAGGGATCGGACATCCCAAGGCTCCAACCGCCACCATAGGAGACGCCCTATGTGTCGGGAGTTGCAAAGCAATACCCGCCCACCGTAAGCGCGATCTTGCAAACGACGAGTAATGGGTAGCCCGCCACGCGCAGTTCAGTGTTAGGGCCAATGCCCTATTAGGCCCTTACGGTTTTACTGACATCGGTCCGCTAGAGCAGCGGGAACGTTTGAAAGAGTTACCGTGGCCCTGGAACGCTAAAGGCAACTGAAGATCACAGGTATGTTTTAGGCAGAAAAAATCTGACTCGCCCTCTTGCTTTACCTTACAGCAGATAAACATATTTGTTGTTTGCGCACCTCAAAAAGTAATAATTATATTAGACTTTAACTGTTTTCTTCTTTAATGCCCGCAAATGTGCTTTCGTGCAGAGTGAAACAACATTAATCCATCGCAAAAGTTTTTTAAATGACCTTTTCACAATATGCATAAAGTCGTAACTTAAGATTTTATGCTATAATTGTGAAATTATTAGTACATTTTGATACAAGTGCAGAAAATTTGTCATTGTGACCGAGGCGGAAATCACACGAGCCGAAGGCGAGTCTCTTATAGAGCCAAGGGATGCAGTGACAAATTTGCACGTGTGTCAAACGACGTCTTTCAATACACTTGCGAAGAAATACTTTCTCTGAAAATTACAACGCATTTTTGTTAATTTTGTACTAAAGAAAATTTTTCAAAATAGTCATACGGTCAAACGGCCAGCGCTCAGCATACAGCTCGTCTGCAATACAGAGCCACAGCGCTGATTTGTTTTTAATTTGAATACAATCGATTTCATTTTTAGTAATACTGTTGGGTGAAAATCATGTTGATATATGGTTTTTATTTATTACAGCAAGCAAAACAGCCACAACCATGCTGTGCTAGCGGTGGGTTGGATGGTGCACCGTGGAGAGACTTACTTCATCCTGAAGAACTCGTGGTCTACGGCGTGGGGCGAGGAGGGCTACGTGCGCATGCGCGCCTCCACCAACACGTGCGGGGTGCTACGCCGACCGTCAGTGCCGCGCCTGCGCGCTGACGACGTGCTGCGCGTGCCCAAGACCGCACCCTCTGCCGCCGCGCCAAACAACACCTAGCCACATCTAACTGTGCTAATGTAATATTGTTATGTATTATTAGTCGTTGTTGTGAGTCATTAAAGATAATTATTATTTACTGTACTGGTTTTATTCCTATTGTGACTATCTGCCAATTATTACAAATTAATAACAAAGTAAAATATTTATCTACTTACCCTCTACTTACCTTCTACTTTTTCTATTAATGTCAGTGAAAATTGCCACTGACTATGTAATCGAGTACCATAGATTATGTAAAAAATCTATCATCATCTAATCGCGTTGTGGTGTTGTCACTTCATAAGTACACAGTCTCCTTATTTTTATTTATCTAAAATTTATGATTTTTTAATTTTATTTTTATCTTTTTGCACATTGCACCGTTCCGGCGTCTTTCTGCCAGCACTGGCCAACGCTGAAAACCAGCGCTGTGTGCTCATCGCATTGTGCATGAGGGCACAGCTTTATGCTGAGCGTTCGGCCGTTTTGCACGGATGTGGCGCATATCTTTCCTTTAAAATGTTACATTTGTCTAGTTTTCATTCCGTGTAAATAAACTGTTTTTCTTTCTTTATTTCTTTCTTATCTTTAAACGACACGCAATGAAAATGGGTGAGTTACATAGTAGTTCGGGGACATCCCGTGCTGACACCGACCTTCAAAGTAATTAAGTATTTAACGAAATTTTATAAACAGATTTTAGAATTTTGCTACCCCCTAACTAACCCCTACTACGCAAGGAGCAGGCTGGTTTCCGTTCGAGTCGTTCGTGCTCGTACCAGATTAATACTCTCCGTATCATACTCGAACAGGCGACAGAATGGCAAAGGTATCAAATATCTCACTTTCGTGGACCTTACTAAACCCAAAGATAGCTCGATTGAACTTATAAACAATAGTGACCCCTCTATCTGCAAATAATATTAACCGATACCTCGCAAATTTTGGTAAAACGTTAGCAGAAAAAATCACTAGGAGTAAATTGCAATCTGAACCCAACCCTTTTTTGTGTAGCCACTCTTATTGTTTGCTACCAACGGATGAAGAAGAGATTAGAACATTGATAGCACGATTAAAGTCTGATTGTTCGGTTGGTCTTGATATGGTCTACATACCAGGGTCCTGGAACTAATGCAATGAAGGAACGGGGTAGGTTTTTAGCCAGTAAGAGTCTGACACTATCTTCCGCTCCACCCAAGGGCGGACTGCTCTGTCACCGCGTGTCGCCGACTGACCCTAGCTGCCCGCAACAACTGTTTGTATATGCCAACGGCTCGGGAACAGACGTTTGCGACGTGGATGTTAAATTTCAACTTGTGGTCGATGGTGAGACCGAGCAGCTTTATTTCGTCCGACATGCCTGTAGAAGCTAGGATGTTTAAATGATACTGCTGCTTAGGATAAAGTAAAATAAAGTACCTATATTAACCGGACCAAAGGTTTAGAAATATAAAGGAGCGAGGGAGCACACGCGATGACCGCTAATCGTGTTCTGAACGCTCGACTAATATCAATTACTGAAAAAGGGTAAAAATGCACGAATAGGCATTAGTGCATTTTATTAGTGTATGGTTTCACCGTACATGCTCCCGGGCCAAAAAGATACAAAAACGTTACACGTTTTCTAATCTAAAGCGACACGTTCTAGGTATAGGAGACGTAGCTGTGTCCCGTTTACAATGAGTGTTCGCACTAGCTATATCCACTTCACTTGGCTGACGGTCAGCCGTACTCTGCTTTTGCGAAAACACAACACTATTTGCCACACTTGGGGATAGTTCCACTGAAGAAGCTGCTCGACACCTCCTCCACATAGACAGAGTGTAATCTGGCGAGTTGGTATTGGCAAAAGGTTTTTTTTTTGGTGATAGATTAGACTACCCCACAATGGAGGCAGTCTGGGTAGTGCCGGACTCCTACCGGCTAAAAACCACTCCTGCCATGCGAAGGGCCCCTGCCACCAAGTTACGCAGGGTCCTTGTTAAGAGATGCAGGTTTTAAAGTTTTATGCATTGTAAATTTTGATAAATCAAATAAATAAGATGTTGGGTTTCGTAACTTCACAATTCCAAAATGGAGGGTAGAAATACGTGCTTGCAACGAGAACGCATTCCCCACCTATACGCCGTCCTACTTCCACACGCGCGCTGACTGATGCTTTCGCTCTGTCACACGCTCGGTCGGGAACTTTCCATGAAGACACAATCACTCTCTTGGAAGAATCTCCGCGCGATGTGTCACGCCGTGAGCAGTGCCTAATTTCTTATATATTTTCTATGTTTGCGAACTGTTACGAGTGTTGTAGCCTAGCTGTCGTTAAAGAACAATGAAACGGGAGTGCGTGCCGTATACGTGCAGTGGTTCCAGCCTGAACGACCAACACTTCGACGGACAAAACTAAGGTTAGTGCGCGTTATCACACGGACAGTGCGGCCCCGACTTTGCCCTCAATCTTGCTGCCGTCAGTAAAGATCCTTACAGCATAGTTGCTGTGGTTGTTTATTTGCTCCTCGACCAGGCGTTGCAGTTCAATGCCCTTCTGCTCAGCCGGATGCGGCATCTGCAGCGCCGATGCCACTCGCTCAATCTCCCGGTCTCCGAGCGCTGGATGGGGTAGCCCCCTCTTAGCCTCATACAGTGAGGCAGCTTCCCGAATTCGGAGGTCAAGAGGGAGCACCCCCGCCAGCACCAGTGCGGAGTGTAAGGAGACCGTGCGATAGGCTCGGCACAGCTTCTGAGCGAAGCTCCTCTGGACGGCGTTCAGCTTCTTTTGGACTCCAATTTTAGTCGCGGCCGGTAACCACGCAATCGCCGCGTACAGGACGATGGGTTCGACTGCAGCTGTGTAAATGCAGCGGATGATTTCTGGGTGCAGACCCCAACTGACCTTTGCGGCCCTCGACAGCTGCTTATAGTTACCGATGGCTCGGGAGCAGACGTTTGCGACGTGGGTGTTAAAAGTCAACTTGTGGTGTAAGGTTGTCCTACATGGGACTCCAACTTGTAAGGTTGGGTTTTTGACCTTACCACCGACTTACCCAGCGGTAGTTTGCATGAGACTAAAGGGTGTGTTTTGCATGAGGTGTTGACTGGAATAAAAGATATAACTTGTCTCCACAATATATATTTTATAATTAAACGGCTACACTAGTTACAGCCCGTGACAGGAACATATATGGTAAGGTTAGAATAAAGTAACTTACATGGAGTGGTAATACATTAACCTCAATTATGACCATACAGTGTAGTCCTCACAGCCAGTACCGTCATCCAATGCAGTTCATCCAAGATCCAGAGCCATACGCTGTATTCGGAAACTGTCGCTTAGCTGTCCATGTGAGATTGTTCGTCAACGAGTCATGTGCAAAGATGTAGCTTCATATTTAATACTTTTCTTCATATTACATATCCATGGGATATGGTAGACTAAAATAAAATGAAATCTTGAACCCTGTCAAAGAGAATTTACATGTTGAGAATACTAATGCCCATGTATAACGCTAAGATAATATTCATCAATTTCGTCTAAAAATGCTTACCACAATCGGGGGAATATCATCTTAAGCTTAACGCTGTTTCCACGTCTGGTTCTCGACATCAATCCGTGATTTAAATTAATAAAACTCTTATATTAAGTAGGTATGCTTCTTATCAGCCACGAAATGAAAAAAGAATGAACCACACCCAATTTGTCAAACCTGTCATTTATGGTTAGGTTATGATTATATCGATATTTCCTATTCGATTGTTACTATTTAGTTATATTAAATTTAGTAAAAAGTAATTAATAAGGTTATAATTAATTTATTTAAATATTATAACCCAATAATCGAAACAAAAGAAAAACTAAACATATCGATTAAATCGTGGCGCCATCTGTCGGGCCTGTTTATGACATTGCATTCAGTGACATTATGCGCAACTAGAGGTCGCTACATACCTCAAACCGTGACTAAGTTTTTTAAATGTTACAGTGGTCGATGGTTAGACCAAGCAGCTTGATTTCCTCAGACATGTCAATGTCTACCCCGCCCATTCTGAGACACGGGGTGTCATAGCGCATCGAATCCTCCTTTTTCTGGTGGCAACCTTCTTTTTCATTTCCGCTAATCTCTCCGACCACCATGGCATAGAAAGTCTCTCCCTGGATTTTATAGTTAGCATATCAGAACGGTTAGGTTAGGTTAGGTTAGGTTAGGTTAGGTTAGGTTAGGTTAGGTTAGGTTAGGTTAGGTTAGGTTTTTTTTTTTTTTTTTTTTTTTTGGTGGCAGGAGTGGGAAATCCATCATGGACACCCAGACTACCTCGCAATGTAGGCAGCCCGGGTAGTGCCGGACTCCTACCGGCTAAAAACCACTCCTGCCATGCGAAAGGCCCCCTGCCGTCAAGTTTCGCAGGGGCTTTGTATGGACTGTAGGTTTTAATTTCGATTTAGGTTTATTACTCTGTTCCTATATATGTAATATTAAATCGATGATAAAAAAAAATCAATTTCATTTTTGCCATTATTGAATTTGAGACATTAAAATTCATAATAAATAATTAAAATGTTTTAAAACTTAAATTCATAGTTATCATAAAATTTTCTAATAATTAATTCAAATAATAATTTAAAATATCACAGTTAAATAATAATAAAATTAAATGACCAACAACAAACGAATATTGAAATTCTCAATACTCATTTATTGTCGGCCATCTAATTTTTATTCCGTCTATTTACCGACACAACAATTTTCGTAATAAACTCTATGAAATCCTTTTTGTACTTTTTGGTCGCTATTAGAGCACTAAAATTCTCTTTTATTAGATTTGTACCAATTCTGGCTTCGAGGTCATATCTTGGGAAGGCATACACCGGGCAATCCGTGAGGAGGTGGAGGATTGTCTCCTGCTGGTCCGGGTCGCAGGCGCACGCCGGGTTCTCCTTACACTTGAAGCGAGTAAGGTATTCGGAGAACCCGCCGTGGCCTGTTAGGGCTTGAGTCAGCTCCTTGGTGATCTCCATCTTCCGCACCGTCCTGTACGCAGCGATCGCGCAAGGGAAGAACATCTTGGTCGTGGCCGCCGTTTCTCCAGTACAATACCTCCGGTTCCATTCGTCCAGCGTTCCCATGCGGATCATGCGCTTGACGAATGAAACCGGACATTTGTCGTAGTCGGGTTGCCGCTTCGACTTCAGGGCAGCCTCCTTTGCGAGCAAGTCGGCTCTCTCGTTGCCCTCCAGCCCCGCGTGAGCTTTGACCCAGAACAAGGAGACGCTCTTGTTCTGGGCGTTGCTGCGGCGGATGGCGTCCCTTGCTTCCACTGCAAGGGCGTGGAGGGCTTCGGGGTTCACGACTGCTTGGAGAGCTGCCATGGAGTCGCTATAGATAGCGAACGCCGTCTCGGTCCTTCGGAGGGCTTCCTTCGCGGCTTTGCAGAGGGCGAGGAGCTCTGCCTGGTAGACGGTACTATAAGACGGCAGAGCAAGCTTGAGGGCCTTCGTCTCCGCGTCGCCAGTCCATACTGACAGTGCGGCACCGACTTTGCCCTCAATCTTGCTGCCGTCTGTGAAAATACGCACCGCATAATTGCGGTGCTCGTTATACTGTTCCTCGTCTACCAGGCGTCGCAGTGCAATAGCCCTCTGCTCAGCCGGATGTGGCATCTGCAGTGCCGGTACCACACGCTCGATCTCCCGATCTCCTAGCGCTGGATGGGGTACCCCTCTCTTGGCCTCGTAGAGCGAGGCTGCCTCCTGAATGCGGAGATCAAGAGGGAGTATCCCAGCCAGCACCAGTGCTGAGTTTAGGGAGACCGTGCGGTAGGCCCGGCACAGCTTTTGCGCGAAGCTCCTCTGGACGGCGCTCAGCTTCTTTTGCACCCCGACTTTCTTTGCGGCCGGCGACCACGCGCTCGCTGCGTACAAGATAATAGGCTCCACTGCAGCCGTATAGATGCAGCGGATTACCTCTGGATGGAGACCCCAACTGACCCTAGCAGCCCGAGACAGCTGCTTGTAAGTGCCGATGGCTCGGGAACAGACGTTTGCGACGTGGGTGTTAAATGTCAACTTGTGGTCGACGGTGAGACCGAGCAGCTTGATTTCGTCCGACATGCCAATGTCTACCCCGCCCATCCTGAGGCATGGGGTGTCATGCTTCAGTTTGCGCGTGACCAGCATTGCTTTGGTCTTATGCGGCGCAAACCGAAGCTTATTCGTGACACCCCACGCTCGCACGTACTCAAGGGCGACATTGGCATCCCGTTGGACCTCAAGTGCAGTCTCTCCGTCGAACACAAGGACAATATCGTCCGCAAACGCCTGGCAATAGACCCCTATCGACTCTAGACCCTTCAGCAGAGGATCCAGCAGAACGTTCCACACTATGGGACCACCGATGGACCCCTGGACGCATCCCTTCTCGGTCCTGGATTCGCACTCCACTCCCGCGTACCTGACTTTCACCACCCTCTCGGACAAGTAGCTGTCCATGACCCGTCTCAAGTTTACAGGACACTTTTCCTCAGCCAGACGGACCCGTATAGCCGGCCACCAGGCGCTATCGAAGGCTCCCTCTATATCCAAGGACACAACCGTGACAAGTCTTTTTTCATTAAGTTTGCCACGAATGCGTCCCATCAGAGTATAGAGGGAGTCCTCGGTGCTTCGCTGGGGCATGAAGCCGTACTGGCGAGTACTCATCCTGGGTAGAAGATGAAACTTGAGTCGGGCCACGAACATCTTTTCAAATATCTTGCCGAGGACAGGCAAGAGCCCAATCGGCCTGTATGACTTCGGGGTGGTGTAGTCGTCTTTCGCGGGCTTGCGGAGCACGACGACGGTTGCCTCTTTCCAGGACCGTGGAAAGTATCCATGCGCCAGGCACTTGTTTACCAAGCGCAGAACTAAGTCTGGGTCTTGACGGATCGTGTGGCCCCATATGTCCGCCGTCAGACCGTCGGAACCGGGGGCTTTTTTGGGGTTGAACGAGGAGACAGCTCGCTCCAGCTCGTCGAGTGTGAAGGGGGGGTCCAAAGGTTCAACTTCGTTCCCCCCGTTCACCTCTTCGGCTTTTTGCCGCACCCTTCTGTGCTCCTCGTTGTCCCCCTCCGAACGGTCTTCTGGGTAAAAAGTCTCTGCCAGATACCTCGCTGAGGACTCGGGGTCCAGAGTCTTGCCTTCCCTCACCATCGGCAAATCCTCTTCTCTCTTCTCCGTCCTACGGATTACCCGGTATATGCCCTCCCACAGGCCTTCCCTATCTTGCTTCGCGCAAAACCCCTTCCAGCTCTCGACTTTTGCTTGGACTACCGCACGCTCGTACTCTTCTTTCTGCTTCAGGTACTCCTCAACAACCTTGGGTCTCCGGACTGGCGCTGCACAACGGATTCTCCGCTTTTTGGTGACCACTTGCCTCTTCAGACTGGCGAGTTCATCAGACCACCACGGCACTGCCAGCTTTTCTACCGTCTTCCTCTTGGGCATCGCGGATGTACAGGCATCTTGCACTGCCGTAGTGAGTCCCTCGACTACCAGGTCTATTTTGTCCCTGCTGTCGATGTTATCGATCAGGCTTACGGTGTTATCCCGTTGCATAATTTGGCGCAGTTTCTTACGAAACTGCGCCCAATTTGCTTTTCTGGTATTATAGATCCTGGTAGTCCGGTTGACCGCGACACCCGAAGACCTAGTGAGATGAACGCTGAACTCAATGCCGTTGTGGTCCGACCCTGTCAAGTCATCGACGACTCGCCAGCCGTCGGTCACCGTCAGCATATCCGCCGTGCAGGCTGTGACGTCGACGCAGCTCGTGTAACGCCTGTTACCACGAACTACGTCGAAGGTTGGAGTTTCCCCTCTGTTCAGTACCTGTAGTCCAAGCTGGTCGAGAGCTCCCAGCATCTCGTCGCCTCTGCTATTTGTCTCGTTACTGCCCCACCAGATACTCCAAGCGTTGGCGTCTCCCCCCATGATGAGCTTATGTGGGCCGGTCTCGCTTTCCACTTTTCTGAGGCTGTCCAGGTATGGTCCTAAGGGCTGATCAGGCTCAAAGTAGAACGAGACCAGAGTCAGTTTCCAGGCACCGGCTTGGATCCCCACCACGACGATGTTGTTCGTGGTGAGTTCTGGGTACTGTCTAACGGCAACGTTTGGGTCAAATACGGCTATTGCCGCTTTGACAGTCCCTTCTCCTTGACCGGTGCTCTGGAAGATTCGGACACCTCTGGTCACGCTCATCCTTCTTGCACTGCCCACGTAGGGCTCCTGGATCAGCGCTACAGTGGCTTTGCGCTGCTCGGCCTCAAGCATAAGCTCTTGGGTCGCCAATTTCTTCCTCTGGAGATTGACCTGGAGTATCTTGTGCGGCATCGTACTTGCTGGGACCACCTTAGCAGTAGGCGACGGATGAACGTGCCAGCCGATCCCACCTGACTCGAACAGGACACTCAGGGTTGAAGGCATTATGATCGATCTTCCCCATCCTCGCCAGGACACAGTTGTGGCATTTCGGTATTTCAGCCTTTAGCCACTGGTCGCATTGTGCTCGGAGGTGCTGGCCCCCACAGTGGCTACATAAGTCGGCGGGTTCTTTACAGAGCCGCCGACTATGTCCGTATCCCAAACACCTCGTGCACTGAACCAGCGGTGACTGGTCCTCGACGAGAACGGTCTGGAGATCGATTCGCGCTCTTCCCTTCTCGAGCATCCTGTTCCAGACAGCGGGGGACGTGCTTACAACCACGTTTGTTGTTTGGGGGTTCCGCGCGTTCTTCTTATATCTAATCGCCATTCGATCCTCCCCGTCGTCGAGGTCGCGAAAGACATCACGATTTTGATTCCGCAGCGCCTCCAGCAGTTCCTCGTCAGAGTGTACGCGTAGGACGCCACGGAATACTAGCAGTGGGTCTTTGTTCTTCACGTCCTCGACTACGAGGTGATCTCCTGACTTCTCTATCCTTTCCCTTATTCTATTCCTATCCTCAGCTGACCTACAGCCCATAATTATCCTTCGGTCTTTGGCCTTTCTTATACTCTCGACCTCTACTCCACCCTGTTTGGCTTTAACTGCCTCTCTAATTTTTTGTAAGACTACTTCCCCTGAGTCCCCTTCTTCTTTAGAAGTCACCACGATGGAGTGCAGCGCGGTCCTTCCTGGGGTCTGCCTTTTCGGTGGACCCGCCACTACACTCGCATAAGTGGCCGTCTTTTCCAGCAGTTCCCCCTGTCTCTCCATCGCCCGCCGCAGCTGTTCCATCTTCTCGTTGCTCTCCTTCACCAGCGCGCTATGCTCCGCTAGTGAAGCGAGCAACGAGTTGACCTCCGGGAGGCTTTTGGGTGCTTCCGGCGGAGCTGTTGCCTTGATGGGCTCGTCCTCAACCAGCTCAGCCCCCTTTGCTTTTTCAGCAGCCGCCGCCTCCTCCTTCACCAGCTGGTACAGCCGTTCCACCGATTGGGTGATCCCGGCTTTCAGGTCTGCCCTCAGATTGCGCGAATCACCTAAATGCGATTTCGCGCGTAGAAGGCAGTTGCGAGCCTCGGTCACCCGATCGGCGGGTTTGTTTTGCAACAGCTGGCTCGTCCCAGGTGACGCTCCCAGCGTCTCAGTAGAAGTGCGGCGCACTGCAGCCTTACTGTTCGGCTGTGAAGCAGCGCGCCGTGTGGACTTCTGGGAAGCTGTCACGATCGGGGCTGCCCTCTTGGGTGAGAGCGCGACGGCTGACGGAAGAGGCTGAGACTCCGCCATCTTCCCATTCTCCCACTCTCCAATGCTTCGCCTCACACTAGAGGCTTGAGTTGAAGCACTGGGAGGGGAGACCTCCCCCTCGAAGGTGACGGAGAGTGCTGCACTCGACGGAGAGACATAGGGACCTGCAGAGGCTTTCTTTGCAGGGGTCCTGGAGAGGAACATGGTGGAGGAGTAGCGAGGAACTAATCAAATCAGTGGTAAATAAACAAAATAAAATAATTATTAAAAATTAGTCTATATTACTGGTTCCTGTAAAGGGGGAGCCAGTATGTCAAATAATAAAATAATAAAAGTTCCTCAATCGAGGTGTCAAAAGTAAAATAAGGAAGAAAATACCGAAAGAGGTGTCCAAAGGTGGGAAATAAATCGAATGTGAAATTTTCAAATTTTTGGAAATATGTTGTTCCCTCCCTTTACTATATATAAAGGGCGGGTGGGCGGGCAATTTTTTCTGTGAGCTAGACTCGCGTGCGAGGTGTCGTTAGACGCGTCTCGGCGAGCCCTAGCGAACTATGCAGAAACTAGATTTTTTGCCGAAGAAAAATTTTGGGTTTTCGAAGAAAAACCTGTTTTTTGGTCGAAAAATGAAAATTTTGAAAGAGAACCTAAATTCGGGTTCGCGAAAACGCTCGCCAGAATATAGGTTCAGATGATATAAATGTGTTGCCGAAAAATGAAGTCCAAATAATGAATAGATTTTGAGATAAAAATATTTAAATTTCGAATTTTGATGAAAACTTCACAAGTTCCAGGGAAGAAAATCAATGTCGCGAAAAATGAATTTTCACCGTACGGATAATAGGTACTAGCCTATTTAACGTCAATTACGCCGAAAACCGTGTCAAAATCGGTCTCCAGGAGACAAAGTTATTGGTTAGGTTAGGTTAGGTTAGGTTTTTTTTTTTTTTTTTTTTTTTTTTTTTTTTTTAAATTTGCAAAGGGTCTCTGCCACCAAGTTACGCAGAGATTTTTGATTGGGCTGTAGGTATTATATTAATAATCTTGTTTTAAAATTGTATAATTGTAAATAGTAAATAAATAGTGTACATGATTGTAGAATTTGGATATAAAATTGTCAAAAGTTTTAAAATATTGGTTTATTGTTTAAATTCAATTCAGAGTTAAATAAATAATTAATAAATGTAAGTAAAATGTCATTTATTTATTTCGTTTATTGACTGACTTAATAATTTTGATTGTGTAGTCAATAAACGATTTTCCAATCTTTCGGTCGCTAATTAGTAGACTGAGATTGGATTGGCTCACCGTCATATCGACTGTCATTTCAAAGTCGTGCCTGTGGGAGGAATACACAGGGCACTCCGTTAGGAGATGGAGAACTGTTTCCTGCTTGTCAGGGTCGCAGGCGCACGCTGGGTTATCCTTGCACTTGAAGCGAGCCAAGTACTCGGAAAACCCACCGTGCCCTGTTAGGGCCTGGGTCAGCTCCTTGGTCATCGCTATTTTCCGCACCGTTCTGTACGCAGCGATCGCGCACGGGAAGAATAACTTTGTGGTGGCCGCCGTTTCCCCAGTACGATACCGCCGGTTCCATTCGCTGAGGGTATCCATTCGGATCATACGCTTAACGAATGAAACCGGGCATTTATCGTAGTGGGGTTTCCGCTTTGACCTTAGGGCAGCCTCCTTAGCGAGCGAGTCGGCTCTCTCGTTTCCCTCCAGCCCCGCGTGAGCTTTGACCCAGAACAAAGAGACGCTCTTATTCTGGGCGTTACTGCGGCGGATAGCGTCCCTAGTTTCCACTGCGAGGGCGTGGAGGGCTTCGGGGTTCACGACTGCTTGGAGAGCTGCCATGGAGTCACTGTAGATAGCGAACGCCGTCTCGGTCCTTTTGAGGACCTCCTTCGCGGCTTCGCAGAGGGCGAGGAGCTCAGCCTGGTAGACGGTACTATAGGACGGCAAGGCAAGTTTGAGGGCTTTGGTCTCAACCTGTTCGGTCCACACGGACACTGCGGCACCGACCTTGCCCTCAATCTTGCTGCCGTCCGTGAATATACGCACCGCGTAGTCGCGGTGCTCATTAAATTGCCCCTCGTCTACCAGGCGTCGCAGTTCAATGGCCCTCTGCTCAGCCGGATGCGGCATCTCCAGTGCCGATTTCACCCGCTCGATCTCCCTGCCCCCCAGCGCTGGATGAGGTACCCCCCTCTTGGCCTCATAAAGTGATGCCGCCTCTCGTATTCGGAGGTCGAGAGGGAGTATCCCAGCCAGCACCAAGGCTGAGTGCAAGGAAACCGTGCGATAGGCTCGGCACAGCTTTTGCGCGAAGCTCCTCTGGACGGCGTTCAGCTTCTTCTGGACCCCAATTTTAGTCGCGGCCGGCGACCACGCACTCGCCGCGTACAGAACGATAGGCTCGACTGCAGCTGTATAAATACAGCGGATGACTTCCGGATGCAGACCCCAACTTACCCTTGCGGCCCTCGACAGCTGCTTGTAGATACCGATGGCTCGGGAGCAGACGTTTGCGACGTGGGTGTTAAACGTCAACTTGTGATCGATGGTGAGACCGAGCAGTTTTATTTCCTCAGACATGCCAATGTCCACCCCGCCCATTCTGAGACATGGGGTGTCATGCTTAAGTTTGCGCGTTACCAACATTGCTTTGGTCTTATGAGGCGCAAACTTAAGCTTGTTCGTGACACCCCATGCGTGCACGTACTCAAGGGCGACATTGGCATCCCTTTGGACCTCAAGTGCCGTCCCCCCATCGAACACAAGGACGACATCGTCCGCAAACGCCTGACAAAAGACCCCTCTACTTTCTAGTTCCTTCAGCAGAGGATCCAGCACAACGCTCCATAATATGGGACCACTGATAGACCCCTGGACGCATCCTTTCTCGGTCCTGGATTTATGCTCCACTCCCGCGTACCGGACTTTCACCACTCTCTCGGACAAGTAGCTATCAAAGACCCGTCTCAAGTTCACAGGACACTTTTCCTCAGCCAGACGGACTCGTATAGCCGGCCACCAGGCGCTATCGAAGGCTCCCTCTATATCCAAGGACACAATCGTGACAAGCCTCTTTGCATTGAGTCTGCCACGAATGTGCCCCATCAGAGTATAGAGGGAGTCCTCGGTGCTTCGCTGGGGCATGAAGCCGTACTGGCGAGTACTCATCCTGGGCAACAGATGGAACTTGAGTCGGGCCACGAGCATCTTCTCGTACATCTTGCCGAGTACAGGCAGAAGCCCAATCGGCCTGTATGATTTCGGAGTGGTGTAGTCCTCTTTCGCGGGCTTGCGGAGCACAACGACTGTTGCCTCTTTCCAGGACCGTGGAAAGTGTCCATGCGCCAGGCACTTGTTCATCAAGCGCAGAACTAAGTCTGGGTCTAGCTGGATTGCGTGGCCCCATATGTCCGCCGTCAGACCGTCGGAACCGGGGGCTTTTTTGGGGTTGAACGAGGAGACTGCTCGCCTTAGCTCGTCGAGGGTGAACGGAGGGTCCAAGGGTTCAACTTGGTTTCCCCCGTTCACCTCTTCTGCTCGTTGCCGCACCTTTTTGTGCTCCTCGTTATCCCCCTCCGGGCGGTCCTCCGGGTAGAACGTTTGTGCCAGAAACCTCGCTGACTCTTCGGGGTCCAGTGTCTTCGCATCCCTCACCATCGGTATGTCCTCCTCTCTTTTTTCTGTCCTTCGGATTACCCTGTATACTCCTTCCCACAGGCCTTCCCTGTCTTGTTTCTCACAGAAACCCTTCCAGCTCTCGACCTTCGCTTTGACCACAGCATGTTCGTATTCTTCCTTCTGTTTCAGGTACTCCTCAACAACCTTTGGTCTACGATCCGGCGCTGCACATCGGATCCTCCGCTTTTTGGTGACCACCTGCCTCTTCAGGCTGGCGAGTTCATCGGACCACCACGGCACGGTTAGTTTCTCCACAGTCTTTTTCCTGGGTATCACTTGGGTACAGGCATTTTGTACCGCCGTCGTTAGCTCCTCGACTACCAGGTCTAGATCGTGCACGCTGTCGATCTGATCGAGCAGGCTTACTGATAAATTGATGTTCTGCATAATTTGGGCCAGTTTCTTACGAAACTGGCCCCAATTTGCTTTCTTTGTATTATAAGACCTGGTAGTCCGGTGCACTGTGATACCCGAAGACTTTTGGAGGTTTATATAGAACTCTATGCCGTTGTGGTCCGACCCCGTCAGGTCATCGACGACCCGCCAGCCGTCGGTCACCGTCAGCATGTCCGTTGTGCAGGCTGTGACATCGACGCAGCTCGTGTAACGCCTGTTACCACGAACTACGTCGAAGGTTGGAGTTTCCCCTCTGTTGAGTACTTGTAGTCCTAGCTGGTCAAGAGCCCCCAGCATCTCGTCGCCTCTGCTATTAGTCTCACCACTGCCCCACCAAACACTCCAGGCGTTGGTGTCTCCTCCCATTATGAGCCTATGCGGGCCGGTCTCGCTTTCCACCTTCCTTAGGCTGTCCAGGTATGGCCCCAAGGGCTGGTCTGGCTCAAAGTAGAACGAGACCAGAGTTAATTTCCAGGCACCAGTTTGGATCCCCACCACGACGATGTTGTTCGTGGTGAGTTCTGGGTACTGTCTAACGGCAAGCCTTGGGTCAAAAACGGCTATTGCCGCTTTGACAGTCCCTTCTCCTTGCCTGGTGCTCTGGAATATTCGGACGCCTCTGGTCCCGCTCATCCTTTTAGCATTACCCACATAGGGCTCCTGGATCAGCGCTACGGTGGCTTTGCGCTGCTCGGCCTCGATCATAAGCTCATGGGTCGCCAGCCTCTTCCTTTGAAGATTCACCTGGAGTATTCTGTGCGGCAGTGTGTCCACTGGGACCACCTTAGCAGTAGGCGACGGACGCACGTGCTAGTCTGTCCCACCTGACTCGAACAGGACACTCGGGGCTGAACGCGTTGTGGTCCGTCTTCTCCATCTTCGCCTTGACACAGTTGTGGCATTTTGGGCAATCCGCCTTCAGCCACTGGGCACAGTCTGCACGAAGGTGAGGGCCTCCACAATGGCTGCATAAGTCGGCAACCTCTTTACAGAGTCGCCGACTATGCCCGTACCCTAGGCACTTCGTGCACTGCACCAGTGGCGACTGGTCGTCAACGAAGACGGTCTGAAGATCAAGGTTAGGTTAGGTTAGGTTAGGTTAGGTTAGGTTAGGTTAGGTTAGGTTAGGTTAGGTTAGGTTAGGTTAGGTTAGGTTTTTTTTTTTTTTTTTTTTTTTTTTTTTAATACTTCTACCTCCGTTCATGCGGAGCCTATGCTAGCTAATATAGTTCTCAGTCATTCCAGTTCTCGCTTTTATTCCTCTCGTACTTCCATTCCTCATACTTTATCTTTCTTTCATACATTCTCTTTTGCGTCTTTTTTGGGTGGGATTCCCAACTACTGCTATTTCGTCTAATCTATCTATATTTTCAGTTTTTTCTTTATTTACATCTTGTCTAATGGGGTGTAATTAAGGAGTTAGGGAGACGGTTTTTATTTTTAAAATTTTTACACATTTCGTTGCTTAAATTCTAGGTTTCTTTTAGTTTCTTAATACATTTTGTTTCTTATTCTATACTTATACTAATATCATTTGTTCACTATTACATTTTCCCATAAGGGAAAAGGCAAGACATTTTTAATTCACAATTTACCTTATATTTAGCATAAACTTTTAGTCCTTAAAACGAGCGTTATTTTACTTTACTTAAAGCCGGAAGAGCACAATACACTTTTAACCATCACAATTATTCTAAACTTATTTTAATTTACATACTACATATATTTGTATCCTATGTTACATTTACTATCTAATTATATAAAACTTATGACTATGCTAGCCTCTAATATAATGTACTATATTATGATAGCATATTTTCTTATGCGGTTTTATTTCGATCTATTACTTTCCTTGCTACATATTTACTGTACTCTAGGAACACTTCCCTATTTTTGCTCTTCATTATGTCTTTTAGGTTTTGTCGTATTATTTTTATTTCTATTTCTTGCTCGGCGTTAAAGCGATGTGTGCTGAATTGGGGGCAGTCGAACAGTACATGCGGGACCGTTTCGCTAGCATCTGGGTCACAAATGCACGATGGACTCTCCTTGAGTTTGAAACGGTTCAAGTACTCGGAGAATCCACCGTGCCCCGTCATGATTTGCGTGTTTATAGCGCTAGTTTCTAGTTTTCTGATTACCCCATAAGCTGTCCGCACATCCGGGAAAAACAATTTTGTGACAGATGCCGTGTCACCAGTCGCGTACCTAAGGTTCCATTCGTCAAGCGACGCCAAACGTATGCTTCGCTTAACGAATGATACCGGACACAGGTCGTAATCAGGTTTCCTTTTAGAGTTTTCAGCGGCCTCTTTGGCGAGCTGATCGGCTCTTTCATTTCCCTGTAGCCCCACATGAGCTTTTATCCAGAACAAGGTCACCACCTTGTTCTGGCGGGATGCGGTTCGTATGTTATCCCTAGCTTCTACAGCGAGAGGATGGCGTGAACTGGGATTTGCTACCGTTTGAAGAGCCGCCATTGAGTCACTAAAGACTCCAAAAGTAGTTGCCTTGAGCTTGGTTATTTCCCTAGTCGCCCGAGCAATTGCCAGGAGTTCAGCCTGGTAAACCGTGCAGTAGTTTGATAGGACAAGTTTGAGGGCTCTGGTCTCAGCCTCTCTATTCCATATGGATAGTGAAGCGCCGACCCCTGCTCCAATTTTGCTCCCGTCAGTAAAAATACGAACGTCAAAATTGCATTTATCCAGCTGCTCTTGGTTCACCAGGCTGTCAAACTCCAAGATATAATGTGCTGCAGGATGGGGATCATCAATCGCAGCGGTCATTCGCTCGATCTCCCTGTCCCCCAGTGCTGCCTGTGGCACTCCCCTCTTGGCTTCATACAATGATGCCGCCTCACGAACTCTTATGTCGAGGGGGAGCAACCCAGACAGCACCAGTGCTGAGTTCAGGGAGACCGTGCGATATGCCTTGCACATCTTTTGGGCGATCCCACGCTGAACGGTCCCGAGTTTCTTTTTAATGCCCAGCTTTCCGGCTGCCGGCGCCCAAACGCTTGCCGCGTAAAGTATTATGGGCTCTATGACCGCCACATACATAATACGTATCACCTCTGGGTGTAACCCCCAACTAACCTTTGCAGCTCTGCACAGCTGCTTGTAAATTGCGATTGCCTTCCTACAAGCAAGTGAAACGTGTTTGCTGAAGGTCAATTTTTCATCAATCGTTACACCCAGAAGCTTAATTTCGTTCGACATTTCGATGCCGATCCCCCCCATGCTCAGGCGTGGTGTGTCGTATTTCAATTTTCTGGTTATTACCATAGCAACTGTCTTATGCGGTGCAAATTTAAGTTTATTTTCGACACCCCACGCCAGAACATGATTGAGAGCGGCATTCGCACATGCTTCAACCTCTTTTGCAGTCTTTCCGTCAAAGACTAGAACGACATCGTCCGCAAATGCCTGGATGTACGTTCCCCTGCCCTCCGCGGCTTTTATGAGGGGGTCTAGGAGAAGGTTCCAAAAAATAGGGCCCCCAATTGAACCCTGGACGCAACCCTTGTTTGTGGCCTTTGTGTATACCTCCCCACCATACCTGATCGAGACTTTACGGTCTTTAAGATAACTGTCTATGACCCGCCTAAGATTTATTGGGCATTTTTCCTCCGCCAGACGGATCTTTATCGCTGGCCACCATGCGCTGTCAAATGCCCCCTCTATGTCCAAAGATACGAGCGTTACGATACGTTTTTGGTCTAGTTTCTTATGGACATGCTGAATGAGATCGTAGAGGGCATCCTCCGTACTTTTTTGTGGCATAAAACCATACTGACGGGTACTCAGCTTTGGCAGAAGGTGAAACTTTAGGCGGGCCACCAGCATCTTTTCAAAGATTTTCCCCAATATAGACAGCAGCCCAATCGGCCTATATGATTTGGGGCTGGAGTAGTTCTCTTTTCCAGGCTTTTTGAGAACGACAACTGTTGCCTCTTTCCAGGCAGTGGGAAAGCAGTGACATTCTAGGCACTTGTTTAGGAACCCTAGGAACAGTTCCGGGTCATTACCCACTGCGTGTCGACAAATGTCGGCAGTAAATCCGTCTGATCCTGGTGCCTTTTTCGGATTAAAGGACTCCATTGAATTTTTTAATTCTGCCATCGTAAAGGGTGGGTCGCAATGATCAGTTTGCACGCCACAATTTACGGTTTCGGCTTTAATCCGTATGGATCGGTGGTGTGCGGTGTCGCATTCTGTAAGGTCTTCCGGATAAAATGTTTCCGCTAGCAGCTTCACGGAACCTTTTGCATTCAGCACATCACCACTCCTTTCCAGAGGCAAGTCCTCATCTCTGCGCTGCGTCCTACCTATTACCCTATATATTCCCTCCCAAACCCCCTCCCTATCCTGTCTCCCACAGAACTCCTTCCAACTCTCGGTCTGAGCTTTGGCGGCTTCTAACTCATACTCCTCTTTCTTTTTCAGGTACTCATCTATGACCTTCGACCGCCGGACTGGGGCGGCGCAGCGGATCCTACGCTTCATGGTGACGACGGTCTTCTTCATCTCAACGAGTCTCTCGGACCACCATGGCAAGGTAAGTACTTCTTTAGCTTTTTTACTTGGTATGGTTAGCTTACATGCTTCGTCTATTGCTTTAGTAAGGTTTTCTGTCGCTTTATCTATTTGCTTTATATTATTAAGTTTTTCTATTTCGGATTTGGTGAATTTAAAATCTATTTTCAACTGGCCGAATTTCTCATGAAAATCGGTCCAGTTCGCTTTTTTTGTGTTATATTTGCGAGTAGTTCGCTCAATTTTGACTCCCTTTGATTTTTGTAAAAGAATTTTAAAAGTAATGCCGTTGTGATCCGAGCTAGTGAGTCCTTCGTCAACCTTCCAGTCGTCTACCATATCCAAGATATCATTGGAGCAAGCGGTGATATCTACGTAGCTACTGTACCGCTTCCCTCCCCGGATAGTGTCGAAGGTCGGAATTTCCCCTCTGTTGAGTATATTCAAGTTAAGCTCACCGAGAGTTCCTGCCACCTCCTCCCCCCTAAGATCGACCGTCTGACTGCCCCACCACATACTTTTGGCATTGGCATCGCCTCCAACTATCAGTTTTTTGGAACCGACTGTATGCTCTATTTGTTTGAGATGTTCCAAATAGCTCTCAATTGGCTGGTCTGGCTCAAAGTAAAAGGAGACAAGCGTGATCTCCCAAACACTGGTCTGGATTCCCACCACAACGATGTTGTTTGTGGTGAGTTTTGGGTACTGCTTGACTATGAGGTCACTGTTAAAGACAGCTATTGCTGCCTTTACAGTCCCATCTCCTGTTTCAGTGTTTTGGAAGACCCTAACGCCCCTGTGACTCCTCATTACTTTGGCCCCACCGACGTAAGGTTCCTGAAGAAGCGCCAAGGCTATCCCGCGTTCCGTGGCTTCTATGAGAAGCTCATTGGTTGCTAGCTTCTTACGTTGGAGGTTTGCCTGTATTACTCCGTAAGGAGTATTTTCCTTTAAGGTGCCCTTAGCAGTAAGCAACGGTCGATCTAGCTATATCATCCCATTTTTTCCGCAAAGGACAGTCATGGCTAAACGCATTGTGCTGTATACCATGCTCGAGTTTAGCCTTCACACAATTTCGGCAAACAGGCGGTGAACCCGAGAGCCAGTCCGAACATTCCGATCTCATATGAGGACCTCCGCAGTGGCCACACAGGTCTGCAGGCTCTTTGCAAAACCGCTTACCGTGTCCAAAACCCAGGCAGCGGGTGCATTGAACCAGCGGGGTCTGATCTTCGACTCTGATGCGCTGAAGATCAATGTGGACAGTCCCAATATCCACCGCTCGCTGCCAGATGATGGGCGAGACACTGACTATAACATGACCAATGTGAGGGTTTTTTGTTCTTCTTCGGTACCTCACTTCCACCCTGTTCTCCTCAGTGTCGAGGCCATCAAAAACACGCTGGTTCTGGTTTCGTAACGCCCTAAGGATGTCTTCGTTAGTATTTACCACCAAAACATTCCTTAAGATCAGAAGCGGATCCTTGTTTTTGACTTCCTCGACAGTGAGGTCAACACCTTCTTTTTGGAGTCGGTCCTTTATCTTACCCCTTTCCTCCTCAGTTTGTAAACCTATTATTATTTTCCTATCCCTGGCTTTCCTCACCCTTTCCACTTTTATCCATCCATCCTTTGCATTCACTACTTTCCTAACTTTATCGAGCACCTCGTCCCCCGTTTCTGTTTCATCTTTGGATGTGACCACAACCGAGTGCAAAGTGTTACGCTTTGGCATCATTCTTGCTCCCTGGGCTGAGGCCACACTCGCATAGGTAAGTCCTTGCTCGAGGGCTTTCCTCTGACAGTCCATTGCGTCTTTTAACTCAACTACCTTCTTGTGGTTTTCCACAAGGAGATTTGTTTGAAATTCTATTTTTTGTAGAATTTTAGCAGTGTCAGGACATTCGCAGGGCGTTTTGTCAGTTAATTGAGGCTCAGGAAGTATGGGCCTTTCCCCGGTCATTTTTTGCTTAGCTAGTTTTAGCTCCGTTTCGACTTCCTTTACTAGCTGGTAAAGTCGTTCAGTAGCTTCAAAGATGGCGTTTTTAATCTCCGTCTTAGTGTTCCTGGAGCTGTTTAAATGAAGCTTTGCCTTTACGAGGCAGGCCTTTGCTTCTGCAGTTCGGTCAGAATACTTAGCAGGTGGTGAGAGTATGTCAACAGACTTCCCTCTTTGTGTCACATTTACACTCTCTTGCGTAAAGGCCAATTTTGAAGTATCTTAATTTACTTAAACTTTTTTATTTCTCTTAGTCACTAATACCCCTATTTTGCTACAATATTCTAGTAGTAGTTTCCTTTTCTTACTTCTAATTAAATTTGCTAAATTTGTAGCCTCTAATTTTTCGTCGAGAGCCTGCTCCGCCTCATACCGCATCTTTGCGGTGATTGGGCATTCTAGTAAAATGTGCTGAACTGTCTCGTCTATTTCGGGATCACAGGCGCACGATGCGCTCTCTTTACACTTGAAGCGTTTCAAGTATGAAGAGAACCCACCGTGCCCCGTTAGGATTTGGGTAATAATGCTCGTGGGCTCCATTTTCCGCACTATACTGTACGCCGCAATTGCGTCTGGGAAAAATATTTTTGTTCCGGAAGCTGTTTCCCCAGACTTATATCTACCGTTCCATTCGTCAAGCGATCTCATACGGATTTGGCGCTTGACGAATGAAACGGGGCACCGATCGTAATCCGGCCTCTTCCTCGACCCCAGGGCGGCTTCCTTGGCGAGTTGGTCAGCTCGCTCGTTCCCCTCCAATCCTGCGTGGGCTTTGATCCAGAACAAGGACACCCTCTTGTTCTGGAGCTTACAGCTGCGCAGGGTGTCTCTAGTTTCCACTGCCAGGGGATGGGGGGAGCTAACATTTACCACTGACTGGAGAGCCGCCATAGAGTCACTGAAGATGCCGAAACTTTCTTCCTTACGTTTGAGCGCCTCACCAGCCGCTCTTTGCAGGGCCAGCAGCTCAGCCTGATAGACGGTGCAGTAAGACGGCAAGGCAAGCTTGAGGGCCCTTACTTCAGTGGCACTATTCCACAACGATAGTGCCGCTCCGACTTTGCCCTCAATCTTGCTGCCGTCTGTAAAGATACGCACTGCAAAGTTGCTGTAGTTTTTGTATTGATCCTCGTCTATCAGGCTGCCGAAGTCCAGATTTACCTGCTCTGCAGGGTGTGGAGCCTCAATCGCTGGAGCCATCCGCTCGACCTCCCTGTCTCCCAGCACTGACTGGTGCACCCCTCTCTTGGCCTCGTACAACGCCGCCGCCTCACGGATGCGGATGTCGAGTGGGAGTATCCCAGCCAGTACGAGAGCCGAGTTAAGGGAGACCGTGCGGTAGGCTCGACACAGCTTCTGCGCAAAACCCCTCTGGACCACGTTCAGCTGCTTTTGGACCCCTAGTTTGTTGGCGGCTGGTGCCCATGCGCTTGCGGCGTACAGGAGCGTTGGCTCAACCGCTGCGGTGTAAATTGTGCGGATCACCTCCGGGTGCAGACCCCAGCTAACGCGTGCCGCTCTGATCAGCTGTTTGTATATAGCTATCGCCTTTTTACAGACGATAGCTATGTGTTTATTAAAAGTCAGCTTCTCGTCTATCGTGAGGCCCAGTATCTTAACATCTTGGGACATACCAATGTCGACCCCCCCCATGCTCAAGCGTGGGGTGTCGTACTTTAATTTTTTCGTCAGCACCAGAGCACAAGTTTTATGGGGCGCGAATTTCAGTTTATTTGTGACACCCCACGCTCGAACATGTTCGAGAGCAGGATTGGCCCGTCCCTCGATTTCCTGGGCCGTTTCACCGCTAAACACCAGCACCACATCGTCAGCGAAAGCCTGGCAGTAGATGCCACTTTCTTCCAGCTGTTTAAGGAGAGGATCGAGTACCAAGTTCCAGAATATTGGTCCGCTAATGGAGCCCTGCACGCAGCCTTTGCTGGTGGACTTCTTGAGTTCTTCCCCAGCGTATCTCACGCTGACCACCCTGTCACAGAGATAGCTATCAACTACCCGTCTCAAATTTACAGGACACTTTTCCTCAGCCAAACGTACTTTGATGGTGGGCCACCACGCACTATCGAATGCTCCCTCTATATCCAATGACACAAGCGTGACAATTTTCTTTTGTGCCAGCTTTGTTCGGATGTGCTGCACAAGAGTATAGAGGGAGTCTTCGGTGCTCTTTTGGGGCATAAAGCCGTATTGGCGAGTACTTATCCTTGGAAGTAAGTAATATTTGAGACGAGCAGTCAGCATCTTCTCGTACACCTTCCCTAGTACAGGCAAGAGCCCAATCGGCCTGTACGATTTTGGTACGGTGTACGAGTCTTTACCCGGCTTTCTGAGTACAACCACTGTCGCTTCTTTCCAGATGTTCGGAAAATAGTAGTGCACCAGGCATTGATTTAGCAGTGCCAGGAAGTAGTCGGGGTCACAGCCAACAGCCCGTGAGCATATATCGGATGTGAAGCCGTCGGCTCCCGGGGCCTTTTTGGGGTTGAATGACTTCATAGCTCTATCCAGCTCGCTTCGGGTAAACGGTGGATCATGTAGTCCATCATGTCTCCATCCGTTTACCGTGTCAGCCAATTCTCTGGTTCGGCGATGGTCTACGTTGTCGTTCTCCTCTCGGTCCTCGGGATAAAACGTGTCTGCCAACAGCCTCACAGAGCCCTTTGCATCCAGCATGGTCCCCTCCATCTGGAGAGGCAAATCCTCCTCCCTCTTCGCAACCCTTCCCATCACTCTGTATATCCCTTCCCAGACCCCCTCTTTATCCTGCTTTCCGCAAAAGTCCTTCCAACTTTCTTCTATAGCCTTTTTTACCGCTGACTCATAATTTTCTTTTTCTTTCAGGTACAGCGAGACCACCATCGCTCTTCGGACCGGCGCTGCGTTCCTGACTCTGCGTTTCTTGGTGGCGACTAGCTTCTTCATCCTTGCGAGTTCCTGGGACCACCACGGCATTGTAAGTATTTCTGTATTCTTTTTCATAGGGATTGTATCTCTGCATGTTTCAGTTATTGCTTGTGTATATGATTTTACTGTTACTTCTAATTGGTCTTTGGTATTTATATTTGCTAATTCTGTTAAATTTAATTTTCTATCCTGCATAACTTGGGTTAGTTTCTCATGAAACTTTCCCCAGTTTGCTTTCTTCGTGTTATATGTTCTTGTTGTACGTTCTATTTTAATGCCTTTAGATTTAATAAGATTAATTTCGAATAAAATGCCGTTGTGGTCGGAACTCGTGAGGCCTTCCTCAATCCGCCAGCCATCCACCAAACCCAGCACGTCTGCAGAGCAGGCCGTTATGTCCACGTGACTGCTGTACCTGATTCCACCTCTAACGGTATCAAAGGTTGGGAGGTCTCCTGTATTGAGAATATGCAGCTCCAATTCAGCGAATGCCCCACACAACTGCTCCCCTCTCGAGGGTTAGGTTAGGTTAGGTTAGGTTAGGTTAGGTTAGGTTAGGTTAGGTTAGGTTAGGTTAGGTTAGGTTAGGTTAGGTTAGGTTAGGTTAGGTTAGGTTAGGTTAGGTTAGGTTAGGTTAGGTTAGGTTAGGTTAGGTTTTTTTTTTTTTTTTTTTTTTTTTTTGTACATATTTTACCGCAGACATGATGGTCTGCGCCATTTTTTACATTATTATTTGTTTACGCTTTTTTGAATTGGCATCTCTGTCGTGCCCTCATCTTGACAACTTACTTAAAACTAAGCTTAATACTACGCGAGTCCACCTCAGACTCATTCATTTTTTTTTTTTTTTTTTTTTTTTTTTTTTTTTTTTTTTTTTTTTTTTTTTTTTTTTTTTTTTTTTTCATGTAACAGACTATTTTTTTTTTTTTTTTTTTTTTTTATCTTTTCGTTTTTTCACTTATTGCTATGTATAAATTGTATGTATATCTATGTATAATTATCGGAATAATCCAACAATTTAATTTATAACATTATATTATTATATTAGTATTATATTTAATTGTTAACCAATCATATCAATATTAAAAAAAATATTGATATGATTGCTTAACAATTCATCTTCACTATACTTATAGTGAAATACACTTGTAATCACACTTATCTTGTACCTAAATACTTGATTACACTATAATTCAGTTTGGATTTAGGGTTGGTGGGTAGAGTTTGGGTACCGGGTTTATCTGCCGCCCAGAGTCTTCACTAACTCCATTAGAGCTTTTACGACTGCGGTGTCTCGATGCTGCATGGCCGTCTTAAGGTTATATTCGACGACCATTTTAGAAGGCGCATCCATCGCTTTCCGGGCGAAACGGCCCGTGGCATCATCGGCGTCGTCGGTGTAATACACACAGCTGACCGTGTGTCTCGACACTGCGACAACTGCGTGGGAGATGCTGTCGTGGATCTGGAGCCTCCTTGACTTGGTGTTTATTATAATAACGCTGTCGCAGGTCAACCCCTGAGCTGCGTGGATGGTGAGGATACGCGACCCCTCGCCAGATCCATAGCCCTGGTCGGCAAGAGAGGCTCTCTCTTCCTGCGTATGGACCAAGAATAAGGTGTTCTGGGTGGATTTTGGTATTCGCGCTCCCGTGAACCTTTCCACTCTCAGGGAGTGGACCCGCGACAGCGTCGTCTTGGAGGAGTATATACCGGGGTATATCTCACTCAGGGCTAGTGCGATGTCCATTGGGTTCCGATGCGTACAGAGTAACTCCCGGGTGATTCCAGTCACCAAGTTTGGACGGGTGTACCTTAATTCAAACAGGTTCTCTCTGTCCAAAAATGGTAGCTGATTCACGTCTCCGATAAGAACGACCTCGCTCGCTCCAGACAACTTCACTGCCATGACTATGGCCCCAAAGTGGTTCATGAGGGCTTCGTCAACCATAAGGCGACGGCATTGCTCCTCTGGTTTGACCCCGTTGGCTAAAATTGAGGCCATAGTGCGCACCTTTGCCTTGACGCGATCTCCTAGCCGGTGCGCTAGCTTCTCTTTGAGATCCTTAGCAGCTTCGGTTGTTGTGGTCACTATGATATCGCTCTCCTCGTCAAAATGTTTCACCACCCAGGTTGTCTTGCCGCACCCTGGAACCCCGTTTACCCAGCTGATTTTGGGTACCGCCCAATACGCCTCTGAAGCCGAGGGAACGGAGGCCCCCGAAATGGATTGCGCCATTTCGAGGATCCTGTCGTCCAGCATAATTTTGGTACACTTGGCGGTAACCACTATCGGGTCGTCTTCGGGTGTGTAGAACGTAACTTTCCCTGAGCGCTCCGTTTTCTCCTCGTCCAGGGTCACAAAACCACTTTCCGCGCTGTAGGCTGCCATATACGACCCCGTCATTTCTCCAGCAATGACCTGGGATTTGACGTTGTCGTACACAGCTGCCTCTGCCTCCCCGAGCAAGACCCTTAACAAACCCTCATTTTGCCAATGAAAGGTGTCCAGAATCTTTCTACATGTTGCGAGGTTTACCTCTCTGGTTGCCCTCACAACTGACACATACTCGAGGAATGCGCTTTGTATGTGGTCTATGACACCCGAGTTTACAGCGAGTGTCGGTGGGCTGACTTGCCCTTTGTCGGCTCTGGTTGGTTTGGATTTTGGTGCTGGTGTTTCCCTAGGTTTCGGCTTGAAAAACCTCATGACCGCTGACTCTTGCCGCTCAGTTGGTGATGTGCGGCTGGTACTCGGGAGCAGTGCACTGAGGAAGGTGCCGATTGCTTTGAGACGGCTTTTGGACCGTGCTCGGTCCTCTGGGCTGATGTTATTGCCTTTGTCCCTTCTTTCTTTTTCTGCCGTTAGTTTTCGCTGGGCCCTCTCAGCTCCGCTCATGGCGGTCGGGTTCTCAGTGGAACTCATCGTGCTGCCTGTGTGGTCTCTGGGGGCTTTGAGGAAGCTTAGAGTTTCCCCCCGGTCCTCGTAGACCACGACCTCATGCTGTTCGGAAGCTTTAAGGCAGCCGAAACGGTCTGCGATGTCTCCTCTTTCACCACCGACCGCCATAGCATCGATGCTGATCGTGCGGGGTGCTATGCACGTGCTTTCACCTGCTTCCCTAATCTTTTGGAGCAGCGAGCTCGCTTGGGCAAATGGGGTCTCCGCTCTCCACTCGAGTAATGCGATTGTCTTTCCTTTGAATCGTTAGGTTAGGTTAGGTTAGGTTAGGTTAGGTTAGGTTAGGTTAGGTTAGGTTAGGTTAGGTTAGGTTAGGTTAGGTTAGGTTAGGTTAGGTTAGGTTAGGTTAGGTTTTTTTTTTTTTTTTTTTTTTTTTTTTGTGGTGGCAGGAGTGGGAAATCCATCATGGACACCCAGACTGCCCATGAAGGCAGTCTGGGTAGTGCCGGACTCCTACCGGCTAAAAACCACTCCTGCCATGCGAAAGGCCCCCTGCCGTCAAGTTTCGCAGGGGCTTTGTATGGACTGTAGGTTTTACTTGCTATTTTGGTTTATTATTCTTTTCTTATAAATGTAAATTAAAATCAATGATAATTAAAAGATAGTGGGATTTCAATATTCTTTTATTGTGGGTAATTTAATTTTTATTCCTTCTATTAACCAACACAACAATCTTTGTAACATACTCTATGAAATCCCTTTTATACTTTTTGCTAGCTATTAAGGCACTAAAATTGTCTTTTTCTATTTTCATACCCATCTTGGCTTCGAGGTCATATCTTGGGAAGGCATACACCGGGCAATCCGTGAGGAGGTGGAGGACTGTCTCCTGCGTGTCGGGGTCGCAGGCGCACGCCGGGTTCTCTTTACACTTGAAGCGAGTCAGGTATTCGGAGAACCCGCCGTGGCCTGTTAGGGCTTGAGTCAGTTCCTTGGTGATCTCCATCTTCCGCACCGTCCTGTACGCAGCGATCGCGCAAGGGAAGAACATCTTGGTCGTGGCCGCCGTTTCTCCAGTACAATACCTCCGGTTCCATTCGTCCAGCGTTCCCATGCGGATCATGCGCTTGACGAATGAAACCGGACATTTGTCGTAGTCGGGTTTCCGCTTCGACTTCAGGGCAGCCTCCTTTGCGAGCAAGTCGGCTCTCTCGTTACCCTCCAGCCCCGCGTGAGCTTTGACCCAGAACAAGGAGACGCTCTTGTTCTGGGCGTTGCTGTGGCGGATGGCGTCCCTTGCTTCCACTGCAAGGGCGTGGAGGGCTTCGGGGTTCACGACTGCTTGGAGAGCTGCCATGGAGTCGCTATAGATAGCGAACGCCGTCTCGGTCCTTCGGAGGGCTTCCTTCGCGGCTTTGCAGAGGGCGAGGAGCTCTGCCTGGTAGACGGTACTATAAGACGGCAGAGCAAGCTTGAGGGCCTTCGTCTCCGCGTCGCCAGTCCATACCGACAGTGCGGCACCGACTTTGCCCTCAATCTTGCTGCCGTCTGTGAAAATACGCACCGCATAATTGCGGTGCTCATTGTACTGTTCCTCGTCTACCAGGCGTCGCAGTGCAATAGCTCTCTGCTCAGCCGGATGTGGCATCTGCAGTGCCGATACCACTCGCTCAATCTCCCGATCTCCTAGCGCTGGGTGGGGTACCCCTCTCTTGGCCTCGTAGAGCGAGGCTGCCTCCTGAATTCGGAGATCAAGAGGGAGTATCCCAGCCAGCACCAGTGCTGAGTTTAGGGAGACCGTGCGGTAGGCCCGGCACAGCTTTTGCGCGAAGCTCCTCTGGACGGCGCTCAGCTTCTTTAGCACCCCGACTTTCTTTGCGGCCGGCGACCACGCGCTCGCTGCGTACAAGATGATAGGCTCCACTGCAGCCGTATAGATGCAGCGGATTACCTCTGGATGGAGACCCCAACTGACCCTAGCAGCCCGCGACAGCTGCTTGTAAATGCCGATGGCTCGGGAACAGACGTTTGCGACGTGGGTGTTAAATGTCAACTTGTGGTCGATAGTGAGACCGAGCAGCTTGATTTCGTCCGACATGCCAATGTCTACCCCGCCCATCCTGAGACATGGGGTGTCATGCTTCAGTTTGCGCGTGACCAGCATTGCTTTTGTCTTATGCGGCGCAAACCGAAGCTTATTCGTGACACCCCACACTCGCACGTACTCAAGGGCGACATTGGCATCCCGTTGGACCTCAAGTGCAGTCTCTCCATCGAACACAAGGACAATATCGTCCGCAAACGCCTGGCAATAGACCCCTATCGACTCTAGACCCTTCAGCAGAGGATCCAGCAGAACGTTCCACACTATGGGACCACCGATGGACCCCTGGACGCATCCCTTCTCGGTCCTGGATTCGCACTCCACTCCCGCGTACCTGACTTTCACCACCCTCTCGGACAAGTAGCTGTCCATGACCCGTCTCAAGTTCACAGGACACTTTTCCTCAGCCAGACGGACTCGTATAGCCGGCCACCAGGCGCTATCGAAGGCTCCCTCTATATCCAAGGACACAACCGTGACAAGTCTTTTTGCATTAAGTTTGCCACGAATGTGTCCCATCAGAGTATAGAGGGAGTCCTCGGTGCTTCGCTGGGGCATGAAGCCGTACTGGCGAGTACTCATCCTGGGTAAGATATGAAACTTGAGTCGGGCCACGAACATCTTTTCAAAAATCTTGCCGAGGACAGGCAAGAGCCCAATCGGCCTGTATGACTTCGGGGTGGTGTAGTCGTCTTTCGCGGGCTTGCGGAGCACGACGACGGTTGCCTCTTTCCAGGACCGTGGAAAGTATCCATGCGCCAGGCACTTGTTTACCAAGCGCAGAACTAAGTCTGGGTCTTGACGGATCGTGTGGCCCCATATGTCCGCCGTCAGACCGTCGGAACCGGGGGCTTTTTTGGGGTTGAACGAGGAGACAGCTCGCTCCAGCTCGTCGAGTGTGAAGGGGGGGTCCAAAGGTTCAACTTCGTTCCCCCCGTTCACCTCTTCGGCTTTTTGCCTCACCCTTCTGTGCTCCTCGTTATCCCCCTCCGAACGGTCTTCTGGGTAAAACGTCTCTGCCAGATACCTCGCAGAAGCCTCTGGGTCCAGAGTCTTGCCATCCCTAACCATCGGCAAATCCTCCTCTCTTTTCTCCGTCCCACGGATCACCCGGTATATGCCCTCCCATAGGCCTTCCCTATCTTGCTTCGCGCAGAACCCCTTCCAGCTCTCGATCTTTGCTTGGACTACCGCACTTTCGTACTCTTCTTTCTGTTTCAGGTACTCCTCAACAACCTTTGGTCTCCGAACTGGCGCTGCACAACGGATTCTCCGCTTCTTGGTGACCACTTGCCTCTTCAAACTGGCGAGTTTATCAGACCACCACGGCACGGCCATCCTCTCTACGCCCTTCTTTTTGGGTATCACGGATGTGCAGGCATCTTGCACTGCCGTCGTAAGTCCCTCGACTACCAGGTCTATTTTGTCCACGCTGTCGACTTCGTCGAGCAGACTTACAGTATTATTTGCTTGCATAATTTGGTGCAGTTTCTTACGAAACTGCGCCCAATTTGCTTTTTTGGTATTGTAGATCCTGGTAGTCCGGTTAACCGTGATACCCAAAGACCTCTCGAGGTGTATGCTAAACTCGATACCGTTGTGGTCCGACCCCGTCAAGTCATCGACGACTCGCCAGCCGTCGGTCACCGTCAGCATATCCGCCGTGCAGGCTGTGACGTCGACGCAGCTCGTGTAACGCCTGTTACCACGAACTACGTCGAAGGTTGGAGTTTCCCCTCGGTTTAGTACCTGCAGTCCAAGCTGATCGAGAGCTCCCAGCATCTCGTCGCCTCTGCTGTTAGTCTCACTGCTGCCCCACCAGACACTCCAGGCATTAGCATCTCCTCCCATGATGAGCCTATGCGAGCCGGTCTCGCTTTCCACCTTCCTGAGGCTGTCCAGGTATGGCCCTAAGGGCTGATCTGGCTCAAAGTAGAACGAGACCAGAGTTAGTCTCCAGGCACCGGTATGGATCCCCACCACGACGATGTTGTTCGTGGTGAGTTCTGGGTACTGTCTAACGGCAACGCTAGGGTCAAATACGGCTATTGCCGCTTTGACAGTCCCTTCTCCTTGACCGGTGCTCTGGAAGATTCGGACACCTCTGGTCACGCTCATCCTTCTTGCACTGCCCACGTAGGGCTCCTGGATCAGCGCTACAGTGGCTTTGCGCTGCTCGGCCTCAAGCATAAGCTCCTGGGTCGCCAGTTGCTTCCTCTGAAGGTTCACCTGAAGTATCTTGTGCGGCATCGTGTTCTCTGGGACCACCTTAGCAGTAAGCGACGGATGCACGTGCCAGCCTGTCCCACCTGACCCGCACAGGACACTCGGGGTTGAACGCGTTGTGGTCGGTTCTCTCCATCTTCGCCTTGACGCAGTTAGGGCACTTCGGTGTTTCTGCCTTTAGCCACTGGGCACACTCCGCTCGTAGGTGTTGGCCTCCACAGTGGCTGCATGAGTCGGCTGGTTCTTTACAGAGCCGCCGACTATGCCCGTATCCCAAACACCTAGTGCACTGCACCAGTGGCGACTGGTCGTCGACGAAGACGGTTTGGAGATCCACCCGCGCTCTTCCCTTATCGAGCATCCTGCTCCAGACAGCGGGGGACGTGCTGACCACCACATTGGTTGTTTGGGGGTTCCGCGCGTTTCTCTTATATTTAACCGTCATTCGATCCTCCCCGTTGTCCAGGCCGCGAAAAACATCCCGGTTCTGATTCCGCAGCGCTTCAAGCAATTCCTCATCGGTATGTATGCGAAGGACGCCACGGAAGACCAAAAGGGGGTCCTTGTTCTTCACGTCCTCGACAACGAGGCGGTCTCCTGACTGCAAGATTCTTTCCTTGACTAGGGTTCTATCCTGTGCCGATCTACAGCCCATTATGATTTTTTGATCTTTGGCCTTTCTGATGCTTTCTACTTCCACTCCTCCCTCTCTTGCTTTAACAGCTTCTCTTATTTTCTTAAGAACTTCATCCCCTGAGTCCCCTTCGTTTTTGGACGTCACTACTATGGAATGTAGCGCGGTCCTTCCTGGGGTCTGCCTTTTCGGTGGACCCGCCGCCACACTCGCATAGGTGACCGTCTTTTCAAGCTGGTCCCTCTGCCTCTCCATCGCCTCCCGGAGCCTCTCCATCATCCCGCTGCTCTCCTTCACCAGCGCGCTATGCTCCGCTAGTGAAGCGAGCAACGAGTCTACCTCAAGTGAGCTCTTCGGTGTTTCTGGCGGAGGTGTTGGTTTAAAGGCCTCGATCCCTGACGTCTCAACCCCCCCCGCCTTTTCTGCAGCTGCCGCCTCCTCCTTTACCAGCTGGTAGAGCCTTTCCACCGATTGGGTGATACCGGCTTTCAAATCTGCCCTCAAATTGCGCGAATCGCTAAGGTGCGATTTCGCGCGCAGAAGGCAGTTACGAGCCTCGGTCACCCGATCAGTGGGTTTGCTCTGCTGCTGCAGCTGGCTTGTCCCTGGTGACGCCCCCGCCGCCTCCGTAGAGGTTCGGCGCGCTGCAGCCCTGCTGTTCAGCTGAGACGCAGCGCGCCGAGTGGTCTTCTGGGAAGCTGTCACCGTAGGGGCTGCCTTCTTGTGTATGAGCGCGGCAGTCAACGGCAGGGGCTGAGAATCCGTCATCTTGCCGTTTTCCCACTCGCCAATGCTTCGCCTCACACTAGAGGCTTGAGTTGAAGCACTGGGAGGGGATAGCTCCTTCTCGAAGGCGACGGACAGTCCCGGGCTCGACGGAGAGACTTGAGGAACAGTAGAGGTCTTTTTTGCGGGTGTTCTAGCGAGGAACATAGTGGAAGAGTTTAAGTCAATAATTAAATATTAAGAATCAATAAATAGTTAAAATAATTCAATAAAATTCTACTTAAAATAATAAACTGATCCCTGTAAAGGGGGGATCAGTTAGTCAAAAATATAAAAATAAAATATGTCCTCAAAAGAGGTGTCAACAAATTAAATCTTAAAGAAAGCGTTAAAGAAGAATATTGTAAATATAATTAAGCCTCAATAGAAGCTGCTGTCAACGACGCAAGTATATATATATAAAAGGTCTTGTGACCTCCCACCTAATGGAGTGTTGTTCACTCCCTTCCTATATATAAAGGGTGGGTAAGTGTAGTCGTCAAGACAAATGTCAATATTTTATGACACGGCTGGCGTATAAAAACTCGTCCAAATTTTTTATTGTGATCCTGATTACAAATTAAATAATATTAAAAATTTAATAATTTTGAAATTTTTTTTTTTTTGGTTAGGTTAGGTTAGGTTAGGTTAGGTTAGGTTAGGTTAGGTTAGGTTAGGTTAGGTTAGGTTAGGTTAGGTTAGGTTTTTTTTTTTTTTTTTTTTTTTTTTTTTTTTTTGTACATATTTTACCGCAGACATGATGGTCTGCGCCATTTTTTACATTATTATTTGTTTACGCTTTTTTGAATTGGCATCTGTGTCGTGCCCTCATCTTGACAACTTACTTAAAACTAAGCTTAATACTACGCGAGTCCACCTCAGACTCATTATTTTTTTTTTTTTTTTTTAATTGTTTTTTCATTTTTTTTTTATCCTTTTTTTTTTTTTTTTTTTTTTTTTTTTCATGTAACACTTTTTTTTTTTTTTTTTTTTTTTTTTTTTTTTTTTTTTTTTTTTTTTTTTTTTTTTTTTTTTTTTTTCACTTATTGCTATGTATAAATTGTATGTATATCTATGTATAATTATCGGAATAATCCAACAATTTAATTTATAACATTATATCATTATATTAGCATTATATTTAATTGTTAACCAAACATATCAATATTAAAAAATATTGATATGATTGCTTAACAATTCATCTTCACTATACTTATAGTGAAATACACTTGTAATCACACTTATCTTGTACCTAAATACTTGATTACACTATAATTCTGGTTGGATTTAGGGTTGGTGGGTAGAGTTTGGGTACCGGGTTTATCTGCCGCCCAGAGTCTTCACTAACTCCATTAGAGCTTTTACGACTGCGGTGTCTCGATGCTGCATGGCCGTCTTAAGGTTATATTCGACGACCATTTTAGGAGGCGCATCCATCGCTTTCCGGGCGAAACGGCCCGTGGCATCATCGGCGTCGTCGGTGTAATACACACAGCTGACCGTGTGTCTCGACACTGCGACAACTGCGTGGGAGATGCTGTCGTGGATCTGGAGCCTCCTTGACTTGGTGTTTATTATAATAACGCTGTCGCAGGTCAACCCCTGAGCTGCGTGGATGGTGAGGATACGCGACCCCTCGCCAGATCCATAGCCCTGGTCGGCAAGAGAGGCTCTCTCTTCCTGCGTATGGACCAAGAATAAGGTGTTCTGGGTGGATTTTGGTATTCGCGCTCCCGTGAACCTTTCCACTCTCAGGGAGTGGACCCGCGACAGCGTCGTCTTGGAGGAGTATATACCGGGGTATATCTCACTCAGGGCTAGTGCGATGTCCATTGGGTTCCGATGCGTACAGAGTAACTCCCGGGTGATTCCAGTCACCAAGTTTGGACGGGTGTACCTTAATTCAAACAGGTTCTCTCTGTCCAAAAATGGTAGCTGATTCACGTCTCCGATAAGAACGACGTCGCTCGCTCCAGACAACTTCACTGCCATGACTATGGCCCCAAAGTGGTTCATGAGGGCTTCGTCAACCATAAGGCGACGGCATTGCTGCTCTGGTTTGACCCCGTTGGCTAAAATTGAGGCCATAGTGCGCACCTTTGCCTTGACGCGATCTCCTAGCCGGTGCGCTAGCTTCTCTTTGAGATCCTTAGCAGCTTCGGTTGTTGTGGTCACTATGATATCGCTCTCCTCGTCAAAATGTTTCACCACCCAGGTTGTCTTGCCGCACCCTGGAACCCCGTTTACCCAGCTGATTTTGGGTACCGCCCAATACGCCTCTGAAGCCGAGGGAACGGAGGCCCCCGAAATGGATTGCGCCATTTCGAGGATCCTGTCGTCCAGCATAATTTTGGTACACTTGGCGGTAACCACTATCGGGTCGTCTTCGGGTGTGTAGAACGTAACTTTCCCTGAGCGCTCCGTTTTCTCCTCGTCCAGGGTCACAAAACCACTTTCCGCGCTGTAGGCTGCCATATACGACCCCGTCATTTCTCCAGCAATGACCTGGGATTTGACGTTGTCGTACACAGCTGCCTCTGCCTCCCCGAGCAAGACCCTTAACAAACCCTCATTTTGCCAATGAAAGGTGTCCAGAATCTTTCTACATGTTGCGAGGTTTACCTCTCTGGTTGCCCTCACAACTGACACATACTCGAGGAATGCGCTTTGTATGTGGTCTATGACACCCGAGTTTACAGCGAGTGTCGGTGGGGTGACTTGCCCTTTGTCGGCTCTGGTTGGTTTGGATTTTGGTGCTGGTGTTTCCCTAGGTTTCGGCTTGAAAAACCTCATGACCGCTGACTCTTGCCGCTCAGTTGGTGATGTGCGGCTGGTACTCGGGAGCAGTGCACTGAGGAAGGTGCCGATTGCTTTGAGACGGCTTTTGGACCGTGCTCGGTCCTCTGGGCTGATGTTATTGCCTTTGTCCCTTCTTTCTTTTTCTGCCGTTAGTTTTCGCTGGGCCCTCTCAGCTCCGCTCATGGCGGTCGGGTTCTCAGTGGAACTCATCGTGCTGCCTGTGTGGTCTCTGGGGGCTTTGAGGAAGCTTAGAGTTTCCCCCCGGTCCTCGTAGACCACGACCTCATGCTGTTCGGAAGCTTTAAGGCAGCCGAAACGGTCTGCGATGTCTCCTCTTTCACTACCGACCGCCATAGCATCGATGCTGATCGTGCGGGGTGCTATGCACGTGCTTTCACCTGCTTCCCTAATCTTTTGGAGCAGCGAGCTCGCTTGGGCAAATGGGGTCTCCGCTCTCCACTCGAGTAATGCGATTGTCTTTCCTTTGAATCGCATTAAACGGCACTTGTGAGCGGCTATCTCCACCAACTGCAGCGCGGCGTACTTGCTTCCTTTGATGCTCGTTTTTGATGTGCTCCCGTTGATCAGGGCAGCTAGACCCGGTGAAATTATGATTTTGGCTCCAGTGTGGTTTGAACCAATACAGAAACTTATGCCTAGCGTCTCCGACTCCCGGTTCATGAACAGGGCGACCCCGCGTAGTCGGATACCAGGGACTCCGTCTCTTCCACATACCAGGAAGTGTGTTACTGACATGTCGGTTGGGATCGTCTGTTGGTTTGTCCCTGTTGTTGGTACCACTGGCGCTGTCACTAGTGCTGGTTGTGTGTTTGTGCTCTGCTGTGTATTTGAAGGTGACGGGTTTTGTGTGATTAGTGTTGGTGTTGTGATTGTATGTCCTGTATTTGTGGGTAATGGGTGTTGTGTAATTTGTGTGGATGGTGTGTTTGTGGTGGGAGTACGAGTAGATGGTAGCCGGACTCGACTTCGTGCTGGGGCATCTGATTTGTTCGGCCCCGCTGCGGTTATGGCAACTCTACTCGCGAATGCTAGGAATGGGATCCTCGAAGCTGGCTTTCCCATGAAGTTGGAGAGTGAGGATTGACTTAACTGGAGCCCTGTTTTTCGCTCCAGTTCCATTCTTTCAAGGCAAAACCTTGGGCACTCGAAGAGAAGGTGCCAGACTGTTTCCTCGCAGCTCTGATCACAGATGCACGAGGGATCGTCTTTGAGGTGGAAGCGGTGGAGGTATGCTGCGAAGCCTCCGTGTCCCGTCAAGATTTGAGTATGGGCCGGTGTTAGGACTGTTTCCCTAAGGATTCTTTTCGCCGCTTGGACGTCTGGAAAGAATACCTTTGTCACCGCACCAGTACTCGAGGACTCGTACCTAGCTTGCCACTTCCTAACGGTCCCCTCCCGTATCTTCCTTCTGACGTATGATACGGGGACTTTGTCGTAGTCCGCTGTCTCCTTTGTTAGGGCTGCCTCCTTTGCCAGCTCATCTGCTCTCTCGTTCCCAGCAGTTCCCACGTGGGCCTTGAGCCAGAAAAGCCTCACTTTTCTGCCCTCCTCTCTGATTTCACGGATGAAACTCTTTATTTGGAGTGCCAGGTGGTGAGTAACAGACGGTCTCTTCAGCAGGTCGAGCGACGACCTTGAGTCACTCAGTATGCTTATGGAGGCCGCCTTAGATTCTCTTGCCAGCTTGACAGCTCTAAAGAGTGCATACATTTCAGATTGGAAGACAGTGTTGTGAGGCTCCAAGCCAAAAGTGTTGGACATGGATTCCTTTCCTCCCTCCCACCAAGTTAGGGCAGCTCCAACTTTCCCCTCTATTTTGCTGCCATCGGTGTAGATTTGGGGGCCGGTAACATGGTGAGTCTGTAAGGTTTCGGGATTCCAATCTTCTAGGCGTGCGTACTCAGTTGTTGTGAGTCGCGCTGGATGAGGGTGATTTAAATAATTTATATTCCGTTCCAGCTCGCGGCCCGGTGGTAGGAACTCTCGGGAATGGCCCTTTTTGATCTCGTAGAGGGTCGCCGCCTCAAGTACCCGGAGGTCTAATGGGAGTTGGCCCGACAGAACCAGTGCCGATGTCAGAGACACCGTGCGGTATGCCTTGCAGATCTTCTGCGCAAAACCCCTCTGTAGCGAGTCAAACTGATTTCGTGTCATCAGTTTCTCAGCTGCCGGGGCCCACGCACTCGCTGCATACATCACGATGGGCTCTATCACCGACACGTAAATCGTCCTGATTATCTCTCTATTGAGACCCCATGTCACCTTCGCTGCACATGCGAGTTGCTTATAGATGTCCGCAGCCTTTTTACAGGTGGCGGACACGTGTGCATTGAAAGTGAGTTTGGCGTCAATAATGAGCCCTAGCAGCTTGATCTCTTGGACAAGGCCCAGCCTTGTGCCCGACATGTGCAGAACCGGGTCGTCGTATTTCAGCTTTTTCGTTAACACCATCGCATTGGTCTTATGCGCGGCGAAACGCAGCTTATTTCGGGCGCCCCACTTCGACACTACGTCCAGCGTCTCATTGGCTTTCTGCTGCAGGGGGCCGGTCTCATGGTCCGAGAATACCAGGACGACGTCGTCTGCAAAGGCCTGGCAATATACCCCCATACTAGCCAATTTGTGAAGGAGTGAGTCTAGGATCAGGTTCCAGAACGTCGGACCGGCAATTGAGCCCTGGACGCACCCTTTGTTGGTTCCTTTCTCACTAGTCGCTCTGGCGTAGTTGACCTTAACGTGGCGATCTTTTAAGTAAGAGGCAACAAAGCAAGTATACCTTACACTTGAAACGATGCAAGTATTCGGAGAACCCACCGTGCCCCGTCAGAACCTGTGTCAACACCCCTGTAGGCTTTATTTTTGTGACCAGCTTGTAGGCGTCTATCGCGTCCGGAAGAAAGATTTTAGTAACCGAAGCGGTTGTGCCATTCTTATATCTCCGATTCCACTCGCCAAGCGACTCCATACGGATCTGCCGCTTGACGAATGAAACCGGGCAGAATTCATAGTCCGGTTGCTTTTTAAGTTTTAGAGCAGCATATTTTGCTAGGTAGTCTGCACGTTCGTTTCCTTCCAGTCCAGCGTGTGCCCTTATCCAGAACAAAGAAACATTTTTGCCCTGTGATAAGGCCACATTGAGATTCGCTCTCGCCTCCACTGCTAAGCCGTGGAGGGAACCCTGGTTCGTGACTGTTTCGAGTGCGGCCTTTGAGTCACTATAGATACCGAAGGTTCCCTCCTTTCGCCGCAGTATGTGCCGTGTTGCTACGCATATGGCAAGGAGTTCAGCTTGGTAAACAGTACAGCACGTCGGCAGGCAAAGCTTTACGGACTTAATTTCGGCATCCCTGTCCCACAGGGACAGTGCTGCTCCAACTTTGCCCGAGATCTTACTGCCATCAGTAAAAAATCTTATGTCCTGGCTGTTGTGGGACTCCACATGTGACTGGTCTACCAAGTTCACGAACCCCATGACCGTATGTTTCGCCGGATGCGGAGTCTCTGCAAACGCCACCGCACGTTCTACCTCCCGACCCGCAAGCGATGGCTGGGGTACTCCTCTCTTTGCCTCATATAGTGCAGCTGCTTCTTGAATTCTGAGGTCGAGTGGGAGTATCCCCGCCAGCACGAGAGCGGAGTTTAACGAAACGGTACGGTAGGATCCGCAGAGCTTTTGAGCGAATCCTCGCTGAACTGAATTTAGCAGTTTTTGGACCCCTACCTTTCTAGCTGCTGGTGCCCAGGCACTAGCCGCGTACAGGATCACCGGCTCCACCACCGCTGTATAGATACTGCGGATCACCTCCGGGTGTAGACCCCAGCTCACCTTTGCAGCTCTGGATAGCTGTTTATAGAAGCCAATGGCTTTCCTACACACGTTAGCTGCATGGGTGTTGAAGGTGAGCCGATTGTCTATGGTGAGCCCCAGTACTCGTATTTCCTCGGACATGCCAATATCGACCCCGCCCATGCTCAGGTGTGGGACATCATATTTCAGCTTCCTAGTGACTACCATTGCGTTTGTTTTATGTGGAGCAAATTTCAGCTTATTCTTGATGCCCCACCTCCGAACATGCTCGAGGGCGACATTGGCCTGTCTTTGGACCGCTAGTGCTGTATCCCCGTCGAAAATGAGCACCACGTCGTCAGCGAATGCTTGACAGTGGTAACCCCGCTCTTCAAGCTCTTTTAAAAGAGGATCCAGCACCAGGTTCCAGAGGATTGGACCACTAATCGATCCCTGCACGCAGCCTTTGGTCGTTTTCCTTAGGCATTCTGCTCCAGCGTACCTTATTCGAATAATTCTATCATTCAGGTAGCTATCTAGCATCCGTCTGATGTTTATCGGGCACCCTTCCTCCGCCAGTCTGGTTCGAATAGCCGGCCACCATGCGCTGTCGAAGGCTCCCTCTATATCAAGTGAGACAACAGTGATCAATTTTTTCTGTTTTAGTTTTTCCTTTATATGCTCTATCATGGTGTAGAGGGAGTCTTCGGTGCTTTTTTGGGGCATGAATCCAAACTGGCGAGTACTCATCCGCGGGATCAGATGCCACTTTAGTCGAGCTACCGTCATTTTCTCTAGAATTTTTCCTAGCACCGGTAAGAGGCCGATCGGTCTATACGATTTTGGGCTGGTGTAGGTCTCCTTCCCTGGCTTTCGGAGTACCACTACCGTTGCGACTTTCCAAGCACCAGGGAAGTGGCCCTGTTCAAGACACTTATTTGCCAGCGCGAGGAACATCTCCGGATCCCGGAATATAGCTTGAGCGCAAATCTCGGCTGTGAGACCATCCGCCCCGGGTGCCTTCTTTGGATTGAAGCTTTCCACCGCGGACCTCAGCTCAACGAGCGTGAACGGTGGGTCATGGTATTCATCATGCACCCACTCGTTCACACGTCCAGCCACCTCTCGTGTCCTACGGTGGTCGCTATTATCCGTTTCTTCTAGGTCCTCGGGGTAAAAGGTCTCAGCCAGCAGTGTAGCCGATTCCTGGGGTCCCAGTGGTGTCCCCTCTTTCACCAGAGGCAGGTCCTCACACCTTTTTGCAGTGCGTCCGATAACCCGGTACAGGCTCTCCCAAACCCCTTCCTTATCCTGCTTCTCGCAGAAGGCTTTCCAGCTTTCGGTTTGCGCTTTTCTGGCTTGGGACTCATACTTTTCTTTGGCCCGCAGGTACTCCCCGACAACGTGTTGTCTCCGGACCGGTGCTGCGCATCGGATGCGTCGCCTTTTGGTGTTGACTTCTCTCTTCATATCGGCGAGCTCAGTGGACCACCACGGTAAGTTACATTTATTATTTATTTTTAATTTAGGTATGTTTTCTTCACAGCTTTTAACTATAGTATCTATGTATGTATTTATGCTTTTTTCCAAATCATTTTTGTTAGTTATTTTTTGTATTTCTGCTACTTTTAAATTGTTTTGCGCTTTTAATTGGGCCAATTTCTCATGAAATTGGCTCCAATTCGCTTTCCTGATGTTATAAATTCTAGTTGTTCTCTTTATGTTCGTACCTTTTGATTTCTGCAAGTTAATTTTGAAAGATATAGCGTTATGGTCCGAGCTTGTGATATCTTCGTCAACCCTCCATTCCTCCACCCGGTCCAGGAGATCAACCGAGCAGGCCGTTACATCAACATAGCTAGTGTAAGACCTGCCCCCTCTGACAGTGTCAAAAGTCGGGGTGTTGCCGACATTGAGCACCTGCAAGCCCATTTCCTCCAGACTTCCGGACAGCTCCTCACCTCTACCATCGACGACTGCACTACCCCACCAGTTGCTCTTTGCATTGGCGTCTCCGCCTACCACTATTTTAATCTGGCCCATTTCCTCACGAATCCGCTTGAGGTGCCCCAGGTACGGCTCTATGGGTTGATCTGGTTCAAAATAAAAGGAGACTACTGCGATTTCCCAGGCGCTGGTTCGGATCCTCACCACCATGATGTTATTAGTGGTGAGTTTTGGATACTGTGTGACGTCCAGTTCGTGATCAAAGACGATTATTGCCGCCTTCACAGTTCCACTTCCTTGTTCCGCGCACTGGTAGACTCTCGCTCCCCTGTAGTCCCGCATCCTGCCGATCCCACCCACATAAGGCTCCTGGAGCAGTGCGAAGGCAACCCTTCGCTCGCTAGCCGCTAACAAGAGTTCTTGGGTTGCTAGGTTTTTCCTCTGCAGATTCGCTTGGATGACCCGGTAGCTTGAGCGAATGTTGGGTTCGTTTCGAGTGCAATCTGGATGGCTGTTTCCGGGTGTGGCCGATTCCACCTCAGCAGTATGCCACCGACAAGCGAGCCAGTGCGTCCCACTTGACGCGGATCGGGCACTCACTGTCGAAGGCATTGTGGTCGGTTCTGGTCATTTTTGCTGTAACGCAGTTTTTGCACGTCGGCGTATCCGCCGCCAGCCATGCGGGGCAGTCTGCTTTAAGGTGCGGATCACCGCAGTGTATGCACAAGTCAGTGAGCTCCGTGCACATCTTTCGACTGTGGCCGTACCGCAAGCAGCGCGTGCACTGTACCAGCGGCGACTGGTCCAGTACACGCACCCTCTGTAGGTCAATATGCAGTCGACCCGCCGACGTCAGCCTCCGCCAAAGCGTTGGAGAGACCTGCAGAACGATGTGGCACAAGTGGGTGTTCCTCGTCCTTCGACGGTACTTAACTGTAATCCTTACATCTTCCGCAGGTATATCCCCAACCAGGTGGTGATTTTGACGCTTAAGGGCCTCGACAAACTCCACGTCTGAGTGGCAAGACAAGACATCCTTAACTATTATAAGGGGGTCCTTATTCTTGACCTCCTCCACAACCAAGTTCCCCGCCCTCTTTATCCTCTCCGAAACGCTGGCCAGTTCCTCTCGGGTTTTGAATCCTATAACCACCTTTTGGTCCCTCACCTTTCGCAGCCGCTCGACCCTCGTGCCCTCCTTTCTTGCATCGACTGCCGTCCTTAACTTCTCAATGACCACTTCACTGGTGTCCCGGTCATTGATCGATGATACAACAACCGAGTGAAGGGGCCCTTGAGTTTCTTTCATTGGGCCGCCAGCAACTTCCGCGAAAGTCGGCCCTTGGCCGGCCACGTAATGGGGAGCCTGCCTGAGTTGCTCCGACAAAGCCCGTGTATGCTCCTGGCATTTCTCCAACGCCTGGTTGTGCTGTTGGAGGTTATCCATAAGCTGTTTCACGAGCTCCGTCGGAACATCCGCACTTGCTGTCGGTTGTTTCTGGATGTCTTTATGGCCCTCTGGTTCGCAACCCTGACCTCTCTCAGACTCTGCCTCTTTAACAAGCTGGTAAAGTCTCTCTACTGCTTTTGTAATTTCGTCTTTGATTTCTTTTTTAAGATTTCGTGAGCTTACCAGCTGCATTTTCGCCTTTGAGAGGCAAGCTTTTGCTTCTGAAGTGCGGTTTAGGTACTTCACCGGCTGCGAGCCAAGTGGTGAGATTTCCCCAGCCTTGTCTGGTCTTGCCGCACTATCCGTCTTTTCTTGCTGCGAAAGCATTATTTTAGATTTCAGCTTCGGTGGGGTGGTCATGGGGACCCGTTTCGGAGGGGTTGGCGTTTTAAGTGGCTGATTAGTCTTTTGCCTATCAGCCTCCCATTCCCCAACACTGCGTCTCACCGACGGGCCTGCCTGACCTTGTTGAGACCGCCCCATTTCTAGACCCTCCTCCACGGCAGCTTGCTTTTTAACTACCGGAGTTCGGATCCCAAACATATTCAAAACCTCAATCAAAGGACACTAAGACTGGATCCCTGTAAAGAGGGGATCAGAGACTTTAAAAATAAGTGATTAATGACAAATTCAATCTACAAAAATCGATATTTTATGCCTCAGTAGGCATCTAAATTCGTCAAAAATATTAAAATAAAGTTCCCAATGTGAAGTGTAATGATAAGGTAAAATAAAATAAATACTGAAAATTTTCAAATAACTATTAACCCCTTTCCTATATATAAAGGGCGGGTGGGCGGGCAATTTTTTATGTTAGCTAGACTCGCGTGCGAGGTGTCGTTAGACGCGTCTCGGCGAGCCCTAGCGAACTATACAGAAACTAGATTTTTTGCCGAAGAAAAATTTTGGTTTTTCAAAGAAAAACGTGTTTTTTAGCCGAAAAATGAAAATTTTGAAAGAGAACCTATATCCAGGTTCGCGAAAATGCTCGCCAGAATATAGGCCTAGTTGATGTAAGTGTATTGCCGAAAAAAGAAAATAAAAGTAATTAATAGATTTCGAGATAAAAAATTTTGAAATTTGGAATTCGATGAAAATTTCACAAGTTCAGGGAACGGAAAATCCTGTCGCGTAAAATGGATTTTTAAGATATGGATAATAGGTACTAGCCTATTGAACGTCAAATACGCAAAAAACCGTGTCAAAATAACTCTCCAGGAGACAAAGTTATGTAGATGTTTCTGAGATGCACTCGCGCTTAGGTTGATTTCTAAGGTAAATCGGTTAGTACTAGAAATCGTTCCCCGT